>OY292490.1:8873406-9510195 GCA_958496325.1 Nomophila noctuella | reverse complement strand
GGTAGATACTAGGTACCTTATCACTACATAGTATAAAACAATGACGATATCCGCCGTCTGTCTGTCCCAATGTATGCCTAGATCTTTAAAACGACGCAACGATTGTGATGCGCTTTTTTATTAGATAAAGTGATTTCTTAAGGAAGGTTTATACATATAAACGCTTGTCATACATATGACAAGCGGCTGCCCGCGAATATGTCCGCGTGGATGTAGGTTTCAGCACATATAATTTTATACTCAATTAATGAATTATCCAACAAAAAACTAATGTTTCAATAATTCAAACCAGTAGGTCCTGTGATTAGCGCGTTCAAACAAACAAACAAACAAACTCTTCAAATTTATTAAATTAGTATAGATACATGCATAAATAGAGAAACACTGGTAATTTTATTTGCACCAGAGCAAAGCTGGGGCGGGACGCTAGTATAGTATAATATCAAGCTTGATTGTGCCGTTGCAGCCGAATGGAATCGTAAGGCCAATTGCTCTCAAATTAATCAATAGAGTTTGATTATTCGTACATCCACCTACATACGACACTGCGAGAGTATTATATCGAGTTACGACTTACACCAAATCCTTCAATCAGAACTAGGAGACGTTCAGTCAATCCGTTTCAATTCCACGGTATGACTTAGTCCTTTAATCAAGCTACAGTATACGTAAATGTCTTTCGGTTAAGACGTGGGAATACAAAGTACGCACCCTGGTGTCTTATAACATATACTTATGTATTCTGAGAAATTGGTCCTTTTTCTTTTATTGAAGCGTGAAGACATATCTTGTCAGGCAGTAAAGCAATGCCAACGGATAGGATACCAGAATGGTATCGCATACGTCGTCATAGCATCAGGACTCTTTTTTCATAATAAAATATTATCATCAGGCAGGGAGGATTAAATGGACCGTGCCCATATATTAAATAAAAGTGGATACCCAAAACTTCAGGACGGACCGTGAGAAAAAACGTTGACTACTTTTTCTCTCGAAAATATAATTTTCTTCGCGATTTCACATCCGACACAGACAACAACGAAGAACTCTCCGACGACGGTTTTAGAATCAAATGCACAGTAATCAGCACTAGTTATAATATCTTTTCTCGGAAACAAATAACAACTTTCGCACTTACATACATTTCACCGGAATTTATTATCTTAAATGGAATATGGCATCTTCCTAGGCGTCCCCAATCTATACTCTATACTATATAGTTTGTTTGTTTGTTTGAACGCGCTCATCTCAGGAACTACTGGACGGATTTGAAAACATATTTTTGTGTTGGATAGTCCATTTGACGAGGAAGGCTTTAAGCTATTGGAAATAGAAATCCACGCGGACGGAGTCGCGGGCGGCCGCTAGTATAATAATAAGTATGTAGTAAGCCTATCATATCTGGGTGGGACACATACTAATGAAATTTAACGTCTTTATTAAGACGTTAAATTTCAATTCGCTTATAATATCCTACTACTATTATAAAGGCGAAAGTTTGTATGTGTGGATGTATGGATGCATGGATGTATGGATGTATGGATGTTTGTTACTCTTTCACGTAAAAACTACTGAATGGATTTGAATGAAACTTTACCACAATATAGCTCATACATCAGAATAACACATAGGATATCGGAAATCGAAATCCACGCGGACGGAGTCGCGGGCGGCCGCTAGTTATACATACAAAGACAGACTATGAAAAAAAAAATTTTGCTCGTTTATAAATTAATTGAAAAAGCTTATTTAAGTGTGTTTTATTGACCCGCAGAAAATATCTGAAAATACTCAAATAATTCCTTGTTTCAGAATTTAACAATATAAACAGATCACAAAGAATAGTTTATGGGAGAGTTATGCCACAAAATCAAATTTAACATCATGTAAACAACTTCCAACAAACTGTTGCACGATTTTGGATGCGAATAATGCATGAGCTTTTTAATTAATTGATCAAACTAACTCTGCAAAAAGTACCGGCTGACTAATTTCCCACGGCAAGGTAAACGTATTAATTATTGAAAACAAAATTTCGTTGGTTAAATTAATATTACCTAAAATATCACGTTCACCAATAATTGCACAAAAAGTACTCATACCTAGCTTGAGTTAAAATAATAAAAAAGCTAAATGGAATCAATTAATTTATATACAAATTATACCATTTTACGCCTCGTTGGTCTAGTGGTTTGGGGGTTCTGGGTTCGATTACTGGGTCGGGCAAATTTTGTGTCGATTGTTCTGAACACAGCCCGGGTTTGTGATCACCAACCAGCATTTGGCAAGCGTGGTGATTTAGCCGAAACCCATTTTTGAAACGAAAACATGATTCCAAACGATGGAGGCCTTTGCCCTGCAGTGGGACATTTATATGCTGATACTTACTTACTAATGCCCTTGACAAATCCTTAATCGCATTGACTACATTTTTTTATTATTAGGAATATGTTAACTACTTATAGTATCTTGAGCTGAAAGCTTACGCATATCCATATCAATGTATAACTGAAATCACGCCTTAATTGACGATGAAGTCATTAATGGATGGCAACTGGATTGATTGATCACCTTTGCCAATGCATCTACGTCTGTATGTCGCGAATAATTACATTACTGATATATTACCTGCAAAACAGCTCTTAATAATAACTAACAACCCGCCCCTGCTTTGCCCTGGTACTATACTAATGTTTCTTTAGAATCACTACTACTAATAAATAAATACCGCATGAAAATCACATGCTTTGCTGCAAAGATTTAAGCATATATGGGGACAGAAGGAAGAAAGCTATTTTGTTTCACACTATGTAGTTACAATAAACAATATCTTACAATTAAATAGACGATCTTCAGTTAACATCCAACATTAACTTTGCTATCGTTTTGGGATAAACGCTAGGAAGAAGAAGAAGATTAACTTTGCCATCCATTTACCGTGGCCACTATTCCATCGCGAACCCAGAACTTCGGCAAGTCATTTATTTGCCAAACTATGAAGTGATGGTATGTTTGCGTATTTCCTCCTTCATACCTGGATTCCTTCAAGAAAAGCGTGAAGAAGAAGCGAAGGTAGAGACAGACGGATTAAGACTTCTTGATGCCCTAAGCAATCCACGCCTGTGGGCCACCCTGTCCGTATGTCAACTAGAATTTTCTGCTTCTTCTGGTGTCCCCCTAGACGTGATGCCCAAGGCAATTGCTTAATTTGATTTAGGGTTAATCCATCACTGAGAGGAGCCTTTGTGCCATTATAAAAAAAAACTTCAGTACGTTTCTTTTGTCCGGGGTATAAATTCGAATAAAAAAGTATCAACAGCAACGCGGCTTAAACACAAATTAGTGAATATTCAGCCGCTAACAAATACGCACCGAATGAGGCTAAAAATTAAGTAAATCCCCTAATGAACGTCGTAAACGGAATAAATTGTAAGAATTATTTCACAGAGAAATGCTCCGGCTGTATGGGAGTTGAAAAAAGCACATTAAGGCGGGCCGAGCAAGACGGCACCTGCCGCAGTCGTTATCCCGGTTATAGCATTTCCTAGTATCCGTTTTACTACGTACCCATTAAGAAAATCACTGCCAATAGGTTTTATTTTGGCAGTAATGAAGTCATCCGGCAAATCTATATAATAACGCTGAAGAGTTTGTTTGTTTGAACGCGCTAATCTCAGGCACTACTAGCTGGTTCGAATTGAAAAAATGATTTTGTGTTGGATTGTACATTTGTCGAGGAAGGCTTTTAAGCTAAAGTTATAACACTAAGTGTGCGAAAAGAGAAATCCGTGCGGACGGAGTCGCGGGTGGCTGCTAGTGCTGATAATATAACAGTTTATTGTGTGGGGCTATAACTGAACGCGAAATAACAAAATGAGGTTGAAAAAGGAAAAATAATGAGTAGGATGAAACGTCATAGGATGAAAACGGCACAACCCATATAATCGCGTAATAAGTTGACCATAAAGTTAGGAAATAATTAGAGATTAGTGTTTGTGATGCAACAGAAGAAGCTAGATAAAGATTCAGGAACCAAAACCCTAATTACCTAATAAATGATAGTTAGGTTACCACCCGTAGGTACTCGTTTAAGGTACATAATCCAACCTCTAACTCTTTGGGTACTCTACCGAAAGAGTTAGAGGGACTTTTCCTAACACTCTCTCTTCATTTAAAGGTAAATAGTTATCAATAACTATTTACCTTTGAAGAAAGCGGACGACTAGACAAAAGCTAAAGTAAGCAACTTTAAACTCTAAATAACATGAAAATACAAATTGAATTGACCGAGCGAGGAAGTAACCAGTATTAATTTGAGCTTTTAAAATTATGATGTGCTATGAACTCTACCATTTTCCTTGTTATCAAGAATGCAGGTTACTTGATTAACATAATATAATATGTATGTATCAACTTTGATTAAGTTTCATGAATTTATAATTTCTCTCTTTTCATGAGTTTCTGATTATTATTAATTATTCAGATAGATATATTCAACTATCAAAGACGTCTGTCTTTGATGATTGCAATATCAAATGTTAGTTCTCCAACTCATAAACTCACGAATTGCTTTAGCCGCGGCATTTTTCGGACACAGAGCTAGCTTAATATTCACAGGACAATATGCGTAATTGCATTCTATTGTTTTAATCAAACCCGGCGGTGAATATTTCTCAGCAAAATAATTAGAAGTAGATAATTCTTCGTAGTACTTTTTATGGGACACGGTATTATTAAATGTCTTCGAAAATTAAAGCGAACAGCCTTCTTAAAGCTTACATTGTAGAGACAAATGAAAAAATACAGTAATTGTAAAATACACCGGAGCCTGTTTTAATTTTTAATAGAACTTGTGGAAAGGATAATGAGATTAAAAAGTAATAAAATTGCCACTACAGTAGAAACACTGCCCCTAGACCGTCCCGTGGCAACTTAATCCGACGAGAATAACTGTCTCAGATAAAATCAAGACTGCTTTTGAATGCGCACTTTGCTTTAAAATGCCTAGGAATACGTTTAATTGTGTCTATGAGGTTTTTAATTGTTTTTTAGTCTTGTGCATGCGGGAATATAATATTCTCTTCGTTATACGAAATACATAGCATATGCCAATCGGAAGTACTTGGATAACAAATCCGTTCGAGTTTAGTATAGGTACTCGTACGAAGAATACATTCGTGTTCACGAAATTTTGAATTTAGACTATACTATTAGTAGGATTACGAAAATTAAACATATTGTTCTATTTTCGGGTTACACTAACTGATTCAAGTTTATGATGTGACATATTAATCAAAGGAAAAAAAAGAAACAAAACAATTCCACTGTTTTCTGGTGTCATCTAACAATTTGAATCTATGCAAACACGCGCAAAGACACCCAGACTAGTAGAGACGAACACTGAAATGTTTGAACATTGTGGGTATCGATTTGGTATTACCAAGACGAGCGGTTTATTCGAGTGTAAATTCACTGTATTCTAACTCTCATACATAGGTACCTACGATATCTAGCCAAAGCGCTCCTGGGCGTAGAATTCCATGAAACTTACTACTAACCTAACTTTCATGTAAAGACTCAGTATATAAATATACTAAGCATGTAATGCTTTACTAAGTATATTGATTACAAGTAATTAAATCTTTATCAGATAACGTGACACAAATAACTTTAGGCATACAGAACTTTCTATGTCATCATTAAACGGAAAGTTTATATTACAGGCGTATAAATTTCAAAGTTGAAACGATAAAATACGCGTTGCTTAAATAGATCCCTTGTTTCATTGAAAACTAATCTGTTGTTCGAAATACAAAGTTTCCTGTGAACACTATGATCGGGTTTAATACATATTCATTTAGGACAAACCTTTGTAGAGGTACTTTAATACGAGTTGAATTGGTTGCTAACCAAATGTCGGATAAAGTAGACCCTTAAATATACTGAAAGTCCATGCCACGAGTTATATATTTGTATAGAAAATAAAATTGACAGAATTAATGCTGCTGTTTCATGTTGCAAAGCAGAATATATACACAAAAATGTTGATGTACTTTTGAAGGACTAGCGCAAAAACACAATACAAAAAAATGAGGTTTTTAGTCCCTTGTAGCCTACGAAATAACTTGGGGAGGGTATGAGCTTTTAAAGGCAGGCAACGCATCAGCGACCCTTGTGGGGTTGTCGATGTCCATGGTAAGCGGTAACTACGTTCCCACAGGTTTCATGCTGCAAACGAGCATGAGAGTCAGAGAACATAAATAACACTCGTGATTTCAGTCAGACACGGCAACTTCAGCATTCAAACTGCTATTCTATTTCTGCCAACTTTTTCGAATATCGCTCTTAAAATAAATACAATCCAATCCAGCCAGCGGATCGGACCCGGAAAACAACACGCATAATATTCTTTGGGTAAAAATATACGTGAGGAAATCCATTGCAAAGCCACTTTATTTATGAAACACTTCAGTGTAACACGACATTTACTTATTTACAAAAGGGTTCCAACAAAACACACGTTACGACGACCTTTGACGTTCAATGGGTTTTTATATAGCTATAATATCCTGGGTAACATTCTAACTGGGGTATTTTAGGATAACAATATCTGTGAAATATAGATTTAACTGGAGAAAATCATATTTTCTCAATATTGAAGTCATAAGTTTTGAGAAAATTAACTTTGTGTGTAATAATGTATTTTCCACAGCTATATAAATACTCGTAATGTCGCAGAAAAACTGGGATTAGGCTTCACTTTAAATTGTAAATAGGCGATTTTGCTAGATTTCTACAATAATAACAATTGAAGAAGCCTTTCTGTAAAAGGCCGCCCCAAACATTCAGTAGGAAACTTTTGCGAATTTGAGAGAAAGTCAAATAAATCTTACATATTTCTCATCGCATTAATTTCGTAATTTATTCTGCAAAGGCTTTGAAATTTATATTCAGTTCTGTTTAGTATTTGTTTAATTATTTACGAAGCTTCTGGTATAAATACATTTATTACGTAACGTTTTCATGCTGCAGATATAATCTCGTATTCATTGAAAACTCGAGATTTACACAGTTGGAAATTTATTCAGGGATTTATGTGGAAATGTTCATCAAACATCTATACTAATACTAGCTGCCGCCCGCGACTCCGTCCGCGTGGATTTCGATTTCCAATATCCTATGTGTTATTCTGATGTATAAAGCTATATTGTGGTAAAGTTTCATTCAAATCCATTTAGTATATTTTACGTGAAAGAGTAACAAACATCCATACATCCATACATCCATACATCCATACATCCATACATCCATACATCCACACATCCATACATCCACACTTACAAACTTTCGCCTTTATAATAGAAGTAGGATAATAACAAAGAGTTTGTGTTTGTCTGGTTTTTTGAACGCGCTAATCTGAGGAGCTACTGGGTTGCATTCGAAAATTATTTTTGTGTTTAATAATCCATTTGTCAAGGAGGGATGTAAGCTATATTATAACACTTTATGTGCGGAAACTGATATCCACGCGGACGGAGACGCGGGCGGCCGCTAGTATAATTTATATAGGAGAAAATACCCTTGGCTATTTTTAACACAGAATAGTTTACCACAAACTAAACAACTTCATGTAATAAAATCGGTAGTCACCAAAATTACCTACACAATCGTATTGTTGATATTTTATGCCCTTTATAAAATTGATTGATGACCGCCACTGAAGGTCACTGGTTTGAACCCCACCCAGTGCACACGCACTTCAGTAGGTATAATGAGATTGGGATTTTATTGTTGGTATTCACCTCTCTTCACGATAAATCATACTTTTCTAATAATTATAAATGTGTAAGTTTTTTCATATTCATATTCATATTCATATTCTTTATTGCTTTCTTGTTGTTATACATGGTCTTAAAATATAATGAAGTTACAAACAAGAACCCTACAAGGGCACTGCAAAATTTCTTACGAACTAAATTATTCTAACTATTGTAGGTAAATAAGTTAACATTTAAATAGAAGTATTTATAATTTACAATAAAACAATAATTATTGCAACTAAAGTACTTATGTATTCTCTTACATTTAATTGAGAACATTCTTAGTGAGACAAAAATATTTAATAATTAACCTACAATTAACATAAAACTAATACTAAAATAGGGTATCCTCCAGAAATTCTTTTAACGTATAATACGCCTTTTTTAGAAGAATATTTTTTACTGCAGAATCAAATTTACTGCCTTGGAGGGCTTTGACAGTGTTAGGCAAGTGGTTATAGATTTGGACGGCCATATAGAATGGTCCTTTCTTAAATAATTCTAAACGCGGCGTAAGCTGGCACAGATTGTTAGGACGACGCGAAAGAAAACGTCTAGGCACATCACCAACAAGTCTAAAATAATGAGGGCTTGTTCGTACAAGCCGACACAACTCATAAATGTACAAGGAACTGACAGTTAATATTTTCCACTTTATAAACCATGGCCTACATGTTTCTTTTGACGATAAATTACCAATAATGCGAATGCAGCGTTTTTGTAATGTAAATACTGTTTGTACATCAGTTGAGTTGCCCCAGAGCACGATTCCGTATCGTATCCATGCTGCAGCATGGGCATGATACGCTGTCAAAGTACATTGCTTATTTGTGCATTTACGCACCTCGCGTAGCGCGTACGCAAAGCTGCTGAGTTTGTTCACTACTGCATTGACATGAGGTTTCCAGGATAAGGTGGAATCCATGGTAATGCCTAATAACATCATTGTATCCTGCACATTGATTTGATTGCCTTTATGCGATATATTAAGGGAAAGGGCTTGTCTTTGATGTGGTCGAAACTGAACAATTTTAGTTTTATCTAGGTTTAGAATAAGACCTAGGCTATTCAGATGGTTTTCTATTTTATTTATAGAATCATTTATTTCCTTAGTTAGGTCGTCTAAGCTTGTGTAGTCACAAGAGATAATAAGCGTGGCATCGTCCGCAAATTGAATAACTTTATGTGGCACCACGGAAGGAAGGTCGTTAATATACGCCAGAAACAGCAAACATCCCAGAACACTTCCTTGGGGTATTGAACCTGACATAGTTTGAATTCCTGAATGGACATCTTCTAAAGAATTTTTATCGTTCTGATGTATAATTTTTGTTAATTGCTTCCTACCTCTTAGGTATGACGCAAGCCACCTATTAGCATGCCCACGTATTCCCTGCATTTCCAACTTCTTTAAAAGAACATCATGGATAACTCTGTCATAAGCCTTGGAAATATCCATGAAAATGGCAACAACACATTTATTTTTATTGAGAGCATTTAAAATCTCATAACAACAATCTAGCACAGCTGAGGTGGTGGAGTGCTTCTCGCGAAAACCGTGTTGATTTTTATTTAAAACCCCGTATTTCTCAAAAAAAACGTACATTCTTTTACACAAAATTTTTTCAAAATTTTTTGAAATTGCTGACAATAATGCAATCGGGCGATAATTTTGAACATTATGTTTATCTCCTTTCTTAAAGAGAGGTATTATTTTTGCCATTTTTAAGCTTTCAGGGAAAATTCCTTGCTCATAGGATTGGTTTATTAGGAAGGTCAATGGATAAACGAATTCGTCTACACAATGTACTAATAATGTGGCTGGTATGTCATCGTAACCGCACGTGTTATTACGCTTAAGACTCATGATCGTCTTTCTTACCTCTGCTTCTGTAACCGAATCTAAGTAAAATGAGTTTGCGATAGTCTGTTTAATATTTAAATTCAAAGCATTCATGTTATTATTACTGATATTTATAAAATAATCATTAAAAAGGTTTGCTATAGTTTTTGGACATGTAATTATCTCGCTATTATCATTCAAAATTAAATTATGATGTGTATTTTTCCTAATTGCCTTAGTTTTTTCATTAATAATAGTCCACATCATTTTGTATTTGTTTTGAGCTATTGTGATTCTATGTATGTAAGCTTTACGTTTTTCGGATGCAATTATTTTTTTCAAGATTTTACTGTATGTTTTTTCGTATGCTTTAATATTATCACTTTGTGTTCTACTTGCAAGGCTTCGCAGTATTCGTTTATGGTAGCAGCATTTTTTGATTCCTTTAGTTATCCAACCTGATTTGCTTTTGTTTTTTATAATGGAGTCCTTTTTTGGTATATATCTATCGAGCAATTTACTAATTTGGTAAAGGAAAGTATCATAATTTTCATTTACATTTTTTATAGGAAATAAGATTTGATGCCAATTTATATTTCCTAGAGCGATTTTAAATGAATTCATATTATTGCAGTTAAAGAATCGTTTTTTTATTTTTTATTTTTGGTGGGTATAATTTTATTTTCATTTTCGTTTATTATTATGCGACCGACAAGGGTACTGTGATCAGATAACTGATTGTCTTGTACTTCGGAGCTCATGTCAAGATTTCTACTAATGATAAACTGGTCAACACAAGACGCAGTGTTTTGCGTTATACGAGTAGGCGTTCTATTTCTACAAACTAAACCAAAACTTTTTAAAAGATTTAGGAACCTTACGGAAATATTAGTATTTTTTGTGATATCTATGTTTATATCACCCGCTATAATTATTCTTTTATTTGCATAATATTTCGTTACATGTTCTAATAGTAAATGTATTTGAGAAAAGAAAACTTCTACTTCACGCTCAGGACGGTACATAGAAACAATGAGCAAGTTGTGGTCCGGTATCTCTATTCCACAAAATTCTACTACAAACTCTATCGTATATGACTGTATATCTAATTTTTCTTTGGTTACAATAGCCTCTCGCGCGAATATAGCAACTCCACCGTGTATGTGATTTTGTCTTATGTATTTAGCACACAATTCAAAACCCTCCAACGAGTAAAGATGATAATTTTTACGGTTTAACCATAGCTCACACATAACAATAACATCAATATCAGAATCTATTAAAAATATATTCAACTCTTCTATTTTATTTGTCAGAGATTGAATGTTTTGGCACATTATATTAAAATATTTAGGAACGAAAGGAATAGTTTTTTACTGATGATATTTCATTCTCAATCATATTTGTCGACAATAATTCATTCTCAATGTTGGCAATAGCTATATTTAAATCATTCATAATTACTTTAAAACCTCGATTATTTATAGTGCCATCAAATTGTGAAAACATTTCAAAAGAACATTTAAGATTTCTATTTGAGTCTAATAGATAACAAAAGTTATACATCTGATTATCGCCATTAACTAAATTATTGAAAATTTCTACTCTAGTATTAAAAATGTTGGCATTGTAGGAGTATTTATAAGTAGGTAAACATACAAAAATATTAGTGTGTTGCACTTGTAATAGCGCATTTCTAAGTTCACAAACTACATCAACATAATTAGTAGATACATTAAAATCGGAATCACCAAGTATTATTACGCAATGATCGGATAATGTAAAGCCTTTTAGCTTATGTTGCAGTCCACTTAAAAGCTGCGTCGTTCCGCCTCCTGGTACGCGACAGTGATACATGTCACACATTGCA
Source organism: Nomophila noctuella (assembly GCA_958496325.1). Classification (NCBI taxonomy): domain Eukaryota; kingdom Metazoa; phylum Arthropoda; class Insecta; order Lepidoptera; family Crambidae; genus Nomophila; species Nomophila noctuella. The sequence goes on along the minus strand of OY292490.1, from coordinate 9,498,662 downwards.
AAGTTATTCCTTAACTTAGATGCGACGCTTTTACGGTCGATGCTGCTGATTATGCATAATTTTGTCTTTGTGGCCGGCTGTCGTTTCGTAGAGCCTTGAGCTGGGTAAATATCATTCAGACACCTCCGAGTGGCTAAGGATTCGGGAAAGACACTGTTGCCATCTGGCGGAATTGTTACAAGTTGGTTGTCGCAGGTTTCAGTCAGAAAAGTGTTCGGTCGGCGCCGGCGGCGAGTCGATGGCGACACGAGGGTCGCTGATATCATGCTGTTGCTTTGTTGGTCACAATTTACTATCGGTGTTGATATATTAAACGGGTGTATTTTATTTGAATTTGTATCTTTGCTCGTCTCTTCTTGTTTCTTCGTTTTATCCGTTAATGTTCTGTTTACCGCTTTTAATGCTTCTATTTCATTCTTAGCATCGTTCAACTCTTTTTGTAAACTATTATTTAATACTTTTAATTCTTCTATAAGTACTAAGTTTGTAATACAGTTTTGAGACGAACAACCAGAAGGTTTGCTAGAACCAATCATGTTAGAATCATGTAGATCAAGCGAACAATTTGACTGTGGTGAAGTTGGTGGCGAGTTATTTCTACGTCTCCGGGTTGTTACAAAATTATCCATTCCTTGATCGTGCACCGTGTCATCACCTTCTTCTGATAAGCTTTGAAAAGAATTTTCAGTGGAAATATTAATTTGTTGAACTACATCAGTGCTTTTTTGTGTGTAGGTGCAGCTGTCACATTTGCACTTTACTCTATTTTCTGGCTTCATCAAGTAAAATATTTTTTCAGAAATACTTGTACAATCTAAGTGAAAATGTCTATTACAGTTAAGACACTTTATAAAATCTCGTTTATTTGGGGCAATGTCTTTTTTGCATTTGAAACAAGAGTTCGCCATCATCAAATTAAATAATAAACGCTTATTTAATGATTCACTGTCAATACGACATAAATATTAATTTTTAACTGTTGTTTGAAGAATAAAATATTATCAATAATCAATACACATCAAATTGACCGTAGCGCCATCTATTGATATGAGTCTGCACAATGTAATTTCCTCTATCGTAGCGCCATCTATTGATATGAGTCTGCACTATGTGGTTTCGGGGTGCTTTATTGATGAATGACGGTCGCTTGTGTTTCAAAGTTGTCGCTAGTTGACTATGACAAATTTTCTACTGGGAGGTAAATTTGAATTTTAACGATTGTTTATATTTTATTTTTTTGAAGTTTGTTTGTCCGTCGATAACTCTGAAACGTCTGAACGGTTTTTGATGAAATTTTGTAAACAGGCTGGGTATTTGTTGAATTAGGTAGTAGTTTATCCTGATTAAATCCTGTGGGATAAAACACGAATTTTGACGCGGACAAAGCCGCGGGAAGAAAATTGTATAATACGAATCAAAATAACAACACAATTTTATTAAGTGTGTTACATCCTCGCACGACTCACACCTTGCCTGACTTGCCGAACAAGCATTTACCTACTTATTTCACTGTTGAACATCGGACTATCACCGAATGTCACGAGGCGCACCATCATCAGAACGTGACATGTTCAATTCTGAGGCCAATATACTCCGATCCCACCACGTATGGCATGAGGTGGAGACGAGTTAATAAAAGGGAGTTACGACAGCGGCTCAGTGCTCAGTGTTAGTTGGCCGATCATGGCTTAGTTAATACTTAGTGGATACGTTCTAACATTGAACGTATTCACATTTAGGATAGTTAGGCTTAGATATTATAATGTAACCTTTAATTTAATAAATCTCAGTATAAGTGATTCTCGTTTCCTTTTGCACCCTCCGTCTGTGGCCCGATTTCGTAATTAGTGTAATTATATTATTTTCCCAGTATACCCAGGCAATTCCTTGTGGATTGTGGATTATTTGTTTCTGAGTTTTTAATTTAAAAATAAAATTAAGATTGTAAATAAGTATTCTCTTACTCTTGAGAAATAATAATGTACAGTGTGGGTAATACTAAACATTCTTTCGAGCCAATACAAATTCAATGTTTTATATAAAATAAAATGTTACAATAAATATAGCATTTATACATAAATACCATTGTATTTATGACAACGGAAAATATTCAATTTCCAATAGCGCGGTTGGCGCGGTATTCTGCAATAACTATCTCGTATTCAAACTGGAACTACATAAGGATATTAAATTTATGATGTCATATGAAAATTGAACACGAAGTCGAGTTATTAAATTGAACAAGATGGCAGGTGCGCCCCTGAGTATTACTCTTAGAATCATTCTTTAGGTACGAAGCCTTTGAATAATGTACGCTTTTCGCCCTACTTTTGTAGTTTTTACTTACCTCAAAACACGGTTCAAGTGATATACTACGTGGGTCTAAAGAACAGTTTATCTGTCCCCAGGGACTTCTTTAGCTACGCCGCGGGTACGAAAGGGGAAAGCAATCCAAATGGCAGTTAAAGTAACCATAAATACCATGGGTATTGCAAAACTACAAAATATTGGAGAGGAAAAGTATTTCAAGAGTAGTTCTCGGAAAACTGTAGGTTTGTGTGTTTTGACGAGTGTTTATTTTCATCTGTTTCCTCATGACTTCTCAAACATTTTATTGAGGGAAAGTACACATATGACTTAAATCAATATTTAATTTGACAATTGTGACTTTCCACTTACTATCTTATATTAAACTTGTATTGCTTCGTACAAATCTTCATCATCCTAGCGCTTATTCCGGTAGCATCTCCGGAGCTCATGGTATGTTCAACTATGATCCTGAACTGACTTCAACTATGAGCCTGGTTATTACAATAGATCGAATGTTGTCTGACCTCAGACCCTTACAAGGGAAACCAGGCAATTCGGATTAAAATCGGGACCAACAGCTTAACGTGCCTTCCGAAGCACGGAGTCATCATTATTTTCAGATAATCAGGTGATTCAAGCCTGCAATGTCCTAAGCAAACTGGGAAAACAAACACTAAGTGAAAGTGTTCCCCGCGGCATTCGAACCCACGATCTCCGAAATTTGAGCACAACGTTCTAACCACCACACCACGGAGGCACATGTGTTACTTTATTTAAGAAAGTCGTGTTTGATAAGAAGTATGTTTCAGAATCCAATTATAAGAATCCAATTGGATGTCTGTGGTAGCAGATCGTCAAGTGTGGAGAAGTAAAGAGGAGGCCTATGTCCGAAGACGGACTCTGCAAGGTCTGCAATGATGATGATGTTTCAGAATAACGTAGGTTTTGTTCTACCTACAAATTGATGATCTATTGGACAACAGCGAACAAAATGAATTGCAATTGCTACATAAACTACATAATATCCTACTTCCTAGCTTTTTGTTATCAATTCAGTTCTTCATGAACGGAAATACACTCGAAGCTAAATAATATACCGTGGTCAATTGAGACCAATATGTTCTTACACAACATTGCTCTGAAGAAGACCCCTTTGTTATTCACGTCGCGTCCACTCTGAAAGAGAGAAAACACCTAGAAACCTACTTTTTAGGGTTGCGTAGCTCAATGAAAAAGACGGTACCCTTGTGTATTTAGTGTGTCTGACCGTTCACATGTCATTGCCATTTTGAAACGAAATTTAAAATATGTATTGAAACTTAATAGATGCTCTCTGTGAACTTTATTAATATTAATATGTAAAATAAAAATAGAAAAGACCTGTCTTGTGAACTCCCCATACTAAAAAGCAAATTCTTTTTTTTTTCATGTAATCTGTATGGATTGATTATATGGGTATGCCTTCAAAAATAACTAGTGAAAAAATCTTAACTGAATAGCAACTAACGCTACTAACCATTTTAGATTTTTTGATGTGTTAAAGTCACTTCCAAACTTTAAAACATATGAAGCACATTTAACTAAACGTCCTGTTATTCTATGGTTTACTTCTAAAAAGAGATGATAAAGCTATGAAAATGTATGATGTACATTGGTTTTAACTAGATTCAGTAGCATTTTTTTATACGTCATAATTCGTAAAACTTTCTAAGGAACACTTCATTAGCGAGTCCGACTCGCACTTGGCCGGTTTTTCTTATTCTTTCCATACAGAACGATAGTGGGCGGCGGCAGCCGTGTGTCCGTTTAGATTCAAGCTATGATAAAACAACTGAGAGAAAAGGTTTTATAATTCTCTCGCTTCCTGTTGAATGGAAAGTTCTAACGTCTTTTTCAATTAATATTTCTATTTTTATAAATAATGTTGTTGCTCAGAGACTTATTATTTTGTTATGATACGAGTATATAGGTCGAACGAATTGGATTTGTGGATAATTCAATGTTACATACAAAAGTTTTTTGGAGTGAACTTGTACTCTCTTGTTGATTTTGTCGAATGTGTTTAGATAATCGTAAAAAAACTTTTAATTTCAACTATGTAATAGTAAATCTTCTTTTTGTTACAGGTAAGTGCAGGCGTCCAATTTCCGAGTGTCAAATAAAAATAGAGAACTACAAATAGAAGAAGTACAAGGTACGTGTTTGTAATTGTTTATATTTTTTGGTAAAATAACATTTGCATACTTCTCTAGATAACACTTATCGTACATCTATGAACTCCAAACAAACCACCAAACGACCATTTTAGGTGAAAAACAATTATTTAGCCATGTGAAAAACAAACTATAGTAGTTTGTTATAACTCGGTATATAAACATATAGTTTTAAAATTATACCGCGGTTCTATCCGTTTAAAAGCATATTCGTTTATATAATGAGTTGAAATCGTGTAAACCTAAGAAAACATTATGAACAACATGACCTAAACATAAAGAAAATCTGTCTAATCCACGTCACATGTTGAATTTATACTAACAAGATTTCCTTCTGTTAAAAAGTTCCCTGTCTTCACCTGGCGTTATGAGCTGAGCGACACGACCAAAGTGCATTAATGTTGTAAAACCGATCGTAATCCTCGGTTTAATACGGCACGTGATGCCACCGTCCGTTGCGAGTATGGAAAATTTAACACCTCCTAAAACATTCCACTCTTATCTACGTGAATAAATGAGCGCGAGAATATTGGTGTGTGAATTTTATACGGTGAAGTTTAACACTAGGTGGAGAATATATTGTTATGATAAGCGCGGTATTGTTCGGACTTCTTCATTTCGGCAAGGGAGATATTGCTTTTGTATTATTTATGCTGTAAATTATCCGTATTTCAGAACGGTAAAAGCTCGATACCTAGCGTCATGTCTTTATTATTGAATGTAACCTAACAAGGCATCTTATTTCATTTATCGGGCGTGAAACAATATCAGACAGTGGTAATTATGTTTGGCATTACTTGTCATGAGCAGACGTGCCTACTCCGATGAACGATATTCTCGACGAATAATGTAATCAAATAAAAAACAAAGTCCCCTTTAATTTCTAGCTCCACGTTTCGAATGAAAAAACATTACTCTCTCTTTGACCAAAGGTTGTTTGACAGACGAAACGGGATTCCTTTTGCACCTACCGTTGAATGTTTAGTGAAGCTCTGTATTTTCCCAGGTTGAGTAGTTCAGCTGACGTGTAACATGCTTATCTGTAGTCTACATGCCTCCAATGTAATACAAAAGTGACGTTGACTGGCGTAAACATCGCTTCGGAGACTATGGGAACTTACGTGTGACATATAGAGAAAGAATACGTGTCCTTATTACTTCTTATAAGAATTCCGAAGAGGTTTTGAAGCTGTGGTGTGAAGGCACAAAAGATAGAGGTTCGATTGGTAATAAACAATTTAAACTTTACAAACAAATTATAAAACGAATAAAATAAAATTAACTGTATTAATATAATAATGTATAAGTACTGTAGTACTGAGCCTTACGTTTTTATTCTAGACTGGATAACTAAATGTTTATGCGATATACTTGCATGATCTTGTATCTGTATATTTACTTCTGTTTCATATTCGATCTATCCGCACTATGCAGTAGTATTTATTATTTTAGTTTGAAAACAAACGACGTACAATACAATTTGAACATTTTATTCCGGTATAAAGAAGAGTTTTCCAGTTGAACAAAATATACTGAACAATTGCTGTCTGCGATATTTTTAACAAAAAAATATCGTATTTTTTTGCCGTTCCGAGCGCTTAATAACCCCTGTCGAAACTGTCCTAGCTGTACCACGGTTGTATTGAAAGCCTTAGATTCACTGAAATAGCTCTGGTTTTACTGGGAAATGTATCGAAGCTGAGTGGCAAGGAACAAGCAGACGTCCGACGTTCGTATCTAAATTTATAGCCAACAAATGTTCGGAAACACCTCCAAATCGATGTTCGTCTTGTACAATGTACATTTTGTTGCAGCGATGTAAATAGCATCGATACCTGGAATATTAAATATTATTACTCTTGTTTTTTATCTCATCCAACTTTGTGTTTTAATTATACCGAATTGCGTGTTTTATACACATGTTAATGAAATTAGTTATACTATTTAGATATAGAAAGGATTTAAGGAATATAAAAAATAAGTACATGAGTACATGTAACATTTATTTTTTGAATTAAAGGAATCATATTCATAGTCATTTTAAAAACATTTGTTATGTGTTTAAATTCAAACAATGATCATGATTCTTAGTAATAAGGTACCTATACGACTCAAGGAGGAGGACGAGTGACATATTTCACAAAGTTATCGGCATTAGCTTAAAAATATCTTAAACATTTAAAAATCTGCACAAATATAATGCAAGCTATCCAAATAAACATTAAACAATATTTCATTCATATAAATAATATATTTCACGAGGCACAATACCTAGAAATAGTTATTTATAGTTTGCGGTGACTGGAAAACTCTGATTGCCAATTCTCTGCCGGGTATTAGTCCCGAATGGGACATAACACGAATGCTACAAATTGGAATGCACAGAATATCTCACATTTGCCTTCCACGCGATAATTAGAATGTGAAACAACGAGAATAGTTTATTGAGAATAAATATTGTACGGAAAATCACGCGATATAATTGTGAAGTTATTTGGGTATTTCTCGCCGAGCCGTCATTTATAATTATACAAACTGTAGTTTGGCTTCTAAGTCTATTAGTCTCGTTTTTGGGACAGTCATCATGAAAGGTTCAATCTTTGAAAACAAAGGAAGAAAGAAAGAAAATATTTATTGATTATGAAGACTTTAAAGATACAGTTATGAATGGACTACAATAATTGAATACAGATTGATACCACAATCGACTCCGGAAAGCACTTTGTTACTTTTAAGGATTGTAAGGATGGAAATACAATCGAACTGGATCTTGAAAATTCATTTATTAGAATAATTATATTATAAACACACTTGTTTAACCTTATTCGTTGTAGGTTTACAACGTATTTAATTTTTAGAGGACAATAACGCACACTTGATGTCGTTGACTGTTGCTTTTAAATCTGTTTGTCTTCACGCGGTATCCGCAGAATACCAGTGATCGTGACGCTGAAACTCTCCGTCACGGCCCAACACTGAGCGGAGACCATTTTGGTACAATTTTAAGTTATTGTTGTTTTCTTTCTTTTTATTATGTTTCATTTTGGATGTGGAAGTTTAATTGTTTTTGTTTTTGTGTTTATGCCATGTTTGTTTTTGTTTAGTTTTATTTTTTTATTGTATTGCACCAAATAAACGTTTTTCTTACTATTATTTTCTAATAATGTTATTTTGCTGAGCAAGTGGTGGCAACCTCATTTCATACGTTCGCTATTATCATCAATGAAAGACAAACAAGATAAATTTACAACGTCGGAAGTTTCGATGAAATATTCATAAGCAATCAGTGGAAAGACATCTTTACCAATAAAACGAAGTTTCGCGTAAACAGTCTGTATAGATGTACCTTGGTAGTAGGTACCTACTATGTGACATTTTACATCTATATCTAGTGGTATACTACTCCATGCACAGGTTATATTAAAATCTATACTATTATGTTGCAGCTGAAGAGTTTCTTTGTTTGCGCATTACATACGCATTTGAACAAATCAAATGCGTTCATATCAAGAAATGGTTCGATTTGAAAATTCATTTTTGTTCTGGGTAGTCCTTTCGTCGCGGGTTGTTCTAAGCTTTTGTATAAGACTATGTGTGCGGAACCCGAAATAAACGCGGACGGAGTCACGGCGCCAAGTCGCTACATTATGCCCCAACACAACTAAACAGTGGCATTTTTTAATTGACGTGACGTACGTTGGTTACTAAGGTAACTACGCGATGTGAAGCGACTGTCGCCTCACAATACACGGCGGTTTAAGCGGGTCGAAGTCCTTGTAATAAGCCCAAGCGCACTGATATTATGTGTGATGATATTTTAATAATTATTATGAGATACAAAGTAAAATACATAAAAGTAAATATGATTCAAAATTTAACTCCCAGTTCTTGGAAAGATTCTAATTATATCCTCGTTATTGTATGACGTTGATTTTAAACTGAAGCCTTTCAATCAAGGTTGTTCTAACCCCCACCTTCACATTGAGCCGTCAGTCGTCACATTTGCGCTAGTACATGAATAACGTAGTTATTTCATTGTAACTTCCATTATACATACGACGGCTGAGTTTCTTGCAGTGCCTATTCTCAGCAGGCCATTCACGTCGATCCACAAGACGCAAAATAATTTTGCTGAATAAAAACAAAGTATCAGCCTATTAATGTCCCACTGCGGGGCAAAGGTCTCCATCATTTGAAATCATGTTTTCGTAACAAAGATAGGTTTTGGCTTAACCACCACGCTTGCCAAATGCGGATTGGTGATCACAAACCCGGGATGTGTTTAGAAAAATCAACACAAAGTTTGCCGAACCGGGAATCGAACCCAGGACCTCGAGACCAAGGTCCGGTACTTAAACCACTAGACCATCGAGGCGTTCTATACAAGTATAATAAAAACAAGTGCGGATAATTTTTGGTTTGGTATTGCACACAGATATTATAGTTAAACTACAATTGATCAAATAACTTTAATGGTTTGTTTTATTAAGTTGACAAACGTTTTATTTGTGCTGTGAACGGGCTTTTTACGATAACACAAATATTTTCCATTACTTTTTTATCCAGAGGCTAATAGATTACACGTTCATCGTGCGCCACACGGAGAAAAGGTCTATATGTAAGATTCTAAACAAAAACGGTTTGAACTCTTTTATTTAATTTGTGGCAGAAAAATGTTCGTAATTTCGAATATTATAAAGCAACTGTTACATGGTTTCGTGTGCACGTAAAAGTTCGTATTACCATTCGTGTTCACTTTTGTCCAATAAGTTCTTGTATTATTAGATGATACTTAATCCGCATAAGATAATAACAAAGAGGGATTACCGATCTACATTAGGGTAAGATATTATGTTGTTAGGACTCCATTAATATAAATGGAGACCTTTCGATAAGGGCCTAACCAAATCTTATTGCGTGCGGTCACAAGCCGAGTACGAAAACATGGGAAGGAAATGAAAAACCGCAATGTTTTGTTAACATGTTAAAATTCTGTTTAATCCCAACTAATATTATAAATGCGAAAGTAACTCTGTCTGTCTGTCTGTCTGTCTGTCTGTAAATAAAGGCTTTTATTTCTTGTACAAATTTATCGTTGAGTTCTTGTATTATAAGGATATCTCTACATAAAATGTTAGATATTAGGTTTTTCGAGTTATTTTTTTCTTTCTGTCTTTACGAAAAGCGCTCAAGGGCAAGGGGGTGACTCAATAGGTTAACAAAACGAAAAATAAGCATTACATAAAGCTATTTGGCTTACTTTCATAAAAGAGATCGCAGGATCTTGTTTTTGCTACCGTTATAAAAACTTAACTTCAGGACTAAATGACGCTGTTGATATTTTTAAGGTTAATTGGACGCAAAAATGTACCACTTCTTTAAAGCTAATGACATTTCCCGAGAGATTATACAAGCAGCACTGCCATTTAGCTCTAATTAATCAAATCTCAAGCTTCGCTTAGTACAAAACCTTGCAACTTGCTAAGAGAAATTGTAATCTATACAAATATAATAAAGCTGAAGAGTTTGTTTGTTTATTTGTTTATTTATTGGTTTTGTACGCGCTAAACTCAGGAACTACTGGTTCGAATTGAAACAATATATTTTGTGTTGGATATTTAATTTGTCTAGGAAGGTTTAAGATATTATACTACTATATGTGTGGAAACCGAAATCCACCGGGCCAAAGTCGCGGGCGGCCGCTTGTATTGTTTACTTTTAATATAATAAGTATATTATGTTTTGTTATAATATAGCTACTTTAATATATTATATTCATGTAGGTGACTACTCAAAGCTTATACAGTTTCAAGACCTGGTTTTCAAATTGACAGTCAAAGTTTGCAATGGGATGAGATTTGGTTTACTAATCTATAATATTGACTTATTTAATTTCACACTGCACCGGTCAACCCTACTGTTGATTCTACTCACTACGAGTATTATATGAGATGCACTCATGCGAAATAAATGGAAAATGGCACAATAATCATTAAGAGTCGAAGAGAATAGAATGGGAGGCTAGGTCTTAATAGTTAGATTAACTGAGTTATATTTACGGTTGAACGTTGAACATACTCTGGTCAATTTAAGTGTACTTTATCGAATTGTAAGAGATAAAGCTAGAAATTGAGATGTTAGCTTTCTAATTAGGTAGCCGATGTTTTAATTAAAAAAGTAGCATTTGCGTAAATATCAAAGTACATAAATTGTGTTTGTTTGTACTTGAACTCTTGTACTAATTATTTTCACTTGAATATATTTATTATTTCATCACTTAGTAACATCTCATGTTCAATTCGTAAGTATCAGATGATAATAAGTTACTATGGCAACAGTAATTTTTTCAGCATTTCTCCGAAATTGTTTTCATTTCGTTTATCGTTAAGCCGCCACTACATAAATATTTTATCCGCAGTTCTGTTTATTTTATACAAAACTCGAGTAGTTTTAGTTTGAATGTTTAATTACTGCTATCATTTGTGAATTAAATGATTTGATAAATTAAAATTATTAAATGAAAGGAACATTATAAAAACAAGCTCCAACACATCCATAATTTATCACCCATAATTTTTAAAATTATAAACTTGATAAAATTATCTGATCTCAAGCGGTGATTGATTTTCGTTTATAATTTTGAAAATTATATATAAAGTTAAAATTATAAACAGAGAAAAAATCATCTGATCTTACGGCTCAGGCGGGAATCGAACCCAGCGCCTTTTGCAATCCGGGCAAGCGCTCTGACTACTAATCTTTATACTAGGGGGGATCCAAAAGTTCGTGGCCTAACCTAGACAGAGCAATGCTATCATTTTAAATCTTTTCTCTATCTCTACTATGGTTATTTAGTAGCAAATGAGCAAAGTTTGGTTTAGTTAACACAAGCAACTATTTTTTTGTGGTTAATTGTTTGTGAGTGTCTGAACAGATTTTCAAGAATGGACAAAATCGAACACCGCGCAGTGATCAAGTACTTGCATTAAAAAGGTTTTAAGCCAATATATATACATGAAAATATGGTTAACACATCGGGAGAATCTTTTCTACCTTATTCCGGAGTAAAAATATGGGTAGCAAAGTTTTAGCGAGGTCAGTAGAGCGTTGAAGACGATCCTAGATGTGGAAGGCCTTCAACGTCTACTACCAAGGGAAACATCGACAAAATATGTTATCTCATTCTTAATCACCAAAGATTGACCATGTATAAGATAGCTGAGATCACAAGCATTGGTTATGGTCGGATTCAAATCATTGTAACTCAAAAACTGGGGTTCCATCGGGTTTCTGCTAGCTGGGTGCCCAGGTTGATTTGAGTCAAACAAAAACGCGTTCAATTCAAAATTTCGCGTGACTGTTGGAGGTTTTTGAGCTAGATCCCGATTATTCTTATCCCGGTTTGTTACCATGAATAAAAGCTGGGTTTACCAGCATACTCCAGAATCCAAGCAACGATCGAAAAAATGGAAAAAATCTGGCTTACCCACTCTGAAGAAAACTAAGGTCGTTTTTCAGCTTACAAAGTCATGGCTTCGATATTTTGGGATAGGAAGGAAATTATTGTTGTGGCTTATTTATTAAAACGTGATTAGATAAATTTTATTAATAAATCTTTCATTTTAAGGCAGATTCGAGAGGATATCAATTAAAAATGGCCGGGTATGCTGCGCAAGAAAGTTTTATTCAATCAAGTTAATGCGCGGGTTCACACTTGTGCCGAAACAATGGCTGAGATACACAATTTGTGGCTACGAATTATAGCACCAGCTACATTATTTGGCTGATTAAGCTCTTTCGGATAAATAATCACCACAAATTTGAAAAATAATACGGAAAATTCGTAATTTTTGACCAAAGAAGTCGTGATAGACGCTGAAAATAGTCATTTTTAAGGACCTTTCGGAATCGATTTTTTTTCTATAGATAAATAAGTTGTAGTTCAGTTAGAATTAGTGCGTAAGGCTAGATAGGGACTACGTTAAACAATTAAAAATAATTGACACCCACATTTCTTTGACATTCATGGTCAGGCCACGAACTTTTGGATTTACCCACGTAACTATAACTAGCGGCCGCCCGCGACTCCGTCCGCGTGGATTTCGATTTCCAATATCCTATGTGTTATTCTGATGTATAAGCTATATTGTGGTAAAGTTTCATTCAAATCCATTCAGTAGTTTTTACGTGAAAGAGTAACAAACATCCATACATCCATACATCCATACATCCACACATACAAACTTTCGCCTTTATAATAGTAGTAGGATGTTAAAATTATAAACAAAGAAAACGTAAGAATGTCTATCCATTTCTTAGCTAACTTAGGTTAGTTTGTGCTAGGCATTTAGTGTGTGCGTCAAACGAATTTTCTTAGATTCTCTTATTTACTTTATAATTCAACAAATTTAACAAACAGTTCATATTATCATCCTTTCTATTGCACGTCCTGTCACCCCAAGACGGTCAATAAACAAAGTTTGAAACCAGCCCAAACCTACACAAGTACGGTAATATTTCAGAAGAACTATTTGAGTAGGGTAAAATTGGGGGACCTGGATCAAGGAGATCCAGGTCACCCCAATTTTACTATTCATTTCATCAACATTCAAATATAGCTGTAAAATTAAATCATCAGTAAGAATCTATATTTAAGTAGCTTAATGTCATTCAGCAAATAATATTCATTGAGGCAAACATTGTGTTATAAATATCACGTAGCAACAATGCTCGTCCAGTCATGAGATCATAGTTGCATTGAGCAGATCAAGTATCTCTCATTGAGCAGATCAAGTAACTAAAATAATATCAGACACTCGAAACTAAGCACACATGTAAATGATTGAGTTTAATGAATATAAAAATAATTCATTAGAATAGAAAATATGAAATAATATTTGAATGTTGATGAAATGAATAGTAAAATTGGGGTGACCTGGATCTCCTTGATCCAGGTCCCCCAATTTTACCCTACTTATTTGACCCAATACCTGGTAGGCTAGCCAAGATGCCACTTTAACGAATTCGCCAGACGCTTTCGTAGCGACTTATATCTCCATCCCGCTCATATCAATAGTACGTGTGCGGGAGGGAAATATAAGTCGCGACGAAAACGTATGGCGAATTCGACAAAGTGGCATCTTGGCTAGGGCCGCTGTAGCTAACGTTACCGTACGTCTTGCATTTACCTAAAATACCACGCATGCCACTGCCAATATCGTAACTTTCTGACGTTGCCAAAGGTTTTGCTATAAACTTCTCAAATTTTGCTTTTGACTTACATTTTCCATTTATAGACAAACTAGTTTTTAACAGCGGCTTGTCCCACGTTTCAAGATTCCTGTTTTATCCCATGGGAGCATTTCATCAGGGTAATAAGTATCCTATCACTTAAGTCAGTCCATGCCCTGACTGTATACCAAGTTTCAGCGTGGTTGACGGCCAAACATCCAAACAAACAAAATTTTACATTTTAATATAAGCATGATAACTTTTAAGTGGTGTGAATTTTTATATAAACATGCGTTAGCGCTAAACCTGTTAGTAGAGTGATTTCTAAGGCTCTCTGCCTCAGAAACTTTATTACTATTCTTCCAAGACTTTGAATGGAAAAATTATAATCATTTAAAGACAGCAAAAATGTCTATGCATTCCAAACTACTTAAACGTTGAATTGTTTAAGTCCTTCAAAATCTTGATAAGTCATTAGATTGCTTTATCGTCAGCCTATTAACATCCTTACAACTGGATACGAAGGTCGAGCATGTTACCACCACCCGGGGAGTTAACCACCAAATCCTGACTGGGCCCGTGTGTGGATTACTTGCCTACGTGAGACGATATGGCTCTGATAGATTGTACGCTCAATCATAATCGCGTTGTAATCGCAAATTGCTCAGAATACGTGCGGAAACTGTAATCGGCAGATGAACTACGGTATTTACGCAGAGCGACTCTAATCCGAATTTGCAGCAGACCTCAATGTTATACAAGCGAGTAATTACCGCTGCCCTTGGACACTCACTACCCCACAAGGGTAACTGATGCAAACCCCCATAACCTCCCCAACTGAGATCTGAAGACTTTACTCTTCAACCAGTAACATAACACAATCTTTATGAAGTACTACTACACTATGGTCTTCTGTAAGGTGAATATCCTAGCCTAGACGAGTGACTCATTCAAGTGGAAGTTTTACCAAGCTCTACACCCTCTTGAAAATCCCTCGCTTTTGGATTGTACGCTCAATTATAACAGCGTTGTAAACGCAAATTGCTCAGAACACGTACGGCAACTGTAATCGGCAGATGAACTAGGCGGTATTTACGCAGCGCGTCTCTAATCCGAATTTGCAGCAGACTGCATTGTGCTACAAGCGTGCATTACATTTTGCGGGCTTCGCTTTAGCGGCAGTCGAGCGCACTTACAGGCGGGGCACAATAGACCGGCTTGTAAGTCTATTGAACCACTTTTAATCAACTGTCAAAGGATATTATTTAACGTACGTTTTTATAATGTTAAAAGAAGATAACTGAGCAAGAGGGCACCTGATGGTAAATGATCACCGCTGCCCATGACCAACAACAATCTCACAGGGTTGCCTGCTTTTAAAATCAGATCTTTCCAACTGAACTCTAGTAGACCCTACTTACTAGCAGGTATATAACACAACGTTTATGAAGTGTAGCTTCACTGTGGTCTTCTATAACGTGGAGTTACATCCCCAGGTGAGTGGCTGATTCGAGTAGATGTTCAACTAAACTCTTCCCCTCAGTAACAACTTGTTTTCATAAGATTGTAGACTTTCGCGTTGCATTCAGACTGCACGCTCAATTATAACCGCGTTGTAAACGCAAATTGCTCAGAACACGTACGGCAACTGTAATCGGCAGATGAACTAGGCGGTATTTACGCAGCGCGTCTCTAATCCGAATTTGCAGCAGACTGCATTGTGCTACAAGCGTGCATTACATTTTGCGGGCTTCGCTTTAGCGGCAGTCGAGCGCACTTACAGGCGGGGCACAATAGACCGGCTTGTAAGTCTATTGAACCACTTTTAATCAACTGTCAAATGGTTTATTATACTTTACAATAGCGGCCGCCCGCAACTCTATCTGTGTAAATTTCGTTTTCCAATAGCCTAAAGCCTTCCTCGTCAAATGGACTACCCAATGCAAAAAGAATCTTTGAAATCGAACCAGTAGTTCCTGAGATTATCGCGTTCAAACAAACTCTTTAGCTTTATTATATTAGTACATATTCTGTAGCAATATAATCAAACAACAATGGGTACTAACCAGAGTAATTACAATCAACCGAACATTTAAAAAAAATCTTACATTTTATTTAAAAAGCTTCTAGTTTATCCCAATATGTAAAATTTTCATCCCTCTTTTCCGGAGGAATGCATGAAGAGTACTCTTGACTAGTCTCAACCAATTTATTTCAAACTAGCGGCCGCCCGCGACTCCGTCCGCGTGGATTTCTTTTTTTCGAAATTAAAAGTAGCCTATGTTCTGTCTCAGGGTCTAAAGATTGTCTGTACCAAATTTCATCAAAATCGGTTGCGAGGTTTAAGCGGGAAAGCGTAACAGACAGACAGACAGACAGAGTTACTTTCGCATTTATAATATTAGTTGGGACTAGCGGCCGCCCGCGACTCTTAGCTTATACCTAATTTTTTCAACATTTCTCCGAAATTGTTTTCATTTCGTTTATCGTTAAGCCGCTACTACATAAATATTTTATCCGCAGTTCTGTTTATTTTATACAAAACTCGAGACTAGCGGCCGCCCGCGACTCTTAGCTTATACCTACCTATACCTATGGCTATGGTTAATACCTATCTGTGCGGAAGCCGCACACCGGTATGTACCATAGCCTTAAACATTCCTCGTCAAATAGACTATCCAACTCAGAAATATTTTTTTGAATCGGACCAGTTATAATCCTGAGATTAGCGCGTTCTAATAAACAAACCAACTCTTCAGCTTTATTATATTAGTATAGATTCTAACAAGAGTATAAATACCACGTAGTAATGTAATGAAAGTAACCTAGTGTTTCATTTCATTAAGACTTAAAGGAAAGAGCACGAAAGAAACCCAGGAAGTGTGGTATTGTCCCAAGAGCGCCGTTCAGTACTGCGAAGATTCTTTCAATGCTTTTAGTCTTAAATATAATCAAAAGTCTCACTAGTAAACTATCCCCTTTTCCTTTATAAATTCCAGACGCTCTTATAAAAGGTAATTAACTACGCTTACTTGCAGTGTATAAACTTTAAACTTTACAGAAACAAACTACATTATTACTTCATAGCTGTCAGGTTGGCTCGAACTATGCACCTAAGGACTATATTAAACTTCGATACAAACTTTATGTACGGTGGAGTGCCGACCAATATTGTGCTAAAGGTATATGAAAATAATAATAATTTAAAACGATTTTGTATTTTTTTAAACATGGCTTTTTTATTTTATTTTTGTTAATAGTCACGTCAGATTGGGATCAAGACCAAATATTTTTTGTTTGTTCATTAATGAAACAATAATTATATTAATCCACATTTTTTTCTTATCACAACAATAAACCGGAAGCATCACCTCATGGTCTGTTGTTTTAAAATATTGCCTGCAAGAAAGTGTTTCATGGCAAGTAAAAATTACGACCCTCAGTAATGAGAAATACTTATGACTAAGGAGAGTTTGCAGTCCCAACGTAAATAACAATTTAGTACCTATAAACTACTGTTTCATAACAAAGTCTCGTTAGTTCTTAATAAATTTCAAACATAAGATTTCAAAAAATGAAGTTTATTTATCAATTAAAAATACATAAAAAATAAACAAGAAATGTTTTACAACATCCCATAGGTACATTATAGTTGTATCTGACTCCGTTTTAAGTAGCTTTAACACTTGTGTTACAGACATCCGAATCAACAGTGGCATTACAAAATATATACTTAAATAGATACATATAACATCCAGACCAGGACAAACGTTACAAATCTGTATTTTGGCTTTTTCACCACGCTTGGCAAATATGGAAAATTCAAAACAAAATTTTCCCGACCTGGGAATGGTACCCAGGACCTCGAGGCCACGGCCCGGTACTTAAACCACTCGAGGCGTTTGACGGTCTAGATCTTTTGTAACAAAAGCTTGATAGGCTGTGCTGTAGGCACACACATACAGTTCAAACACACAAAGGCGCACTTATGTTCGCCCGGTCCAGAAATCGAACCCGCGACCTCTTTTTTTTAACGGTACACTTCTTAACCATAACACAAAACCTCTGTCAACCAACTGTCAACAAGCTTTTAGAGACGCCCTGAAGCAGAGTAAAATGTATTTAACAAACAGTGCATTTAACCAGAATCTAAATTAATCTGATAAGTGTTAAATGAAGGCGGGAAGTTGTATACAGCTGTACATCGAATACTCGCGCGATGCTGCTAAAGTTTAATTAAGGGCGACAAGGCGAAATGGCCTTGAACAAAGAATAGTCATTGTATTTCCACTTCTGCCTGCATGTGACTTGCATCATTCGGTTCAGTATTTTATTATCTAGTGAGGAAAATAGAAAATATACACTGCAAGGCATTGGTGTATTGGTTAGAGCGCTCAAACTCGATGTGGTAGGTTCGAATCCTGCGGGAACACTTTCAATTTGTGTTATTTTTTCCAGTTTGGTTAGAATATTACACGCTTGATTCACCTTATTGTCTGATATCAATGATGATTCCGTGCTTTAGAAGGCCTGTTGAGCCGTTGGGGGAACAACGATGGTCATTTTTTCCTTGTAAGGGCTATGGAGGTCAGATGACAGTCGCTCCATTGTAAAACCAAGCTGGTCAATTCAGGCTCCTAGTAATAGCTTACCCTGGACTCCGAGGCAATGACCAGGATAAGCGCTAGGATGATGACGATGACATACACCGCTGTGTACAGTAGAGTTGAAATATATTTTTACCTACTTTACTTACCTACTTACTCCGCTGGCTAAGGAGCCGACCCTGTAGATCCCGGCCTAGCTTTTTCTATAAGTAAAAACATATTTCCAATCAAAAAAGGAATCGTTGTGACAGCCAACACGTACCGACCCTCGGAAATCTCATTTCATAAAAAACAAGATACCAACTCCAATATATAAGTTGTTGTTTTTGAGCCTTAAGGGTAACTCACACAAATTCAGTCAAATCTTTTCTGGACATTATTTATCTACGACTGTTCTCAATTAAACATTATTATTTAACAACTTGACGGTAAAAATAAACGTTTCCCCTTAAGATAAAATTAAACAAGATCAAAACACTGGATCGTTCAATGAAGGTCTATTATTACGATAACCCTCTCCTTACGAAGGCTTTAATGAAAATCCTCCAGAGTGCTCTAGAAAAGAGTCACGTGTCCCGTAAATAATAAGACAAAGCTAGTTCCAATGAGTACGGTGTGTGGAATGCTAATTCCGTTTTGCGCTTGACGTCTGTTCCCTCACACCAATGCTTGAGATTCGTTCAACATCTTGCTCAAAAGACTGGACCGATCGATTTGACATCTTTCGAAATCACCTTATATCTACCAGCTGATTCTCACTAAAACTTCAAAGTTTCAAAGTTTAAGACTTTTAGATATCTGTTTGAATAGTAGATTAAATATTATGTTATTTTATCCTAAAGATTAAATCAGACAAGATCAACGGATACGTAAAAAAGGTCTATTATTACGATAACCCTCTCCTCACAAAGGCTTTAATGAAAATCCTCCAGAGACGTCTGTTCACACCAATGCTTGAGATTCATTCAACATCTTGCTCAAAAGACTGGACCGATCGATTCGACGTCTTTTGAAATCACCTTATATATTCTAACAGCTGATTCTCACTCACACCTGGAAATTTCAAAGTTTTAGACTTTCAGATATCTGTTTGAATAGTAGATTAAATAAGTTATGAAAAAAATGAAAATGAGAAATTAATTTATTTCCACCAAAAGTTACAAGTTACTTATGAATAATAACAGAGCTATGATTACGTAAATTTACATGAACATTTGGATGGACTGGAGCCTAAGCTAGGAAAATCCTGTATTTCAGGACTCCAGGTCTCCCACCCGTGGCGAGAGACAGTGTACGAAATGGATACATAGTTATAGTTATAAGGACGTGCTGTTGAGGAAGATGTAGTTATAACGGGAAAGACAAAGATGAGGATTATTAGGGGTCTTTCATAATTACATATATATAAATATAAAAGTATTAACGTGTGATTGTAAGTGTGTGTGCGTGTGTGTGTGTGTGTGTCTGTGTGCGCGCGTTACGTGTGTATGAGTGTGTGTGTGTGTGTGTGTGTGTGTGTGTGTGTGTGTGTGTGTGTGTGTGTGAGAGCCTACACACTCCGTAGGTACATATATATAATATAATGTGAGTGTGAGTGAGTTTGTGTATGGGTGAGTAGTTGCAAAATTCGATGAGAAGATGGAATTGGAATTCATTTAGAGTCGTAAGAAGTGACTCAGTGTCTATGTAACTTAATTTTGTTAAATAATCGGTTAGTGTACGCTTGCACTGGTACAGTGTTTTTGGGTAGATATCTAACATTGCATTAAGTTTGTTATATAAGTACGGCGCGAGAAAACATGATTGTCGACGTAAGAATACTGTGTTGTGCCTAATTGTTTTACAGATTTTGTTTCTGCGTCGGGTGGCGTTTCCAGAAGTTGGGTTATTTTGTCCTCAAGATAAAATCAGACAAGATCAACGGATATACGTATCCGTTGATCTTAGTAAAAGGTCTATTATGGCGATAACCCTCTCCTCACGAAGGCTTTAATGAAAATCCTCCAGAGTGCTCTAGAAAAGAGTCACGTGTCCCGTAAATAATAAGACAAAGCTAGTTCCAATGAGTACGGTGTGTGGAATGCTAATTCCGTTCTGCGCTTGACGTCTGTTCCCTTACACCAATTTATGAACAAGGAAACATTCATCAGATCTCAGGTTACAAGGAGAAATTCGTCGGGTCCACTAACGGTTTCGGTAGCTAAATGGTCAGAGCGCTTGCCCGGATTGCAAGAGGCGCTGGGTTCGATTCCCGCCTGAGTCACCAGCGGTCTGATGATTTTTTCCTTGTTTATAATATCTTTTCAATCTTGTGGTTTATCATCATTTTGCTCAAAAAAATTAATCGATCGATTTAGCATCTTTCGTATTTACTTGTATATTTCTGTCAACAGCTCGCAATAAACAAAGTCATCATCATCCTAGCGCTTATCCCGGCTGCATCCTCGGCCATTGCATAGAAGCCCAGAGTACGTCTTTAATGAAAATCCTCCCGAGTGCTCTATAAAAGAGTCACGTGTCCCGTAAATAATAAGACAACGCTAGTTCCAATGAGTACGGTGTGTGGAGTGCTAATTCCGTTCGGGCTTGACGTCTGTTCCCTCACACCAATTCTTGTGGTTCATTCAACATCTTGCTCAAAAGACTGGACCGATCGATTTGACATCTTTCGAAATCACCTTATATCCACCAGCTGATTCTCACTTAAATCTCGAAGTTTCAAAGTTTAAGACTTTCAGATATCTGTTTGAATAGTAGATTAAATATGTTATTTTATCCTAAAGATTAAATCAGACAAGATCAACGGATACGTAAAAAAGGTCTATTATGACGATAACCATCTTCTCACAAAGGCTTTAATGAAAATCCTCCAGAGTGCTCTAGAAAAGAGTCACGTGTCCCGTAAATAATAAGACAAAGCTAGTTCCAATGAGTACGGTGTGTAGAATGCTAATTCCGTTCTGTGCTTGACGTTTGTTCCTTGCCATTTATTCTATCTTCGCGTGGCGCGAGCGCAAAATAAAAAGCTTACTTAATTTGCGCGGAGTTAAACATGTGAATGCTGGGGATGACAGCGTAGTTTTAACAGAGGCAGCTAATTTGGTTGCTGAGTACAGTACAGAGTAAATAAAACGATGTTCCAGTTACTTAGATACGTTGACTTTGATCATTTATGTCTCTGGTGCAATGCACCAAAGATCCGGGGTTTAATTATGAGTCAAGTCTTAATGCGATATTTTTTCTTCTGAAGTCATAGAAAATCTATGTAATTTAAGCTGAACTGACTTGAAAAACCAAGAATTAACAAGCGAGAAATATATAAGCTTGTCTCAGTTCCCAGTGAAAACAACATCTCAGACATAATGGGTATTATATTGTTCTATGTTTAATTATTTTATTTATGCGTGTAAAAACGCATAAATAAAATAATAATACATAGAACTTTAAATGTTCGAACGAATTACGATTAATACCTATTTACAAGTACTACACTACTACACTAGCGTTGCTGACAAAAACCTCAGCTCTGCTACTGCACTATTAACTTAAATAATAATCGAAGCAAATGACAATCACCCATAGGGTTGCCACCCGTACTTTATTATAAAGTATTCTAGGTACGTTAACTCCGCCGATGTCGGTCCCAAGCCCGAATGTAAAAGGAGGAGGGTTGGTTGTGGAAGAGACCTACCCATGCCGTAAAACAGTCAACGCCGAGCATCGGGCGGCGGTAACTAACCCGACACCTCTGAGGTCTAATGCCAACGAGGCGGTAACCAGTGACCGTGAGGAACTAAATTCCCTCTAAAAGACTGACGCGGAAGGACGTGGGAACCCACCGCGCTTATCCTCCCATGAAAACCCCCTATGATGGCAGAATTGGAAACGTATTTGTTGGACGATCCGACTAACCATCGGCGCCAACCAGTACCCGGGCTGGATGGTGTGAAATTGGCGACCGAAGCTTCCCCTGGGGCGCTACAGCAGGCTTCAGTTGGAAGAAATGCTACTGCTGTCACCATAAGTACGAAGACATCTATACGAGCTCATCATCGTATTGGCGCTTGGAACGTCCGAGGTTTGCTTATGGCAGGCAAGCTGTCCATTGTGGAGAGAGAAATGGAAACACTCAATATTTCCATTCTAGGCGTCAGTGAAACACACATGCGTGGTAACGGCCATTTCAACACTGCGTCAGGAAACACCATGTACTTCTCAGGCTCTCAAGATTCAAGTAGGAATGGTGTTGGAATAATTCTACCGCCACATATGAACAAATATGTCCTCGGTTACAACCCGGTGTCTGACAGAATCCTGACAATGAAGCTGAACACGAAGCCGTGTGTACTGAACATTGTTCAAGTTTACGCACCGACCGCACAAGCTCGGGATGACGTGATAGAAGACTTTTATGGGCAGTTAGAGGATACACTAAACTCAATTCCTGGTCGAGAAATTACAATGATCCTTGGTGACTGGAATGCCAAAGTCGGTAGTACACTTGCTGATGATCACATCAGAAGCAATGTTGGAAAGTTCGGGCTTGGCACAAGGAACGAACGAGGTGAAAAGCTGGTTGAGTTCTGCATCGATAGAAATCTCAGCATCATGAACACGTTCTTCCAACATCACCCAAGGCGTTTGTATACTTGGAGGTCTCCAGGCGATAGGCACAGAAATCAAATTGACTACATCATCTTAGACACCCGTTGGAGATCTTCTATTTCTAATGTAAAGACCTTTCCAGGTGCAGAGTGCGGTTCTGACCACAATCTGCTAGTAGCCAATTTCTCGCTACGTTTGAAGGCGCCGAGACGTCCAACACAGAAGCCCAGAAGCTTGGATCCTTCTGAAGAATCAATCTTCCGAGAGGTTTTGGAGGCGAAACTGGAAAACCGTCCAACGCATAAAAACGATAACGCCGATACACAGTGGAAGCACTTGAAACACAATATCAAGGATGCGTTGGACCAAGTGACTAAGAACAGGAAGGTTGAGCGGAGGAGGAATTGCTGGATCTCTGACAAGACGTGGGATCTCATTCAAAACAGAAAGGCTTTAAAGGTGAAGGGTCTGCAGGATCGTGCAGTATTAGCCGAATACTCAAATGTCAGCAGAGCTATACAAGCTAGTTGTCGTCGTGACAAGAACAACTTCGTGGCAAGCATCTGCGACGACATTGAGAAGCATTCCAACAGGTTTCAAGCCGCAGACCTTTTCAAGAAAGTAAGAGTCCTTTCCAAGCAATTCAGACCTAAATCGTGGGTCATAGAAGACGCTGACGGCACTGTTCTGTACGAACTAGATCGCATTGCGGAGAGGTGGCGTGCCTATTGTGAGCAGCTATACACTGATCCGCGGTTTATGATCGGAGCCGCCCCAGATTGGAAGAGCATAGAACAGGAACCCTCGATTCTTCGCTCTGAAATCGAGATGGCCCTACGGTACCTGAAGAAAAAGAAGGCACCAGGAAGCGACAACATAACTTCGGAGGTGCTTCAGGCTATGGGTGATTCGGGTATGACAATGCTGTTCGAGATCTGCACACACACTTGGCAAAATGGTGTTTGGCCGCAGGACTGGGCCGAATCGATAATTCTTCCCTTGCACAAGAAAGGGTCAACCAAGAATTGTGGCAATTACCGAACCTTGTCCCTCATCTCACATGCCAGTAAAGTTTTGCTCCACATCCTAAACAACCGCATCCGCTACTATCTGGATTGGCAAATACCTCAAGAGCAAGCGGGCTTCGTGAAGGGCAAGGGCACTCGAGAGCAGATTCTCAACGTTAGGCAGCTCGTTGAGAAGGCGTATGAGTTTGATACGCCGGTGGTGATGTGCTTTGTCGACTACAGCAAGGCTTTCGACTGTGTCAATTGGGTTTGTTTGTGGAAGGTCCTGCTGAAACTTGGGGTGCCAGAACACCTCATCGCCTTACTTCGCACCCTCTACAGCTCGAGCCAAGGAGTTGTAAGAGTTGATAAAACGATATCAGAACCCTTCAAGTATCGCCAAGGAGTACGACAAGGATGCATCCTGTCGCCCATTCTGTTCAACGCGTATGGAGAGTATATCATGAGGCGAACCTGTGAGAATTGGGAGGGAGGCGTCACAATTGGTGGCGTGAAAATAACAAATTTGCGCTACGCTGACGACACTACTCTTCTTGCAGCAAACGAGTCGGAAATGGTATTGCTTTTGAACAGAATGGAGCAGATTAGCAATGAAATGGGCCTTTCCATAAACCGTTCCAAGACAAAGGTCATGGTGGTGGACAGGTCGAAGCGATTGGAACTCACTGGCGCGTTAAACCTGGAAATTGTGAACAACTTCATATACCTGGGTTCCAATATAAGCAACGACGGTTCATGCGAGACTGAAGTACGCAGGAGAATTGGAATGGCCAAGAGCGCCATGTCTCAGCTTGAGAAAGTTTGGAAGGACCGCGTCATTTCCACGAGAACAAAAACCAGACTGGTTCGGACACTAGTGTTCTCGATTTTCACCTATGGCGCAGAGACGTGGACTCTCAAAGCTGCAGATCGTAGGCGTATTGACGCATTTGAGATGTGGTGCTGGAGAAAGATGCTCCGAATACCCTGGACAGCATTTCGGACTAACGTTTCCATTTTACGGGAACTAAAAATCTCAACACGGCTGTCATCAGAGTGCCTACGCAGAGTCCTACAGTATTTTGGTCACATAGCGAGGAAAACTAGTGATAACCTAGAAAAGCTATTTGTGACTGGAAAAGTCGACGGCAAAAGGCCGCGTGGACGCAGCCCGATACGTTGGTCCGACCAGATCCGCACCGCACTCGACTCCACTCTATACGGTGCCCTGCATGCAGCCGAGGACAGGAGTGGATGGAAGAAGATCGTCCGAGACCGAGTGATGCTGAAGGGGGGTCACGACCCTCATTCCTGAGGAATACGACGCAAGGAGGAGGAGGTACGTTATTTCAGGTAATTGTACTCTATACTTTATGAGAACAATAAAGTACACGAAAATACTTTATTTCGTATGAAGAGAAAGTGCTTTTAGATAGTAAAGATGCTGTCCAATTTTGTAGTAAAGATAGTAATTTGATAAAAACTGCAAAAAGCAATAAAAAATATGTTTTTAAATATAATAATAAAAAAAATTGTACTTTATTTTGAACCTATGGACTTTTTTTTTCTTACCTTTAATAACCAATGTACTTTAATTGCCAAAAAAAAGGTGGCAACCCTAATCACCCACTGCACCAAAACCACGTCATGATATAAAACCGTCGCAATCGCACGTGCCGAAAAACTACAATAACTATTTAATAATATCATTGCAGACAAGGTTATTTGCATTTGGCAAATTACCAATTGTTGTGATGGCGACAACACCGAGGTCTTGGCAATTGTCGCTGATATCCTTTCTGAGACGGCGAGTCTGCAAACTGTTTTTATTATCTCCGCAGTCTTGTGTTGTATTATTTGTGTGAAGCATTTATTTTTATTCCTTTGAATTGAGGACGAAATATAGTAGCAGTTCTCGTGACTTTTGAACTGAAGCTAACATGTGCATTTTTATCGTAACGTATACCTGAGCGAGTGAATATTATACACACAGATTTCTAAAAAAGTAAGCATGACTAGGATGGCAAAACTTATAAACAATTCTGTTACTCTTATAATATACTAATGTCTACCCGTGGCTTTGCCCGCGTTATAAAATTATTTTTGTTATATCCCATGGGAGCCTTAAAAATCTAAATTTACAATACAATCACCTAAGTCAGGACATACTTGCTTTCTATACCAAATTTCATCAAAATCCGTTCAGTAGTTTCGGCTTGATTGACGGACAAACATCTGAACAAACAAACTTTCACATTTATAATATTAGTAAGTAAGTATGATCAGTATGATTATACACTTACAAAACTACTCATGTGACTAGAATAAGACCACAAACATGGAACTAATAAGACAACTTCTTGACGCCAAATTGGTTGTCAAATGGACAAATTGTCTACATTTTATAACAATTATTACTCTTTTAAGTCTTTTCATGTTGCTGTAGGTTACAGTAAACCATTGTTCCCGTATATCAGTCAGCCAGAGTGCTTTCCAGGAAATTACTTGATGTTTCGAAACTTTATTCTTCTTCCCAAGACTTGTTGTTAGTGGTAACTTGTATATTTGTGGTTCAATGAAAATGACGTTGGCGGTTTCTTGTTTATTTGAAATTGTTCTATGCTTCAAGATATAAATAAGAACTGAGTACCTCTTGTTTAGAAAACGAACAATGTAAAACTGAATGGTCCCGCAAACGCTTTGTATTTCGACTCGAGGAAAAATCAGGATACATTTTAAGACGTCTCTTTTTAAAAATAACAAGCCAGCGACGTATATTTTGATCTAAAATTCACTAGATACAAGCACAAAGTAGCGCCTAGATATTGGTGCGTCAAACCAATCACCATCAATCACTTATATTAGCCATAACTTTTTGTTAGTTTTTTTACGCAGTGTTAAAATGCTGACAAGCGAAAAAGTTTGTTAATTTAATTTTTATTTACATTTTCGGCCGAGTTATAAACAACGGCCAACGTTGTCCATAGCAGGGAATAAGTACTTTAAATTATTTATACCTACTTTGTACTACCAGGAAGCATCTTTCAAAGAACTGCTACATTTTAGGATCCTTTGATCTTGGAATTCTTAATTTCAAGTGTTGTTCACAGATTTCAAGTTGATAATCACAGCTCTTTTCTTTAAATGAGGTCACTGTATTTAAAAAGGCATAACTTAACGGATGATAATTAAACGGTTTGCCAAATTCATCTGATATCAAATTTTGGCGAATCAAAAACATTTTTAGTTACACACCATTCTCTCAGCTCAGAACATTCTGCTAGTCGTAGAGTCATGCTGTTTCACAGCACGAATGGGCCGGCTCGTCCGGGGAAGTACCACCCTCTCACATAAAAGCAGCGTGAAATAATAGTATGTATAATAGTGTGTTTCGTCTGGTTTGTGAGTGTGCCGGAGGCCCACACCCTTTTAAAAGGCCGGCAACACATCAACGATACCTCTGGTGTCGCGGATTCCATGGGCGGCGGGCGATCCATCAGGCGATCGGCTAGCTCGTTTGCCGCCTCTGACAAAAAAAAAGAAAATTTATTATTCAATGCAAAAAAGTCGTAATATCTATAAATCTTTGCTCTTGATATTAATGGTAAAGACAAATAATGAAATTCATATAGGTATTATTATGATACCACAATATGATGCCTCATAAAAGTCCTGTTATCATATAGTAAATAATAACTTCGATATCTAAATGAATTCTAGGGACAGCCAATATTGAATGCTGCCTGTACCCAAGTTAAGCGACCGCCGAGCACCGTATAATGTTATACGCATTTCGAGTTTGCAGTTCGTTGGCGTAGCAGGAATATATCTTTAAAGACTGCTGCAACTACTAGAGAATTCACTCCACCTTGTTTCACTATATAACTTCTAAGTCGTGGCAACATTTGTTCTTTATACATTTTTAAAAAGTAAAACGATTTACGTAGTTTCGGAATATAGTGTATCGAGTTTTAAAGTGAGCGTGCATTGAAAGTTTATTGCTTAAACTGACTTTTATGACTTGTGTCCCACTGTGGCTTTGTATCGAAATTATCAGTGTTTGTCTACTTATACACACCTACATGAAATATGTTGTACAGTATAATGATATACATCAACTAGCGGCCACTCGAGACATCGTCCGCGAGGATTCCGGTCCCATATAAACTTTCATCCCCTATTTCATCCCCTTGGAGTATGTCTTAGCAGCTTTATGCATGTTAAATCTCAGGCTCGGGTGATCGATTTAAAATTTACCAAGTTTCATGGAAACTTCCCCTATTTTATCCTCTAAAGATTAGAGTAAAAGCTAACATATCATAACACCTACTTGCATGCCTAATTTCAGCCCGATCCGTCCAGTGGTTTGGGCTGTGAGTTGACTATATCGTCAGTCAGTCAGTCACCTTTGAGTTTTATATGTACATTTGGATAAATAACGGATTTAAAATCAATCATATAATATATCGATCGACTACATAATAATGAATTATATTGTGGATTCATAAAAATAAATAATCGCATGAACATAAAAAAGTGGTTGTGACAGACTGGCGGACAAACAGACAGACAGACATGATGAAGAATCTATAAGGGTTCCGTTTTTTTGCCATTTGGCTACGGAACCCTAAAAATACGACGCTATGAGCCTAAAACCACCAACCCAAATGAGCTCATCTAAAACGGAACATTTTAAGTATTATTAATAAAACATTTGAACCCTGCCAGGCAATGTGGAAATGACACCACGTTAAAATTTATGTGCCTGTTTTAATTTCCTTTTAAATATAAAAAGAAAATTACGTTCAAGTTTATTGTAGTCAGTAAAGAAAACAAAATACAAACGAATAGAGTAAGAGACTTTTCATGTATACTCGTACATACACCTCAGTTTTTGAGTGCATATAATTTACGTGTTTTAAAGCACAAGAAAATATGACTGGATACGGAGTTTTCCAGGTTATATTACGTTGAAATGTTGTTTTTTGCTTTCTTGATATAACTTCTACAACAGGAATTGCACAGATAATAATAGGTTTTCTTGCTTATACAAATTGCTTCTGCGATTAATTACTACGTGTAAACATTACAAGCTACAGCAATGGCCCGGATTTGCTCGGTGAAGCCATTGACTGCTGAGTTCTACACCTACCTACCTTAAAATAATGTTAAGATTAAGCGGTCTGATAAAGTCATTTAAAACTTACGTAAGTATACGTATGTATAGTATTTATTGGTATGTTTTTGAAGAAACTTTACTATTCCCTCCTTAATTAAAAAAATATCAGCTTATAAGCATCATTATACCCAACAAAGAGCTCAAACACAACCAATTAACACGTCAAATCCAGCGCATTATAAAATGCGATGGTAGTTAAAATAATGATCGTAAAACCCTGTTGCGTCGTTGGTCTAGTGGTTTAATTACCGGGCCTTGGTCTCGAGGTCCTGGGTTCGATTCCCGGGTCGGGCAAACTTTGTGTTGATTTTTCTGAACACAGCCCGGGTTTGTGATCACCAATCCGCATTTGGCAATCGTGGTGATTAAGCCAAAACCCATCTTTGTAACGACAACGTGGTTTTTAATGATGGAGGCCTTTGCCCTGCAGTGGGACATTAATAGGCTGATACTTTACTTTACTTTTACAACACTGTTGGTATAGAAACACACTAGGCTGAAAAAAATAAAATAATAAATATTTCACAACATCACATACATTGATCTGACCCCGTGTTAAGTAGCTTAGGCACTTGTGTTACAGACATCAGAATCAACAGTGGTATTACGAATATACTTAAATAGATAAATAAATAAGCGCGACTACTATTCGGCGGGATAACGCTCGCAATGTATTTTAAATAGAGTATGACTCACTATGTCAAAATTACGTCGCGGCATGTAGACAATGAACTTAAGCCGAACTTCCCGTCGCGTTTTTTCGCTTAATGTTTTTACGCTTGAAGTTTGTACCACTCATTACTAAGACACGACTCTCGCCACTTTTATTCCACACATTGTTTACCAGCATTTGTTTACGTAGGGGATACTTCAATGACACTGGCCGACCTCGTTAAGCCCTCGTTATACCACTTCCAGACGACCCTTTAGATCTTATCACAAAGTTATAAGGTCCAAATTTGCGTGAGCGTTATAAGCAGCATTGTTTTCTTACTAAAATTAGAATTGAGTATGCCTATAACCTTTTCGAGATTGTAAATTCCACTTACACTTTTCGAGTGCTAAAGATGTTTATTCGATCTAAGTTTATAACGGTAAAATTTACAACATGTACCATTACACAAGGGTAATGTCCCAAAATAACAAACAAATATACTAAAAGTATACTTAAATATCAATAAATTGATACGAAGCTAATCTAGATTATTAAGTCTAGAAAATAATAATTAATTTTAAGTAATGTTGATACTATTGGTAGCATTTGGTATCCACCGGTAGGTAAAATAATCATTATCAAACTCAAAACTTGGGATATCTAATATATCATATTAAGATGTGATTATTATGAAGTATGGCGGTTCACTGTGCTGAGGGACGAGAATGGTGTAAAAGCTAAGTGGTTATCAAGCTAGAAAGCCTAGTTTGATTTATATTTAAACTTTTTGTACTGCTCAAGTGTTTTAAACAATATTTCAATATTATAAGCCATATTTGTATTGGTTTGGTTGATTTGAACCATTTTGAGTGAATTTAATTTAAAGTTATATTCCTAGGGGGAATAGGTTTGTTGATCTGTTGGTTGGCTTGTGTAATGCGATGCGGCATGAGTCTCTTCTGTCTGCCTGACGGAGCAGGAGGATTCTTTGGCCATACTAACTTATTCAGCATACCAGTTTATCTATACTAATATATAAAGCTGAAGAGTTTGTTTGTATGTTTGTTTGTTTGTTTGTATGTTTGTTTGTTTGAACGCGCTAATCTCAGGAACTACTGGACCGATTTGAAAAATTATTTTTGTGTTGGATAGTCCATTTGACGAGGAAGGCTTTAGGCTATTGGAAATCGAAATCCACGCGGACGGAGTCGCGGGCGGCCGCTAGTTGTAATATAAACTTTGTCTTATTCTAGATCAGAATAAGTTACCTATAGAATGTGGTTCAGTTGACGAATCTGTACAACTATATGTATATTACCTATTGTATATGTTTACAATAACTATATTTTACCAGCAACTACATAATGTTGTTTCCCATTAAACTCATCTAAGTTAGAGTGATCAATTCTTGAGCACAAGATTGTACTCTATTGAGTTGCGTGTGAGCTGGACACACATAGAGTCACGGGTTGCATCCTCTTACTGTATATATGACATTTGCATTGTGTCAAGCGGTGGGAAGCCGACCAAGTCATTGGACGAGGCCACAGGGAGAGTTCGGAGCGCCGGAGGCTCGCCCCCCTCCTCAAAGGAGGGGGGCGAGCAATACATTATGTCCTTTTTCATAAAGTAAACATCTTCTTCTTCTTCAGCCCTTTTCAACCCACTGCTGGGTATAGGCCTCCTCCATTTTGCGCCATTACATACGATCTTGGGCTTTCCTCTGCCAGTTTCTGCCTGCTGTTTTGGCTATGTCGTCGGACCATCGAGCTGGCTGTCGACCAACGTTTCGACGTCCTGTTCTTGGAAGCCATTCCCACTCAGTGATCTTATGGCTCCAGCGCCCGTCGGTTCTGCGGGCCACGTGTCCTGCCCATCGCCACTTTCTGCATGCAACAACACGAGCCACGTCGGGAAGTTTGGTTCGATTACGGATTTCCTTGTTTCGGACCTTGAAACCCCGATCATGGCCCGCTCCATTTTTCGTTGCGCTACCTGTAGGTTGTGCATATGCTGTTTCGTAAGAGTCCAGGTCTCCGCTCCATACGTGAGGACAGGTAGAATGCATTGCTCAAATGCTCGGCGTCTAAGGGAGATGGGCATCTCACTCTTTAGAATATGGGACATTTTGCTGAATGCGGCCCAGCCAAGTTTTATTCGACGTTCTACTTCTCGCGCTTGCCCACTTTTGTCAAGAGTGAGTAGTTGTCCCAGGTAAATACGAGTATAGTGGTCGACTTGCTCGATGACGTTATTTGCAACCATTATATGTCCTATGTTTGGATCTTTGGACATAATTTTTGTCTTTGAGGTATTCATGCGAAGGCCAACCGACAGTGATACGGTATACAGTTCTTCTAACATAACTTGGAGGTCTGCTGTTGTCCTAGCAAAGACGATAATATCGTCTGCAAATCGCAGGTGAGTTAATGGTTCTCCATTTATGTTGATACCCCTATCGGACCAGTCGAGCAGCTTAAAAAAATATCTTCTAAGCACGCTGTAAACAGCTTAGGCGATATTGTGTCACCTTGGCGGACTCCTCTCTTTACGGGCACACGGTCAGAAAGATCGTGAAGTTTCACTTGCAGTGTTGCTGCGCTATATATCTCCTTGATGACCTCTATGTATCTAGTATCTACCTGGCTTCTTTTAAGTGAGTGCATTACAGCCCAGTGTTCTATAGAATCGAAGGCTTTCTCATAATCGACAAAACCAACGACAAGCGGCAAGTTGTATTCAATGCACTTCTCTATAATTTGCCTCACCGTAAATACATGATCCATAGTCGAGAATCCACTTCGGAAGCCCGCTTGTTCGACAGGTTGAGCTGCGTCCAATTTCGTCGTGAGTCTCAGAGTGATCACTTTTGTGAATAGTTTATAGATGTGACTAAGCAACGATATTGGTCGATAGTTTGCTAAGTCGGTTGAGTCACCCTTTTTGTGAAGTAGAATAATAGTAGCATTTTTCCACATATCAGGAGTGGTCCCCTCGAACAGAGCTTTGTTGAACAGCAGTTGCAACTGCTTCAACACTGGTTTACCTCCATATTTTAGGTATTCTGTCATGATCTTATCAGGGCCTGCAGTTTTCTTGTTTTTCATGAATTTCAAAGCATTTTTGATTTCATACAAACTTATTTCAGGAAGATCCTCTGTATGGTGTCTTACCAGTCTAGCTCTCGGGTCCCGATGACTTTCAACTGGCTCCGGTGTTGTGGAACTATACAGTTGAGCGTAGAATGATTCTGCTGTTTTCATAATCTCTTCACGATCAGATGTTATTATACCTTGCGATGTTTTCAGCTTATTTATTTGCTTGCATCCTCTTTTAATTTCCTTGCGAAAGACTTTTGGACCACGGTGATTTTCTATTGTCTTCAGAGCGATTTCGTAACTCCTTTGCCTCACATCTTTACGAACGGATTTTCTTATGCGCTTGTTTATTTCTGCCACTTTGCTGTGTTCGGAAGACCTAAGCAGATTTGTCAGTCTTCCATCAAAAGTTTAGTTTCCTTTGAGAGGGTTGTATCTTCGGTCTTAGATTTGGGCCTTATTTTGCTAACAATATTAGTAACTGAAGTCACCAGATTTTGGTTTATGTCTTCAATTTTCCATGATTCATCTGCCTTAAGTACTCTTTTAGCTGTTCCTGATAATAGTCCTGCATATATTTTAAAAAGTCGCTGTTGTGATTTGGTTGAGTCGTTAATACCATTTTGCGACGTTCGGATTTAATATCAAGGTGTAATTTGGCTCTCACTATTCTATGGTCACTTCCAGCACCAGCTTGATTAATGACAGACACATCTTGGACTATATTCTTTTTGTTACACTGAATGTAGTCAATTTGGTTGAACGTTCGACAATCAGGGCATTTCCAGGTCCAAAGCCTTTGTGGTTTCTTCTGGAAGAGAGTATTCATAGCATACAGTTTTTGTTGTTGGAGAAAGTTAACCAGTATAGCGCCCCTTTGATTGCCGTTTCCCAATCCATACTTGCCAACATATTCCGAGTTTTCTACGCATTTCCCTATCTTCGCGTTAAAATCTCCCATGACAATTATGTAAAAACTTGGGTCTTCGCGGAGTGCTTGGTTTAGATTGTCATAAAATTCATCTACTTCCTCTTCACTGGATGCTGATGTCGATGCATACACCTGCACAACTTTCAAGGTATAGCGAGAACTAAGCCGGAAAACCGCGTAAATGACCCGAGGCGATATGGCTTTTACAGCTAGCATCTTGCTAGTCATTGAGGTGTTGATGATAAAGCCGACGCCTCCTGTTGATCTATCATCATATCCCTTGTAATAGAAGAGATGTCCAGACGTTAGTTTTATCAGCTCCTCTCCTCTGCGTCTTGTCTCGCTCAGCCCGATGACATCCCATTTTATTTTATTCAAAACTTCCGTCTCTAGCTCACAGTACCGTTCCTCAGACAGAAGAGTCCTTGCATTATACGTAGCCATAAAAATCGTTTTCGTCAGGCAGCCGTTCCGCACCCAGGGATTCTTCGCACCCTCCGTTCTGCTGGCACCCCGACTGCTGCCGTAGTCGGACCTAACAGAACTGCTGGGGACTGAGGGCCAATCTTTGTCCGATCTATTCATGGAGGGTATTTAGCCTTAAAACGCCACGCTGGCCAGTGCGGGTTGGCGAGTATACTCTTTTGGAGAACATTTAGTTTCTCCAGGCCTGTATTAGCCTTTTCTGTATTCACAGAAGTATTCGGGTTATTTGACCGCCGCCCGATACTCGGCGTTGACTCTTTACGGCCAGTAAGGTCTTAGTTCTGGGCCAACCCTCCTCCTTTCTCATCCGGGCTTGGGACCGGCAACGGCGGAGTTTAAAGTAAACATACCTATATATAAATATCTATCCAACTTTTCTCCATGGGTTATGTTTTAGGTTCTTCAGTTTATGATTTAGGTACTTATATCATTAACAAATAAGATTGATGTATGAAAGATTGTATGTTAATATCAACAATATTCAAATTCTTACTCCAATATACCATAACTTTATTCCAATTCCTAAAAGAAACTGAGTTACTATAGGAACAACGAAGGGTGACTAGACGATCATGTGCCAAAGTAGGATAACATCACGAGCCAATTATTATCATTATTATTTTATACATAACAGCTTAGGTATCCTAGATAGTTCAGTTAGCATCAATTAGGTATCAGTAAGCATTAGGTTAGTAGGTAGAGTAGGGTAGGCTGGGGTGGGGTGTTACAAACATCAGAACGTATAAAACTGATAAAATGCAAGCTCTAGCTTCTATTTGAAGCGTTATTTATTACTACATATTTTATTAAGCTGAAGAGTTCGATTATTTGTTTGTTCTAACACGCTAATCACGGTAACTTCTGGTTTAAATTGGAAAAATCATTTTGTGTTGGATAGTCATTTTGTCGAGAAAGGCTTTCAGCTATAATGTAACACTATGTGTGTGATAAAATCTACAAGGACAAAGTCGTGGATGACCGCTAGCGGACTTAATGCCTCGTGGCATTCTTTACCAGTCAACCAGTTTAGTACCAGTCGTGCTTTAGAGCTCTGCCTGATTTAGATGCTATTATGTCGTCGTTTACATCGTCTCCAGACGGTATTATAATATAGGACTCCTAACTCATTCGACTACGTTTTGGCTGCGTTGCCAATACATAAAATTTGCTGGAATTTGAATAAGAGGGATCTCTATTTTCACAAAATAACCCAATGCTACCTACCACCAGTTCAATAGGTATTATGCAATAGTCTCATTAGCTGATTAATAATAGTGTGCATGTGAGTGCGCTAGCACAGGTGCACTCCCTCACTATAATAGCTAAGAGAGACAGTATTCTGACATGACCGGAGAGAGGTCGGGCGCAAGACCAACTGCTAATCGTGCCTTCCGAAGCACGAAGGACTTAACAAAAACTTACGGTCACCCATCCTATGATCACCCTCTGCGATTCGCTTTACTTTAGAATTCGCAAGCCGTTCGGTTTAACCACTGCACCACGAATTTCCATAACTGAGTTCCTCAGCTAATTCAAAGGCACACGGAAACGCCAACTGAAATGATAAATGTAAATAACTTCATTTCATTACATTAAAAGGCACACTCATATACACATTTAATCTAAATACACAAATAACACAACTCTTAATCATTTAATTGTGACGTCACGCTTCAGGTAACTCATCGGATCAATCGAATTTGCCCGACATTTGTGATAGTGTGTATATGTCGGTATAATTGGTTTCGGCAACATATTGCCATTAATCGCCGTGGTCGGAGAGTGAGTATGTTGTATGATCGACGCGTTTTGTATTTTCATGATAGTTGATTGAGATCAATTACCGTGACACGTACTCGTATGTGTATAAAATTGCTTTTACATGTTGTTCGAAATCACAACTATACCTGAAACTTTTAAAATAGTTATTTGAACGAAAAAAAGGTTGTTTTCGAGAATTTTGTACCTAGTTTTTACGAACAAAAAAAATTATTTGCTTATTGACCTATTTGCGGCTTGGAAAGACGGCTGGTGCAACTATATTACAATCCTGATCTCCTCCTTCTTGACTCGTATTCCTCATTACTGAGGGTCGTGTTCATTGTATGAATGAAATACACAACAATTCTCTTGGCATTTTAAATGGAGTGGTTTGCCATTACCTTGTCCATTTGACATACTTACTCGTAGTGTGTAGGTTTCCTCACGATGTTTTCCTTCACCGTACATCTGGTATGAAATGCTGAAAGGCTGGTATGTCGATCCTGACACAGAAGAAATATCAGTAAGCAAGACTTTTTTGAAATTATTCTAAGTATAGGAACACACTATGCCGGAAAACGGGGATGAAATGCGAAGCGCGAACGCGAAATTCAGCCGCGTAAATTCGGCCGCGTTTTTGCCAGATAGTGTTTTCCTACAATATGTGTTTTTTTAACTTTATCTAATGTAAATCAATTTACTTTGTAAGTGTTTATTTATGGCTCAAGCTTTTGTGTGAAGAGTTCCAACTCATTTTAATTGTTTTAAAATAGTTTTTTATTACCCCCAAAAGAGTCGCTAAACACTCCAAAATCTCATCACCAACTTTCAAGTAGCACTCTCGTGTAAGTTTAATGCTTTACTTATTGACATTAGCTTTTTAGCTCGGAGTGAGTTCTTAGACGGGTCGCCCGTATGCAGTATGCACCCTAGTTTACACTGCAATGTCAATAGTGCTTCGCTAGGTCAAGTATAACAAGACACGTGTTATATAGTGCCTTCAACTAATATGACAGAGCTATCTTTCATTTATATTGAGTGACGATGTGGCTATGTTGTTATGTGTAATGTTGTAAGGATTACGCGTTGAAAAGTATTAAGTGTTAAAAGTGAAAGTGACGCGTTGAAAGAACCACTTCTTTCATGTCCTGAATACGTCTGACACTGATGATAATGTTGCCATTAATATTAAACTATAATTTATTTTTAAATCTCAATTACTATTGTGTTATTGCCTTTTCACGCGACTGTTTTAGCAATGGTCTGTAACAATAAAAGGAGATCAAAATGGCAAAAAAGATAAAAGATTACAAAAATAGATTGTTCTTACATCAAAAACAACGCATTACTTCCAACTTCCAATAAACTCAACCAAAAGCAGCTTAAGAACTTGTATTTTGGGGATCAGAAACAACGGAGGTACATGTACCACGAATAAATAAATTATACGCTAAGCCGCAATATGTGAGTCTTCAAATTTCTTACAGACGGTAGCACACCCGATATTACGTCGATATTGGAGATTTTATATAAAGTTTAAAACGTTCCTCAGGGAATTTATTGTATGTTCAATAAATGTCTAGTTATGAAAAACAAGTACTTTAGAAGAGCAGTCAACATTTTAATTATGTCTTTTGAAAAAATAAACTGTAAGGCAAGGTTAATCAGACTGGTTTTAAAATTCTGGAGTTTGTACCAACTTTTTCTACCTTTATTCCAGTTGTATTATGCATTTTATTATTATACGTATAGTAAGTTTCCATCCTAATGCTAAAACTTTAAGCAACATCATGATCTCGCTCAACATATGAGCACATCTCCGAAAATAAATAATTCAAACGAGCTTGACACTAAAACTCACTCATGAAGTTAAAGTGCAGAAATTCGAAGTCTGTCGTATGAATACGGCTTGTTAACACCGCGAGCGTTCTCGAGACGATGACGTCACAACTGCACCCGCAGAGTAAACACTGGAAGAATAACAAGCCACTTGCCTCCGTTGTAGGGCGAGGAATGTTAAGTTTTTTATGGCTCAAGAGGAAATGTAGGCCACAAACATGTTTAAAGCGATACAAATGAAACTCAATCCAAAATGAGGGAAATAACGGTACCTAAAAGAAGACCAAAAAGAAATGACATACAGAATGTCATGTTACATTTCTATCGGTGAATCCACGTATTAAAACCCATGGGCAGGAAGACATTCCGTTATGAACTATGAGCGGCGATGATTACTTGCCGTTAAATGTTTTCTTGTTAGACCAATTTAATGTTAATATGCACAACTAGTTATTCTGTCTATACTAATATAATGAATATGAAGAGTTTGTTTGTCTTTTTGAACGCTTAGGTTTGCTTTAAAAAAATATTTTTGTGTTTTATAGTCATATGTCAAGGAAGG
This sequence comes from Nomophila noctuella, assembly GCA_958496325.1. Taxonomy (NCBI): domain Eukaryota; kingdom Metazoa; phylum Arthropoda; class Insecta; order Lepidoptera; family Crambidae; genus Nomophila; species Nomophila noctuella. The sequence goes on along the minus strand of OY292490.1, from coordinate 9,460,178 downwards.
CTTCCTTAAGGCCTTTTTTAAGGCCTTTTTTCGCGGGCGGCCGGTCGATATTAATAAGGGTGGGTGAAGGGTATGTGTTAGGCTAACGCAAATCTGAAAAAGCAGACAAAGACTTAAAGTCCTGTTAATACGAAGGTAAGAAAAGATGGCGTCAAAAGACCAGACGTCCGTCATTCGCAAGGTAATCCCGCAGATAAACACCCCAATTTGCCACAACTTGCCGTCTGTCAAGTTTCGTGACAGATTCTGTATTCCCCCGCTGGCGGTGTATTATTTGCCCGGGTATTTTCCAAGAGCTTATTATCCTTTATTTGGAAATAACTGTTTTGCTAAGACAAACAATATACACAATAACTTGACGGTACATCGAACGACACGTCATAGTTCAGATGATATCGGTAAATGATGAACATAAAAACAATAAAATAATAAAAGTTGGTCAAGCTTCCAGGGCACGTATACGTATTAATTATCTGATTATTATAGGTATAACCTGTCTCAATAAGTAAAGGACTATTTCAACTAAAAGTTGAATCTCCGTGGTCTTTCACCAGAAAAGAAAAATGCAATAGATCAGTTACATAAAAATATGTCACCAGTTGTATTTTCACATTAACAACCTGATCCATGTATTAGGTATTTCCTAAAATACGGCTGAATAAACCGAACTCATAATTATTAACATACCTACTTTACTTTCTTATCAAAAAATAGGTCGGCGTTTTGTCCAAAAGATAATTCTACTTCGTTAAGTTTAGTGAAATATTATTTTTCAAGATAATATAACTCCGCTAAATAACCCTTGGTAGCTTCATTTAACTTTCGCAAGGTCTTACAAAAACCTAAATTGAATAAACGAATTTTACTTCAAAGGAGACAGCAGTCAGTATATATTCTCTAGGGAAGTCTTTTGAAACGTAGAAAAAATACTTGTCTTCACTTAAATGAATTACCAGTACAAGTGTTGAATGTCTTGTAACCCAGGGTTATGAAAAGGCTATTTATTAGGCAACAAACCTAATTTAAGGCAACAAAGGAAATGTTTCCCGTTCGAGTTTTTTGGATTCGTGGGCTAGGCCTGATGAAGTTTGCTCCCGTGGAGGACGCCCCATATTTTTAATTCAGTTATTAGTTAAATGTAGTAATAGTTCATTTCATCCAAATAAAAAAAATTGCCGGCGATAAAGTCGATAAAATTTCTGAACCTAACTTACTATTTTAACTTCCTTTCCTTTAAATATGTTATTGTTATTTTCCATCAAACATAAAGGGTGCTATTGCCCCCAATTGAAATCTAGTCATGGTGAGAAGTTAATATTGCTTCCCGATTATTCCTAGGAAGAAATAGGGTCTGTACAATGAATTTCACCCACCTACAAGGGAATCAAACAACAGGCAACGTTGATCTGCTATTATATTCTCAATTTGTGTGTAGGCGGCAATTTGAAGCAACAGAGCGCATTGGATGGTTCCAAGAACATGACTTAAGCTAGTCAATGGAGGCATTATAACCTTAGTACTACGGCTTACAGCTATGACCCTTAGCCAGATTTTATTGAGAGAATGCGTAACTAATACTCAAGACTTAGAAACTGATTCAGATCACAAGTTCGGTATAGGTAAGTACATTAATATTGAAATAGAGACGCCAAAAGTTTTGCCGTTAATTTTTTTTTTCATCGAAATCTCAGTCAATACGGTTTCAGTTAGTACAGTCAGTTAAACAAATAAACTCAAAAAAATCAGCTTTATTATATTAGTATAGATAGTATAGATAAGAAGATAGATGATCATAACGCTATAAGACTTGTTACCTTTTAGGTTCAACGACACAAATCACAAATTGAATCTAATGAAACTGATATGGCGTCAATGCTACCATATCTACACGAGAGAGAAGTACTTTGCCACAAGTAACTACTCGAAGTTTGCAATCGACAATAACTGTGAAGAATAGGATACCTGCACAACAGCACTGCATTTCACTCCCGTGTCCATAGCAAACTTGCTCTTTCTAAGTTAAAATGGGTCTATGACAGTCTATTCAAAACTTTATCACACTGCGCAGAGTTGCGGGAGGAAAAATTACTAGTTTTTATTTTTTATATTTTTTAATATCAGTTCTGTTGTTCATTTTCAATCTTGACTGATATTTTGACGACAGTTTTAATGAAATGGTTAAAAGATATCTATACTCTGTCCACTATATGAAGCGTCTTTTGACAGGTCGCCGATTGACAACATTGGTGATGTCCTAAAGTATCTCAAATGTGTCAACAATCCGATTGTACTATTATCATTATTCGACTTAGGTACGTAAAAAATAACCGATTTCGATAAACATGCGTTTTGATTTAACATTCTCTTAGATGTATTGTAAACAAATATAAATCCATATATTTGAGTTTATAAATCTATATATATAAAACAAAGTCGGGTTTGTTACAACACTTATAACTCGAGATCTGCTGAACCAATTTTCATGGTTATTGTTTCGTTGGATTTGTCTCCGCCCCGAATAGCAGAATACATGTTAAAATCAATAAAAACTGGAAATATTTAGTTAATACATCATCATTTAAATAATGCTGATTTGTCAAAAATATTTTGTCATAGAGTATAGTAACCATGGTAACTCTGATTTGTTTATTACATGTCAAACATTTGTTGTCAAATCCTGTCACAACTATTCAAGTTTGCGTTCAGAATTTTATTTTTTGTCGAATGCCTCGAAAGTTCAGGTCCAGGTTTAGGTTAATATGTTTGTTTTAGACATTAATTTGTGTAAATTATTTTTTATTTATTTAGTTTTAAATTTCCGAAAACAATACCGACAATTTATTCTACAAGGTAACAAAAGTATTTTTGGTACATCTAATTGGTTGTCTATGATTGTAGCCCGCGTCCCGCGTCATTTGCATGAATAAGCGCAAGATGCTATGACATAATAATATGTCCGTTGTTATGGTCGGCCAGATCTGTTCTTTACATTTACATGTAAAAAGAAATCTATAGAATTTTTTCAATTGCTGCTTCCAAGACATCACCTCACGTGTTTTCAGGCAAAAATTCGGTCACTTATGAATTAAATTGTTAAGGAACACGTCTTTAAGATACTTGATGCTGGTTGATTCAATCGAATGGCAAAAACGAGGCCTACCGTATGCTCACATTCTAATTTGGTTAGCCGAAAGAATTCTGCCAGATCAATGATGACATCATATGTGCAGAGATTCTTGCTCCTGAAATTGATCCAAACCAACATGATAACCGTATGTGTGGCACTGTCAACCGCCAATCACCCTGCATGGTCGACGGCAAGAAGTGCTCCAAACGGTATCCACGAAAATTAACGACAGAGACCATTACAGGCAACGATGGTTGGTTATCCGTCAATCGCCCGATGATCATGGTAGAACTATAAAAAAAACATACGGGTCGAATTGAGAACCTCCTCCTTTTTGAAGTCGGTTGAAAACAGTTGGATTGTTTCAAAACATTCAAGGCACATTGTTATCTTGAGTATTGCAATTTGGTCAAGTCACTTAAATAACTTTGCAAATGTGATACGAAAGGGAGCGACATGGTGGTTTTTAGTGTCCAAACATCTAATATCAACGATGAAATCACGCGCTATTAAGTTGGTAGATATGTGAACTGCAATAAAGCAATTTGTAGAATATTTTCATTCCCTATTCACAAACGTCATCCCACTGTTGTACATTTGGTGCTGCATCTAGAGAACGGTCAGAGAGTAGGTATACATATTTCACAGCGTCGAATGCTGTTTAACGTGCCGAAACACCTCCAGCGACAACACTAACCAGTTTTTAAGCGATTTGTTAAAGCGACTGTGGCGTAAATCTAGAAAATGCATGTTTTTCTCATGGTCAATGTTGTACGTGGCATGCTCGCTCACGTGTCGGCAAACCGTCTTTATTTGTTCTTGCGCCTGACCAAAAAACAAAGAATGTCTTTACCACAAGGTGCTTGAATTAAAATCACATTAATGAATTAATCCGAGTGTATCCTCAACCAAAGTCATCACGCATCGTATCCAAGTCTTCATCAACCGATGCCTTAGACAGATATTTTTATTCTCATTCTGTATGTTTTCATCATCATTCATCATGATAAAATACTTTTAAGTTTATATCTACCTATATTAATATTATTTTGTATCATTTTATTGCGTTCATCAAAGCCTCAATTAGTTCGGCTAAAAAGTAACACGACAATCATTGACTGTTAGGCGGTACGAAGTTCGCCGGGACAGCTAGTTAAATATAAAACAAGTAAGTCATATTAGTAAAATAAATTTAAATCCAAATGTTGTTACCTTTCTATGTAAAATATACATTATACCTCAAGAACATGTTATGAAGAAGTTGAGATTTATTCATAGCATTTATTTCTATCGATTATTTGTAATCGGGGGCACAATCGTTCTAATCGTTTTTCGTAGCACATCACTGAGTTGGCAGTAACCGTCCATGAAGAACAATATTCTTTTTTCGAAAATTAAAAGAAAACAATTCGAACTTTCATGGGCGTGAGCTGTCAAAAGACGCTTCATAAAGTGGACAGAGTATAGTTACTTGTACCAAAACAAACATCTGACGTTTCCTAAATTGAGCAAAAAGTATCTGCCTATTAACGTTCCACTTAAGTGTAAGGGCCTCTATCATTTGAAATCAAATGATCGTTACAAAGATGGGTTTAACTTGTGCAAATAGACAATAATATTTCACGTAGTTAGATAAAATAAAATAGTATTACTGCTTCGCAATACATCTGCGACGTTGTAATAATTTCAAGAATTAATAATTATGATTAATCTGACTTGTAAATGTCTGCTCATTTCTAAAAGCTTCTTTGCTTAATTGTTGTTTACAATTCGGCGTGTGATGTGAGAATCTACAAGTGCTGTGGTGACATTAAGAGCATATAATTTATGCGTGATATTTGTAAAGATAGATAATATCCCCTGCATAAACGGATACATACGGCATTTATGCTATTTGAACTGTCACTAACTTTTCACACTAGTGCAATCGATTATACAAATTGTAGATTTTTGATAGACCGGGACTATTAAATTTATAATTTAAAGAAATATAAATTATTTGATCGTTAAAGATTTAATAGTGGTAAAAGCCTTTTGCTTTTTTGGTCTGCCAGAGCGATACTACGACCCTATAGGAAACATAGTTAATTAATACGTGATTCGTAAGAAGCGCTAACGAAAACTCTTATGCCTAAAGTCCATCTGAGCGGTCATATGTAACCTAAAATAAAAAGTATTTATTTCGAAAACATATCCATAGGTGTTATTCTGAAAAATAATAATTCAGGTATAAGGCTGCAGTAAGGCAACAATTTTTAAATCGTAAGAATAAAAAGCAAGTTCTCTAAACTTCCCGTCCACTTGAAAACGGACTAACTATTTCTTCATGATCGGCAAAGGTGAAAAAGCAAAGAATATTAAAATGCAGTGCGGTTTCTTGATTTAAAACCAAAGTTATTTAAAGTGAAGAAGTGTTTCCTTTCTCTCTAGGAAAAACGTGGTTCTTAGAAAGGAACTTGAAAACTGCGGACGGGAAAGTTTGTTCTTTTGTCCTGTTCTCTGCTGGGATTTTAACTAAGAGGATATATATTTCAGAAAATACACTACCTTTAACACGAGAGGGAAGTGGGAGCGCCCGCAATAATTAATGTGGACAAAGTTAAGGAACGAAGAACATCTATCTGAGATTCACTTAACAAAAACCTTTAGTTTACTTTTAGACGCAAATTAGAAAGGGTTATTTTGAGATTTAGGTTTGGTACGGAGAATATAAAGAGACGCTTCGAACTGATTCGTAGTTTGAATTAAGTTTAAAATAATGCATCACGTTTGAAATAATCTGACCCAGTTAGCTTTGTTCAAATAATTTTATTAATAATATTATATATTATTAGGACTAGCTAGACTTCAGAAATTCAACATTGGCTCGCGTTTCAACACATGGGGTTATATTGTTTGAATTATTGTTTAAGTTTAATGCATTATCAAAACAATTTACAAAAATCGGAATTAAAACGTAAAACTTAAAAGCTTTCTCGTCGTTCCGTAAACTTTATTTTCACAAACAGGGTAGGATTGGGATGTCGAGGAAGAGAGGATGACCGGAACATCATTAAGTCTTTTCTGCGAATGGATGAAGATAACGAGTATAGAGTACATGCGCTTAATCTCGAAATGCAAAACGAGTGGGTGTCCCTCGGTGAATTTTGTATCCCTTTAGCATTGAAGTGGCGGTCGATACTGTACGATTGGTCTCCAGCGCTGCTTAAATTCTATCTGAATGCCTTTCAGTTGACCCTACCCGATCAGAGCAACCTTGTAAGGTGGGGAATGGCGGTAGACAAAACCTGTTTGCTCTGTGGTGAGGCCGTAGGTACCGCGAGGCATTTGTTGGTGGGATGCAGGGTACTCCTAGACAGAGGTCACTACTCTCGCCGCCATGACGGAGTGTTGCAGATCATACGTGAAGCGGTGAGCCTTTCAATAGCAAGAGCAGCAAAAGGTTCGACGACGAATACAAGGAACATCAACTTCGTCAAGGAAGGATCTACCAAGAAGTCCAAAGTCAAACCTTACTCCATCGTTAGTGTAGCTCCAGATTGGAAGATCATGATGGACACGTATGAAAAGCACTACAGTATTCCAGAGGACATTGCGTTATCGTCGTCTAGACCAGACCTTTTCATTTATTCTAGAAAACTTAAGCGCGTACTGTTGGTAGAACTTACTGTTCCATGGGAGACAAATATTCCCAAAGATCACGCGTTTAAAACAAATAAGTATTATGACCTAACCAACGAAATGACTAAAAATGGTTATATAGCACGGTTGTATGCTGTGGAAGTGGGTGCGAGAGGTATACCAGCGAAATCTCTCTACAACCTACTGAAGGACTTAGGATTACCAAGATCTAATATTAGCTCCTTACTGGAAAGAGCAACTAAAGCCGCTTTACTCGGCTCGTACCAAATATGGTTGGGAAGGGAGAGGAATGTCATCGGTGGAGGTGATCGTTAGTATACTATAAAGGGGCCCCTTAAACCTACACGCTGGGTCGCAAGTCCCAGGCGCCGACTGACATTCCTCTCTGTTCCACGCGATGGACCCGGCACCCGCACGGAGAATCCATGGATAGCTAAGAAGTTCGTCTCACAAATAAATCAGTTATTGTATAAAATTTTATAAATCCTGCTATCAAATACGATCAGCAATATACTTGTACATTATACAATAACTTCCGAGTGCAGTGCAGTCCATTCAGAACTAACTCTCTGTGGTGTGGACTGCAGTACGGGATATGCTTTTATATTAAATGTTTCGAAAAAGGTGGGTTCAATAGATGGGATCATTGTAATTCTGTAGGTATATTTTTATTGAAATAGTGCATGAGTTTTAATCGCTTCGTTGTAATTATCCGTTGTTTCGTCGATAGTTTAAGTATATGTAATGGTTAAGAAGTAAGATTAGATATGGATGAGATCCTAGCACAGTTCAATTTTATTATTAGTGTGCATCAACATGACTGTTTGTAATGGAGTGGTTATCATTATTCTTTTTTATGATCTGTGTCATTAGTAACTAGCGGCCGCCCGCGACTTCCTCCCCGTGGATTTCGGTTTCCGCACACATAGTGTTATATTATAGTTTAAAGCCTTCCTCGACAAATGGACTATCTAACCCAAAAATATTTTTCAAGAACCAGTACTTTCTGAGATTAGCGCGTTCGAATTAACAAACAAACAGGTATCTTCTGCTCTATTATATAAGCATAGATGTATCTATTTAGGCACATTTTTTTTCATGTGTCTTTATATTACACTACTATAAATAAAGACACATGCTACTGGTACCACAGATTAAAATCATATTGATCTACATGCTTTATTTATATACTTATTTGTTAACGTGTAAAAGTATGCAACCTTTATCAATTTACAACATGTACATACTATTCTACTATATCTACACCCACTTCGAATCTTTGAAAGCAGATTCTGAAACTCACCTGAAAGCAAACTTTGACATAAAGTTAGTGGTCAATCTCAAACTACTTGTGCGGTTCATGAAAGATGACCAAAAACGGCGATGGAAGACTAAAAATATTACAGTTTTAGGTTTTTATGTAAGTAATCTTAATATTATTTTAACTACACAATTTGTGAGTGTGAGTGCACTCACGGGTAAAGAACATTGAGGCAAATAAGGCCTTGGTAGCGTTATGATGTTGGTTCGAATTCCGCCTGATACCTGAGACAAGATGGACGATTTCCTTGAGTAGAAAGAATAAGGATTTATGTAGTCTACACTTCTACACGATCTACTCTTCTATATTGAATAATTCTTTCACTGTTGGCTAGCCTCAATATCCCAGGTGAAAATGTGGGGGAAGGGGGCATATTTGAAAAAATAAATTACGCGCGTATGAAACTGCAGGCGGAAGGCTACTTTAATATAAATACACACACATATATATATATATATATATATATATATATATATATATATATGTACATATATCTATTCCTCCTACCCGTATTCAGCTATGGCGACCCCTCCTGGTACATTAAGTGTTGATGTTAGCAGCCTTCTTTTTAATGTATCCTGCCCGCCCGCGTAGATTGAAGCGAAATGCCTTCATCGCATCAGTCACTTTATACAGATCTCAGTATACCCAGTATCGTGTGTTCTAGTACGTGTAGTTCCGCCCATTCAATCTGTCCTTCGATCGCACGGCAGGAGACGGTTTAGTGTTAACTACTACCGCACTACACGTACCTCTGATCGTCACGTACCTCTCATTCGCTAAACTGGCAGTTCTATTGATCATCATCAATAGAACTGCCAGTAAATTTGCAAATGATGTAGTCCAGTGTTTTTTAAACTAACGGCACCACGAACCCCTGTTATAATTTCCTGTTTATAATGTACTCCTAACTGATGAATTTTATTTAGTTAGGTATTGACAGGTTAAATATTGTGTTAAACAAAATAAAATAGTACTATCGGATAGGTTTTGTGTTGTCTGCCAATCCTGAGAATGCCTTTATCGCATCGGTTACTTTATACAGATCTCAGTATTCCCAGTATCGTGTGTTCTAGTACGTGTAGTTCCGCCCATTCAATCTGTCCTTCGATCGCACGGCAGGAGACGGTTTAGTGTTAACTACTACCGCACTACACGTAGCACCGCTAATCAATAGGGAATACGATGCAAGTCAGTTTGATTGAAGAAGGTGTTTCGGCTTTTCGTGGGCTATACATATTTAGCCTTTTTGTTTTTAATGCGTAAAATTACGTAAAAAAGATGCATTTTTTTTAAAAGGATGTTTTGACAACTGTTGAGCTTTTGTCTGCCAACCTTTTTTGTTTACCTAGAAAAAGCTTTCGTCGCATCGGTCAACTTATTTTATTAATCTTATTATACCCAGAATTTTGTGTTCCAGTAGGTAGGAGTATTCTATTTATCCTTCGATTATCGAAGGATCCTATCATGGGATCGAAGTTCGATCCCATGGTAGGATATGGTTTAGTATTAACCACTACCGCACTACTTGTATCTCTGATGATCAACAGGGCTGCCAGTACTTTAAGAATGAAGTAAAGGTTTTATTATGATTTGTTTTAAAGGATATTTTCATATGAGCAATTTTATTATTTGCTTTTATTTTATCAATATCTTATTTGCAATGAATGTACTTATTATTTATTTTAAATAGAAGACCCAATAAATAATGGTGACAACATATGATTATGCACCATGAACTCGACGAATTAACACTTCTTATAAATGGTTGAAAGATTTTCCAAAACCAGAGACTACACTCGACCCAAATTTTTTTACAGTTCCTTCGTACCTAATTTAACCGTGAGCCGTTCTTGATCAAGGAGGTTCCGAACTCCCACAATTATAGTAATGGATGAAAACCACTGGTTCGCTAGACGAGTGAACACATCGCTGAGTTTGAATTACTGCGTTAGTCCACTACTGCTAATTTGTCGCTCTATGTGCCGTATAGGGCAAGCCTAGAATAGTAAGAGTACTAACTCATTTCTCCCCATGGATTTCTTTGGAGGGACATAATACGTTTCCCTGTTTTTTTTCCTTTACTTTCTGTCACTAAAAAGCTTCCCAAACGCCCATTGTTCGTTAAAGACTAATTGGCACAATCTTCAACGAACAATTCGACTACATAAATATGATAAATAACTACATACATGATTCAGTAAAGTAAGCAGTCATGTTTACTTAAACTTTATATTTCTACATAAGTGAGGTTATTTAAATTAAAGGAAAATTATAAAAGTTAAGTAAAGTATCAGCCTATTAACATCAGAGTGTAGGGCAGATTCCCCAATAATGTTTTCATTTCAAATTATTCTCAAAAATAATTATGTTAATAAACGTAAACCAATAAATCAATAGGTAAGTTACATTCGAATTGGAACAATAAAGACACTCGAAAAATACGTTATATTATCAGAAACAATTATCGGATTAAGTCCCTTAACCCGACGATGCGGTAAACACAACCCGACCGACATACAAACTAAATTAACCCAACAGCCGTATATGCGAACTAATTCACCAGCTACAAGTGGTCCTTTCACTCCCTAGAGAGCCCTTGATCGTCTCAAGAACTATTATAATACCTAACCGGCTTACAATTAGGTGCCAATTAATACCCAATGCGTTAAACCATCGTAGACATCTGCGGTTGATTGTACAAATCAATTTGCACGTGCCGACGTATTTAGATTACACGCTTGTAGTACAGAATAATAAATGGATGGTTTAATTAGAGATAAATAACGTTTATTGTGGACAAATTAAACATGTCAATTGAGCGTGGATAAACAAAATTGAATGGATTAAAACAACGTGGAGTGGAAACAATACAAATTAAAGCATAAATTTAATAACATTCCTGGTGAAAGGAACAATCAAAAACAGTTTTTAGAAATGTAAATATGATTTATTATACTATATCATTTACTAATTCAAAGAATTTTAATCGAGGTTTGTTTTTTTTTATTGAGAGTCACAAATAATAATTATTGTACTAAGACTAAATGTACGAAACCAAATTAACACAACATATTTTGTCACAAAACACTGTTACTGATGCAGTTTTGCGGCTTCGTTGAATATAAATAGATACATTTAACACCCAGATGATGTTTGTATCGAAAACATAGGTACCTTAATAAAAAACTTTCCTGCACGCGAAATCTTTGTTCCAATGGGCACGTAACCTCTCAATTTGATAGTTAATATCGAAGCCACAATACCAACTGGTGTTTTTAATAGTTATTTTGGTACCTTCAATACAAAAAAGTAGCTGTGACATACTGGCGGACAGACAAACATACAGACAAACAGACAGGCAGGCAGGCAGACACACAGACAGACATGACGAATCTATACGGGTTCCGTTTTTGCCATTTGGCTACGGACCCCTTACAATATTGTATTGTACTATACAACACTGCTTATGGCAGTATCGTACCAAACTTCTAAGGTCAGAGGCGACCTATATTTCGATTACGAAGGAAAAGTAGCAATAATAACCTCGTAAGACATCATTTATCGTGGAATAGGGAGCTAAATTCCTGGTTCCCGTGGGATTAGGGGCTGTCATGAATGGGGCCGAACGCGAGCCATGAGATATTATCTCGATTAATTTGGATAATACTTGTTTGTGGTTCTATTTTCAGAACGATGGAAGATATTTTGTAAGGCAAATGATTTTGCTGGTTTTAACATGAATATTGTAAAAGACTGGATCATTTGTTAACTATTCTTGAGAGACAATGGTTCTTGATGGGTCAAACAAAGAGTCGGCTTACTCAAACTATGGATGACTTTTGTTGCGTTTTGTACGACTTGCTACCCCAACCTTATGATTTTGTTAAAGATATTCATTTTGCAATGATTTATTATGCACTTCACAATAATTTTCGTACCTATGCCAAAGCATTCACGACCAAATAGATATATTAAAGACGTACATAAAATACATTGTAATTGTAATAAAAAAAAATGTTTGGACTAACACACCAATTGCCTAGCCCCAAACTAAGCTCGAACTTGTACTACGGATGCTATGGAACGGATAGACATACTTAAATACTTTTATAAATATCCATGACTCGAGTACAAATGCCGATGTTCATCACACAAACATTTGCCCCTAGCGGGATTAGAACCCACGACCCTTAGTTTTGAAGCCAGGGTCTCTGACCACTAAACTTATAATGTTCAGTTCTTCCTTATTACCTCCAGTGGTTCTGAACTGATACCAATGACGCATTGCTACCAATGATTATTAATTATTTCAAACTTCACTATCAAAGAGCTGCAATTGCACGGCAAAATGATTAAACCACATCTGCACGTCATAGAACAACGTTAACTATTAATTGTTCACGTTACAACGTTCAGTCGCTTCCATTATGGCGTCCGTATGTCATACACGTAATAGCCAAATCACCGCAAGACATGGACCGTAATTAGTGCACAGTACCAGTAGGTATAGATTGTAGTGCAATGAGGGTAGAATACTGGGAATAATTTGGAACTAGGAGATATTTTCTAGTCACAAGAAATCTCCTAGTTCCAAATTATTCCCAAAACGACTACCCGCTATATACTAGAATCTAGTCGATAGCGGGTAGTCGTTTTGAGGCATGTCCGTGCATTAATTTGTATTGTGCGTGCTCTAATAAATAAATAAATAAATTTATTGGACTAACACACCAATTGCCTAGCCCCAATCTAAGCTCGAAGCTTGTACTATGGATGCTAGGGAACGGATAGACATACTTAAATACATTTATAAACATCCATGACTCGAGTACAAATTCCGATGTTCATCACACAAACATTTGCCCCTAGCGGGATTCGAACCCGCGACCTATGGTTTTGTAGCGAGGGTCTCTAGCCACTCGACCAACAGGCCTGTCTAATTGTTTCAATTTCAATTTATTTAATTTGAATTAACAGCATACTATTGATTTTTGAAATATAATTGCCATGTCATTTAATTATTATTTTGAATATAAAATGATGTAATACTGATTTTATCTACCTTAATATTGGTTTTATGCGTCACTTTTTCTTAACGGTCCACTGAAGTTTTCCTCCCTATTTGAGTACATATAAAGAAGTTAGTTATTCTAGCTAGCCTGAAACTAAAACGCGTATATTTAAATGCAATGTCTATCAGGTCAAAAACTCAAAAGACGTTTTCAAAACTAAATTGTATGAAATACTAGCGGCCCGCACGTGCTTCGCTACGTGTCGTAAATGAAGAACCACCTCACCGATTTCGTGCAAACTTTACATAAACCTTCTACTAAATAGTTCGAACAAACCCTGAAAAGGTTTGGATAGTTGATCCCGTTGTTCTTGAATTAAAAAGTGACAACGAAAAATGACACTTATTTTATATTTTGCTGAAGATTAGATTTTATATTTTTATTTACATGAACATGCTATTACTATTATGCACATCCACTTCCATCGCAGACTTTGTAGCCAGCAATGTAGTAAGTGCGGCGAGTATGCCACCCGGCTATTTGCTCGGTATGCGTATATTGCAACGGCGACAGTCGATATCCGCGCCTCGGTAATTGAAATTATAAGAATATCGCTCATTTTGTGGCCCTCTATTGAAGGGTGTGGAAAATTAACTAAATTGCTATTAAATCTTACGCAATAAAAATGTCTGAAATTGTGACAGTTCCATGTTCAAACTATAAACGACCACAGTCAACAAACAGTAAACAATATATTTTGGTTTTAAATGTAATTGGCAAATGTCATATTAAACATCGTTTTGACGAATACGAGTACTATATTAGTAAGTGTCAAACTATGCCGAAATTACGCGAACAAACTTCGGCGACAATGCATTTACTATATCCAATTATTTGACGTTATTTCGGAATATTGTGCCATCCCGATTTTGGTGAGTTAAACTACATATTATGAACACGACGGAACGTACCTTCAGCCGCGTAAATTCAGTCGCGATTTTTCGGCATACTATATTCTCACACTAAGATAACTGATACTTCTATCACATGACGCTAATCTATTTGCTTACAGAAAAAAATAGATGCCCTGCCAGATCATAAATACGGATCAGATCAAAAATAATTAACTACATTAGCACGGCGACCCAGATTAAAAATAAACACTATATTATTTTAATCGCACTGCATTGCATTAAAGATAATGTTCTATGTGCATAACTTATGCGCCTAGTAATCGTGACGTCACTAATTATATTAACTCCGGATTCAGCTCACATAACGCAAGTTATTTCTTCACTCGTGCACGTTGCACTTAATTCCCGGGTCTTAAAATAAAGTTATAATTTTATGAAGCTACAGGCGTTTAATCTCACTAAAAGAGATTTTATGGGCCATGGTATGTATTTTAAATTAACTGTATTTTATATGATTATGTCACACTCTCAAATACGTCGTATTTTTTCAAGGAAACCTTTGATTAAGCTTATTTATGAAAGCAATATTTCTGAGGTGATAATAATATTTTTATTGACTTGTCACCTGTAAAATTTGTACCCGTTTCCACAATAAAGAATTTCTTACTTATTTAAAAAAAAAACAATCCTGATTTATTTCAAGGATACTTTTTAACTGCTTGAGATTCGTCAACATTCGTTCAATCTAACTACGACAACCAATTATAATTTGATAATTGTTGTTGTGCTTCGGTTTGGAAACTCTAGATACTAGCCACTATTCGATTTGGCCAGCTTAGCACATATCAAATGTTATCTGTTCTGCTTTAGGTGATGCATTGTGCGTAGCCTTTGTGGCAATACAGAAGGCGGAAACTTGTATCGGTTTGTTAGCACGGAGTATGTCATAAATGTAGCTGTAAGTTTATCGATGGAATTCGGCAAAAATGGTTGATTCGATTTCAAAACTTCGACTTCCTTGCAATATAGGCCACAAAACACTCTATATCAAACATACGTATGTATTTTTCCGAAATCTTTCTGAGTTTTTGCACTAGTTTTTTGTTGCACCGTCGATATATAAAAGCGCGCACCGATTCTGTGGCTTCACGCGGCATTGCGAGCCTTTGGTGCATTCGACGCGGAAACTCGGTCCGGCGCGGCGCACACGCGTCGAGTTATCTGAGAGACGGACTAACCTAGAATTGCTGACGGCCGCGTTATTAGCCTTATTTCATGCATCATTATTGTTTGTGTGGCGCGAACGGAACAACCAGCTGCAACGTATTCGTATTTAGTTGCAGGCATAATTCATTTCTATAGCTATCGAAGCTTGCTTATTTTATGTACCAATTTATTCCGCAGAACATTTCAAAACTTCGACTTCCTTGCTGTAAAGGTAAAAAAACATTCTGAAAATAGTAAACAAACCTAACAAACACTCTTATGTATTTTTCTGATATCTTTTTAAGTTTCTGCACTCGTTTTTGTTGCACCGCCGATATTTATAAAAGCGCGCGCCGATTCTGTGGCTTCACGCGGCATTGCGAGCCTTTGTTGCATTCGACGCGGAAACTCGGTCCGGCGCGGCGCACACGCGTCGAGTTATCTGAGAGACGGCCTATCCTAGAATTGCTGACGGCCGCGTTATTAGCTTTATTGCAGTGCGAGTGTGCCGCAAATGGAACAATCAGCTGCATATTCGTAATTAGGTGCCGGGGTAATTTCATTTCAATTAGTGTTTCTACAGTTGCTTTTGAAGTTCACGCATTGCGTAATATGTGTGGACAATTTAATGACTTACATGTATTGGTCAAGAAATCTTCCAGTTGACAGCTTGGCTTCTGTGTTATACATACCGACTCTATGTCTGCGTATGGTATTGCAAGCCTTCAATGCAGCAATTGACGTGGAAACATTGACCGAGTACGAATTATCTTGAAGACGGCCTGCCTATTCCAGAAATAGCTTTATAAGCTTTATTGTTATACACGAGTGTGCCGTGAATCTATCTATCAGTTGCAACCTAAGCGATAGTAGACACCGATCCCACTGTTTAAATAATGGAATGTCATTATTTAAATAATGTCGCGAACACTGGTTTTTTTTGCTCGACGGTTTTATTTATTTCACGCGCTGATTTTTTGGTTGCACTCATAATTTTAGCCTAGCAACATTTTCCGCTGTAACTTATAGTCAAAGAGAAGGCCTATCCCAGGATTGTCGGTGCTTTATTGAAGAGCGCGAGTGCGATGTGAATGGTTCAATCAGATGCAACACACGCGTGATTAGGCGCCGATTCCTTTATTTACATCGCCGATTTTTATTTTGTACGATTCTTCTCTCTTGCTGATTTTATTATTTTTTGCAGTATTTTGAGCTATTGCAACAGCTTTCAGCGCGATAGTAGCATTCTACAATACTGTAACTTATCAGATGGATGGCCTAACCAGGATTGTCGGCGGTATTATTAGCTTTATTGAATGGTGCAATCAGATTCAACAAATGCGTGGTTAGGCGCCGATTCCTTTATTTAGATCACCGATTTTATTTTGTACGGTTCTTCTTTCTCAACGATTTTATTGTTGCTTTCGGCGCGGTAGTAGCGTTTTACAATTTTGTAACTTATCAGATGGATGGTCTATCCCGGATTGTCGGTGGTGTTATTAGCTTTATTGCAGAGCTAGTGCGACGTGAATGGTGCAATCAGCTGCAACGCACGCGTAATTAGGTGCAGGCATAATTTCGTTTCACTTTGACGTCTACGATGATTGCATAGAGGTTTCCATTTATGTGGAACTAGTCGCGACTCCGTCCGTGTGGATTTCGATGTACGCACATTTAGTGTTTAGCTTAAAGTCTTCTAAAGACTATCCAACACAATAATTATTAAATTCTTACCGGTTTTTTCTGTGATCAGCGCTTTCAAACAAACAAACAAACTTTTCAGCTTTATTATAGATTGGGTAAAGTCGAAAACTTTAAAACTATTGATAACTATTAGCGTAATAGTTTAAAAATCGTACTATTAACAAATGAATCGCAATAAAATGAAATGAAAAAAAATCACAGAGCCAAAATTATATCTTTTTCATCGTACCAAGAAAAATAACAAGGAAAAGTCAGAAGAGTAATTTTTTAACATGGAAACATGTCCCGTGTAAAATACAAATTTATTTCTATTCATATTTATTATAACAAGAATATTTTTAGATACAAGACGAAGCGACAAGGGAGTAATCAAGGTTCACAATTGAAGTGTCGAGAAAAAACATCAGAAGACAATAAATCTAAACAAAAGTAAACCGGTGCGTCTTCCTTTAATAGTTTTTAACCGACTTCAAAAAAAGGAGGAGGTTCTCAATTCGTCTGTATGTTTTTTTTTTTTTATGTATGTTCACCGATAATTTCGTCAATTATGGACGGATTTCAAAAATTTTTTTTTTGTTGGATAGAGTTCAGTTCTGAGGTGGTCCCATATTCACCAGTCCAGGATCTGATCATGGAATCCAGGAGAAATTGAGGGCAACCACCGAAAATTGTATGCTCGTATGGTGTTTTTGTTACGTAATCATGTCTTACTCAGGTATATGCTTCAGAGTGTCAACATTTGATGCTGCTGTCCTGATGATGATGCTACAGTACTCCTTAACGGTTAGGAGTTGGAAGGCAGAACTGCAATTGGTCGATGGAAACTATTTAGTAGTATTTAGGGCTTAAATGTTGCTTGTGAGGTATGCTTGAATCAACATCTGATGCTACTGTGCTGATGATGAAACTACAGTACTCCTTAACGGTTAGGAGTTGGAAGGCAGAACTGCAATTGGTCGATCGAATGTATGTAGGTCTAACGTGATACTTTTGTATATTACATCC
Source organism: Nomophila noctuella (assembly GCA_958496325.1). Taxonomy (NCBI): domain Eukaryota; kingdom Metazoa; phylum Arthropoda; class Insecta; order Lepidoptera; family Crambidae; genus Nomophila; species Nomophila noctuella. Next base: position 9,442,244 of record OY292490.1, on the reverse strand, counting down.
AGACCCACGGCGAGAAATCTCGCCGAGAAGTCTCGCTGGGCCTTCCTCGCGAGAACAAGAAATTTATCCACACTCTCATTTACTCTTAACAACAACTAAGTTCTTATTAATAATTGAGTTCACAACGCTTTAACACAACTAAAAATAATTAAATAAACTGACTTTTTTAAAAAAAATTAAACCGACTTCAAAAAAATCGTGAACATAAAAACAAACTAAAAATTAAAAAATAATTCCTCATATCTATTACTATAATTTTCCTAAACTATGTCTAGGTAATCTTAAACAAACTAACTGAAGTCGGTGCCTACCCAAAAACAGAAGAGAAAAAGCACCGACTTCAGTTAGTTTGTTTAAGATTACTTAGACATAGTTTAGGAAAATTATAGTAATAGATATGAGGAATTATTTTTTAATTTTTAGTTTGTTTTTATGTTCACGATTTTTTTGAAGTCGGTTTAATTTTTTTTAAAAAAGTCATTGGTTCAATGGAGCGTTGAAATAACGAAGGAGGCTTTTATTTATAGGTTACCTAGGCGATGTTTGAAAAAGTAAGCTAAGGACATTGTTCGAACAAATACAATACGAGGTAAATTAATTGTAAGAGATCCTAAGTTTCTTTAACTGAGGGAATCATCACTACCCATTTGGATGATTGGGGATAAAATGTCAATAAGTCTTGCTATTGCATTTATACGTGAGATCCAGGGTCTTTCTTATACATATGTATAACAAAGGGATAAGCGCATAACTTAACAACGCCTTGACCAATTGGGCCAATATATTTTTAAATTTGAAAAAATATGAAAAACATTGTTGAGGAACAAACGCTTCAAATCTATACTTATGTAATGAAGCGGAAGAGTTTGGTTGTTTGAACGCGCTAATCTCAAGAACTATTGGACCGATTTGAAAAAATATTTTTGTTTTGGATAGTCTATTTGACGAGGAAGGCTTTAAAACCAAAAATAATGCGGACGGTGTCGCGGCGGCCACTATCATAGAATATACCTAAAGGTCATAACATTATGTAGAATTTATCACAAGTACCTACTGCTTAATAAGCCGTCAGCTTTTCATCAAATCTTCAAACTTTAAGAGGATTATTTCAAGTGTCCATTTGTATTGTTTGCAAAACAATCAGCTGAATATCCTTGGACATTTTAAAGAAAAATTATGGTACGTCGTTGTTAAGCGAGGGGAAAAACTAAACCCCAAATTAAGGAAACCCCAAATTGAGCAGTTAGTTCAAGGGTGTTCAAAACTAAAGTCTCTAATTACACGTCTAAGTGAAGTTCGTTGGAACATTGTCATCCAACAGGTTAAATGGTTTCATTTACGACGTAACTAACCGTATTCGATTTCATTCGCTTGTCACCCGAGATATGTAGGCCGGTGGATAAACTAATGGTTGCGCATATCCCCTATATCAATAGGAAACAAGATATATTGCCCCTTTGGATGCCAAGTCGTGAGTTACAGGGAACAGACAGCGATCAATACCTACTTCATCATGAAGGCTTACGGTCTGAGCTGTTCGGCTAGCAATGGATTTTAAAGACGTAGGCGTCTTGATGGTCCAATTTGTAACGGGAGACGCCTTTCTTAAAGTTTTTACATAAAGACTTACCTCATCTTCGTACTTCTTACTTAATTGAAAGATGTGGTGAAAAGGACTTGAATTTGGCTAGTTCTACTTTCTATTTGTGAGCATGCCTTAGATATCTACACTTTTAAAAGTACCGCTACGGTTTTAGTATTTTTAGGGTTCCGTGGCCAAAATGGCAAAAAAACGGAACCCTTATAGATTCGTCATGTCTGTCAGTCTGTCTGTCTGTCTGTCTGTCCGCCAGTCTGTCACAGCCACTTTTTTCCGAAACTATAAGTACTATACTATTGAAACTTGGTGAGTAGATGTATTCTGTGAACCGCAACAAGGTTTTCACACGAAAATAGAAAAAAAAATTAAAAAATGGGGGGTCGCCATAGTTAGAACTGAAATTGAAAATATTTTTTTTCATTGAACATATACGTGTGGGGTATCTATGGATAGGTCTTTAAAAATTATATTGAGGTTTCTAAGCTCATTTTTTTCTTAAGTGAATACTTTGCGTGACAGACTCTTCCAAAGTTGAAAAAAGTGTGTCCCCCCCCCCTCTAACTTATAAAGTAAGAGGATGATAAATCTGAAATAAATATATAATGTACATTATCATAAAAACTACCAACGAAAATTAGTTCGAACGAAATCTATTCAGTAGTTTTTTTAATAGGTCAAAAATAGAATTTGTACGGAACCCTCAGTGCGGGAGTCCGACTCGCACTTGGCCAATTTTATTTTTAATGTAAGTGCGAAATAGGCATCAAAAACTCTGCAAGGTTCGAAGATGCATTGTGTAACAATGTCATTAAAATTTCAGGAAAAGGGCACCAGCGTCTCTTGTGTTTTATTTAAACCGAGTTCACCAACCTACCACCCAACATACTATTGTCAACAATAGACTGAAAAAGGCTACCAAGTAAATGAACAATATTTGTCGACATCTATCCCTTGTAGGAGACATTTATCTCCTATTACACATATGAACATGTACTAACGAGCTCAATTAGTCTGGGATTGCTCAGCTAAAGACGGTTAGTTCGCGGTGATAGCTTAAAGGAGACACAGCTTGAGCTAATACTACTCGTACTTGTACCTAGTTGCCGAATGTAATACAATAGCAAGGCAATCTTACAATTATTAATGTCTATGAAAAACGTCGTCTAACTACCAGTAGTACCAGTTTCATTTTTTCTAGGGATCAAAATGGGTCACGGATTACCCCTCGGCGCTGGACAAACATATTATGTATTAACAAATATATTGAACATCCTACTACTATTATCTTTCTTTAGGACGTAACTAACCGTATTCGATTTCATTCGTGCATGTCACCCGAGATATGTAGGCCGGTGGATAAACTAATGGTTGCGCATATCCCCTATATCAATAGGAAACAAGATATATTGCCCCTTTGGATGCCAAGTCGTGAGTTACAGGGAACAGACAGCGATCAATACCTACTTCATCATGAAGGCTTACGGTCTGAACTGTTCGGCTAGCAATGGATTTTAAAGACGTAGGTGTCTTGATGGTCCAATTTGTAACGGGAGACGCCTTTCTTAAAGTTTTTACATGTAGACTTACCTCATCTTCGTACTTCTTACTTAATTGAAAGATGTGGTTAAAAGGACTTGAATTTGGCTAGTTTTACTTCTATTCGTGAGCATGACCTTAGATATCTACACTTTTAAAAGTACTGCTATTTTTTAAGTTTTTTTATGAATTACTTGTACATCAACAATTTGAAAAGTGGGTACCGCTATTTATTAGTATTTTTTTTACCGTAAGTGCGAAACAGACGTGTTAGAGGTTACCTGATGGTAAGTGATCCCCGCTGCCCATAGACATCAACAACTCCGCAAGGTTACAACGATGCGGGTTCGAAGATACATTGTGCAACAATGTCATTGCGGGAGAAGTAAACCAGCGTTCCTGATGTTTATTTAATACAGAGTTCATCAACCCACCACCCAACATACTATTGTCAACAATAGACTGCAAAAGGCTACCAAGTAAATGAACAATATTTGTCGACATTTATCCCGTGTAGGAGACATATCTCCTATTACACATATGAACATGTACTAACGAGCTCAATTAGTCTGGGATTGCTCAGCTAAAGACGGTTAGCTCGCGGTGATGGCTTAAAGGAGACACAGCTTGAGCTAATACTACTCGTACTCGTACCTAGTTTCCGAATATAATACAATAGCAAGGCAATCTTACAATTATTATAAATCCTACTACTATTATAAAGGCGAAAGTTTGTAAGTATGGATGTATGGATGTTTGTTACTCTTTCACGTAAAAACTACTGAATGGAATTGAATGAAACTTTACCACAATATAGCTTATACATCAGAATAACACATAGGATATTGGAAATCGAAATCCACGCGGACGGAGTCGCGGGCGGCCGCTAGTGTCTATTAAAATCGTCGTCTATACAACCAGTAAGAGGAAGCGTTTCATTTTTTCTAGGGATCAAAATGGGTCACGGATGGTCCCCTCGGCGCTGGACAAACATTATGTATTACCAATTATATTGAACATATTGAATGTTTGTACCTGTCCTGTTGGACATTAGTGATGCTGTCATATGTGATATATCTGATATATATAGTCACAATCGCCTGAAAACTCTTTTACCGCTACAATAATTACGGTGAATGATGTATCGTATTTAGCCAACGCTTTCCGATTAAAATAATTATGTTTCGAGTAATGTCATAAAAGGCTTCATACATATACATTACTTGTTCTTGTTTTACTTCCTATTTTCAACCTACGCCGTATTTTGATCTCATTTCCTATCAGCAAGCAATAATGACGGTTTAACAACAACAAAAGCAATTCAAAACAATCGGTATCGCTCAAATTAAATTGAAAAGTAATATTGAATTCGAGCCAATAATTCATATTAATTCCTCTGCCCTCCTTTAATTGGATCGCATTATTTATGCTGAAACAATAGAATTAATTTTACAATACATTCCTGTTCAATTAGTTGGGATTATGACTTTCCATATTCAATAAGCTTGGCTGAATACTTTACTAGGATTTTTAAGTTCTTATTATTAATGATGATGATTCTCTTTACCCGTGTTTATTAACGCTATTGAACCATTAGTTCACTACCTTTCAAAGAATTCAGAAACCCACCCTAAGTAGAATAGAATAGAATAGAATAGAATAACGTTTATTCAGTGACACAGATAAAACAAAAGCACATAACATAAAAACATGAAATAAAATTAAGTAAAAACAAAACTACTCTATGAAATTATACAAAGCTAAAATGTGTCACCGAAAAGGCTTGCACTCAGCATATGCCGAAGGGTCTAGGTGACGCTTCGACGCTGATCATCCGTAAATGAATTGTTAAGTAAATTGATTATAAATTGTATCTCAGTGTTGTACAATAGTGTTAATTTATTTAAATCAATCAAACAATGCTAAATCAAGCAATAACAGGGTTAGAACGAGGCAAGGGCCATAAGTGCTGTAAGTTTAGTTAAGTTTACGTCGTTAACTTAATTGATGTCTCCTCCTTTCTCCTACGAGTCCCGCATTGCTGGATTACCTAAACTTCAGGACTAAGCGACGATTCTGACACGCTCAATAAGTGTGGTGCAGTGCTCCCAATATATATTGGCCGGCATGAAGTAAGGTCTATTTACATGAAGTCTAAAGAAAACCGAATGGGCTTTTTTTGTTTAGTTTTTCGCATTACTTGTTAGGTTTTTTTATAGTAATGAAAAAAGCGTGCTTCTAAAAAAAATTGCCTGCTGTGACCAATTAACTATGAACGTACTGTAAAACATAAACCTTCGTGGCAGTTTGCGATGACGACACGATCGGTATGAGCAAGGTGTTAGTAAGCGCTAGCAAATTGTCACGTTGCTTAAAATTTTACTACAGTAGGTACTCGTATAACCTGTCGACCGTCAAAGATATTTGAAATAGTTTAGCCGAACCTGTGTTGGAACGATGAGAATTTGGTAAACCTATGCGTTACAGTAGAACGAAAAGGCAGTAACTAAACTAGAGTTTCTTTCCATTGCGTTACCAACAAAATTTTGGTCGGGTTTAATTGAGTCTAGGAAACTAGGTATTTAAGTTTGTCGATCCTTCCCTTAGCATCTAATAGTACAAACTTCATGCTTATTTTAGAGCTAGGATGTGAAGTGTTCGTTCAAACATTTTATCGTTTAAGTTATTTATTTATTCAATATGCTAATAAACATACAATACAAGGCATGGGTCTGTACTTTCTGTAGAAATAAAAGGCAAAGTGCGTTACACTATTTAACACTGTCCATCCGCTCACAAAAATAAAACGCTCGACAGCCCGAATAAATAATCTACTGCTGCTGTTTTAATATCATGTCAACCCCTTAAAGCACACATAAAGCCGGCAGTGTACGCTGTACGCACAAATACAATCGTTTACGAATGTCAATAAAACCAATCCGCCAGTACTCAACATGATACGCGGATTGACATTTGCCAAAATTACTCGAATTTATTTGATACGTTATTGATCCCTTGACGGACACGCGGTTATCTCCGAGCGTATTTCCTCTTGTTCCCATTCAATAACACGAAACGGTTATTTAAATGCGAATATTTGCGTTGCAATCCTTTCAAAAGCTGATGAATTGCTTCGGTCGAGAACAACAATGCTGAGCTTCTGTCTGAGGGTTATTCGATACGGGCATCTCATCGTTCAATTTAACTTATATGGCGTGTTTAATTTTTATTTCGTGCACTAATTAATTGGGAAAACCTACAGTCAACATGGGTAGGACTCATCATCATCATCATCATCCTAGCGCATGTCCCGGTCGCATCCTCGGCCATTGCCTTGGAGTCCAGGGTCCGCTTTCCTGCTCCTTCTCCTCCACTTCGCACGATCTTCGGCATCCAGGGTTGTAAGACCATTGGCACCCATATCATCTCTTACGACGTCAAGCTAGCACTTCTTGGGCCTACCCCTTCTTCCTGGACCCGGCGGCGGCAGCATGGCGAGACATTTGTTCCCCACGTAACTGGCCGGTTTCCGTAAAACATGGCCGTACCAGCGTAGGCGACACTCCTGCAGTTTATCTGCGATATCACGGACATGAAGGCTACCCCGAATGCGTGAGTTCTTAACGCGGTCTTTCCGCGTCACTCCACACATCCAGCGCAGCATCTTCATCTCCGTGACTCGCAGCATCTGCTTGTGTCGCTCAAGTACAGGCCACGTTTCACTGCCGTACAAAAGGACAGGTCTAATGATGGTCTTATAGACCTGCCCCTTCAGCTTAATCGGCATTTTGGGGTCACAAATCACACCAGTCACCTCACGCCATTTTGCCCAAGCTGCTGCAATGCGGGCCTTGACGTCGCAATCGATATCTCCAGACGCGTGAAGTACAGATCCCAAGTACTTAAACTGGTCCGTACGCTCGACCAAGTTACCGTCTATGCGTACGGATGGGGGATCTGTGTTGCAGGCCATGTATTCAGTCTTCGCCACGTTTAGTTTTAGACCGCCGTTCTCAAGTGCCACCTTCCACCTATTCGCACGTCTCACCAATCGTTCCCTGTCCGAATCCGTCAGCGCGATATCATCAGCATACATGAGCAGCCACGGGGGTTGCTCATGTGCGTCCATGATGCTGGTTGACAATTCGTCTAATATCACGCTAAATAGGAAGGGACTAAGGACGGATCCTTGGTGGACGCCGACGGTGATGGGGAAGGGGTTGGTGTCACCAACAGCAGTCCTAACTATTGAATCGGAATCGTGGTACATGTCTCGGATGACGTCAATATAAGTTTCAGGCACCCTCTTGGACCTCAGTGCCCACCAGATCATCATGCGAGGAACACAGTCGAAGGCCTTCTGCATGTCCAGGAACAGGAAATGCAGAGGCGTGTTCTTCGTTCTGTATTTCTCCATGATCATCCTTAGGGCAAAAACAGAACCAAACATGGGTAGGACTATAATATGTATACCGGTATTATATCCAGTCAGTAGGGTTTGGCGTATAAGCAGTTATATTTGTCAAAAAACATCTTCAGTCCCAGTTCACAGTTGTTATAAAATAATTAAAAATGTTATAGTAAAATTGATGTCAAATTGACGAACAATAGGCATTATTATGCAATATTTTTTTGCAGAAAAATGATTGAGGACCTCATTTTATAAATGGAATGTCATTTTTTAATTAAGGTCCTCAATAGGCTAGTTGCCACTATTTTTATTATTTGATAGAACGGTTCATTACGATTATATTACAACATAAAAAAAATATGAAAATTTTTTGAAGTACCTATCCAACTGTATTTTGAATTTTAAATTATTAATTTCACTATACTACCGTAAACGCCGTCCGCCATGATGGTCTGTGCCGTGGCGTCACTGTGCTTGTTAACAATACGCGTGACATAACCAAAAAGTGTTTATCGGAATTAAAACCATGTCTTCGTAGAGATTACATGATACATTTATGAATTACCACTATTGTATCGTGCGTGAATGTAAGAATACATCAATAAGAAGTTGTGGATTAAAGTACCCAGTGATGAGAATTTGCGAATCAGAATTTGAAGCAAAACATTTTGCATGTTATCTATTTTGGGCAGGTTTGTTTTCAATAAATGTGAAGTGTATAATATTTTAATAGTGAAATAAACAACAATCAACGCGTTTAAATAAAAGACCACGAATAACCTGTCGAAACTGTCGTTTGAATTTGTGTTGTTTACAATATTGGTGACGTAGAATCATGGCGGGCGGTGTTTTCAATCAAGAGAAAAAAAAGTAAAAATGTATCGGGTTTAAGTTGATTTTTTGCAGCAATCCCATATTTATATTTAATGAAGTTTACATATTTTGGACCCTTGTGCGGAATAATATTCGAATTAAAAGTGATTTTATAAATGGTGACATGAGGCAACTAGCCTATTGCCCCCGACCCGCGTTTTTTATTTTATTTTTTAAACTGGTTATTCCGCGTAGGTTTCACTTGTCGACAGCGAGTAACCTTCCTCTATGGTAGTTTTAGACCATCAATGATTAATTGTAAGAGGTTGATGAGGATGCGCAAGTGATCCTCGAAGGATTTTTATGAAGAAAACCTTGAAATAGAATGTTTCTTCCCTATCTTGCGGTGGCTCTCCTATCAATAAGTTGAATCCTGCCTTAGTTACGCCATAAATAAATATCGCTTCTAGTTAACGGTGTGATTTTTTCGTCGTAAATATTTTTACGATGGTTTTAGTGTGACATTTTTGCACTTTTTTCCAGAGTAGGTACTGCCATAAAATGTTATTACTACGAACAATACGAACACGCCGTGTGTTCTTGGAAAATCTCTGATGTATTGGAATATCGAGTTTCGTATGAAAATTATTTCTATGGAAACTTCATGGTAACGGCTTAATACTGTCCCGTTTATAGCAACGACAAATGTCAATATTTCCCCTAAGTATGAAAACCATAACACCGCCGCTTAACAAATTTCGGAAAACTCAATTAAGTTTTCCTAACAGAAAAGTCCCAATATCCACCCGATAATAACATTTATTTTTTTATTTTGAAATCCTTCTGGAGCAGTGAGCAAAGCGCGCAAAAATTGAAAAAAAAATAAACTGTCTATTTTTTCTACCGGATAATATTATTCATTTTGTTATTGTTAATTCAGAGTGAACCTGGATAATTTTTGTTTTCAGTTTTTAAAGAAGTATTTTATGTATATTCAATAAGTGTTAACTTATTATTAAACTAGCGGCCGCCAGCGACTCCGTCCGCGTGTGTTACGGTTTCCGCACACAGTGTTACTATAGATCTTAAACCCTACCTCGACAAATAAAATTGTAAGTGGACTATCCAACACAAAATATTTTGTCAATTCGAACCAGTAGTTCCTGAGCTTAGCGCGTTCAAACCAATTTGGATCATGAGTTACACGTGTTATTGTGAGTCAACCATAAAAGATAGACAAATGCTGTTAGGGAATATTTTTAGGAAATTTTATGTAGAATATTTCCGTAATACATGATTTCTATGTGACTTTAACCGTTAAGGCTGCACACGCGACTGAAGCTTAAGAAATGGAGTAAATTCTCCCGTTTTCCCCACATTTCCCTTCACTACGCTGCTCCTGTTGATTGTAGCGTGATGAAAAGTATCCTATAATATGCCCAGGAGTATGAAGAATAATTGTACCAAGTTTCGTCAAAATCCGTCCAGTAGTTTTTGTTTCTATAAGGAACATACAGACAGACAGACAGACAGACAGACAGACAGACAGACAAAAAAATTACTGATTGCATTTTTGGCATCAGTATCGATCACTAATCACCCCCTGATAGTTATTTTGAAAATATATTTAATGTACAGAATTGACCTCTCTACAGATTTATTATAAGTATAGATATAGATTAAAATATTCAAAGTTTTTACCGTTTTACCGAAGTTTTTAATCCTGCTGCGAGTCACCTACGATGTCGATGGCATAAACGATGACACGAGGTGAAGGCTATAAGTGCTGGCGACCGTCACGTCACGTCACGAGATAATTGGAGTACGCTGTGATGTACGATCGGAGATTGTTCCGCTCCTGAATATTGGTATGCATTTTGATAAGTTACCCAGTTTTACTATGGCTAGAAGTGTAATCAACAAAGATAAAGGGTGAGACTCCAACAGAGCTAAGATGTACATCAAAATCTTATTGGCTGCTTACGACACATCTCCGCTCCGGAGCACACATTTGGTGGAGTCTCACCCTTAAACCTGTTAGCAAGACTTATTTCAAAATACCGAGCGAAAGAAAGAGAATAAAATGACACTAAATTCGTGTTAGGTCATGAAATCGGGATCCTTGCCTCCCAAGTGTTTGTTTGCATTCACCACATAACCTCTAAGATAAAAAAAAATATTGTAAATAGTCCGCATTGTAATTGACAATTTTGATGTGAGTACCAGGTGCTTAAACAGACATTAACAATTATAATAGTAATAATACACTCCGGCCGTATTCGGCCATGGCGGCCGATCTTACGATCAGCCAGGTACGCAGGATATATTATAGTGCACAAGTGACTGCGCAAGCACATGTGCACTCCCTATTCCTTCACTCTCATGATTCGGTGGGACAGCAGTCTGACACGACCGTAGAGAGATCAGGCGCAGGACCAACGGCTTAACGTGCCTTCCGAAGCACGGAGGAGCTCGTGATGAAATTTTTCGGTCACCCATCCGATGACTGGCATCTGCGAACGTTGCTTAACTTTAGCAACCGCAGGCCGAGTGCGCTAACCACTGCGCCATCGAGCTCCTCTCCTCCTCCTCCTCCTCCTCCTTTTTTTAACAATTATATGAACTAAACCAAATGATTGTTTTTCTGTCAAATAAAAATTGACGGAGATATGATTGTTGAAAGAGCGCGTTGCAGCACAATCACAGCCTCTCCTAAGCCCTTAAAAAGACATTAACATTTACATTAACAAAACTAAATTATGTACCTAGGTATTCGTAGAAGAGGAATTACCTTCATATTATGTTATGATAGATACCATTTCAAAGGGTCTGAGTTGTAAATGGCTTTAGGATATTTATGCAAATGAAAGCATTCAACCGGAGTAATCGTTCGTTTACCCAACCTCTATTCGATTTGAATATGTGTCCATTTAGAAGAGGGGCGTGTTCCTCCTACTCGTATATTTATTGCCACACCTGTAACCATTGTGGACTAATGCCCAGCTTTAGAACTAATCTCGGCAAAATTAATATGAAAACTTCGACGCATTAGACCATGTACTGGATTAAATTTTCACGATTAATAATGCTCATTCCAGACTAGAACAGTTTGCCTCATCAGGTTCAGTAACGGTTAATTGGTTAGAGCGTATGCTCGGATGGTGGAGAGGTGGTGAGTTTAATCCCAGCTTGAGAACAGATTTTTCGCTGTTTAAAATTTTAAATTTATAGAACCCTTTGCTTCCATAACGGGGAATCCACTTTAAAAAAATTGTTTCCAATAATCGTTTACGTAATTTCTTTATTCCATCGGATTTTGGTGTAATTTGAGTGTATATACCGCAGGGTATGGATTGACTGACTTAGGTGATAAGACACTATTTCTTCCCGATTATATGCTCCCACAGGAACCTTGATAACGCGGGCAAAGCCGCGGGTAAAACAAGTATTAAACAATACTGGGTCTTAATATATTGTTTGTAAGAAACAATGTAATACTACTAAAATACGATATAAAATTTATAGAATTTGTATTAAAATGTTGGGTACAGACAATGTATTCCTTATGTTGTGTGAGAAATTGATAATCCTTTATAGCATGTCATATTAACGTGAAAATGCCCTTTCGTGATGTAGCTGTTTATACGGACACTCATTAATTAAGAATACAGCCGTGCCCCGAACTGCCGGCCTTGACTGTATTAGTTTAGCCTAGTAACCGCTCGGCTAACTGCTCTTTGTGACAATTGGGTTAATTGTAATGAACAAACTTACAACTGCACGGACATTGTCGTAAATCATACAACTGTGGTGCATTATTTAGAAGTTGTTTGTTGTTTTACACATTTGCCACGTCCGGTTTGTATTGCAACACTGGTTGGTAAAAGTCAAGAGTTTTGCAGAGACAAAAGCGTACTCTCTTTTAAAAGGCCGGCAACACATCAAAGATACCTCTGGTGTCGCGAATTTCCATGGGCGGGGGTGATTGCTTACCATCAGGCGACACGCTAGCTCATTTGCCGCCTCTGCCATAAAAAAATTAAATAAAAAAGATACCACCAAAATAATAATAATCTATATAAAGCTGAAGAGTTTGTTTGTTTGTATGTTTCTTGGTTTGTTTGTTTGTTTGAACGGGCTAATCTCAGGAACTACTAGATTGATTTAAAAAATATTTTTGTGTTGGATAGTCCATTTGACGAGGAAGGTTTTAGCCTATTGGAAATCGAAATCCACGCGGTCGGAGTCGCGGGCGGCCGCTAGTAATTTTAGAAAATTAAGTAAGATTCCAATCATTTTATGATTTTTTATCGGGGCATACGCTCCAATTTCATTCAAGTTATCTCTTAGGGAATATATTATCTACATACCTCTATTTCCTTTTATTAATTTAAAACTATATAAACTGAGTTTGCTTTCTTTGCTCGCATTTTTTTTCAGTAAAGTAAACCTTATTATCCGATGACACGTTCTGGCACAGGTACTTTTTCGTCTTCCTTGAACTCCTATCATAATAGAGAACAAGACACCAAGCATGTGTACCAAGCCATCGGCGTATTATTTGGCACGACCGCTCAAAATAAATAACAATCAACTTCAATGTAGTCTTTTGTTTTGCAACGTTCAATAAATCTCCTTTTCCATTCTCCCCACAAAAGGCAAGTTTGCGTTAAAAAAGATACCACCCAATTTATTGGCTTACAAAGGCGAAACTTCGTAACCTGTTCAAAGAACTGACGCGTTGTGTGAATACCAGGAAATCGGGAATGCTAAAGTTCCTGCTTTAATCATAAAATTGACTGTAACTCCTGATATGAAGTAACGATTTAATGCTCGCCTATTAAAATCAGAACTCAAGCTTGCTCGTTTATAAAAGCTACAAGGTGATGGTTGGTGTAAATTCCTGTGGGTACTTCGGTAATACTTCCGCATAACTACTTAAAGTTAAGAAGTAATCTTAGTAAAAGTTGAAATTAAATATTATTGAAATTGCATTATTGGTATCGAGGCGTATTACTTTTAGTCGAGTGCCGTAAGGTTTACACCTCGGAATCCAGGGCCAGTCAATGAATCTTAATTTAAACTTTGAAAATATGTTTTAATAGTATAAAGAAAAATGTAAAAAAAAAAATTTTGCGCGCTCTCAATTTTTTTAAATTTTTTTAAACAATTATTATTTTTTTGGAGTTTTTGTTAGCTCTAAGGCTAATTATTTGCATATATCCACGTTCAGGACGCACAGGGGCCTTGTTTAAATGAAGATATTTATTAAAATATAACTAGCGGCCGCCCGCGACTTCGTCCGCGTGGATGTCGGTTTTCATTATACGAATGTTTTTTCCCGCTAACTCCCGTTCCCGTGGGAATTTTGCAATATCCTTTTGCAATTAAGCATCAAGTTTACTAAGGGACCTGCATGCCAAATTTCAAGCGTCTACCTCAAGTAGTTTAGATTTTCCATACAAACTTCCACCCCCCCATTTCGGGGAAGTGGGGGGTTGGAATGGGTCAAAAAGTAGCCATGTTACTCTCCATCCCTTCGACTATCTCCACTTAAAAAATCACGTCAATTTGTCGCTCCGTTTTGCCGTGAAAAAATTAATTTTATTTGTAACTAGCGGCCGCCCGCGACTCCGTCCGCGTGGATTTCGATTTCCAATATCCTATGTGTTAATCTGATGTATAAGCTATATTGTGGTAAAGTTTCATTCAAATCTATTCAGTAGTTTTTACGTGAAAGAGTAACAAACATCCATACATCCATACATCCATACATCCACACATCCATACATCCACACATACAAACTTTCGCCTTTATAATAGTAGTAGGATAAATTATATGTGCAGAGTAACTTCAATGTTAATTTATTAGATTATCTTAATAAATACGGCAAAACGGAGCGACGAATTGACGTGATTTTTTAAGTGGAGATAGTTGAAGATATGGAGAGTAACATAGGCTACTTTTTGACCCATTCCAACCCCCCACTTCCCTGAAATGGGGGGGTGGAAGTTTGTATGGAAAATCTTAACTACTTGAGTTAGACGCTTGAAATTTGACATGCAGGTCCCTTAGTAAACTTGATGCTTAATTGCAAAAGGATATTGCAAAATTCCCACGGGAACGGGAGTTAGCGGGAAAAAACATTCGTATAATGAAAACCGACATCCACGCGGACGAAGTCGCGGGCGGCCGCTAGTTATATTTTAATAAATATCTTCATTTAAACAAGGCCCCTGTGCGTCCTGAACGTGGATATATGCAAATAATTAGCCTTAGAGCTTACAAAAACTCCAAAAAAATAATAATTGTTTAAAAAATTTAAAAAAATTGAGAGCGCGCAAAAATTTTTTTTTAACATTTTTCTTTATACTATTAAAAACATATTTTCAAAGTTTAAATTAAGATTCATTGACTGGCCCTGGATTCCGAGGTTTGACCATTTTTATGCCTTACGGCACTCTACTATTTGTTTTTTAATCATTTAAATAAGGTTAAGAGAATGTAAGAAAAATAAGTGAGTTGCTTTGAAACCTATCTTATTATTGTGAAAATCTCTTTCCTACTAAGGGAATCGAAGCCTCATTATATGCTATAGTAATCATTGGAAAGTAATTTCTAGAATTCCATTAACACAAATTACATCAGAGCTAGGATTATTATTTACTCGAATGTTCAACTGAACATTCCAGTAATTATTTCGCGTAGATCAGTAGATCAACTGATCTACGAGAAATTATTTACTAATACAATATCATTACTACACATATGCATTATTTGTACACATATGAATTCAAATATGCTTTCCATTTGTGAATAACTGATGTTCACGAATGGATAGCATATTTTTCACATACGCTTCTGTATTGTAATATTTGATAATGCATTTGCTATTCCTTAGGAGTTTGGTTTTTAATGACTAATCTAATTTAATATTGTTATTTCGACCCACGTTTTCGTGGTTAGTAGAACGGAAAATGTCGTGAAAGGATTGCATTTTATTTATTTTTTTTATTTATTTAAGCCCTTTTATTCCGAAATACATGTGTTTTTTTCTTGTATGAGTTTTTCTTTTTATAGTATATCACGTAATTCGGCGTGCCTCTTGGCATAGGCCTCCTCCAGCTCCTTCCATTGAGCTCGGTTTTCTGCAACTCTGGTCCAGTAGGGTCCTAGGGTGAGGCGGATTTCGTCACTCCATCTTGCTTTTGGACGCCCTGGTCTTCTGGCGTCTCCTCTTGGATACCATAATGTTACTTGTTTGCTCCACTTGTTGATTTTGGAGCGTAGCATATGCCCTGTCCAGCCCCATTTTAGATGGTCTATGCGAGCTATTATGTCTGTTGCTTTTGTTTTCCCTCTTATTTCTGAACTTCTGATCCTGTCAATTAGCCTGATTCCCAGCATACTTCGTTCCATAGATCTTTGTGCTTTGGCAAGTTTTTCTCTTAGTTTATCCATCAATGTCCATGTTTCGCAGCCATATGTCATGCAGGGAAGGATACAAGTGTTGAATGTTTTTCTCTTTATGTGTACACCAAGGTCTTTGCTCTTCATTATCTCTTTCAATGACCAGAATTTCTTCCAGCCACAGGCAATTCTTCTGTTTATTTCCTTGTACATGCATTCTTCTGGAGACATGATTTGACCCAGGTAAACATATTCTTTCACATATTCGAACTTAGACCCGGAGACTTCTATGTTGCTTTGTATTGAATTTGTCATTAGTTTAGTCTTGCTTATGTTGATTTCTAAACCCGCTTCTCTGCTTTCTGCTACCAAATCTTGTATCATCTTTTCTAGTTTTTTGGGATCTTCTTCTAGCAGGACAATATCGTCGGCAAATCTTAAGTGATTCAGTCGACAACCATTTATACAGATACCATAGTTGTCCCAGTCCAATCTTCTAAATATGTATTCCAGCACAGCGTTAAAGAGCTTAGGAGATAGTGGGTCTCCTTGTCTTACTCCTCTATTTATTGGAAAGGATTGCATTTACTTTAACTGAATAGGAGACCACGAATGTATATATTCACTCAAAGAGCACTCGAGCTTTATTTTAGTAAGTGAGTACTTCATTATTCTAATAGAGAGAACTTTGGGTTTAAAACGAAATCATAATGCTAACCTCCATGTCTTTAATTTAAGTCCGAGATAAGCAGGCAACCCACCTAGGAATCTAATTGATTTGCCTAAAAATGCTTAAAAAAGTTGGTGATATGTGATCACTAACCATCATTTGCCCGTGTAGCTTGTATGCCTCCTTGTAGAAGAAAAGAAAAATATCTAAAGGAAAGAAGAAAAATAAACAAGCATTCACATCCCACCGCTTTCTACCAGAAACATTAATATTCGTTGCTCAACTAAAGCTCTATTTACTGAAGTAAATTTGATATATGTACATATTGTGTAAATGCGAAGCTAAAGATCGCTATTGTGATGTCAAACGAAATGGAACATCATTTTTTTCATGTCTGTGCTTAGAAATCTAGGTACCTTGTTACTGATGTAAATGTTTTTTCTGTAGAATATAACCAGTAAAAAAAAGGTCATTTTTATATTCTGTCAGATTGTAAGCACCACAAAGCTGTGATGATGGTCGCAACCCCAATCTTAACAAAGAATTACTGCATGGTACTGTAAATTCAATATCTTGGCTGTTCTTGGAATAAAACTACTTCAAACGGATAGAATCGCGGTATAATTATAACTTACATGTTTCCAGGAATACCAGACGTTAACTTTTCAACAGCCGTGATCGCGGACGTTTTATATAATGAGTAACAGTCGCGTAAACCTAAGAAAACATTATCTTGGCTGTAGCTTCACTGTGCGACCCGAAAACAATTACTTCAATACAAAGGTAATCAATGCAGAAGCGAAGGTACTGACGTTTTAATAAAAAAACAACCTAGAACCTATTTCCTTCCAAAAGGCTCGACACCAGTTGGCGCGGCCCAACCTTTTGCATGTTTATTCAAAAATGTATTGCATAGACCAGCGGGTGCTGACGGTTGAAAAAGGGCCTGCCAATATTCTGAGTTAGGACCAGCAAACAAGTGTCATTTTGTTGGAAGATAAAAATGTCGCCTACTTAGTCACACTAACATTAATACAAGATAACAAACCAGAGTTCACATACATAAGTAATTAATATGGTTTACTAAAAAATAAATGCACATATTACATGATACGAAATCGAACCTGGGACCACAGGATTTATATCGAATTATCAACCATATAATCTTAGACAAAATCATCATCAGCATTCTCGCTTCCCTGCTCCTTCTCTTCCACTTCGCACGGTCATCCAGTCCGAGCAGTAAGTCCATTGGCACCTATGTCATCGCTTACGACGACAATCCAACACTCCTTGGGCCTGCCCCTTCTTCCAACACAAAGACAACATCACCTACATAAATCGCCAGACAGAAAACTGCCACTTGTCTCCATCTGAAAGCTATAAACGAAACCATAAACCATATTCCCGAGAGCCAACCGCCACAATTCAATATTTCGCGCTTCTATCAACTGGCACCATACTGGCTTCATGACAAAATGGTTTTAAAAGGCTTTTCATAGCGGACGCAATATTCATTACGACACGCGCCGAGCGGTTTGTCGCATTCGAGGTCATGAATTAAGGTAGGAACCCATTATGGTAGACAGGAAATTTGCACGCCTCGTATTTCTGCCACCTTATATACCACTATGTACCCGCTATATCCAATTTATGCGTAGTTACCTTTACTGCCGCCGGATTTTTTTGCATCCCTTTAGTGAAATTCGACGACCCGAGAAGCAGCGATTTAATTAAAAAAGCTACCTACAAGGTTTTGTTAAGACAAATTAATAAAGGAATACAATACACTTATTTTAATGAACCTCTTCCGTTATAGATTGCTTTGTTCTTAGACGGTAATTAATGATTTTGATAAAAATATTGTTTCGACCTTGCCTGTGTAACGGAGAAGAGTTAAAGCTAGCTTTAAAAAAAAAACAATTTTTATTGAAAAGTTCTTCAATAAATTATTGAAGAACTTTCAAATACCCTTGTTTTCATAAACATAATATCTGTACTAATAAATGGAATTACACTTATTTGAGCAAAAATAAATAAATAAATAAATACGAAATAAGGTACAGAAGTCACAAATGTTCCTCGTCAATGTTCAATACTAATTTAAACGCAATAGGAACAAACTGATTACATTTCAACAACCAACATGTCTTATTAATCTGCTCTGTGACCAACACCTTACTTTGTTATCTATAGACCGTTCAAACTTCCCCAAATCCTCTAATATTTCCCGACCAGATTTAACTTTATCAGCTTTCATGCTGGAATAATAACCGCAATCATTACGTATTCAGAGAACTCAATTAGATCATTTATCATCGGAGTGAGTAAGAATAATTGCGTTGCAAAGATTTAGATGAACTTTGAATGGCATTTTCTTGTTGGTTTTGTAACTTCGATTAATTTATCATCGGGACATGAGATTAAATTCACGTCGACGCTAACAGTATGAACAGAGTTCAAAAAAGGAAGTGAATCTCAATACGATCGTATTTTTAAAAATCTATACTGATATAATTTATCAACATATGTATAACTCTTCAAGTTTGTTTGAACGCGCTAATCCCAGGAACTATTGATTCGAATTCAATTTTTTTTTTGATGGATAGTCTATTTGTCGAGGAAGGCTTTTAAGAAGGCATTGAAGCGACGCGCAAAAAGTCGGGGAAACCGCCTAGTAATAAATAAGTAGATTTACAGCAGCCTAATCGTTTGCTTAATAGTGCTGTATAGTCTATTTATATAACATGCTACTTTTAGGCCAATGTAACAGTTTAGGCGGTAGTGTACTTTTCAGCAGGCAATAAGGGGGAGAAGATATTATAACGTCGGATTAACCAAGTGTATGTACAATTGTACAAATACCACTTACTGCTTGCATACATAATACATTGTTACCATTCAAGTTCCATAAATTATTATTTATTAAAATAAAATGGTATTGTTGTAGTGTATTGTATTGTATCGAGATAATATAATTATGTCGTGAGCTGGAAAAATAATTGTCAAACCTAATCACAAACAAACATTGTCCCCGACGATTCTTATTCTTGCAATGAGCAACATTTATTCTAGACAAAGTATACCAATCGATTATTCACACCCAAAATAGAAATGAAGCAGGATAAGAGATACAACTAGTTATTTATGTCGATACATCGAAGAGGTTGTCGAGTAATAAACTTATCTTGTCTACCGCCTTCGCACCAGGAATTAATTTATAGGGGCGATAAAGAGCCTTATAAGATTTTCGGTCGAATGGTCAAAGCATTCCTTGTAGCTCGTGTATTGTACAGAGCTATTTTCAGTATGTTTAAATTGGATTGTTGATTTACCTGTCGTACAATTGGTTATGAAGTGTATGTTTCTTAAAATATTCTCACTTTCTGGACTGAAAATGCAACCGTTATCAATTTATTAAGGGCCGAGAAAATTTACAACCCTAGATTTGTATATCACATTAAGTTAAACCGTTACTCCAATCATAGTTTGCAAATGAAAATGTCCATACGTATTGAAAATTATATAAAAAAACACAGAAATCAGGATGGGAGTTCATTTTTACGTGCTTAATAAATAAAGGGTGATGGCCCACTCACCCACCAAATTCACCGACTAGTAGGTGAAGGGGTAACTCGAAATTTTTAGTAGTGCCCGTCCACCCACCGCGTCAAAAGTACGGAAAAACCAACACGAGCCCACGTCCGTCTAAAGAGTATTTTTTCATGACAAGGTAATTTTAATTTATATCTGCGAGAAAAGCCAGTGCTTTGTGCATAGACCGTTTGTAGTAATAAAAATAATATATTAAAGCGTAAAAAATTTAGTTCTTTACCTAAAACATGTATTGTCATGATTAGTCTTAAAAAATAAAATATGTATGTTATGGAAGACCGGGATCTTCTATCACAAGGATTGCATACTTAAAAGAACCTCCCAACCCTTGACGATCACTGCATTGCATTAGTTGAAATGGTACCTAAGTGTACAAACCATGAAATTCGTATAAATTGCAAATCGTTTATTTTATCAACACATCCACCCTCACTAGATCCAGATAAATCTAGATAGTCCCAAGTACTTTCAAATCCCCACAGCATCCAACACTTGTCAAATACATCCCCAGATTCAAACCTTTCGTCGCAGATAAGCCTAAACAAATTACAAAGTAACTCCTTGTCGCTACAAACTTACTGCTATCCTTGTTTGAATGCTGATTTATGTGCAAACACGAAGACTGAGCAGATCTTAATTAATCGGCTTCCAGTTCTAATGGGAATTTCTCCAAATAACGTCCTTTGCGACTTTTATACCCTTTCGGATTAAGAGATTTTGAATATTTCCCCAGTGAGATCAGTATTCACGCCTGAGATTTCGGGTTTGTAATAAAATAATTTGAAGAGTATTTTAGAGCCAAGTTATGACTGTCTCTTTATGTCTTTAAAATCCCAGTAGATCTATTTAAAAGGGAAAAATATAACTACTACTACCGCGTATGTATACGTTGCTGTGTTAATACATCCGACAATTGACCAATCGGGCCAAAACGTTAGGGGTACTTATGTTTTCGGGTCAAGGTTGATATATGCTATTAAATGATGAGCTAGAATACATTGACGTTACTTAACTTAATGGCTAGTGATAAAATAATAAACATACTGTTATCAGATTGATGAAAAAATATAATATTTTGGTGCAAGAAAAACAATAGTGTGCAAGACAAATTAATGTCTTCAACTTCATCTATGAAACGAGACGTTCATGACTATAGTCGTATACCATACTCGGAGCTTTAAAATACTCAGCGTACAATGAAACTAGTGATGTTAGAAGTTTAGCTATGAAATAAACTATAGTATCGATAGAAGAACATGAAAGTCTGCCAACTTAATATATAAAGTAAGCAATATATTCAGATCTGGATAGGTGCTTCCACGAAAACGCTTGATGATACAGACGACTTACATGGATTTCCAAGACATGAAGCGAGCCAAATCGTTCATCAAAAATGAAGGCCACTATATGCCGACGTTTTTAAACAAACATTCAGTACTTGTAATTTAAGCGGTGCCTTTGGCATCTATCCCGCATTGCCGTATAGCACAGACTCGTTTCAGCACATTTTTCACGCTCGGCTAAATTTATTTGCTCTAAGCACTGTATGAATGCAAATGACACACGCTTTCGTAGTCAAGGAAAAGTTAGGAGTTAAAATGACTTATTGAACAGATTTCAGGAGAATAAAAATCGACGATAATGTTTTCTGCTCTTTATTAACCTTTGTTGGGGAAATAAAAAGAGGAAGCTATCGTTTGTTTTTCGAATAGCTTGTTCTCTGCTTTTTTATGATCTTAATAACACACAATTTTGTTAGACATTATGTAATAACTTCTAGCCGATATCTTATATACTTGCACTAGTATGACTTTACACATAAATTATTGTAACATGTTTTATCAAATAACTAAATTTTATTTTGTTGATACATTGATGGGTTCCTAAAGAAGAAAGGAACTTCTAAACTACTTTAAAAGTGGTTAAAATGTCATGAACAGTTGGGTAAGAGTATCATATTTATTACCTGAATATAACTCATACATTCTAAGAATGACGCATACCGCAAGCCGGATAAAACGTGGATATTTAAGTTGTTTTCAACCGAAACTATCCAGTAGGTCACTAAGAAGGTCGTCAGCTTATGAAATTGGAGCGGCAAGTACAGACAACTGTATTTTATGGGTTATTGCGGGATCTGGCTAGACACCACGTCGCCGCCCTGACCCGGCCAACTTGGCTGCCATTCAGAAAACAGCCTGAACTTGCGCATCGGAACGTATCTAATTATATCGCGAACAAATATTTATACACTATTTTCTTACTTTATCGGGCTTAAACTCGTTTATTTTTAACCTATTTGGCAACGTGACTGTCTGTTGTTTCTCTTTATCGTATCTTGTTACGCTATCAATTTCGATGTTCTGGTTTAAAACAAATATACGGCAGATGAAAATGTATCTATGTAGGATTTTGTTTTTTATATAAAATACGTTCAGTTCTGCGTTCTTTATACACCTTGCGTGCTTTATGCGAATATCACCTTGGAAAAACATAAATGTGTTTCAAAACCCATATTTTTTTTTTTTTTTTTTTATTAGGTTTTTGCTATTGAATAATTAAATGTTGTAAACATATGTCCGAGATGGGTTGAATGAGGAATGTTACGATGATAAATTATTACGCCTATTCTGCGGAAGATATTATTATGTAACGACCACATATCGGGGAATGTTGTATACAAAGTGGTCGTATGACCGTGTCCGACAATTGAAAATGGCACATCATATTCAAAGCTAATAAAATATTAAATGGCTTGACCTAAATGGTATGTCGTATCGAATTTTATAGGCAAAGAGCTGTCTCTTCATGTTTGATTCGTTCTAATAAAATTGTTAATATTTATATATTGTTCGTTCAATTTAAAATATATTTTAAACAAAGACAGTTTTTACATTTGCTTTTTTCATTAAAACTGTAACCATAGCTAACTTTGCAATTAAGAAACATTGTATCCAATCACAATTAAAATCATAGTTATTTCAAGAAGCAAATCAAATAGCGTTTTTACAGTTTGGCTCTATTTTCACCAGTTCACCAAACTTCGCTCGGTTTTGGGCCTTGTGTCTTGTTCATGCTGAAATCCTTTCAATATTTTCGCGGCTGGACTTTTGTGTAGACCACACTCGAAGTGCTGCAAGGCAGAAACAACTTTTGATTTTTTAAACGGGTTCACTACTTCATTTCAAAAAACGTTTCGAATTACAATTCATCAAAGATATTTCATCGAATGAAGTTGAAACTTTAATTAATCGATTGCTCAACACATCAAAGAAAGTTTGAACGTGTCTAGACTTCATCGAAATATTTTTATAATAATTTATATTTTTTACCAATTTGATTTATCGAGGAACATGATTGATTTAGGTATAATTATTGCTGTATTGTTCGGGGATATAATGTCTTTGCTTCATCTTTTTTTATAAGCTAATGTGCTAACGTTAAATTAGCTTTAATAACTATATTTTGCTAACTTTTATAATAAATAATCATTTGACTGATTTTCAATCAATATTTTTTTTCTTTACTGGCTAAGCAGACTGTGTTAATTATATTTTTCGGTTAACATACCTTTCTTTAAGTTAACCAAGACTATTTTATAATAATTTCTAATTTCTTTTAAATGAAACCAAAACATTATTACAAAATACGATTTCGAATTAAAACAATTCGATCATTTGACATATCCAACAAAAAATCGATTAAATTAACTATCGGCGAAATGTCATGTCGACTTACTTACTCGTACGATCATTTAAGCCGTGGGCTAAAAGACATTCGCTGAAATGAACCGTCGACATAATAAATTTCGGGTAAATAAGGCATCGCCCAAACAAACAATCGAAGTTTCATCGATTAATTGTAATTCGACGAAACGTTTTTCGAAATGGCGTAGTGAACTCCTTTGAAAAAGAGAACAAAAGTTCACATTCTGCGAGGAAGAATGCACGGTGGTATTTTCAGTGCACTGTTGACCAAAACTAGCCGTATAACAATGTATTTTTCTATTTTCTTGATTTTATACATCTTATTACGATTAATAATGCACCATTCATTTGTTTCTTCAACAATAATGAAAGGAAATCGGACCAATGACACTGCCATTTATAATTCAAGAATGCAGGTATCGATTAATATTTCTTGTCAATTATTATGCAGTATCAGTGTCCGCATTGAAAAGCTTGTTGTTGATGCAGTAACTACATTTTCTTTTTATTAATTTCAAATTAACCGTTTTTCGTCTAAATTCAGCTAAAATTATTTGATTATGACACAAAAGATTCGGAATTTCGAATGAATATGTAAAGAACATTGAAGAATACAAAACAGTGTGTAAATTGTACGAAACTTTTCACATTTTCCCCAATATTCTCAGTCTATTCTTTTCCCGTTTGTAGCGCAATAATCCTCATAATAGCTATGAATAGAAATTAGGGGTTCATTATCTAAACGGATTTCCGTCACGCCAGGGATATCTGCACGCACCATATAACTTGGGAGGATATTAGGATTTACATTATGTACATGTATAGAGAACGTAATTATATCTTGCAGTAATTACACAAGCCGGCTATATGCTTTCATACCGGTTTCATAGCGAAGGAACAAAGTGAAAATAGTCAATAGTCAATAGTCAATACTTTATTGCCTCCTCATTAAGAATATGGTGTCAAATGGATATGGATATTTAATAACCCGTAACTAGTTAAACAAGTATAAGCTGTTTTTTTAAATTTTCATATTATCGCAGTCAATATTGACTCTGATATAATATCAAAGTTATTAACATCAACCAACATTTACGGCATGTTTAAGATTTGGCGTTTGGTTGTACAGAGCGAAAATAAATAAAAGACGGACAGCTATTTTCGTCCCGTCAATTTCAGAAGCTACAGCTACTCCGAAACTAGTACGAAAACAGAACTTACTAAAATAGAACATATCTGAAATGAGGCCGATAACAAGAAATCACAAATTATACTAGTACTAGCGGCCGCCCGCGAGTCCGCCCGCGTGGATTTCAATTTCCAATAGCCTAAAGCCTTCCTCGTCAGACGGACTATCCAACTCAAAAAGATTTTTTCAAATCGGACCAGTAGTTCCTGAGATTAGCGCGTTCAAACAAACAAACAAACAAACTCTTCAGCTTTATATATTATATATTAGTATAGATTTGCTGATACTTACCTGCCGCAATCATCTATTTTTAGGTCCAACTTGTTACGTTTTGACAAGGGTATAATGATGTAGTAGTTTGACCCAGTATATTCTAAAAGGACCCGGTTGAATGGGCGACCGCTGGCCACAAAGCCTGTATCGGATATTTGTGTAAGATTTAGACCTAATCCGCTGTAATGTTTTGGTTCAACGAATTTACAAATAAACCACTTGACAAGGTAATTGTTATAACTCTTATCATAGATTTGAATTGATGGATTGGATTTGCCCAAGCCATAATTCGAAATTAACACTTAAATAAAAGCGTGAAAGTAAGAAGCGACTGTCGCTCATATTTTAGTGCCAATTTAGACGTATAGCGAGGGCCAATCTAACGATATTAATCTATGCATCTTATTCATTGCTTAAAATTAATAGTAGACTGTAATTTTAATTCGATAGATTAAAACCTTTTTGATTAATATTTAAGTTGAGCCTCTAAAGTCTAAAGCGTTAAAATAAATGTATTTGGTACTCAACCAATTTTTGGCATAACTAACTAGACGAATTTATTTAGGATGTCTCACGCGGCATGGTTTCAACCTTTGTTGCATCCGTTTTTATAAATAGATATCATTTTATCATAAAATTCGAGGTATATTCGGTGCTTATTTTAGCGTATTTATTCTTCAACAAAAATAGTTCTTGGTAAACTAAATATAGTGCGACAATTGTTGAAGGAAAACGCGCTAACAAATATTTATATTTCGTGGGAAGGTGATTGTGTATGTAGGATGATCCTTGCTAACAGAGTAGCCTGTGGGCAGGTAGGTACGTATCGTCGTAGTCGAGTTTTTAGATTAACGTTTTCGATATTTACATTTTTTTATAAGGTATTAAACATAAATTTTATAATATAAAGATACTACTTAATAATACGAAATCTTCGTACAGTACGAAGTATTATTTTATGTTATAGGAAGGCAAACCAACATGTGGGTCACCTGACGGTAAGTGATCACCGCTGCCCATGGACATCAACAACTTCACTAGGGTCGTTAAAACCCCAAACTCGCCACCCCTGAGCTCTGGTGACTTTGTTCACCATCAGCAACAAAGCACAACAGTAACGAAGTTCTTTAAGGTGGTCTTCTGTAAGGTAGAGATGATTCCCCAGACGAGTGGCTCAAAGTTCCACTAAGCTCTACATCTCGTCAAGTGTCTTTTTTTCAATTATTTAGTTTTCTTCATTTAACTACGAGCCGACAGCGCCAAGTCTAGTAATCTGATACCATTGAAGAGAAATCAAATAAATAATTCACTAAAAGAAAAGAACGAGCTATTCGAGGAGTGAATGTGCAATAAATCGTCATGTACGATTATCTCGACAATGATATTTGTTTTCCTTGAAATATCTTCAATAATTTAGAAATGTGACCGCACCATATGGTCTGTCCCATTTATTGAAACTGTGCCGCTTCAAAAAATAGTCCAAATAGCTTCAACAAATCACGAATTTTATTGCCAATCCCCAGTATGGAGCGCTGTTCCAGCAACCTTCCTTGTGAGTCAGTAAAACTCGATTTCATTGCGTTTTTATCTTTATTTCAATTCTTTTAGAGTACAGTATGGCTTAATTTATCAACGATCTTCAATAAAACAGAGAAGGCATGACCATTTCCCCGTGTGATTAATGTTTTTAATTTCTCAAACTCAAACCATCCCGAAAGGCAAATCATCGGCTTTTCGTTTTATTAATAAGAGAATGATGCTTCCGAATTTGAACGCTCAGATAATGTTCAGTTTTCTACGAGTATTTTATTCCCAACAACAACTTAGTATAATTCTTTATATCACTAATTTTATGCGAGCACATTTAATTACCTACGTTGACTATACAATACAACTACCAGCAACAAGAAATGTTTACGATTTAAACAATAATATATCTGAAATATCTGAAATAATTTATTTTTAATTTTTGTTACAGGTAAGTCATCCATACATAAAGTTTATCACCAAATCACTAAGGAAAAAATGTAAGTAATATCTAAAAAATATTATTAGAATTCCAGTGCTTAAGGAACACTTGCAAGAACTTAAAGATTTCTTACATTTATTATAAATACTTACGACGTAGACTTGTCAGGCTCACTTGCCGATCTGAAATAAAAATCAGATAAAAAGTATATTTTATTTTACATTTAATCACAAAAAAATGTTATTCATATAATTTGCTGCATTTATTTATTCACTACCTACTTATTAAGAACTTGTATAGAAGAAGATTATATGGACATTAACATTTATAGGACATAAAAATAACTTCAAAACATAATCAGGTCGTCAAAGTGTACTTGAGAAAGTTTACAAGCTTTGGTTCGCGATGTCGCGATTTCGCAAAAGTTTGGTGCTTCACAGTTTCGCAAATTTTGCCTTTACGGTTTAGATACAACTTTCTTTCGTAGAAATTCCCAAGAGGTCAAATCTTGGTATCTTTCCCTCACAACCATTTATATGAACTTTTGTTTTCAGATGTTACAAATATGTACCTACATACAATCTTATTGCTGACATCTGTATGAATAACTTTCGTATCCCAGATTCATGCATGCATATATTTGGCAAGCTAGGGGTACCGTGTCAAGTTACGGATATTCATACTTTTGTACCTTCGCGTTTTTTCTTTTGTTGACTTTTTATATTATGTACTTCTCCGGTGAACTACATTCTTAATCATAATACAATTTTATATTTATAAATATTACTAGTTTGAACTCTTAACCACTACTTTTATTAAAACACCGGTAAAAATATGAAAAAAAAAATATTAAAAAGTCAAACAACCTGAAAAACTTACCCGTTATTTAAAACGTTTCGCACAAAAGCGCTACATTAATTCAACCGTAAAATTTTTATACTCAATTACACCGAGAGTGTTTAAAGTGAGCATTCGAACTGAGCCCCGTATAGTGAATTCTGAATAGCCCATTTAAAAGAATCATAAATCGTGGGCCAGCGCATTCGGAGTGCGAGCGCCTACGTCAAACTGGCCCCAA
Source organism: Nomophila noctuella (assembly GCA_958496325.1). Taxonomy (NCBI): domain Eukaryota; kingdom Metazoa; phylum Arthropoda; class Insecta; order Lepidoptera; family Crambidae; genus Nomophila; species Nomophila noctuella. Next base: position 9,413,972 of record OY292490.1, on the reverse strand, counting down.
ACGCGCCAATGAATGTCGCGTAAATTGTCCACAAGGCTTGAAATGTTGCGTCCGAGCCCTCGTTTGTACGGTTTCGTCCGCGATCTTGAATACCATGACTAGAAATAAAAAATGGATATTACATTTGAAAAGGGTTTTAGGGCCATCCCCTTATCTGAAGCATCTTTTTAATAAGAGGTAAACGAGCAAGGAGGTCGCATGATTGTACGTGATCACCGGCGCTTATTAACATCAGTATAAGAGACGTCAACCCTTTTTTACAACCATTTTTCCTGTCATTTTACTCGATAGTCTCCACTCATCGACAAAACGTTAACATAACAGTGAAAAAATCGTACTGACCGCATATCTCCTGGTGCACGAGCTTAATAAATATTAAAATATCGCTCACAAAATACTGAACATCGACGCAACACAGCCTTCGAAACAATTAAACCGGCGCGTGCAAACATGAGCGGCATAATTCGTATGCACATTTGCGATAGTCGCAACATCAAAGCGCGCCTGCCCGGCCCGCAATGGATGTCGCGCGTAAATTGTCGCCGGCTGATATGTTGCGTCCGAATGTCGCGCGCTGCTGCGTGCTAATACTAACTGATGCGTTGCCCCGCATTTATGCACCCGTGCATAATTATTCTGTTGTACTGGTTTAAGTAACCTCAGCCAACTCCTGAGTCCTGAGTAATGAAAACATGGTCGGTATCTATTGACGGCATACAGATCCATCGCTACTGAATTTGGAATCTATTAGGTCTATTTAGCGAAGTTTAAAAATTCAATTAATATCGTGAGAGAGCCTTGTGGCTTTATGGAACTAGCGTCGCTGCTATAATTGGTACCAGAACAGATGTCAGAAATTAGAACTGAGACGCAACATCTAAAACCAAAACGCGCTTTACTATGAATGTCGGTCAGCAGATATGTTGCGTCCGAATGTCGCGCGCTGCTGCGTGCTAATACTAACTGATGCGTTGCCCCGCGTTTATGCACCCGTGCATAATTATTCTGTTGCTCTGGTTTTGAGCAGTCGTTATAAGTCTTTTCAGGCACCAAACGAAACAATCAGTGTCAACGAATAGACCAAAGATTCATTAACACTGAATTAGTTTTGTCTTCTGTTGTCCTGGTTTTAGCAGCCTTAACAAAGTCTTCTTGTTGCCAAAGCGGTGTCAATCAATAGAAAAGACACAAGATCGGATACCTCGTGATTTCATAGAAGTAGCTTCGCTGCTGTATTTCGAATGAGACGAAATCTTCTATTCTGACAGAATAACAAACCCAAAAATACAAAAAACAATAAAAAACCCACTTCTTAAATAAGAAATTGGTACGAGAAAAGAAGTCACAAATTAGAACAGAGACACAACATCTATAACCACAATGAATGTCGGTCATATTGCGTCCGAATGTCGCTGCTGCGTGCTAATATGTACTATCTGCTGCGTTGCTCCGCACTTACATACTCGTGCATAATGATTCTGTTGTTCTGGTTTTGAGCAACCTTAGCATATTCTTGAGTGATGAAATCAAAATGTTCTGTGTCCATGGATAGCCTAAAGAAACATCGCTACTGAATTTGGAATCTATTTTAGTTAGCGAAGTTTCGAATTTCAATTTATGTCTTGGGGGAGCCTTGTGGCTTTATAGAACTACCGTCGCTACTATAATTAGTACGAGAACAAACGTCAGAAATTAGAACAGAGATACAACATTTTTAACCAAAATGCGCCCTACAATGAATGTTAGTCGACTGATATGTTGCGTCCGAATGTCGCTGATGCGTGCAAATACTAACTGATGCATTGGCCCGCGTTTATGCACCCGTGCTTAATTATTTTGTTGCTCTGGTTTTGAGCAGCCTTTGTTAGTCTTTTGAGGTACCAAGCCAAGCGATTGGTGCCAACGGAAAGATCAAATATGTATTAAAACGGACATTTGGAATCTATCAGCGACATTTTTTAATCGGTGTCAATGGAAAGACCAAAGATACAAGATTTGAAACCTCGGGGTTTTATAGAACTAGCGTCGCCGCTATAATTGGTGCGAGAACAGATATCTGAAATTAGAACAGAGACGCTACATCTATAACCAAAATGCGCCCTACAATGAATGTCGGTCATATTGCTAATACTAACTGATGCGTTGCCCCGCGTTTATGCACCCGTGCATAATTATTATGTTGTTCTGGTTTTGATCAACCTTAGCAAACTCCTGAGTGATGAAACCAAAATGGTCTGTGTTCATGGAGAGCCTAAAGAAACATCGCTACTGAATTTGGAATCTATTATAGTTAGCAAAGTTTCAAAATTCAATTTATGTCGTGAGAGAGCCTTGTGGCTATATTGAACTAGCGTCGCTGCTATGTATTATTGGTACGAGAACAGCTTTATGCACCCGAGCATAATTTATTATCAAATCAACACCAGTTATCAAATCGGTGGCAATGGATAATACAAAGGTCCATTACTACTGACTTGTGGAATTCCGAGATATCTCGTGGTTTTATAGGACAGCTTTGCTGCTGTAATTGGCATAAGAATGAACTCCTAATCTCGCAGAGTCGCAAGTCTAAAATCAAATCACGAAAGCTAGGCTATAGTGTAACCATAATTCTCGCAGGCGGAGTCGAGGGCGGTCGCTAGTAGTTTACACGGATAAAATGAACAAAAATCAAATAACAAATCACCAGACAAACTTTATCAAAAGACTCCTCTTTTCCTCTCGGGAAGTCCCAACGGTCAGATTAGGCCTGAAGTCGCTTATTCCCAAACGGAATACGGCTTTAAAAGTGATGAATTGAAATTAAGTGTCCCTTTTCTGTGAAGAGGGAAGAATGTGATAATTACTTACACCTGTATTTTTTCAGTTATGATTTGTGAAAAAGAAACACATTCAGGATTTTTTTTTATGTTTATTTCATGATAATCGTACGTTTTTTTTGGGTATTTTAAAGAACTGGTGTATAGGACTCGGCAATATTATGAATTTATGATAAGTCAACTCACTCAAGTGGCGAGAGGTGTTACTATGTAATTTAAAGCGACTGTCGCTTCAAATGACAAGGGCTGGTCGAAGATGGCGATACATGTATGTATGTCGATATCTAACGATTGAAATCTATGGGTGTTACAACACCATCAATCGATCGTCGATCGACGCCATCGATCGATGGTAGAATGGAATAGTCGACTTCGATCGATAGTTTCTACCAGACCAATTGATCGACCGTCGATCGACGGAATCGATCGATGTTAGAATGGAATAGTCGACGTCGATCGAGCTGTTTCGTCAATCGATCAACGTCGACCGGTGCCATCGATCGATAGGTTAGTCGACTGGTGTCCGTCGATGGCGTCGATCAATTAAAGCTACCACGCCAGTCGATCAACATCGACCGATGCCGATCGATGGCGTCGATCGACGATCGATCGATTGGTGTGGTAACACCCTATACTATCGAGTGATGTAGATTGTGAATGACGTAAGAGTGGCTTGATTCCGTAACACGAATGACAACTAATACCAAATTCTGCGTATTTGTGGAATCGCAGAACGACAAGCTGCCTTTGTGGTTAATTAGTGTTGGTCAGTTTCACGGTAATCCTATTGTTATGTTTGTTCAAATGGTTTATCGTCAATTTTCATATATTTATGACGTCGTTACGTAATAATCCGCGTGTAATAGTGAAATCAGAATTATCAGCTGTGTTCAATTAACTAGTGGGTTGGCAAATTAGCATTGACTAATCTTTAAATTGAGCGAATCCTTTTAGGATGTTTTTCTACCCCCAGTAGTTGCTAGGTTCTAATATAATAAAAAAATCCTGATAAGTTAATAATTTTCTTAAGGTATAATTTACTCGTAGTAAGGTACTGAACGACGGTTTTGTGCCATTAGCTCGGCGGTGAGGGAAAACTCCGCGAGGAAACCTGTACATTTAGAAAGTTCTGACTTAAGCTCAGTTAGATCTGAATGTGACCATAATCCAATCTGTCTGGTTCCCCTCTAAGCTCGGTTCACTGTTTTAACCGGACTCGCCAGATCCTGGATCATGGTCAAAGCGGACTCCGCACAGAAACGGGATAAAGGCTAGGAGGAGAAGTAAGTTTCTGAACGACAAAGTCAGAAGGGTATTAATGATATTGATCATAAAGTGCCAAGTGAAATGACGATATACCGCTTATAGTACAGTCCGATATTGGAACAAACAGGATTTCATTTCAACTTTAAAAGTCGGGAATAGGTCCCTCCTCTAAATCATGAAAATTTACTCTTAATTTGAAAATACAGCTCTATATTATTCACTTTTATTTATACCTTTTTATACCATCTTATACTCGTATTTTATTATTATATTTCCAGATAGATTAAAAAATAAGTACGTGTATCAGTTATAATCCATTTTCATGTCCCTTGTGAAGTTTGATAAGTCAATTAGAATCCTTACTCCGGAAGTCAGGGTTTTAATTAAAAACCGTCTTGGATCTGGTTGATAAATTATTTACATGTCTGAATTTTATATTTCACAATTAAATCTTTGTTTATTGTGAGTAATGAGTTTTATTTCATTAGTTTAGAAATATACTAAGTTTTATTGTGACCAAACTGTGTCAACTAATGACCATCAAAATAACTGCACATGTCATAAAATGGAGCATTTCATTTCCAATTACATCAATATTGTTATGCTCAAAAGCATTCTTATACTACATCGTTTAGGACTAATAAAATTATTGAAGAGTTTTGTATACCGCAGATTTTTTTCATATAGTAAGTGAACTTATTTCCAGCGAATTCACGTCGACTGGTAACACAGATTAAGCGTTTTATAATTACTACGTGGGTTTACTAATAAACCTTACCTTAACCTCATTTAATAGGTCAAACGTTACAAATAATCCCTATTGTGAGCCACGTCAGTCAACGGAATATACGTAGTATTATTATTGGGTGCGTTTGGCAGGAAAGAAAAAAGCGCTTGAGAGCGCTTACTAGCGCTGAAAAACAAACTGTACAGTTTTCGGCCAGGACGTGTTTGCTACCTTCAGTTGCGCTGACACAATCCGCCATTTTGCTTAACAATCGCCATTTTGCTTACAAGCGCTTCCTAGCGCTTTTTTCTGCTAAACGCACCCATTCTGATTAATTGTTAACGTGTAAATATTAATTGTATAAATAGCGGCCGCCCGCGACTCCGCCGCGTGGATTTCGGTCTCCGCACACATAGAGTTATCCTTCCTTTAGTCGTATTCCTCATTACTGAGGGTCGTGATCATTGTATGAAAATGAAACTCACGACAACTCTCTTGGCAATTAATGGAGTGGTTTGCCATTGCCATTTCAGCCATCCATTTCACACACTTTCTAGTAGTTTGCAGGTTTCCTTACGATGTTTTCCTTCACCATAGTGTTATATTATAAATTAAAGCCTCCCTCGACAAATGGACTGTCCATCACAAAAGATTTTTTAAATTCACACCAGTTCCTGAGATTATCAAACAAACAAATAAACAAACTTATCAGCTTTATTATATTAGTATAGATAGATTGACACTGCCTTAAGGATTTTATACCGTAGAGAAGGTAAACATCCTGTGGCCTACTTCAGAAAAAAACTGCAGTCAACGAAGGCAACTTGTAATGCATGTAAAGTATAACGAGACCAATTTTTATCCATTCACTTCAGCAAAATACATATACTTAAATATCCACTTATGGCCAATATACTCAATATCCTTATCTCAAGCGTCATGGGATCGTAGACGCCGTTTAGCGACGCTTTTCCTCTGGCAAGATGCCAAGTCGCTGACACTAGTGCTACAACTCATTGCCTTCGAGTCAGGTAATGCCGCTGTAGGTAACTATGAGTGTTCTATAAAACTTAAAATTTTTCGCGTTGCATTAGGTAACAAATAATGTTAAAGCGAGACTAAACGCGATATCAAGCAGTAAGTACGAGAGTACTTAATTATAATATCGCGTTTAGTCCCGTTTTAATATTATTTATGGGTCTCTATTTGACGACCCGCTTGGTGTAATGGTCAAGATGTTTATTGATTGATGATTATACAAGAGGTCACGGGTTCGATTCCCGCACAGGATAAACATTTGTGTGCATGAGCATGTCTGTTTGTCCTGGTCTGGGTGTTATATGTTGTATCTATTTAAGTATATTTATAATACCACTGTTGATTCTCATATCTGTAACACAAGTGCTTAGCTTCTTAAAACGGAGTCAGACCAATGTATGTGATGTTGTGAAATATTTATTTGTTTATATATTTATTCTATTTTAAAATAAACCTGCACCGTTGGATCCAAGTTCCAAGAAAGGAAACTCCAGGTCCACATGATTTAATCTTTCCCATTCGTTCATTCAGCAGGCTGCTTACGAAGGACTTATTAGCCATGGTGCTAGAAATAAGACTACAAGCTACGGGCACCTGATGGTAACTGATCACTGCTGCCCATAGTCATCAATAACCGTACAAGGGGCGCAGATGGGTTGCCTGCCTTTAAGGGCCTCCCCAACCTCCGTTCGCGTGGATTTCGCTTTCCGGATGTGTCAGAAAAACACATCCGGAAAGCGAAATCCTCGCGAACGGAGTCGCGGGCGACCGCTAGTCATAAATAGTTTTCTAACGACATTCTTGATTGTATTATTGCATTCCCTATTGTAGGTAACTTTATATCGTCCTGTATTGTCACGAGACCGCTGTAGACCACAGATAAGTTATTGATGGCCGTCTTAGTGTTTGTCCTGTCTGGCGAGACTGATGGCGCGTATGCCTCTCTGCATCGTTACCCTCCTTTTAGCGTATTGGACATTACTGATAGATTGTTATAGTTTTATAGTTTCCGCTGCAAAGAAACTGCACGATCGATATCCAACATACTTGTACTCGCGAGTAGCTTGTGGTTTGGAGGCGACATTCTTTCAGGTTACATCAGGTCGTTGAGATACTACAAATCTATACGTCAAGTTGGAGGGTAGGGAGCGAACATTTAGTGATATATTTGTCTTTTTGTCTATGTACTAGCGGCCGCCCGCGACTCCGTCCGCGTGGATTTCGATTTCAAATAGCCTAAAGCCTTCCTCGTCAAATGGACCATCCAACACAAATAGTTTTTTTCAAATCTACAACCTTTTCAAACTTTTCAAACATACAAACAAACTCTTCAACTTTATATATTAGTATAGATGAAATAAATATAAGGCACGTTAGTAGCTTTATTATTCTTCTTGTAATGATTTTAAAACACAATACGGTTTTTCCTATCATCAAAATAATACAATAGCCGGCAACTGTTGTCCATGGACAACAATTCGTGTAAGATAATATTTTTTCGAGGTGTCTACTCTATAGTAGTAATAGCTCAATGCATCAGGGAGACTTTTCATATCGCACAAAACTAGAAGTAAAACCTAAATTGATGTTCACAAACAACTTGTACAGTGAAATTCCATTAATTTGGAAGTACGTGATTTGTAAACTACAACAGAGAGAACTGATAGTCCGGTCAATTTAGACATTCGAAGTTACATAAATTCCCACCTAGCTGAAAATCGGTAAGATTGTTTAAAATATCATTAAAAACAAAATTTGAAAGTTCCCCATCTTTCCCCTGTAAGGAAAAAAAAATATTCAAGGTCAAAGGTCCACAAAAAGAGTTTTTCGCGATTTTCAGCAAAACGGTAAGTTTTATCATAAAAATACCTCAGACAAAATTGTAGATCATAAAATTATCTACAAAAAATGTATTAATACTTTTTTTTCTACGAGCCACCGTTTTTGAGATATAACGATTCTAAAAGTTGCAAAAGTTGTAATCGTCTTAATATGCACACGTTTCCTCGCCACCTATGAGGTAGTGTACTCAGCGCAAACAAAAACAAAAGGGGGACGCCGGCTGGCCATAGAATGTTAGGCCCACAGTGCACACATATGAAAGTACTATGTAAATATAGAGTAAATAGTCATTAGTTAACTGGCGAAAGAAAGGGTTTAAAAAAAGTTAGTGTTTTTGGGTAAATGCATATTTATTATTTTCCATCAGTAATACAATCTATGATTTCCACCATATTAGCTGTTGAAGGTTGTAAAAAGTATTTGTTTACCTGCTACGGCTGAACCCGGATCGTCGGAGTCAGTATTCATGATGAAGTTGTTTAGTTAAACGCACGAAATAAAACCGATCACTTTGTTGATGCAAGAAAAACACAATTACTTTTTGATATTTTGAACTTTGACAGTTGAATTGGCAGTTAATTTAGTGTTTCCATTGCGTAAAAAAATATCGATATTCGATTTTAGATCTATTCGATTCTAATATAGTTTTATAAAATAATGCAGCCTAAAATATACGTTTGATTGATTTATGAAAATATTTTACTAAGATTATAAAATATTTAAAAGATAAATAGGATAATGACACTGAAATATATATTTTTTTTATTTTAGGCATGCTACCCCTCATGTCACGATCGTACGGGATCGTACGGGTATCTTAAAAATTGCAACCAATTATTCACCTCATCTCATTTCTGTAGATAAATTGTAAATGGTATTTTTATTTCTATTTTAGCTAAGATCCACCACCTAAATAATATTCGATATTCTCTTATAATCGATTATCTGAAATTATATTTCTGTAGTGGCAACTCTTAACACACACGAGCCCGCCGCGGGTCGGCTCGATACACACGAATTTGAGCTTTACTTCAATGCTGATAGGGCGTAGATCAAGCGTAGATAGATTTGTTTACACATATCTGTCAAAAGGACGCAATTCCGGTGGGGTTAATAAATAGTTGAATTTCTTTTAATTTTTGTTATATTAACCCCAACTTTTAGCGACATACGAATAGCGCGAATAATTAAGAACGAATATTTTAGCTATTTTTATAAAATGGAAGATCGTGTGCACTTCTTGGCCTTATTCCGGCATCCCTCTTTAATTGAATGTGCTGAAGTTTTTAAAAATAGTAAATCTACTCGACAAGGAATTATTACTAACGGCATTCGCTTTCTTCTTTCTATGTACGGAGCTCCTAAAAAAACTACCTGCTTAGATAAATATAGATATGCATGTTTCGTTAAAAACACCAAAAGTAAAAAACAAGTACAATTAGCTTGTCTTCCTCCAACCTCAGTTGCTGCTCATCAACATCTTTTTAGGGTATATTACCAAGTTCAAGTGTGGCTTGGTTATCAGCTAGACCCTACAGAGTGGGGTTGGAAGTTGGTCAACAATTTATTAGAACCAGTGCACACTTTACTTCCACCTGCGCCGGAAAAACTGCTGAACTCGATTTTTTGCAAATGCAAAAATGCAAAAAAAGGATGCAGTGCTAAATGTGGTTGCAAAAAAGTCGGACTGTTCTGTTCTCCGGCATGCACACATTGTCAAGGCCAGTTGTGCTCTAATATTGAATCACCAACAGTAGAGGATCCGTTTGATTCCAACGAGGCAACATGCGATACATCGCTATTAACGCAGTTTTCATGCACTCAGGATGAAGATGTAGAAGAAGAACAAGAACAAGAAGAACAAGAACGAGAAGAACAAGAACAAGACGAACAAGAACAAGACGAACAAGAACAAGAAGATCAAGAAGAAGAATTTGAAAGTTACGACTCGGACGATTAAATTTCTCTACTTTATTTTTTAACTTAAATTGCTTTTATCTTTTCAATCTCTGCGAATACCCATTATTTTTCAATAGTTTCAAATTAAACAGGATCAAATCTAACCGGTGGAATAGGTCTACTGGGGAAACCACGTTAAAAAACGCGCTGAGTACACTACCTCATAGTTGGCGCGGAAACGTGTGCATATTAAGACGATTACAACTTTTGCAACTTTTAGAATCGTTATATCTCAAAAACGGTGGCTCGTAGAAAAAAAAGTATTAATACATTTTTTGTAGATGATTTTATGATCTACAATTTTGTCTGAGGTATTTTTATGATAAAACTTACCGTTTTGCTGAAAATCGCGAAAAACTGTTTTTTTGGACCTTTGACCTTGAATATTTTTATTTCCTTACAGGGGAAAGATGGGGAACTTTCAAATTTTGTTTTAAATGATATTTTAAACAATCTTACCGATTTTCAGCTAGGTGGGAATTTATGTAACTTTACTCTTATTTTTTGGTCTAATTTGACCGGATTATGATTTGAATTCTGATTAATTCGTTTTGTCATCTTCAGTGAACTGTTGTGGAGAATGATAACTCACTAAAATTGTTCGAGTGATCAAAGTCCGCAATATATGTATACCATTTCTGTGCATGGCTTATATTTTACAAATCATCGTATTTACTCGTATTACAACTAAGTCAATAAATGCCTAGGACTAACACACCTATTGCTTAGCCCCAAACTACGTTTAAAGCTTGTACTGTGGATGCTAGGGAACGGATAGACATGCTTAAATACTTATATAAACATCCATGACTCGAGTACAAATGTCGGTTTTCCACACACAAAAATTAGCTAGCGACATTTGAACCTGCGACACTTGGTTTTGTAGTCAGGGTCTCTGACCACTAAACCAACGAGCCTGTACTTACATATATCGACGGTGGAAAGCGGAAGTAGCGTATCTCAAAAAGTCCAACTTTACACCAGAGCCAAAAAACTATTTCAAAAATTCATATCTCTTAAATTAAGAATGTTAGAAAGCTGCAATTTTACATGATTTTTCTACTGATAAAAGTTTATTACATGAAGTTGATTAGAATATTCTAGAGTTACTGCTTCATTGATTTTCGACTAGTTACAGCAATTGATGTTCAAATATCGAGCAGCAGAAATGTCGTATCTGTTAGGTAAAATATATGGCTTGTTTAAGTAGACTTCAGTTTCCATGCAGCGGATCTGCTGTATCTCAAAGAAAGGATAAACTCTATAGGGCTTTTTAGCTGTATGAACTTTTAATAAAAAACTTTTTACATTTGAAATGTTTTAAGTACAATAAGAGTCACAGATGTACTAATAATAAAATACTGTATCTTTCTCTGAAATGTTTTGTTCAAATTTAAAGAATGTAAGGACACCCAAAGATCAATCTGTAACATTTTTATTTTAATCAGTCCGACAAAATTTTTCTTCTTTATTATTGCTTATGTGCTGGAACCAACTCGGAGATGTGCTGAGTGGCTTCCCGATTTCACAGGTGATCGTTTTGGGAGGCGATCTGAACGGCCATGTGTGTGACAGGTGTAAGGAGTTTGGACGACCTCACGGTGGTTTCGGATACGGCGGTCGCAACGTATACACACACAACCGAACACCTAATCACCTACAGGAGCGGGCGGCATGCTACCCAAATTGATCATCTGCTCACTAGGAGCACCTCATCTGCAAAGTGGCCAACTGCAAGGTCATAACCGGTGAGAGTCTCACTGCTCAACACCGACACCTTTTTATGGATCTCTGCGTAAGACCTACTGAGAAATCCCTTGAGTGTTGCCGATGCCAGGTAGTAGCTGCTGAATCAATCCAGATCCCAGGAGTTTGCATCAGAGATTGGCGTAACCTGTGGCGACGCTGATGGCAAACCGGTCCGAGACCACTGGGATGGGATTCAGGATGCAATCACAAACTGCGTCAAGATGCTCGGGATGCACGGTCCTCGGGATCTCAAAGGGTGCACGCAAGTGTGACAAGGAGGCATAGAGGTGGAACGGAGAAGATCAGAGAGAGATCAAGGCAAATCAAACCTTCATCTCATAGTGGCAATTGTCCAGATCTCCTGAAGACGATACGGGGCTGCACAACGCGCTGCAAAGCAAGCTGTTGCCGATACCACTTACAACCGCTCTATGATAAGCTGGACTCGTCAAAAGGGCAGAAGCTTGTGTTCAGAGTAGCTGGTACAAGGGTCAAAGCTGCACTGGATATTTCCAAGTGCCGCTGTGTAAAAGACCATAGTGACAATCTGTTATGCGAGTACCTCGTGGTAAAGGAGATATGGCGCTTGTATTTCCACGAGCTGCCTTATGAGGCAGCATAAGGAGGTGCAGCCACTTAATCTTCCTCCAAATCAAGGACTAGTATATACCACCCATAACGCCTGATGAAGTTCTGAGAGCTCTTCGCCACATGAAGAATCGGTAAGCAGTTGGTTCCACAGATGCCGTCCACATCGAAGCCTGGAAGGCGATAAGTCCTCGTGGTGTGGGCATTTTAACCGACCTGTACCATAGACCCTGTTTTTGCCCTAAGGATAATGATGATGATGACATGGAGAAGTACAGAACGAAGAATACGCCTCCACATTTCCTGTTCCTGGACATGCAGAACGCCTTCGACTGTGTTCCTCGCGTGACCATCTGGTGGGCACTGAGGTCTAAGAAGGCTGAGATTCACGGAGATGAAAATTTTGCACTGGATGCGAGGAGTGACACGGAAGGACAGCGTTAGGAACTCATGCATTCGGGGCAGCCTTAGATGTTACGGCCATGTTTTATGGAAACCGGCAAACTACGTGGGAACTAAATTCATCGCCATGCAACTCCCGCCAGGTCCCGGAAGACCAAGAAATGCTGGCTTGACGTCATGCTGAAGATCGTGCAAAGTGGAGGAGGAAGTAAAGGAAAGCGGACCCTGGACTCCAAGGCTATGGAAGCTCGTGGAAAAAGCGACCGAGACATACGCTAGGATGACAATGATGACATTTTCTCTTCTATTGTTTAATACAATCAGTCTGTCATCGTTTTTCTGCTTCATTAGTTTCAACATTAAATATGTTCAAATCAGTATTTTTTTTTTAAGAAATTAAATAATATCATGTTCCTTTTTCTTCTTTGTTACTTTGGTTAGTTCATAAAATGAATTAACAATTCCGCTTTCTCACTATCGGCTTTAACGCACAAATGCCGAGCGATCAAAATGGCGTAAGCAGGACACGCGACGCAGCGGGTGAGAAACAAGACTCTACTCTTATGACGTTTAAAATGCAGTAACTATTTGATTAGTATTCACGTCAGTTCGGTCTATTTGCTGTATGTTCGACAACGTAAGATTTTGCAGCGGTAGAAATGATGTATCTCAATCAATATCAATGTTGAACTCGGGAAAAGCGTGCTGTAACTGTTTACCGTACTTCGAGTATTGTCGTATCTGTTTTATTTCCAAAAGTAGCGTTTTTTTGCCTATTTACAGCAATTGGTCAAGTGAGTTGTAAAAAAAGTAGAAAAAAATCGTTGACGTATCTTAATTTTTTTTCATCGTAGAAAGACGATTCATACACCAATCGACGCGGGATTTTTTTCTTAACATAATAGCATCAAAAAACCATTTTGCCAATTTTTGAGATACGCCACTTCCGCTTTCCACCGTCGATATGTACATTGATATACAAAAACCCAAGATACACAACCAACGTCTCAAAAACGTCCCCAAAAAATAAGTGCAGAATGCTCTTATTTCAAACAGTCTTGCGTCTCCCGCGTCATCGCAATTTTGAACATTTCCTTGTGAAAACAGTCTTAAACTAATCTGCATAAGGTTTAATTTGCAAATAATAATGTTCATAGTTTGACTTTGAGTTTTTGGTGACAGTATTGACTGTTACTTTTGTTCGAGACTGTGCATCTTGGGTTTTTGTATATCAATGTATATGTATGACATATTTGGCATGCTCGTATTCAAGGATCCTAAATAGAATATTGAGTGTTTGATTACATCGAAAACAAGAATGTTTCATAGCCTCCAAATTGTTGCCTAGACATTGGGTCCAATATTCTGTTATATAATATCATCTCCACACTGTATTGTTAATCAATACTTGTCTCGGCTGTCTGTGGTAACTCAGAGGATCTATTAATCAGACGTGGAACAAATTGGTACAATAATTTAATAACGGCAATTAAGTTCCCAACCTCCGTCTTAGACCGCCTTTGAAACTTACTAACCTTTTCCAAACGTAAATATACATTTTCTCTTTTAGAACTTTACAAACACATGAAAATTTAAAATACGCGCCTAGAAATCTATATTATAAATAAATAAAGAAAGATATATAAAGTATCTCTATATAATATATAAAGAAAGCTAAAGAGTTTGTTTGTTTGTTTATTTGAACGCAGTTATATCAGGATTACTGGTTCGTATTGAAAAAATACATAAGTATTTATGTTTTGCATAGCCAATGTGACAAGGAAGCTTTAGTACCTTATGTTTGCAGATTCCGAAATTTATGCGGACGGAGTCGCAGGCGGCCGCTAGTAGGTAGTGCAATAAAAATTTAAATGGTAATAACATGTAGTCGACAAAATGTAGCATGGACGTGTTTGGTAACCATAGTATTATTATATTTTGGTGAACTTGAACCTGACTCAGAATACATATAAAATCTACTCGTTAATTAAACGAATAAAACTACATTACCCAAACTAATTACGAGTCTCGAATGTACAGGTTAGTGACCTTTTATGACATGTATTCGTCAAATTAATTTTAATTAAACTCCACACATCTCGGCACGTGATACGAGTTTAATTAAATGTCACTTTCACGCGTTAGTAATAACAATTATTACACAAACCTTTGGTAATATTAATTCGTCAGCATCAAGTGACGTAATAAATTGAACGATTAATGAAGTGTTTTGTTTCGGAACTAAGTCTAATTGAAAAACTTTATGCCTCTTAGGGGCCGGCTTATAATCGAAAACTTATTTGTTCGGAAGTTTATTTATCTATTTAAAGCCTTTTATCCGAATAAGGTAAATTTCTGGAATCGTGTTTAAGGAAAGATGAAAACGGGAGCAAAATTTATTTTCAATTCATTCCTTAGAATTTTGTTTTAAAATGTTCAATTGTTGGTACCTAATGAATTCTTTTCAAAATTTGTACTTTGATTTTAATTTGAGATGCATTGTATTTTAAAAATAATAAATAATAAAGCTAAGCTTTAAATAACCGTTGTGGAGTTGTTGATATCAATGAGCGGCGTCGATTACCTACTTCCTATCAATTGATATGTAGTATTTATCGGTTTATGTTACGGCTTTTTAATTTCAATTATCTCCCTTATATGTAAAGATAAATATTGAACTGTTTTATTTTACAACGAAAAGATAATAACAAATTCAATCCTACATAGTCTAAAATTTTACAAATGTAACAAGTAGCGATAGGTAGCGACGAATAATTCTGCGTCTTGTATAAAAAAAAAAACAAAAATCTACGTCGCCAAGTGAAAACCTTGTAATACAATTCATTTCTCGCAGAATCTTTAAAATATATATTTAAAGAGCACACTTGCTAAGTCGACCACAGGCCGATAGTGCCGTAGTCGACACCGCATTCATTACGCTTACAGCGGCTTTTGTTCGCTTGATTAACGCATTCAGACGATTCAGAATTTAAACTTGCTTCGTAATTTTATTATAAGTTTTCTGAGAATCGGTAGCAGTGATGAGCGTCGATCGGAGGAATACTAAGAATTTACGGCAACGTCCGGGGAATGTTTTTTTTTGAGCCAAAAACATGGTCGGTTCTGACGCTGGTTTTGATAAAGGAAACACAGGTGCTTAAGCTACTTTATCATGCATGATCCGATATTTATTATTATTTTATCTTTCCTTCACATGTATAAAACATCCCTCTTGCCTCTTAGGCCAAAAAAATATCAAGCAGCACTTATGGGGACTTTATGAGAGTGACCAACAGACTTAAGCTGAGATGGAAATTATTAACTTCGTGAAAAACGTTTGTAAGAGGATTAGAATGATTGCTAAAGTAAAATAAAACATAAAAAGACTCCCTTAAATGCGATTATAATATTATTTGGGAACATAATTTATTTTGATCGAAACATTTCTGGTTTTCCAAAACCCATTTTCCGGGGCACGTTTTTTTGAAATTAATGTAAAAGACTTCAACATCTTTTCAACATTTTTTTAAGAATTTAATAAAATAAAGGTTCCATACCGTTTTAAAATAAATATTTTTATTGTGAATTTTTCATTGAATATTGACACTTCATAATTAATTTTAAAAACATTAAACGGCTCGTATTCGAATCACGAACTGAAGCGAAAATATGAGTCTTTCTTGTGTGCGATTATAGCTCTTTACAATGAACTGAAAAACATGTACTTGAGTACATAGTTCATCCATTTGCCCCGTATCGATCTTATAGTGCCCACTTATACCTAAAGCTAGCATTTATGTACATACATAACATAAATTTTAGATAATCTTAGACTCTTGATACAAATACTGAACATCATACAAAGTAAATGAATTAGCTTAGTTAATTAGTGAGCTTATAACCTAAAGCTACATTGAGTCTCGTGTATTGTGTTCACTTTAATATAACCCATTGAGACATTCTTCAGTAATGAAATTCTGTATGCACACAGGGATATCAAAATGTCTTGGTACTCAATTAACTTGACTCAGCTTATAAAGAAAATTATGTTGTATATTTTCATTTTAGCTGACACTTTACTTAGTTTAACATTCTCTTAGATATATATAACCGCATATTTTACATACTAATAACCAACGTTCAACCATCACAATAAAAGGGATGTCTAATTAATAAAATTGTCATCATAATCATCATCATTTCCCAGCGCCTCTCCCGGTTGCATCCTCGGCCAAAGCCTTAAAGCCCATAGTACGCTGTGAGTATAACCCAGAATTGACAGTGGAGCGACTGCCGTTTGACCTACGTATCTCTTACAAGGAAAAAAGGCATTTGGATCATAACCGGGACTAACGGCTAAATGATCCTTCAGAAGCACGGAATCATTGTTCTTATTGGACAACCAGGTGATTCAAGCCTGCAATGTCCTAACAAAACTAGGAAAACCAACACAGAGAGAAAGTGTTCCCCGCGGGATTCGATCCCACGACCTCCGAGGATTTTGAACACAGCGCTCTACACCATGGAACCAGCACGGAGAGAAATTAATAAAATTGTTTTCATAATATTATGCAACACTAACCTGCTTTTATTACTTTATCAATTAATCAACATCAATCTGAACATCAAAGGGGCCAACATAATGTATCGTAAGAGTAATATGTGTATTACATTCAGCGATGTTCGGCAAATACTCTTTAATGGAATGAAAGGTAGCTGCCATCAGGATGGAAAAAGTTTTATTTAATCGGTAATCTGTTAAAGTACTATCAGAGTAAAGTTTACATTATTGAAATAAAATCACGTTGGCTTGACAATTCGCTAGACTGCACTTTTAAATGCAGAATTATGGCTCATTCTTATTTTAAGTACAAGAACTTAGTTAAATTCTGATGCGTATTTAGACAACGACATCGATCGGATTTGTAATAATATGAATGGACTTATTCTATTGACGCCTCTATAGTACAGTGGTTTAAGTACCAGGCCGTGGGTCGAGGCCCTGGGTTCGTTTCCCAGGTCGGAGTTTTGTGAGGGTTTTCCAATCCGCATTTGGCAAGCGTCGTGATCAAGGCAAAACCCATCTTTGAAACGATAACATGATTCCAAATTATGGAGGCCTTACTTTACTTAATTTCATTGTTTTTTAACCCGGTGCTCATGAAATTAATACAAAGACTATGAATTACTAACTTTTGTTCTTCAATGTGTTTTTTCTAATAGTTTTGTTCCTTTATAAATTTTGATCGCGATAGCGCTATCATAGTGTATGTAAAACGATAGTGTGTTCCACAGCTCGTCTAGAATTTTCCGAACTCATTTCTCTTTACTAGAACGTTATCAAGCTTCCTTTTGTGTTCAATAAACTGATGCTCTAAAAGGAATATCCATAAATATTTTTATATTTAATCTTAACCTTTATACGTTCACATATCGACGATAACGCTATTGAAATTCAATTTATAATAGATGTTATTATCGATCTCGTTCGAAAATTAAATTAGGTTTTCTTTTGAACTGTGTTTATTTAAATTTTATAAGGTAAGGTAGATTCAAATAAAGTCAGAATTGAAATACAATCTTCTGATTCTCATCCCCCGTAGAATAAAATGGGTTCGCTATTAAAAATCAATTTAGGGATTCTAGGTTCAAGGTCCTGATTGGTTTCGTCACAGTAGATCAAAATCCAATAACCAGATTAGCTGATATTTCTCCAGATGGTGACTTGCTATTTGCCTTCACAAATTAAACTAGTTATCTTGAAATGTATAAGTTAATGAGATGTTCCAATATGCATTTCTCTGGAAAATATGATCGTCATGATATTTTTATTAAAAAACTTTAATCAAAAACTTATATATATAAGCTATAAAACTATACTGATAGAACTATATTTTGCGACTTTAACTTGAAAATTATAGCCCTCCTTTAGGGTAGTCACTAAAAACAAGCTCAAAGAATAGTAAAAACTTTGCCTCCCGAATCCTAGATACTCTTTTAATCCCAGAATCGATTCACTGCGGGTGTAATTTATATAAGAACTTCCAAACTAAATTAACACTAGTTGAGCCTTATCTTAAGCTAGCCTACCGCCCGCGACTTTGTTCGCGTCCCGTCCCGTCTAAGTACAAGTAGTTCATAACTTCATGTTTTGGTTAACTTGAATCGTTTACGCAGGGCACGCAACAAAAGCAAACATAAAAAAGGAAAGTGTATAAATTCCCCCATTTTCGACACATTTTCGACTGATTCCACGCTCATGTTGGGAGCAGCGTAATGTTATATAGCTTCAGTCTTTCTCGGAGAATTGGCTATCTAACACAAATACATATAATTATTATTTAATTCATAAATAAATTATTTTCCTTCCAAGTCACCCTGCAAGTTATCCCCAACACAATTAATGCATTACTTACTGGGTAGATTTAACACATGTATCTGATCTATATTACGCAATACAGATAATCAAATTTCATGTTTATTCAAACCAGCTATTCTAGAGATTAGCTCATTCAAACTAACAGCTTCATATCATTAGTATAGATTGCCTCAGAATCTCTGCCTAATGAATGGCGGCAAGTTGCCGGTCGAAGTATATCCGAAGAATTGTGATATAAATATACGTATGTCAGACAAGTTTCTTATAAGTTTTCCTGAGTGAGTAACTAAATAACAAACAAGTGGAACGTAATTAGTAAGTTATTGTTGGCAGGTACGCCGGCGCCTGACAGCATTACAAATGAATGAATGCGACTGCCTTGCAATATTACAAAGCTGTCCTTTAAGATTGTGACGTGTGTTATGTGCATATGGCGCGTACATATTAAAAAAATGAATGTTTAAACTACATTGATACATTTGATAGCGGTAATTACTTTAGTAAATAAATAATAAAAAAACAAACGCCTTAGACCAATACACCAATTGCCTAGCCCCGAAGCTCGAAGCTTATACTATGGATGCTACGGGACGAATAAACAACTTTACTACTACTACATAGTACATTGTAAACATCCATGGGTCGAGCACAATAAATGCCGATGTTCGTCACACAAACATTTTCCCCTATCGGGATTCGAACCCTCGGTTTTGTAGCCAACGTCTCTGAGCACTAGACCAACGGGCCCGTCAGAAGGCAACTTCGGTCTAGGGGCACGGACCATCCCTATGGCTAGAAAGTGAGATTAGTGGTGAACAATCCGATGACCGGCCTTTGCGAAAATAAATAAATAAATAATAAATAAATGCCTTGGACTGACACACCAATTGCCTAGCCCCAAACTAAGCTCGAAGCTTGTACTATGGATGCTAGGGAACGGATAGAAATACTTAAATACTTTTATAACATCCATGACTCGAGTACAAATGCCGATGTTCATCACACAAATATTTGCCCCTAGCGGGATTCGAACCCGCGACCCTTGGTTTTGTAGCCAGGGTCTCTGAGCACTCGACCAACGGGCCCGTCAAAAATGGTTGAACCTCAACAATTGTCGACTGATCGCCGTAGCTACTACGTCATTGAGCTTCTCAAAATAAATAAATGATGAGATACAAGGAAAAGGTGTGCATCAAAGATAAAAATAACATTTCCACAACGAAATGATCCATAATTATAACTGGAAATCAATTTATTCCTAATAGAGACGGCTAAGAGAGGGAAAACGCCCTCTGACCTTTTCCATTTGCCGTTATATTCTAGACAGAAATAAAACTTATTTCTTGTACAAATTACCTCAGAAGTCCCCACTGCAAAAGTAATCAATGCTAGAAGATTCGAAATATAAAAGTAATGGTTTATTAATATCTTAAGCTTTCTAGGAAAGCTAAAGTTAAACAAGTTTCTTCTTCTCACATACTACAAGCCATTGATGGCGATAGCTTAAAAGTGGACCGCATATCCGAATTAAATTGTTTTGAAATTTGACGCAAAATGTGTAGTTAACTTTTACTTACGACTTGCTCCAGCTTCAGACAGGTTAAAAGCTGTCCCTAAATAAAATATATGCATACTTAATATCAGCTTCATATATTATGTCGTTTATAATATTTCCTCCATATCTCGTTTTAACTATGTACAACATCTGATGTTCGGCGTACCTTTTTTTGGTGATTAAAATAATACCGATGCTTGTACGTCACATTAACCACTTTCATGTGAACTCCGTACAAATAATTCTTCTTAATCAATTTAAATACAACAATATCTGTTTTATAGTTTCAAGGATATTAAAAGTATACATAGCTATATTATTATTATTAGGAGCTGTAGTGTCCCACTGCATGGCAAAGGCCTCCCTACCCTCTTTCCGCCTATTGCGGTCTTGGGCAATGGTGTGCCAGTTGGTGTTAAATGAGTCCACCTCATCTCGCCATCTCCTTTTAGGTCTAACGCGAGGTCGTACCCTATATATAGCTATAGGGATAAATAAAATGCAGGAAGCGGCTACGTCACGGTGTAGTGTGTTGTGGTAACAAAACAACCAAGATTGCGCTCGTGCACTTAAATAACTATCCCAACGAGGATCGAAGGTTTATTCGATTTATTCTAGACTATGTGACCTAAAATATCAAATAACCTGAGATTTAGGTCGCCGCTGTGCACCTAGCCGATAATCTGCCATCAAGTGGTGTTTGCTCGGAATTTCCATAGAGATGCCGTCCATTAATAATTTTCGAGCGCCGACCGGACGTAATGGTTGTTTAATAAATTTAATGGATTCGCAAAAGATAGAGGCGTTTTGGGGATTGCCAGCTTTGATAAATAGCCGCTGAGTTGCAGTTTTCTGGAGGGTTTTGTTTTATGCTCGGTTGGGGTTTACCTAATGCGAAGCTTTGATGTCGAACTAATACTGACTAACGGGAATGAACGCGATATTTATTATGTATAACATGCGACAGGTTTAGCCCAGTTCCTTTGAGACTACTCGTAACACAGTCGAAATGTCAAGGAGTATGAAGAATAAATGTCGTATTCAATCCAGTTAGTCGGTGTTAGTTCATGATGGAAAAGAAATAATTGACAGGTCCTTTAGATTCTGAAAGATGCTTGTTATCAGAAGCAATACAATGTCATTATTTATACAACTGTCTTACTGTAATTTAATCTTAACCTGATTTCAGTATCATGCCTCTACGTATAAATTAAATAATAATTCTTTGTCCACTGTGAAAAACTTTTTTCCACAAACCGCTTAAGGCACTACAATACCGTACCCTTAAAATGAAAAATGTTAGATGTCTTGTACTAATCCTAAATGTCTAATCATACTATAAAGACCTCTTTAACGTTTTTATTTACAATTTTATTTAGTATCATTGTTAATTTGCCGCTCACCCAGTTTTTTGACAAAACGCAATGAGCTAAATAAACAGTACTTCGAAGTAATTATTACAATGTTTACATACTCATCGCTTTCAACACATATTTGGTTTCCTGGAACTTTGTAAAACATTTCCCACCGCTTCAGGTTATTCGTGGTTGGGGTAAAGACTGCACAACTTTAAGAAGCAACTTTGAGCTATTCCTCTAAGAAATAACTTAAATATACCAAATTGAGAACGTGGGAGGATAAACTTAATTCATCATAAAAAAGCAAAATATTTCTTGTATATATAGATAGTAGAACTGTCTATGATTAAACTTCCTAATACTTAATGTTTTCTTAGCCCAACACGACTGTTACTAATAAAATAAAACTACTTTTAAACGGATACAATAGCGGTAGCATTTAAAATGTTTTGGATGCTTTTCAGCAGCCGTGATCACGTAATGACTCCTTATTCATTCCTAATTCTTTAGAACTCAGTTGTTGGGGAGGCCTATAGGTGGATAATAGTAGGTACAACTCCATTAAAATTGCCAAAACATTTGTTATGTATGTCATTTCAAACAAAGAGTTTAAATTTGAGAGAGTGACAGCAAAGTTAGTAGAAATCCCTTTACTTGTAGTTAAAAACTGATCCTCGTAACTTAAAAAATTGTAAATGCTCAATAGATCGCACACTCAAAAAAACGGTTATCGTAAATTGAAATTCAATATTTTCCAGTCGAAGAAAATGTACCCACTGAAGTGTAAAACAAAACGATACCTAACTGAATGATACTAAAAGACGAGTTATACGTGGGAAGAATAAGGTGTCAAACTTCAAATCAAATTACAGGGAATAAAATATGTAAGAAGAAATAATCAAGCGGATCTATAGAAATTGTCTTGTAGAAATATTTCTCTTTGTCTCAAGAAAAATGTATAAGTGTGTCTTAGGTTAATTCAAAAATAGAAAATAATAGTTACGTAATATTATTTTCTGAAATGAAAAACTCAATCATTTACTGTATAACGGACGGATATCATTATCGACAATGGTATCAAAATTATTGAAATATTAAAATAAAGTCGGTAATAAACGTACAATTCCTCCTCGAACTTTGGAGTAAAGTCAACTACGTAAAACTGAATAAAGAGTTGAAGAATAAATCGATTTTTAATTTAAAAAATTGCCTAACTTTACTTGATAATCTGCTTAAAAAAAGTACCTCCTTTTCGTACAATACAGACTTTTTCAATTTAAATGTAAGACCTACCTTTCAAACTCAATCTCCTTAAGCGTAGTAGGTACCTCACGCGGATTGGTACAGTCATAGACAATAAAACAGGAGCCGACGGAAACATCGTTGTGTTGAAACTGGCACTTAGAAATCATTCATGGATAAAATTGCATTAGTGTATACTGTACAGTTAAGAGCAAAGCAATGTTAAACACACTTTTTTCATATTATTTGATTGTTTTGGTAACGTGTTGTCATTCTGCTAAAATAAATTGAATATTGTTCATAGCTACATTGTAAGTGTTACAAATAATTTGGAATAACATTTTGCCAGGTTTGCGGCTTCTTTTGTCAAGTCTGGTAACAGTCCACGCTTCCAAAGCAAGCAAGGAGAAGATAATATGTATCTCAGGGTCATTGGTAAGCTTTTTAAAAACAGAACTAACGCGACTCCATAGAATAGAGCTAGAGAAAAGATATTTTTATGAGCTTGATTGTACAGTCAGAGCACCAACTTGTATATATACATATATACATTGTCATACACAATGACTCTTATGTCAAAGCAGTGAAGTTCATATTTGAATGTGTTTGTATACATGTCGGTGCTCATGACTGTACATTCTCGTAAGCGCTTCTAGTCCAAGACAGGGAAGGCGTCTGTACGCATATCAGGGAACTATTCTGCAATTACGGCAATGTCAGGGCATCGAGCGTATAGTTAGACACCATTTTATACCCGTGCTCTGAGTCACGGTATTTTTACTCTTTGTCCTTTGTAATGGAATTCAGTTTGACTGAAGTGGCTTTGTATTTGGAGATTGAGTAACGTGAGGTGGCTGTTTGTTTATGTGAAAGGATTGAAAGTGCTAAGAATTTCCAAGAAAATTAATGCCTCGATGGTCTCGTGGCTAAAGTACCGGGTCGTGGTCTCGAGGTCCTATTTTAAAGGTTTGGGTCGGGCATAATTTGTGTTGATTTTTCTGATCACTGCCCGGATTTGAGATCACCAACCCGCTATTGGCAAGCGTAGTGATTAAGCCAAAATCCATCTTAGTAACGAAAATATGATTTCAAATGATGAAGACCTTTGTGCCCTGCAGTGCGACATTATTAGGCTGATACTTTACTTTTTTGACAATGCGTAATTGTTAATTACTGGATGCATGAAATTTGTGTCAACAGGTTTACGATATAGATATTAAATTAAACAAGGCAATATAATTTTGCCCTTCGTAATTTTACTTTGTTGAATTAAACGTTCCTTGGTTTCAATAAAAGTAAGAACCCAGTTTTATGCAAAGGCATCTTCCTGAAATACGATAATTTAAAAATTATTCGCTTCCATCACCCTCCTGTCTTAAAAATCAAGGTGACGAAATTGCTTACGACGTAAAATTTCAGCACACCGAGCGTCTTTTAACCTCTAACCCCCCTTTTTTCGCCCGAACAAGATTTTCACTGAATCACTGAGTTGTCCCGATAAACGAATATTTATGTAAATGCAAGCAGTTCTCGAGAACCGCATAAAGCGAACGATTTCACGCGAGTACCGCGCAATATTTCATTGGTACGTCGTTTGCGATATCCTTTATTCATATCTTGGTTAATACACATTCAAATATGTGTTTGTGATAAGACAAAAGCAATCGTTCTGTTACTGATAGATTCTGGATGAAAGGAGGAGAAAATGTGGCACTCGCAAGTCAGATGGGGTGAAACACTATTTGGCAGGTTATTAATTTCATTCTTACTTTAAACGAGTTCTGGAGTCGATACCGCATTTCATCAAGTGTCCTATTAGGACAGACAGACAGACAGCGCAGTATCGGACGCCCTCAGGCAAGGTGGAGTGACAAGATGGGTGGTAGGAGCTGGTTGCGAGTCACCAAGGATCGGGCTGGGAGATGTGTATGTCCAGCAGTGGATTGCGATACACTGATGATGATGATGATGATGTTTCTTACTTACAATAGTTCATGGTGTGAATGATGCTTCAAAACTACAAAAATATGCAGACACAATTATTTGTCCACAAAATTTATTAAATATAATTAAATCCATTACTTTAATGGTCTGGTTTCCCTTGTGGTTACGGAGGTCAGACGACAGTCGCTCCATTGTAATAACCAGGCTTGTCAATTCAGGATCATAGTCGCAGCGTACCCTGGGCTCCAAGGCAATGGCCGAGGATGCAACCGGGAGAGGCGCTAGGATGATGATAATTAAATCCATTACGGTTATCTATAATCATTTTACATAGTAAAAATAAAAATGTATGAGGAGATAGTAGTTATACCGTCAATAATAAAAACAATCCAATAATTTCCATATGTATCCTTTACAGACAAATACCCAAACAAATACCGTCAAAGCAAACAGTTTAAGAAGGCTGAAAACGTATTTGACTCATTTATAAAGATAACACATGTTTCCCGGGAACACTGATTGATACTTTTAGCGGAGTAAGAGCCGGCACATAATACAACGAATCAACACCAATGTACGTGATACGAAACCCGATCTCATTTCGTCCGTATACCAGTAATTTATACGAGTTTGGTATGAAATAAGTTATTAGCTACACAACTTCGTTAGTTAGGGTTGACAATACAGACTTGTAATTAAACGAAATTTGATGTCGTAATGACTTAATTAAATTCCGTTTAACAGTTTACATTTATTGCAATATTCTTTGATGTCATTGATTGGTTGGATATTACCCGTATTAAATTGTTTAGAATATACATAGGTGCTTGTCACAGCTGTTAAGTTCTTTAAAACAAAAATAAAACTACAACATGAATACTATAATTAGAGATTCTTTGCTGATGTTTTTTCAGTTAGACGATCTAGTGATTAAATAAATAATAATGAAATACTTTTGACTTACAGTGCTTCCCATACTTGTCTTTAAATTATATTTTGGTTACATTTTGCGGTTAAATCAATTTAAATGAAAAGAAAATAGTTAAAGCTAAAAAGGAATCGGGTTCTTATTTAATCAAGATGCTAAAGCTAACATAAATAACCGTCAACTCTTTTGAAATCACTTGAAAATGGTGATCGCTAGTTTAAACATTGAATAAAACGTCTGGTCAATCTATCTCCCCGTTTAATATCTGGCAACCCTGGGTCATAATCCGCAGAAATGGCAACTGCTGACATACTGTGTACTCTGTTTCTCGTTCGAATTTTGAGTTAGAGTGAGCAGGATGGGTTTATGAAAAGCTCTGCTTTATTGCTTTGCTTTATTGAACGTTATCTGTGGCTATAAATTCAGACTTGAGTTAACGGCGACTTATGTCTGTGTTGACTGTTGAGTATACTACTTCTTCCAAATTATGACTTCAATTAAGTATCGATAAAATGTTCAATCTTTTGGGGTTAAATTCTGAAGTCGGGCAAAATGTATGTTGGATTTTCTTCGTACAGCTTACATTTTTGATGACAGGGATTACGACTTTTCATTTGGCAAGCATATCAATTAAGCCAGAAACCATCATTATAGCTATGACTTCATTTTATCAAAAGAGATATTTTCCATTCATACGGTACATAAATATGCTGAACTTTTAATCTAAACTCGAAGCACTGGATGAATTCGATATGAATTCCTTTGACGGGCCCGATGGTCTAGTGGTCAGAGACCCTGGCTGCAAAAACGAGGGTCGCGGGTTCGAATCCCGCTACGGGCAAATGTTTGTGTGATGAACATCGGCATTTGTACTCGAGTCATGGATGTTTTATAAAAAATGTATTTAAGTATTTCCGTTCCCTAGCCTCCATAGTAAAAGCTTCGAGCTTAGTTTTCTAGGCAATTGGTGTGTAAGTCGTAACCAAAGCGCTTATATCAGAATTACGAACATCTACCACCTACATACACAAAGTTATCTTGATCACGCCGTATGTTCTTAGGCGGCGTGTTTGCCAAACACGAGGCCGTTTGCTAAACTAAATGGACGATCTGCGTGAAGCGGCCGATCGTGACGATGGATGTGTGGTTTACGAGCTGGCTGTGTACGGTTATACGTCCAAATTGTGGTGGATTGATGACGTATAGAAGATACCACAGACATAATTTATACCCCTTCTTCTATATTATAACTGAGGTAGGATAAGGCTGGGTACAAGAAAAAAAATGTTTTCAAGTTTTAAAGAAGACATTGTTCTAATTGTGGAGTTAACGATCTAGCTTATAGGTCCATACGTCGAATTTGTGGTGGATTGATGACCCTCTATTGACCCATGTTCCATGGGAATGTTGTTCATTTTTAAGAGTAGTATCACTGTACAACGGGATAACAACCATTAAAATTTCAGCTTCTATGTTGTTACTCAGAAATAATACTGTAAATGCAAATATACTTGAGAATTTTTAAAAGTCCGAAATGTCCTTTAAAAGAAATTGTGAAGGGCTTAAGTTAGTTATTCATGAGAAGGAAAATTGTATATTGTGAATATTAACTTATTATCATAGCTACCGAGCTTCTTTCTCCGTCGTCAAATTGGCATACCTTTCCCATTAGATGAAGCACCTGCTAATAAAACTGAACGGGAGACGCAAGCAATACTCGTATAATACTTGACACCGTAGTTGTTATGCCAATTATTTCCAATGACACAATGAAATCTGAACAATTGTCAAGATCTCTAACTTTCTTAATATAAGGTTTATAATTGAATACATTTGTGCGACAATAATCGTGTCTAAACTGTACTTAACTACGAAATTACTCTCAGTTTTGGGTAGTCATGCGTTAATGTGGGATTAGGGATAAATGGAATGTCTAAGTGCCTCTGAGGGCTGTTAAGAGGGAGAAAGGGATTCTATTCTTTAAGAATTTAATATCCGTTCAAAGTGTTTTTATATTCGGCCACAAGATCATGCATAAATTATTTAAATATAATTGGTATAAGTAAACATGTAAAATACTGGTGTAGGTACTCCCATTCAAAATATATCAAAACATTAAGAATATAATTTAAGGTAAATCAAAAATATTTTTAAGACGTTTCAGTAATATACATTGTGCAATAGAATGGTAAACTAGACTGAGTTACAACGCACTGTTATCTTCATCTGAAAGCATTAATGCAATTTGCATTTCACAGTTGAAAACCTAATTCCGCTGCAAACGCAGTCTTAGAAAATAGCGTGTTAAAAATTTGCATACAAAACGCATCTCATCTTGCTATCAAAGCGATTGCAAGTGGATACTGCATACAGCCCAGTAACTATCATAATAAAAGTATTTTCGAAGAGAAAAATCAAATAATTATCCAAAGGTACGATAAGATAAAAAAAAACATAACTCGGAAAAATCTAATAATAAATAAATAAGATAAATAAATATTTCACAACATCACATACATTGATCTGACCCCGTGTTAAGTAGCTTAAGCACTTGTGTTACAGACATCGGAATCAACAGTGGTATTACAAATATACTTAAATAGATACATATTATAACACCCAGACCAGGACAAACAGACATGTTCATGCACACAAATGTTTGTCCTGTGCGGGGATCGAACCCGCGACCTCTTGCGTAACAGGCAACATCTTGACCATTACACCAAGCGGGTCAAATCTAATCAAAACTATAAAAATAACTATAAAATCTACATTCTACATAGACTTCT
The DNA here is from genome assembly GCA_958496325.1 of Nomophila noctuella. Lineage (NCBI taxonomy): Eukaryota > Metazoa > Arthropoda > Insecta > Lepidoptera > Crambidae > Nomophila > Nomophila noctuella. Next base: position 9,385,387 of record OY292490.1, on the reverse strand, counting down.
AAGAAGCCTACTTATCATACATGAGCAAACATAGAATTAGGTTGTTATACTTAATATGTTTTCATGTGTACATATTTTATAAATAGTACAATTTTATTTGTTTAATCAAATATTGTCAAACCTTAAAACCTTCAAGACGTAAAGCTTAGTAGCCAAAGCTGTAGAGGGAGCCTAAGAAGTGGGCTAAAAAAATGGACATACTCATATACTACATACATACGCTCGAAAACAGCAGTCCGGATAATAAAAACAAAAGGCTCAGGATGCTTAATAACTCGTTTGTTGTCAATGACCAGAAAAAGGTTCTCCCTAATACCTAACAAATCACTAAGGCAAACAATACCCAATACAAGTAACAACACATGTTAACACAACGCAAAAACGGTTACGATATATCTTCGGAACAAATATTGTGATAATACAAGGCTGACATAGATTGAGTGACAACCCGTTATTAATGCTGTATACATATCAGCATACGTTTCGCCGAAGTCACTGAATCTCCTTGAGGTAATAACATGATATTTTACCGGTAACTCCGTATATCCAGTGTTGAAAGTAAAGTTATGTTATGTTTATTTTGCAAAGTTGGAAATGTCTGAACTTGCGCCGTTAAGTTGCGGTATGTAAACTCTGTGACGCTGAAATAATCTTCACCTTCGCGGTGGGCAGCACCGCACCGTATTATAATTATTTTTTAATGATAATTTATTTATTAATCTTTCCAAAAATTGGCGCAGAATCTGTCCCCGTTGAACTGTCTTCATGCATGTTACGTTTTCCACAGTTGGAAGCTTTATCTTTAACGGTGACCAACGTGGCGATACGTAGGGTAGACGAGTTGATGACTGCATTATGATGAGCGATAATCGCCTAGAAAACCCTTTTATGGCACTGGCGGCAAACGAGTTCGCGGATCGCCATCGATAAACAACCGCCACCCATTAACATCAGATGCGTTACCGGCCTTTAAGACCCCATGCCATCCCCAACTGAGCTCTGGCGACCTTGCTCACCAGCAGAAACATAGCACAACAGTTACGAAGTGCTACTTCACATGGTCTTTTGTTTCGAGCGGCTGATTCGAGTATAAGTTCTACGAAGGTCTGTCTCTCTAAAAAACAGTGTACTTAATAATTTCTTAGTTTTACGATACTCACGGGAAGAAATAGTGTTACATTCTAGGCAGGCATTACGCCTGGTAAACCATTGTGTATTTACTAATTGAAGGGACTCAATTGCATAGAACGGCCCAAACGGGGCTACACCGTGGCATGTTACTGGTTGTATTGGCCAATCACAGTCCACCAGTATTAAGCGGTAGCAGTCTAATGTTTCTTACTGCACACTACTATCATTCAACACTACCTTAATGCTTCTTTAATGCCGGTAGCTCTTTGAATGTTGAGACTGGCGTAAACCGAATCGCTTCTGTTCAGATAAGAAAACTTACCTAAAGTTACCTATAAATTTTCTTAAGGTATTTTAGGTGTTTTCCAGCTACTACGACAAACTGAAAAATTGATTTTTGTTAGATAGTTTGTCGAGGAAGGCTTTAAGCTAAAGTATAACAACACTATGAGTTCGGGAACCAAAATTCACGCGGCCGTTAGTCAATATCTAAAGCGCCAGGAATAGAAATCGACTAGTATTAGGTAATAATAAGGCGTTGAATCATATCTTTTACCCAATTAATAACAGTTGAAGTTCCAAATTCGAGTACCGAAACTATTTCGCCAGGTCATGCCAGAATGGTTCTAAAAGGAAATGAACTAACTGTTAACCTGTCAGTCGCCGCAGTGACAACCGCGAACGCTCGCTAATAGGAAATTCAACGTTCCTACTCCAGTGGAACACTTTTGTTGCCTTCTGCACTGGTTTGATTGTTCCCTGAAAGGACAATTTACATTTCTTAAAATTATTTCTTCAATACTAGTATATTAATCTTTATGGCGAAAAATAATGGAACAAACCTGCGAGGTTACTACTTTTCTAAACATAGTTTTATATTCACAAAAAAACTATTCTGCCATAATAATATATGATGAACAAATAGCAACTTCAACATTACCATAAACCCCTATCTCATAAAAAACTTTTACAAACACAAACATTCAAATTGCCTACAGGCACAAACTCATTTTCCGAATCAACTGTTGTTTGTTCCCCGCAGAATAGGGCCTCGTTACCTACACTGTTATCCTATCGCCTGCCGAAACGTAAACAGTACTAATAAACACCGTCGTCCGAGCCTCGTCTCCCGGAGGTAGTCCACTTTGACCACCCATTTTTGGCCACCCAATTTCCCCACCAACTCAAAAATTAAAATAATAAATAAATATTTCAAAACATCACATACATTGATCCGACTCCGTGTTAAGTAGCTTAAGCAATTATGTAACAGACATCAGAATCAACATCGGTATTACAAATATACATACTTAAATGGATAAAAATAACACCCAGACCAGGACAAACTGACATGTTCATGCACACAAAAATATTTGTCCTGTGTGGGAATCTCTTGTGTAATACCCTCCGGCCGTATACGGCCATGGCGGCCGATCTTACGATCAGCCAGGTACGCAGTATATATTATAGTGCACAAGTGAGTGCGCAAGCACAGGTGCACTCCCTATTCCTTCACTCTCATAATTCGGTGGGACAGCAATCTGACACGACCGTAGAGAGATCAGGCGCAGGACCAACGGCTTAACGTGCCTTCCGAAGCACGGAGGAGCTCGAGATGAAATTTTTCGGTCACCCATCCGATGACTGGCATCTGCGAACGTTGCTTAACTTTAGCAACCGCAGGCCGACTGCGCTAACCACTGCGCCATCGAGCTCCTCAAAATTGGCAGTTGTGTAATACCCAGGCAACGTCTGGACCATTACACCAAGCGGGTCGTAAAAATTGGGCGTAAAAAATTGCGCCACCAATTTTAAACACCCAATTTTTGAGTACGATTTCACGATTAATGATGATTGTATACGAGCATTTTTGTCAAGTCTATACCTATATGTCGACAAACCCCATAGTATGAATAGGTGCTCAAAGTGAACTTAGCCAAGTTCTCAAGTTGCGGTGTTCTAAAATTGGGTGCTCAAATTAGACTTCCCCGTCTCCTGTTGCCAAGAACATCAACAAGGTGCTGTTAATAAATCATTTTGACAGGTATTACTCGGAACCCGCGAGCGTAATTGCGTCTGTTACACCGTCAAACACCCACTTGGAATAAACACCGCTGTATTATTTGAAATTCTACTCTGAATAATACAGGATTTCAAGATTGTGTTGTATATTTAGACTTGAGTTCTAGGTCTGCTTAGATTACTTTGATAAAATCTAGTGGCCGTCCGAACTTTCGTTCGGGCTTTTTTTTATACGTTGTGAGTACAATAAATTAGAAAAATGTGCATTGCTTCTAATTTATTTCGATTATAACATGATCCATGAGTCCACATTTTCTTTTTCAGGATGAGTTCAAAGTACAAAGAGACTTTTGAACTTTTCATGTTGTCATATTTCAAAGGCGATGATGGCGTCACATGACCTCTGAAAGGCCAAAAATCTAAATATAAATACTTCAAAGGGGACAATGTATTTTACTGAGTACATATAGGGAGTTACCCTGGTAACTGGTATCCACAAGTGGTATCGGAATTTGCGGTTTACTTTTAACCAACAAAAAGGTTCTAAATTCGAAAGTTTTTTGAATTCTCTGATCTGAATCTGAATTGCCTCGATGGTCTAGTTGCTAAAGTACCGGGCCATGGTCTCGAGGTCCAGGGGTGGGCAAAATTTGTGTCGATTTTTCTAAGCACAGCCCAGTTTTGTGATCACCAACCCGCATTTGGCAAGCGTGGTGATTAGACCAAAACCATCTTTGTAACGAAAACATAATTTCAAATTTTGGAGGCTTTTTGCCTTTCAGTGGGTCATGAAATAGGCTGGGACATATTAATATTTATCTTTACATTATCAGATTAGTTCCCGTTTGACCAAAAATAACTATGGAGTACATTGGACAAATACTTTTAAATCATTTCTATTACAACAAGAATATTTATATTAATTAAGCTTAACTGACTTCGCATTGAATAGTTCTTCCCTTCAAGCCCAATTTTGCGATAAAATGTAGCCTTCTCGTCTCTGAACCAAATTTCATTAAAGTCTGTTCTGTGTTTTATCGTAAAAGGATATCAGACAGACGGTTAAAACATTTATTACATTTGCAGAGATAATATAATAATAAAAGGACACATTTGTATGAATATAGAAAAACATGTTTGTAATTTGGAATAACTTTCAAACCTCGCTTGATTAAAAAACGCTTCATCATCCTAGCGTTTTTAGTTAGCGTAGTACAAGTCAATCAATCAATCATGTCATGTTAGGGAAGCTGAGATTTCACGGAACTTTAATAACAATAAAATGGTTTTATCTATCCATCAACATAGAATATTTTAACATTACTATAAAGATATTTCAATGTTATGTATCAAAAAATATCAACATAGGCACAAAGTGATTCATTTACTTTCGATTGGTAGACAGATCTGTTATTTTTAGACCTGTATAATAAAAAAGTTCGCGCAGGATCATTTTAAAATACAGCTGTAAATCAGAGTCAAAAAACGATTTAGATGGAAACTAAGAAAGTAAATGAAATTGCTTAGCCAATTTGCATACCTTATTTATTAAATGATTATATTACTTTTGGTTCTGATATTTTGCTTATATTTTACTTGTGAGCCTTTAAATATCCAATTGGTTATCAAATTACGATACGTTCTCAAATCATTCTGGTTTATTTTACTGGAGGTTCCGACTAGAGAATCAGTTGGATTCTTAAATCCGACCGAAACCTATGAAGTTTTAGTGGACATTTTGAACCCAATAATTTTCATAAATGGTATCCCTTTCGAAGGATTGCTAATTTATATAAGATAGCGGCCGCCCGCGACTCCGTGGATTTCGATTTCCAATATCCTATGTGTTATTCTGATGTATAAGCTAAACTATATTGTGGTAAAGTTTCATTCAAATCCATTCAGTAGTTTTTACGTGAAAGAGTAACAAACATCCATACATACAAACTTTCGCCTTTATTATAGTAGTAGGATACGAGCCCTACCAGTGCTGTACAAGAAAACCAATTTGCGGCTTGAACACTCACTTAAAGAGTTCCTACGGGACGACGTCTTTGGAATGCCAGGAAATCTTATATGGCGATATGAATTCCCAAGCGCTAGGTTTCTAGGTAGAAACTTAAGTCGAGAAATTGCACCTCAATGTTTGGCGACCTTTCGTGTACTGACTTAAATATATATTTTGAGAAAGAAAAATAAAAATACTATTGAGACATGTCTAGAAGTATAACTCATATGTCTCAGTACTGAGTTGGGGAGGGTTTGAAGTTTTAAAGGCAGGCCACGCATTTGCGGCCCTTGTAGAGATGTTGTTGTCCATAAGCAGCAGATATCACATACCACCAGAAGCTCGTTTGGCTCCCTTTAAATAAAAGGTAATTTAAACTACACCAAGTTATTTTATTAGAGCCAGTGAAAATACTCAAAATTATTTAATTAAAAGCGTATCGTTCACAACCCAAAAGAGACGGAGTAATTATATTGAAGTCTGTTTAATTAATACGTTTAGCTAATTTATGTTGTGTTTGAACGTTATATAATTACATTAATTATAATATCCTTTGTTACAAATACCGCAATTTTTTTCTTCGTACGTAAACGCATGCGTCCTTGTCACAACTTTCTTTAAGAATCATTATAGTTACTATCATAATAATAATATACCATTTTCGCATCCGTTGCGTTGATTTAAACATGATAGGAAACATCATACATAATATGCCATTTTTACGTGTAGGAAAATCGTAAAAACACACTAGGTTGAAATTACGCGACCGAAGTTTGCCGGCAATGCATGTTCCATACAAAATAACGTGACTTACTTTCGGCATATTGTGTCATCTTCCATTTGAAATACTCGTACATTGTAGGTGCAGTCGCATTTTTAATAGCGTGTTTCTATGCTATGGCAGGCAATGCTTTTGTGACTCCTCAGGTACCTCGGGTGTCCCGGGTCGAACATAAGCCGCCCAACTGGCGGCTGGCAGCGACCCGTCCTGATGCGAGCAAAAGGGGAAACTGGGGGGTTTAGTGGGTAGTGGGCGCTTATTTTTGCGCCCGAGCCCCACACACGGTCGCGGGCCTAGCTAGCCCGACACGGCGACATGGTGCGTCAAAGCATTCCCCTCAAAAAAAAAAAGGTACCTCGGGTGTCCATGGCCGGCTCTGATTGCTTTCCATCAAGCAATTCCACTGGTATTTTGTAACGTGTCATTTGCATTAAAAAAAACGCGTGATCATAATTTTAAGAGATTCTTTATATCAACAAAAAGATACCTACCAAACACACACAGTTTCTGAATTCATGATTGAAACTGACTACGATCTGAGCAATTATGTTAAAGGTATTGTAAAATGCTATATACTTAAAGCCTCAAATATTAGTATTTCGGAATGAACAGAATTACGTAGCGAAATAATTTTGAGGTTTACTGTTAACATACAAATTCCTGTAATTTTATGCTGAGGAAAAGTTAATGTATTATAGCCCACATTTCATACTGATTGGCAATTAATTCACAAATTAAAATACCGTATATCGGCTTCACAAACGAATTCTGGGTTAAAACTGGTATTCCAGAAGTTAATGTTGGAGTTACGTAATTTTATATCGTATGACGTCATAAATTAAATAAATTTTACTGTCACCATTGTCGCCTCGGTGCTACCTAGTTTAACTACCGTGCTGTAAACCCAATGTCCTTAATTTGACTCCCGGTTTTTCCCAAATCCTAAGAAATCTCGGGTTTGTTATTAGCTGAAAAACTCGCATAAGGCGTGTTTATTTTACATTTATGTTATTTAATTATGCGATAAAAAAACAAAAGCTTAAGCTGATGAGCTACTTTTATCAAGAACAGCCTAAGAGATCGTGGCTTTGAAGTCCTCCTTAGGTTCTTAGGTCTTGAATGGAAATGTAAAAATTAACACCCTTTGTCTGTATTCACTCTTCCATATGTTATGAGAATTACTGCGTATACAAGTAGGTATATTTCCAAAGAACATATGGACCCACGTTTTATCCTCCGCCCAAAACGAGGGTAGCGATCGTACTTATACCCCGGAAAACAACCCGGAAAAACAAAGTCTAAAAATTTACTCCGCGTACCGTAAAATAAACTTTCCATTTTTAATAATCCTGTTCTTTTACCCAACCCGAACAGTTTCAAGCTTAAGTGCGTTACGTCATAAAAGTAACCCGAATTCAAAATAGGTATTACGTCCATAACATGCGAAGGTAAGGTGGTATAAGCCGCACCCGTACGTTTAAGCCAGGCCTTTCCGACAGTGTCAGTGGGCTTTCTCAATTTCTCGCAAAAGAACCACAGTCATTTGTTTGTACCCCGCCCCGAAACGAGTTGAAACAAATTTTCCGCTGCGTTTGTAGAATGCTTAACATTCCTCACCGAGCTAATTTCGTGACTTAAAAATGTACTAAACATCGGATTCTTGATGTTTCTTCTATTTTCGGTATTGCCTGTTAAACAGAAACGTTTTGGTTGGTGAATAGCTAAAGTTATCTTCGTCTTTTTTCGAACACTTTGTTTAGATATTTTGTTTAGAAATTGTTCTAAATGCCCTTGCTTAATGAATATCGAAATATAAAAATGCATAAAAATTATTAAAATATTTGAAATTTTATACATTTTATATGCAAGAGAAAATGTGATGTGACACTTGCGCCATTACGCTAGAAGAGCAGTGAAATATTTCAGAACGTCTGCAAAACTTATCTGGCTAATGGACGGCACTCGGCATTAAGACGAAGTTGTGGACTTTATGCTTCAACCAGTGCCAACTTTGACCACTTCTCGTGTCCTTAATGTTTTCGCAAACATTAAACTTGGTTGACAACTGACTCGGCCATCCGGCAAATTTTGTTTATACATCGCCAATTTTGCATTAAAGGGAAGCTGTTGCAAAGTCAAAGTATTTATTTCGAAAGTAATTTACAAAGGAATAATTTTGTGATTTTTAAACTTCCTTGCACTTGTCAAGCGGCTTACTTAGAAGAAGAGCCGCAATAAAATCAACAGTTGGCCTTTTTAATGTAATTGACATGGAATGTTTTATAGTGTGGCAAAGAAACTTTGAAGCCAATGTTCAGTAACTTAACAACGTGATAAGTACATAATAACGCTGGTCATATAAAGGGTTAAATCTACAAATCCTGATGATATTGTTAACAATACCTTCTTTCTTAACTTTGTGACATTGTAAGATTTGATTTGGAATGAACCATTCAATTTTTATTGTCAAGAATGTAAAATTGATGTGATCTACGATAGCATAGAAAGGCTTCGTTTACATATCAAGTATTGTATCCGGGACGAGTGGTTTAGCAACAATGTTTGTTGTACAATAGTTCAATGCAGTCCAAGTTGACTCGGTTAAAGAGAGGCACTTTAGCAAAGATATAAATGTGTCATAAAATAGACGTATCAAACTTGAAACACGATCTTATTATCTTATCTGACAAGTATAATACCTACTGCTTGGTGATCCGATTTTATTAATATTAGTTATTAACGTACCTGATTGACAATCTAACACGTTAATAACTAATCCTGTCAGACAGCCTAACAGAAACTATAATTTGAGACGGGTGAACGTCCTTAGATATAATACTCGTACATTGTTATATTTAATAAACCTTCCCCCGAAACTTCTTTCTCCGGGTCTTAAAGAAACCGGACACAACATTTCATCCTCTTCAGACCTCTATTGTGAGCAAGGTGCGGGTATTATTTCAAAAATTTCCAAAGTTATTGTTGCTCGTTACTCATCCCGGCAATAAGCGTCAAAATGATTTATTCCTCCCTTACTTATTGGAACACAAGCGTTACTCTGGCTTAGCATTGTTATTATATTCACATTTTAAATATATTTTTCAAGGGCTGATTTAATATTTTCCTCCTTGACTGTTCAAACGGAAAAAGCATTTCGTTAAAATTATCGTAATCTAATGCTATAATGTTTTCCAGCTAGTACATAAAATCATAATTCTTTACGATAAAAACTGAGCTCGCTGAAAAGCTCCACTTTTTCTCGTATAATCTTATTTTTAATTAATCTCCTACTTCAACGTTCCAGCGTAAATTAAATTCTGAAATTAAAGTTTTAAACATTCTTAGGCGACTTGCTGTATAAAAAAGTCAGTACAAAATAAAGAGAAAAAAACATGTTCTGATCAACAAAGATGAAAATATATGGCAATCGAAATCAATACATCGATGAAGCCTTTATGAATAAGGAATAGATAGTCATGAGTTTGAATATGTTTTAATGTAATAATTTTATTTTTCCAGTGACGTCATCGGAGGAGGTGGATGATGGAGAGCCTTACCTGCACGTGATGGCGAGGCCGTCAGTCTTCAACGCTGGAGAGAGGCGAGCCATCTTCTGCCAAGGGAGGAATCTACCAGATGTAAGTATTTAATTACTCTAACCAATTAAAAGCACAGTATGTATTTTAAACATCTTATACAAAATATGCACAATTTAAGGCGCGTTCTATTAAATGAAACTAAGTTGAACTTCTTCCATCAACACAATTTTATTTACTCGTATAGGCAGTAGGTACATATATATGAACGGAATGAACGTTGATCTAAAATAACCATTATTCTTCATAGGACAAATAGTGAGTTTGTGGCCAAACTAGGTCGATACTTGTGAGTAAATTAAAATACATATTTCGCTACCTACGCCGGTGTTATTTTTTTAAACCTGAGTATATTCAAGGCAAGAGTCAATTGTCAGATGCTACACCTTAAGCAAGCTATATCTTGCTATAATCAGACAAGTTGGTTGGTAATAGCCCACTCTATTCCATTATAACAACTTCTTCAAAGAAAAATCAAATATTCCTCTCATGAGGTGTAGGTTAGGTGGATTGCGATAGGCTGATGTTGATGTTGATAATGATTCCTTTCCCAGGAGATCAATTGGTACACTCCCTCCGGCCAAGTGGTGGGTGTGCGCGAGAGCTCCAACACCAGACGGTACGTCGAGCGCAAGGCTGACGACAAGGGAGTGCTGGTGCCGCTCATCTTCCACGAGCTGAAGATCTCCGACACCGGCAGCTGGGTGTGCAAGGCTGGAGAGTACAATGAGACTATTGACATCATTGTTGGAAGTAAGTGAAGAGTTTTACAAGTTAATAATAATAAAAGACACCATCACAGACATTAAAATGTATTATACGTTTTTCGCACTTGTAATCCTTCCGGAACCTTCTCTTTTCTATAGGAATGTGATTTTCAGGCAATACATAAACATACCTGAATGCCTATCTACTGCAAATCTTGGTCTAAAGACCAAGAGAAGTTGACTATAAGTGAACTTTTTAAGTTTTTTAAGTTTTATTTAACGTAGATGATGAATTGTGGAGTGTTAATAATCTCGTACAATGCCGACCTATCGCCGACGATTGATATTAAATAAAAGATAAAATGTTTTTCTTTGATAAATAAAAGCACGAACTTTTGCGGTGAATGGAACACGGAAACCGTGTTCTGTGGTTTAAGGCTACGAAATCCATTGCTACTGTTAATATCGTGGGCACACCAAAAAAATTATGGTTTGGCATGGTAATACCAGAAAAACTCAACATAAAGCTAAAATTGATTTTGAGTCAGAGTTAAATAATAACTTCAAACTTTTTTAGGTTAAATATTTTAATAACAATGTATTATATTAATGCTATGAATATTCTTGCAGGCTCGAATCCTGCTAGGGGAATAATTTTTTTTATGATAAATATCAGCATTTGAGCTCGATTCATTGATGTTCACAAAAGTATTTGATTAGTTTTGTCTATCCGTTCCGCGGTATACGTAACAGAGGCATTGAGTTAAACTTAGTAATTGGTGTGTAAGTCTTAGAATTGATTATTTTATGTTTTGTTCATTTTGTAAATGGAAGTTTTCTACACCCACTCCCCTCACGTCTTCTTTACCTTTGTTGCTAGTTTTGTTGTAACAACCCGCTGCTTAATTAATATAATAGCTTGCAGGACATTTGGTCTCATCTTATAGACATTAGTGGAGTACGAATGCATGTCACCATTCTCCAGGGATTAGAATATTCTACCCGAGTGGTTGTATGTTTAAGTTTTTAGCTACATTGATGTACAAACACGTAGCGGCACATATCCGTTTAAATATTAAGTACTAGCGGCCGCCCGCGACTTCGTCCGCGTGGATGTCGGTTTTCATTATACGAATGTTTTTTCCCGCTAACTCCCGTTCCCGTGGGAATTTTGCAATATCCTTTTGCAACTAAGCATCAAGTTTACTAAGGGACCTGCATGCCAAATTTCAAGCGTCTAACTCAAGTAGTTTAGATTTTCCATACAAACTTCCACCCCCTCATTTCGGGGAAGTGGGGGGTTGGAATGGGTCAAAAAGTAGCCTATGTTCTGTCTCAGTGTCTAAAGATTGTCTGTACCAAATTTCATCAAAATCAGTTGCGAGGTTTAAGCGGGAAAGCGTAACAGACAGACAGACAGACAGACAGACAGACAGACAGAGTTACTTTCGCATTTATAATATTAGTTGGGATGAACTTTATTGTGTCAGTGCTAAGACTTGATGCATGTATATTGTTTGTAACGAACTACGCCAGTTTGTGTGCATAAATTAAATAAATTTTCTACACAATTTTGTTCAACACTATTAACAAAAAAAAATCGGTGCCTTGGAAACTTATTCACTTAACGGGATCAGTCAACGAAGTTAAAAAAATGTATGCCCCATTTTATCCCATGGTAGGGTAGAGCTTTACGGAATAAGTTGACGAAACCCCAAAAATTTATAACGTGACACAATTGAGTAAGAAGCTCCCATCGGGTTATTTGCACGACGGATACTCTGAGATCAATTACTAGTAACTACCTTGAACTTGGAAAAGTTTGATATTATTGTTAAACCTAATACACTCGATATTTGAAAACTAAACGAAATTCTTCTTTTCAGTAAAAGTGAAAATTCCTAAAAGAACTGAGGAAAAGGAAGGTGACGAAGGAAAGTCTATTAAATTGGACTGTGAAGCTAAAGGAACTCCCATGCCTGTGGTTCAGTGGTACAGAGATCAAAGGCCTATTAATGGTAAGCAAAAATAACAATTCATCTTACTTAGTTATGAATGTAAAAGTTAAAGTATACTTTTTAGATGCATAAGAAAGCAATGGCGCATTTTTTTATGGTTTAAAATGTTGAGACGTATTAGTATTTTTTTTTTGACAGGAATTATTATAGAAAACTAAAGTCCTAAAGTTAAAGTTTCAATAAACCCAGTAATTCCAGGGATCCTATGTACTTAAGTAAATAATTAATGTTAAGAGCCTGTTAAAATAAATGACATAGCAAAATTGTATTATTTCTTTGAATGAACAATAATATTAAACAGCCCATTACTTTTTAGAAATATTCAGTATACGAGGGCTGCCTTTTAAGTTTTGTCGTTTGAAGAAAAAAACAGAACTACAACATTTTTGTCGTTGTTATTATTTTAAAGAGTATTTATTACGTAGATTAACGCAGTTTTCCATTTGCTCGAATTAGTTTTTTACGTATTAATTCCACTCCAAAGTGAGGGTGTTCAATTAGGCTAACTTGAAGCATCAACTGCTTCTTCACCGGACTAGAAATTTGACCACAAAGTTTTTTTTTAATTTTAGGTATTCTAAAGGATTCTCTAGGGTTTAGGCTAGGTCTGTACCAGGTTAGGTCAATTTATTTAATGTTTTTATTTTTCAATTGCTGAATCGTATGTCGAACGCTGTGTGAGCTCGCATTGTCATAGTGTTAGATGACGCGTCGCTCAGGGTGAGATTTCCTAAGTTCGGAGATGACTTCTGGTAAACAAACTGTTGTATACTATTCTTCATCAACCGTTCCACGAACACCAAGTTCAATTGTCGCAACATGGGGAGTTTTTTGCGACGATCGAGGCCACCGTCTCCTTTGAAATGCTTCGAGAGCGAACAACTTCGGTCAGCTTCGACTTGTTTTAAAGGATACATATTCTTGAATGTTGTTTGGAATCAGGATTGTAAGCATAGACCCATGATTCTTCATCTCTGATGATGTCGTAGACGAGATTTGACTCTCCCCAATCTAGCCTTGGAAGAATTTTCTTACAACATTTGCCGCGACCCAACTTTTGATCGTGGGAAAGCAAATGGGAGATCAAACGGGAAACTAGCATTCTCACACCAAACTCTTAATGAAAAATCTTATGAATGTTTTCCCTGAGATGCCTAATAAAGCCTATTTCTCCCGATATGTTACATGACGATCTTTATGAATTAGTTGTCTCACAGCAACGATGTTAACTTCAGTGAAGGCAAATTTTGGACGTTCTTCACGAGATTAGTCACTGAGACTAGAGTTTCAACGCTGGAATACTAAATACTACTTTTTGATAGTCTGCAGACATGGAGCTTCCTTGTGGTATACAGATCATTGTACTTTAAAACACTTAAGTCGTGTCAGGTCACTTCGAAAGTTGTAGAAAATTATTGCTCAGGTATTTTCCTTAGTAAGAAGCATTCTTGTGCGCGACCTGCTAGGTTTAGAACGATGTTGCGACTAAATAAAAGCATTAATCCTTACACTTTTAATTGTTTTCACGTTCTTAAATAAAGCAATTTCGAATATTCAACAGTTAGAAATTCAAAATTGGCGGGAAATATTTAAACGACAGAACTTAAAAGGCAGCCTTTGTACTAAGTATTTAGATAACGTCCGAGTATAATATTGTAATATTCAACGTTTATTATTATTGCATATTACTTTCTTTCAGTCGAAGGAAACAACAAATATGTCATTAAAAAGAAAGGAGACATTTCTACCTTGGAAATCAAGAATCTTTCCTACGAAGATGTGGGAGATTATGTTTGCAAAGTGACACAGAAGGCGCTGTCGCATTATATCGACAAAACAATCAGTTTGTCAGTCATCCGTAAGTATGATTATATTTTTATCTGCCTATTTCTATTTTTATATACCTTCTGCTTTAGCCCAAAATATAAGCTACCGTTAGATTTTCATACTGGAGATGAAAAATCCCCGTAGAAGATTACTGCAAAAATTGAATGATAAATGAAAAATTGTATTTATAATTTGACGTTATATTGTTTGGGCCACTTCTTTATCGTAAACAGCTGTTGCCGCTTCAAACTATGAAGCATAATGATTTATGATTTTGTGCATCCAAATGCAAAAAAAAAATCCAACATTTTCTTGTTTTATGAAGGGCTCTATGTATAAAGATCTTCGTCTATAAAAATCTATACTAATATATAAAGCTGAAGAGTTTGTTTGTTTGTTTGTTTGAACGCGCTAATCTCAGGAACTACTGGTCCGATTTGAAAAATTCTTTTTGTGTTGGATAGTGTATTTGGCGAGGAAGGTTATAGGCTATAGTATATATCTATTATTTTATCCCAAGGGGATGAAAAAGGGGATTAATGTTTGTATGAAACTTTGTCAATTTTAAACCGATTGGGCTGGGACTTTGCATGCATAAAGCTACTATGTCATAAAGATCCCCTTAGAAAGGATTTTTATATGTTCCACCCCAAGGGGATGAAAAAGGGGATTAATGTTTGTATGAAACTTTGTCAATTTTAAACCGATCGGGCTGGGACTTTGCAAGCATTAAGCTACTATGACATAAAGATCCCCTTAGAAAGGATTTTTATATGTTCCACCCCAAGGGGGTGAAAAAGGGGATTAATGTTTGTATGAAACTTTGTCAATTTTAAACCGATCGGGCTGGGACTTGACATGCATAAAGCTACTATGACATAAAGATCCCCTTAGAAAGGATTTTTATGTGTTCCACCCCAAGGGGATGAAAAAGGGGATTAATGTTTGTATGAAACTTTGTCAATTTTAAACCGATCGGGCTGGGACTTGGCATGTATGAAGCTACTATGACATAAATATCCCCTTAGAAAGGATTTTTATATGTTCCACCCCAAGGGGATGAAAAAGGGGATTAATGTTTGTATGAAACTTTGTCAATTTTAAACCGATCGGGCTGGGACTTGACATGCATAAAGCTACTATGACATAAAGATCCCCTTAGAAAGGATTTTTATATGTTCCACCCCAAGGGGATGAAAAAGGGGATTAATCTTTGTATGAAACTTTGTCAATTTTAAACCGATCGGGCTGGGACTTGGCATGCATGAAGCTACTATGACATAAAGATCCCTTAAGACAGGATTTTTATATGTTCCACCCCAAGGGGATGAAAAAGGGGATTAATGTTTGTATGAAACTTTGTCAATTTTAAACCGATAGGGCTGGGACTTGGCATGCATGAAGCTACTATGACATAAATATCCCCTTAGAAAGGATTTTTATATGTTCCACCCCAAGGGGATGAAAAAGGGGATTAATGTTTGTATAAAACTTTGTCAATTTTAAACCGATTGGGCTGGGACTTGGCATGCATAAAGCTACTATGACATAAAGATCCCCTTAGAAAGGATTTTTATATGTTCCACCCCAAGGGGATGAAAAAGGGGATTAATGTTTGTATGGAACTTTATAGGTATAGTATATACCTACGTTTGCGGAAACCGGAAACCACGCGGACGGAGTCGCGGGCGGCCGCTAGTGTTATATATGCGGCAAATCTCTCTGAACCGTTTTCAATATCCGAAATGTATCTCATCGCTACAAGCGCTTTCCCGCTTTCAAGTAAAGGATCAGGGTTGATGGATGGGGCTAAGCATCGTACTGTATGCATATCACGGGATTACATTGTGAAGGTGTTAATAAAATTACTCTTATTTCAGACGCCCCCGTTCTTCACACGGCAGAAACGGTGGAGACGTACGGAATTCTGAATGAACTGTAAGTCCTCGAGGAAGAATTTATTAAAACTTTTTGACGCCTTTTTTTCAACTTTCGTGATTTATTGGTTAAGACGATTTTTTCGATGTTTACTAAATAAAATAATGTTAAAAGGGTGCAGGCTTGGGATTCACACACGTCAATATAGAGCTATCTACTTAGAAATTGTGACTTTTAAAATTAGGTAGGTATATCAAATTCTGAATGTTTTGGAAGATTATGAACTTTGGGTTTACATAATAAGACAATGGTAAATACTCCAACTGCATTAATGTATTATTAATAAGCTTCTGCGCAAAATTCAAATACAAAAATATTGCTTACTTTGCACAGTAAGAACCTGTCGTGTGCGGCACACGCATTCCCTCCACCAACATACCAGTGGTTCAGACGCAGGGACAACCATGATTCTGAAATCTCCGATGAAGATACTGTAAGTATTCCATTGATGGTAAATCTCACCGTTTTAAGGAGAAACTAGGTTTAGATTTCAACATTCTATCAGAGATTGTTAAAATTTAGGTTACCTCCGGCAATGCAATGGCAAAGAATTTGGAGATGTCCATTTTAGATTGCATCAATCAATCAAGATCTTTTTTACTGTATATAAATTTCCTAGCCAATTATCTACGTCCCTTTTTTTACATACCTATGAAACTGAACGATATTTTTTTTAGTACGATAACAAATTCTGCCATATTTGACTATTTCTTCTCTTAGGTGTTCACTGCTGAAGATGGAGGAGAATCAATCTTGAGCCTCAAACTGAGGACTGAAGAAGATCTCGGTCAGTACGTGTGCAAAATCCAAAACACCAAGGGCAGAAAGGTCGTCGTATTCGACATCTCCCGCGGATCCAAACCACCTCCACCAGACTTCGTAAGTCATTTGCATATAAATCGCACCAACAAGTTGACAGAAGAAAGGTACAAAGTCGAAGGCTATAGAGATAAACTTTCCAGAGCTTCTAAATCTAAATCTATGTTTTTAAACTTTTTCTTTAAAATGTATGCTATACTTAAGGCTTTATTATTGTATCACAATAATAATGAATTCACATGACCATGAAAGTAAACATATAGCACACAAAATCGCGTTCACGTTATATCATAAAGTATCATTTTGCTGGAGCGTCACTTTATACTGATTCTCCCTGTCTTTTTAAGAGAGTTATTGCAGAAGGCATGCTATTAAAAAATGCTAACTTGCCAGGGAAACCTGAATGCTATCCCTGGTAACACCTTCTTCTTTAGCTGACGGAAAATAAGTAGTCTACAAAAGGTGTGCTCTAAAACGGTTGAGCTGATTTCTATTTGTTTATCATCAGGCGTCAGTCTTGGGCAGCGACGTGGAATCTGTGACCTTCAATGTGTCCTGTTCAGAATGCAACTTCACTCCCTTAGCAGAGGGCATATCTGCAAGACCAGAAAACCTCACCGTTATTGGTAAGTGCTTAAGCCCAAAATAACCTATACATGATATCCTCGTGGACAGTTACTTTGTAACAGCATGACTTAAAAACGCATTTCGTTGTTCTCAATAAGCGTTAATTTGCCGGAAATAAAGTTGGTTGTACTTGAAGTATGCACCGAATATTAATTTTTAAGATGCGTCTGTGGACTAAATGTCGACTAGGCACACTGTAGCATCACATAAGTTGCACAAATTATAATAAAATGTATATATCTTTCAGGATACCAGTTCCAGCTTACTCCCGTTGCGGAAAATTACCTACCAAATTGGGATGTTGCATATGAAAGGCTCCTAAATATTACCGAAGGTAAAAAAAAACTCGTTAACTAAAATTTTTGTAGGAATTATTAAGCATGTAGAGTGACATGAGCTGAGCATATAGCATGAGCATGTTGCCAATATAGTCATGAAAGTTGAGATTATAAATAAGAATTTTGAACCAAAGTCTTTTCATAAGGCTCAAATGCGTATTTGAAGACCCGGCCTATGTGCCTGCGTTTGAATTCCACCTATGGCAAACATATCACTATTTCAACATAATATAGACAACCATGTGGAACTAATATTTCTTTTCATGATCTATGCCTAGCTGTATTTATTTTAAAATACCACATTCCCACTGTATCTTCATTGATTCTTCTACTGCTTAAGCTTCTTACGTTGGAATCATATTGTTATCCGATCATTATCTTTAATCGATTACCTTCTTGATTGCAGACAACTCATACGTGGTCGGTGGTCTCCCCAACACGACCGAGTTTCACGTCCGCATCAGATCCCTCAACGCAGCCGGCTACTCCGACTGGTTCGTGGCCAGCGATCACCCCAGCACCACGTCCGATGCGGTGCGACTCATCGCCACCGTCGCCTTAATCGCTATCCTTCTGTTCTTTAGCTTCTAAGATCCTTTTGAGTTCGTATGCTGTTGAAGCGGTATTGTGAATGTTGATGGTTTCTTTAGAATTAATTTCAACTCTTCGTCTCTTTCAGTTAAGCTGAGGTGAACCCTCTAAGTTCCCTTGCATCACTCCGCAAGGTTTTGGGTTCCAAATCAGTATTTATAAAATATAACTAACCCTTCATTGCTCGATACTTTCTTTTCGATCTCTGAGATCCTTAAGTAAAAAATATTTTATTTGTTAAATATTTTCGTTTACCTTGTACCTAATACATGAAGTTAACTTTTATTGAATATACTGTTAAGCTATGTAATGTTATGGTATGGGCTTACAACAATACTGCTTTTACAGTATATGGAATTAGAAGGTATTCTAAGATTTTAATGTTACCAGGTTTAAATTATCATCTCGTACCAGCCAAAGAAATTATGTTAGTTTTTAGTTATTTAAGGCTCTCATCACAATCAAAATTATTTTATTTAATTCATTAAATATGTTGCTTTGATATTTTAACATCCCAATTTGTTTTATCTGGCATTGGAATATGAAGAATTTCTGAATTTGAAAGAAGTAACTTTACGTCAGAATAATGACATAAGATTGAATAAAAACCTACATTAAATATCAATCACCTAGTTTCTGAGAAAAATATGATGATGTGATGTACTTAAAAATTATACCTATTCCAAAGCCTAATAAATTGGGAATGTGTCTTTAAATCTGTAAAACGTTTGACTCAGCTTGAACCCAACTCAACGTCATTTTATTTTAAAATATTTTGTGTTGTTTACTTAAAATTATAAAGTCCTCATATTTTTTTTTATTAAGTGAGATAATAACGGCACTCCTGGTAAATCTGCACTAGTTATGACATTGATGTGGGGATGACTTTATTATTTCTTAGGAAACCAAACCAAGTTAGTGTACATTTCTATAGCCAAGGTTTAATAATTATATGTGACGATAATTATAAAAACCAAATCACAAAATATTATTGTCAAATACTGTGTGTGACCTTAGTTGTTAGAATATCTTGATTTAATTTTGTAAATATTTAGGAGATAATAATTATTACATGTTTCACGCTGATCCCCAAAACATTCCAATTATATTTAGATAGGAAATATTCGAAATAATTGTCTATTACTGCAGTTTTAACTAAGTAATTGTTCATCGTCGTGCCCACGTGTAAAATCGGCCTGAACTCGATATTTATATATATTATATAATATTAGACATTGTTGAAAATATAATAATTACGTGATTAGTAAGTAAGGATACTAATTTTATCGATGTTTCTTGGTTAATCTTGTATACCACTTTTAGCACATAGAAATGTTAAAAACGCTTTTTAATTTATTTATGCTGTGGGTATATTATATGAAACGTTACTTCTGTTACTGAAGCAAAAAAAACTTAAAGTACTAAGTAACTGATATGTTAATTTTTCATAAGATCTTTTAAAACTAAGGGCGTGCATTTTGTCCACTGCCCATGCAATCTATAAAATGCAGCATAGAAATGGTATAATTTTATTCACATTAATATATGATCAGTATGGTAAGAGCTAACGTCGTATGATTTATCTGGTTCAATCTAATCAAACCAATACATGATTATTATTTTTGATCTCCTAGAGATCTATCTCGATGTGGTTAATATAAATGTTGATTTATTTTGTAAATATTGGAATATCTATTTTTAGCGTTATTTTAAATTTAGGTTTAAAGGATTATTGCATAGTAGGAGTTCGTGAATATTTTTATAATTTTGCAGTTATAACATTATTTTAAGCTATGATGTACTCATTTATAAAATATAGGAAAAACAATTAATTTCACATCATAAACATTAAATTGTTTCATCATAGGTAAGTTTTCTTCATGATTCTTTCTAATTATTAAGAAAATATGTTTACATCTTTTTATTTCTTGGATAGTGTCAAACCTAAAAAAGATACCTACTTACAAAATGAAAAAAATAACATAGTATTACTCGTACATAGTCAAAGTGTTGTAAAACTACCTGTTTAGCTTTGTATAATCATGTTCATTTTAAATTATTATTATTGTAGAATTAATATTTTAAATGTTGAAATTATAAATTGAACTGTGACAATATTCGTGCAGGTACTATAGCAAACGCCCATTTCTTATAACCGTAAGTGTCTTAGATCTTTCGATTTAATTTCGTTTTCAATTTAAATACATTTACAAAATCTAAATTACACAATCTAAAATTTAATTGAAACGGCTTAATGAGCAAGCACTGCTCAAAACATTAATGTGAATTACTTAGTTGTTAGATGTGTTTAAAGGAATTGATACAAACTTTCAAGATGACCATGCCGCTTAAAAATTGCGAAGTAACTAAAATGATTTCATTCATTTTTGCTCTATCACTAATGTTATCGTTTCCATTGTCTCGATTGTAAGCACTCATTGGATTAATATATCATTAGATTTCTTTCCATCTACAAAGTCTGGCTATCCCGATTATTGTGTTTATTTTTTTTTGATTCGCATATCCTTTGCATATCCTCAATCAATAACAACTTTAAGCAGTCAAAAAAATATGCGTGTTGATCGAGAGTACGTATGCAACATTTCAACATTTTGACCTGTAAAGCATCATTGATTAACCTCTAACCGTTTAACCTTGGTGGAAAAGATTGAACATAGTGACAACACTATGTTGCATATACTATGCACTAACAATAACATATTGTTTTGATGTTTTATCGCCGTCAATTTAAACTGCGACTAAATTAGCAATTACTTTGGCTATATCAAAATTGTTACCGAAAGACTGATCTTTGGTTATTCTTCAATACTCTTTCATTCTAGCTATCTCTCTGTTATAAAGTGTACGTTTGATAACTTGAGTACCTATAAATTAAAAACCACCAAAGACTTTTTAAAAGCTGGGGTACTCTTGTTCTTGACTGACCAACTTATAATTGTTAAATATGTCTCGAGCCTTATATTTATCGATTTAGTATCGTTTGAGACCTATGTATAGCTTATAAAGCTTTATACCATAACATATTGACGGTAAATTAAATTTTATAACTGTTTTGCAAAGTTTACAATGATTTTGTACGTAAGTAGGATTTAGCACCTGAACTTACGTAGTGTTTCGACATTTGTATATATAATATGTAACTATAGTCCATTTCACCCAAGATGATCCCGGTGATAGTTGACGGTTCGAAGAAAAATCGACACTATTTGAAAGCATTAAGAACCCTATGGAAAATCATAAATTGAGCTCGTGGAGCTTAATGCCTTGAAATAAAGTTTAATTTCGTGTAGAAAGTAAACTTGTCACAGAGATCATCCAAGTTGAAATTAACTTTAAATCTCATGAGGATTTTGAGTAGTTGATGTGATGATTGTTTTATTAAATGTTTATAACACGTCAGTGTTCACTCTGGTTTGTCAACTGCATTTTACATAACGATATTATGTTTGCTACTTTTGTGTACACTTACTGTTATGTTACTTACACTGATATCTCTGCCTCGAATAAAATGATTGATAAATAAATCAATTTATTTTTCTTACCATCTAAAATTTACTGTCAACCTGTTTTTCTAAATTAATTGTATTTAATATGTCTCTGTCCTTTTCTTTATGATGGACCACATCATGATGTCAATGATAGATATTAATATTATCAAGTACTTCAATTTAAACGAGCTCACCCATGGTGACTTTGCCTATATCTGTTTCAGACAATTGTTCCTTCAACCAATCCTACAACGTTTTGATGTACTGGAAAATAATTGAAAGCGGATACAAACATCCCCATTTATTAACAAATAACCAACTCATTTTACATTTAAATATTTATGTTATTTAATTTAAAACCAGAATTAATAAATTAAATCGTTCACGGTACAAGAAAGGTACGGTATGTTTTTATAATATGGTAGTCTTGACAGGAATCTCTCATTCTCTCAGGAGACGTCTTAAATCTTATTAAAAATTGAAAATAATTTCTTATTGTAATTGTCAACAAAATTACTCGCATGTCCTATACTAATTTTATGATCAAAGTACACAAGAATGTCAAGACTAAAATGCCCCCTGCAAAGAATATTCCATAAAACATTGAGTTCGATTGAGCTTCTTCTACATTTCCTTCTGATGTGTCAGGTTCTGCAGAAACATCATCAATTTCTTCAACTCCTTCAGTGGTCACTTCTTCATCAACAGTGAAAGCCAATATCGGGTTTGACCAGGATGAGTAGCCAAGTTCGTTTGCAGCTCGCAGTCGTATCCAATATTCAGTGCCTGGTTCCAAGCCATTGATAGATACTGTGGCACCTGCACAACAAATTCAAGTTATTTGGGGTCCAAATTAGGATTAGATAAATTTTCTTGTGATTCCAACCTTAATGAAACACGAAGAAAGTCACTTAGAATTTAATTCTAAGGATTTTTTTACGGAATCTTTGAGAGTCAGCGTTGAGACTGTAGGAAGCAAAATGTTTCAGCAGATGTTATAGTCAAAAGCTAAATTCGTAATTAAATTGTATACAATGTGGTGTTTCTATTATAACTATTGTGTCTACCAAAGTTGGGGGGGTCTTAAAGGCCGGCGCTACCTCTAGTGTCGCTGATGTATGGGCGGCGGTGGTTGCTTACCAACAGGCAAACCCTTTGCTCGTTTTCCGCCTGTAGGTACCATAAAAAAGTGGTATGTACCTGGAACATTCATGGTCACGGTTTCTTCTAATTCAACTGTTAGAATTTTTGACTTCTTCCATTCGTTTTCTTTAGGCAGTCTCCGTTTACCTTCTTCTTGCAAAGTCTGCATCTGAACCTCTGTAATAAGAAAGTTATAACCAATCCAAAATATCACAGAAGAACTTTATATTATGGTTAATTTTTTGTTGATTTGATTGTATGTTTTTATAATTATATTGATTCTGCAGTCAAACTGTTTACCTGAACAGTTTTGCAGAATACTGCTTTGTACAAAGATTTTTGTAAGAGATGAATAAATAAATAAATAAATAAAATAAACATCAACGATCAACGTTAATCTCCTAAATATATAGCTCTAAATCTAAATAACTGTTTCTTCAAATGATTATCAAGCCCTCCATTTTATATGTAGTACAAAACACTAATCTGGTTTTCTAGACTTACCGTTAACATGGAAAAGTATATCGTCAGACCACGTAATATTCAAGTCTATTCGAGTGTCAGTGTTATTTAGCACATCTACCTGAAATAAAAAGCAAAATAAATAATTTGTATGGGAAATAGGGTCTAACTTTCAAAGATATTAACGCCTATGTATTTAACTCGGCCATTTCGGTCTTGCAAATATTTGCCTTGAACAAACTCTTACACTCATAATTTAATGAATGACCTCAATTCTTGGGAAAAGGGGATTTAACAATAAAATATAATTAATAAATGGTCATAAATTATTCTATCTGTACTATGGAATATATTTGAAAAGAAAAGAAGTTAAAATAACACCTCTCTTGGTCCTGGTACATTACTAAGTAACCATCTGTTTTTCACTTATAAGTTTCCTAATTAGTTACAAAATGTAGTTCGTGTTTTAAATACACGTGTTTTGATAGATATTAGAGACTTAACTAACTACAAAAGAGCATGTTAATTTCAATTATCCGCAAATGTACAGATGCCATGGATATTTATTTCTTCTTCATTATTTACCTCTTCTGGTAGTTTAGGTTTCTCCATCTTAAGAACGATGAATTTCTTAGAGGAGTCGCCTAATTCATTGGACACTCGACAGACATACTTCATGCCAAAAGTGACTGCGTTGGCGACAATAGACACCGCAGTGCTGGTTCCATCATCCGATTCGGTGACCTTTTCTGGAGGGTAGTTCAATAGTGTTTCTTCATTTATTTCCGAGAACCATTTGAAAGTGGGCGTCGGGTAGGCGTTTGGTTTACATTCTAGATCCACGCTGAAATAGTAAAGTGAAGGTTTAATTATTTTGTAAAATTAACTCAGTTTTGTGTGGCTATATTTTGTTTCAAGTGTAATTGTGTCGATTTGTTCGAATCCATCGTATTCGTTGTGATAATATTCTATTACTGCATGTTTTGCCTGACTGATATATTGAAATTGCTTCATATTTGCTTGCATAAATTATGTATGAAATGAAAATAATGTTGATTAAGATAAAGGACAAATTATTAATACTTATAAAAGAAATGAACTCAAGCTATGTTCCCTTTAAGTTAAAAAGTGCCCAACAGAAATTAATTTCATAATTGATATTACCAAATTACCTGTCGTTAACTTTGGCAAATATGACGGCTACATCATCGTCCTCGAAAAACGGAGCATCTGAAATGAGGAACTTGCTAATTAAACTAATTAAAGGTCAGCTTTGCCGCGAACATGTCAGTTAATCATTTTATTTGCATCTACTGAATTATTAAAACTGACACTGAAATAAAATAACATCGGAATTAGCCCTATTATTGACATTGAAATAAATATGAAATTAGGTCTTAAATTAAAATTTTCAATGTTAAAACAAACATTCTACGTTATAATTGTCCAGACAAACGTGGTGCAGTGTTGGATTAGGATTAGGATTACGATCTCTCTTAAAATAATAATCCTCACCAATTTTTACATTTAAAATGAAATTGATACGGTACCTATGATATTTACAAGTTGTGTTGTAGTTTTTAGAGGCATACGCATACATTTAACAAGTGGGTATTTCCACTTAAGTACTTTTAGGGTTAGAAGCGTCAAACAGGTACGATTTACTACCAACAACGCCAGAATTTTATTTTACCATTTTGGTGAGGGTAGGAACATTAGTAAAACGTGCACAACTGTGAAGCCGAGCATAAATATAACAGGATTGATGGAACAGTCGTGACTTAGCGAGCAAAGGTAACCGTAATTTGTGGTTCCGGTCCGTTACTGTTTTGTCGTTTGCTGAATTTGGGAAATATTGTAAACGGGAGATGCATTCAACATTTACGTGCAAAAACATTAATGTCTAAAAACTACTTTTTGCATGATAACTTTCATAAATAATGTCACAGATTTTTACTAATTAAATACGCCCTCACCAAAGTTAAATTGGCAATCAAAATTGAAGCGACGGCCGCTTATTTTCGCAGTGACAGCCACAGTTTTCGGGTGTCGGGGCATATCTTTCGATTTCAATCCATGGAAATGTGACATGTTTGCGTAAATTCATGTCTAAATGTATCAGGCGCTAAGCCAGCACTTTTTGGGCCTACCCTTTTTTCGAAACCAGAGGTGGCCGTATGGCGAGACATGGTGTGTTAGTGCAAGGAGTTAATACATTTATTTCCATTGTAAATAAAACTCACGGTTAACTTGCAGGGTTATGTTGTACTCCTGGGTGAGGGTGCAATCGTCCAACTGCTTGTGTTCCTGAACTGCCACACACATGTACAGCCCAGCGTCATCTGGTTCTATGGCTGTGATGGTTAACTGCCCTTGGAACCCTTGGCTGTTGAATTTGGTCATCACTTTGTATTTCGTTGAATTGCAGTCGTCTGGAAGTAAACAGGTCAGTTAAATAAATTATGCCTTTTAGCGATCAATTCTGTACAAAATTGATGTGCATAATGTACTGGAATAGTTAGGCTATATATTTAAGTATATTTTTTTTAAATTCTTCACTGTTAGATATACTTATTTACTCTACTAAACCGTGTTAGGCCTATGTTACAATAATATTAGGACGCTCTTAATCTTATAAACATTTGATAATCATATTTATGGGGATCTGCCGCTCTAATTCTACAGCAAAAGGGTCAAATACAATTTGTCAGTGATTTTAAGAGCTTGTTCAATGTACGTACCTGAAATTATTTCATCATTCCTGTACCACAACAGCCTTGGTTCAGGCCGTCCCCTCGCTTCACACGTCAGGGTGTAAGACCGACCCATGTCCACGCTCACTTCTGATGGAGTGTCCACGAATGTCAATGGATCTGTAAGAGGGAATTTGGTGCAATTTCTTAAATTGTGTAACATGTTTACATGAGCATCCGTGATAGAAAGTGAGAGTGAAGACATTCTGTCTGCTTGCAGAGTCTCGTATAGGTGCTTCTGAGTGAATATCCTGTTGGTCTTTGACTGGGATAGAATATCGCTTTTCCCTATCAGCTGTCAAGTTTAAATTCTCTCCTTTCACAACCAAATCACGCTTCACGCAATTTTGCCCGACTTTTAAAATATTAATAAAAAGAGGTTCTTAATTCCACCATATTTAGGGTTTCCAAAATCATCAACATCATCAGCCTGTTGCAGTCCACTGCTGGACATAGGCTTCTCCTAGGGCTCTCCACTCAGCCCAATCCTCGGCGACTCGAATCCAGTTCCTGCAAGCCACCTTAAGCTAAACGTAACTCCTAATTTCAAGACAGTGATCTTTATTTGTCAAAAACTCACCAATGACACAAAGCGAGACAATCTCGGAATACCCATCAGACCGGCATTCATAATCCCCGGTGTCATCTACATGAGCATCCGTGATGGACAGGAGGAGAGAAGACACCCTGTCTCCTTGCGGCGTCTGGCATAGGTGCTTCTGGGTGAAGATCCTGTTGGTCTTCGACTGTGATATAGCCTTTCCCGATTAGTCGTCAAGTTCATATTACCAAATCATACTTAACGCAATTTTTCACGACCTTTAATCGGTAAAAAGTGGTTCTCAATTCGACCATATCAAAGTTATCCAGAAATCATCAACATCATCAGCCTATTGCAGTCCACTGCTGGACAGGCCTCTCCTCCTCCTGCGGTTTCCTTCGCACCCTAGCAGGGAAGGATAGGTATCCTAGGGCTCCCGGCGAGTCGCATCCAGTTCCTGCCAGCCATCTTGCGCAAAACGTCACTCCATATTCCAAAAATGCATGCTCTTTCTTAGTCAAAAACTCACCAATGACACAAAGCGAGACAATCTCGGAATACCCATCAGACCGGCATTCATAATCCCCGCTGTCGTCCACATGAGCATCCGTGATGGACAGGAGGAGGGAAGACACCCTGTCTCCTTGCGGCGTCTGGGATAGGTGCTTCTGGGTGAATATCCTGTTGGTCTTCGACTGGGTTACCACCTTTGTTGACCTTTCACGCCCTTATCATAGTTCACGCAGTTTCTTACTGAATTTAATACACGAGACATTTTAATTCGACCGTAAGCTTTCTGAAAAAAAGATACAGTAAAATCTTACCAATGACACAAAGCGAGACAATCTCGGAATACCCATCAGACCGGCATTCATAATCCCCGCTGTCATCCACATGAGCATCCGTGATGGACAGCAGGAGAGAAGACACCCTGTCTCCTTGCGGCGTCTGGGATAGGTGCTTCTGGGTGAATATCCTGTTGGTCTTCGACTGGGTTACCACCTTTGTTGACCTTTCACGCCCTTATCATAGTTCACGCAGTTTCTTACTGAATTTAATACACGAGACATTTTAATTCGACCGTAAGCTTTCTGAAAAAAAGATACAGTAAAATCTTACCAATGACACAAAGCGAGACAATCTCGGAATACCCATCAGACCGGCATTCATAATCCCCGCTGTCATCCACATGAGCATCCGTGATGGACAGCAGGAGAGAAGACACCCTGTCTCCTTGCGGCGTCTGGGATAGGTGCTTCTGGGTGAAGATCCTGTTGGTCTTCGACTGGGATATCGCCTTTCCAGATGGGTCTAGCCATTCCACCTAGAATACAGTTTTGTTAAAATGGTGACTTGATTTGAATGATGCATTATTTCAACGAATTAAACACTGATGATTGTTAAAAATCAAAGGATCAGAGTGGAGCAAAGTGGTGTCGAAAAGTAATAAAAGAGAAAGAGAAAGCAAGTGGTTCGTTCAAGGAAGATGACAGGATTAAAAAATTTGTTGTATGATTGAAAAGAGAATTTATGCGTTTAATCTGTATATACTTAAAACTATATATAAAATAGATTAAAGATGTTGCCAGAGTCATAGAAGGTTTTCACCAGCTTATGTGCCGCACCTTAACCAAAATTTTAGAAAAAAACAAATAGTACCTAAGCTTTGATCTCAATAAGCCATCAGACATCTACAAATAGATTTGGGTCTTTTTCGTAATTTGTTTAAAAAACTACGACCGGCCCTATACTACACGGAAATCAGTTCCCCTTCCCCTACTACATAATTATGACTGTGTCTATATTAAAAAGAACTGCGTCAACATTCAGATGCGTAGTTTTAAACATCTAAGCAATCATACACATGATACACTTACATACATAAAAAGGGACACGGAAAGCAACTTTGTATGGAATCACGTGCAGCCAATACCGATTAATTACATGAACACAAATCTTGTCTCATATTGCCTATCGCTAATGGCTAGACAAATCAGCAGAATAATCGTCTTGCCCATTTCTTACGAACAACGGCATGTGTTCGGCGTTGATTAATTTATGTCTTTAATTGCTTGTTTATCTTACATACAACAGTACGTATATTATGTAATATACCTATTTATCTAGCCATCATGAATAGCTCGATTTTCATCTGTGTCGGTTTTTCCAAAACTTCGCTTTTATGATCACCCATCTGCATTTGGGTAGCATGGTGATTTAACTTTGACGACCCGCTTGGTGTAATGGTCAAGATGTTGAGTATTACGCAAGAGGTCGCGGGTTCGATCCCCGCACAGGACAAACATTAGTGTGCATGAACATGTCTGTTTGTCCTGGTCTGGGTGTTATATGTATCTATTTATGTATATTTGTAATACCACTGTTGATTCTGATGTCTGTAACACAAGTGCTTAAGCTACTTAACACGGGGTCAAATCAATGTATGTGATGTTGTGAAATATTTATTTATTTATTTATTACCTAAACTCATCTTTGTAAAGGTTACATGATTTAAAATGATGGAGGCCTTTGCCATTTAGCCGTAAATGAACGTATGAGTATGTTTAAAAACAGTACTTACGACTTGATTCTTATTTGTATATTTACACGGAATTATTTTGATTGAACCTGGTTCTAAATAATTTCCACCCGTGCCATAGTCTATAGGGTCGACTGATAAGCT
This sequence comes from Nomophila noctuella, assembly GCA_958496325.1. Classification (NCBI taxonomy): domain Eukaryota; kingdom Metazoa; phylum Arthropoda; class Insecta; order Lepidoptera; family Crambidae; genus Nomophila; species Nomophila noctuella. The sequence continues at coordinate 9,355,893 of OY292490.1, read as the reverse complement.
GCTTATCGTCTTGAGCTTGGCACCATATACTAAAAACAATGAACAATAACACAAAAAATAATTTTATTGAAGATGGTCAACGTCTCCCAAAATTGTATTTTGCCCTTTGTAATTGCGTACACAAGGGTAGTTACTGGCGTTACTGGTCACATCTAAAGTGTCAACTATGTTATACGAGACGGCTCTTTTATGTCATAGGCCGGCAAATAACAAGAGGTTCACATGATGGTATGTGAGCACCGCTGCCCATGGTCATCAACAACTGCACAAGGGCCTCAGATGCGTTGCCTGTCTTGAGGAACCCATATCCTCCTCAACTGAGCCTGGCGACCTTACTCACCCGCAGAACCATAGCACAACAGGGTTCTATTCAGGCAATATGATGAAATTGATATTGATCAAAAATAATTTTTTTTTTTTTTAATATGTGCAAATATCATTTCGGGTTTTTTTTATAAAACTAATTGACATCTGAACGTACCTGCTCTGTAGCCCATATAAATAAATACGATCACGTAAAAAATCCACTTCATTTTCGCGAATTTAAATAATCATTATTTATGAAATAAAAACTCCGAACAGCCAATGGTCCTCTTTCGAATATCGTAATGGACTGTGTCCAGTTAAAACTATGGAGTTTCCACAATGCATGTTATTTGATGAAACAAATTAATGCTAATAGGGGATATTGCGGGCAATGTCGACTCTCCGGAAGCCGCTGTTATTTTCGCTACAGCGAGTAATTAAAAAGGTCACCTATCTTACATAATTGCGAATTTTTGTTACTGTTGAACTAATAAGTTACATTAAATGGAACACCCAAATGAATAAAAACTGGGGTAGTTTAAGTTGAAAGCTATAGTTATAATTGAATAAATTCGTAGGATTTACACATCAATTACTTAAGGCCAAACTTATCTTGATGCTTGTATTAAGGATGCTAGGGAATGGATAAACATTTCTGACTTGCGTATTATGCCAATATTCATCATAATCATTTGGCTCAAGCGGAATCATAACCATAACCTTAGTTTTGTGGTATCCACCAGACCAAATATAGTCAAGTTCATACCAGCTACCAACTTACTATTATGTCAAGTCATACAGACAGTTATTAATCGCAGGTTAAGAGTTTATAGTCGTTAAGAGAAGTGGTTCTTAACCTTTGGTCCGTGGACCACTGGTATAGTCGTGCTTTGCCATAAAGTGAACACTCTATTTCTCATAAAAAAGACGCATCAAACTTTTGAGTTGAATTCTCTGTAACTTGACATATTTAAGGGACATTTCCTGTGATATTTCATAACACAAAGGCATTTCCAGTAAATCATCGTAACTTTGCCTCAAAATAAGTTACGCGAGTGAGCGAAAATTACGACTTAAAGTTTCGGAAGTTCCTGGCTAACGTAAAAACAATGTTTTCATAAACAAACAACTCCTGAACGCTTCGTTAATCTCTGTACGAATTATCTCTTCTGTTTTGATAGGTTATTTACATCAGTTATTAAACTTACAAGCCAACGTTTTAGAAGCACCACGTGTTATCATACTAATATTATAAACTAGTGGTCGCCCGCGACTCCGCCCGCGTGGATTTCGGATTCCGCACACAATGTATTTTTCTATAGCTTAAAGCCTTCCTCAGAAAATGGACTGTCCAACACAAAAAAAAATCGAACCAGTAGTTCCTGAGACCCGTTAAATCAAACAAACAAAGTCTTCAGCTCTATTATATCAAGTAGATTGATGTGAATGTTTGTTTGTTTGGATGTTTGTCCGCCTATTACGCTGAAACTACTGCACCTACTGTACCTGTATACAGACAGGGTATGACTAAGATGAAAGGAAACTTGTAATCCCGTATTAATACTCACATGGAATTAAAAACAAGTACCTTTATACTTATATATTCGTCTTAATAAATGTTTCTTGATAGTAAGAAATTACTTCGAGTTATTTATTATCAAAAATGTTTAATGTAAAACAGTTTAAAATATTGTGGATGTCACCAAAATACGAAACCCTTATATAACGGAAACCAGCCTCTGTAAATCATAACTTTGTCTCGTAAATTACTTGCGCAAGTGAGCGAAAGTTACGGCTTCAATTTGAACAAACAATTTCGTCGGCCCATCTGTTTATACTTTGTAACCTGTATTGCCATGCTTTTGAGCACATTCTTGAATAAGTAAATAACTACATGGATATAGTTTATTATAATCGATTAAATCTTTACATTTATCAAACGTTCGATTTAATTCGGTTTCATACAAACTTTGACCAAGACTAAGCCCGATTGATCTATAATTGACAAAGTTTCATACAACTTGTACCCATTCTTTTATCTCCTTGTCGGTAGAATTGATCAAAATCCTTTTTTAGCCGATGCCCACGTTATAACATCTTCCCGCATGTCTTTCAGCCCGATCCATCAAGTGGTTAAGGCTATGCGTTAATAGATCAATATGTCAGTCAGTCAGTCAACTTTGAGGTACCTTAATTTAGATTTGTGTTCCTGTACTTACAATGAAAGGCCTGTATGGATGAAGTCATCGCTACCCCTGCTAACTAAGATAGACTGGGAACTTGGCAGGCAAATGAATAATCATCAGAGCCGTTGTGCCAGAGCAAATTAGTGGTTATTAAAAATGCTAATTTGCGAAAGAGACTTGAGACAGACCGAGCGCAAGGAATACGCCAATGATTTCCAAAATCTAATGAAAACATAAACTACAGTGATATTAAATATATATAATATTTGATTCGTAATAACCTATAAACTATTGCGTCGGAGCTAAAATGTATGTATGTTAGTAGTGCGACGAAGAAACGTGACAAGGCAAGTACCTGCTTATAGAATGGAACCAGAAAAGAGGCGTCCCTTTTTTACAACTAAGCTTAGGGCTGTCAACTGTATTTACAACGATGTATAAGAATTTTTTGCTAGGTACTAGATGAACGAAAAAGTATTTAACTAAGCAATCAGAAAAAACGCACTTAGCATCAATTTAAATAATGTATTTGCTAATTTATAAACACAAATAGGTTCGACTTAATGGAATGTAAATATTATGTAGAAAAAGAAAAAGAAAACCGCGTTTTCTATCAACACTGATAAGAGGTTTAGTGAACTTTGTATGAGAGAGTGTTTTGTCAACTATTGGATGCTTATAGGATGATTTTAGCATCATAGGGGTACTCGGAAATCCAAGGACTGATTGACAATGCGCTTAATTGGTCAGATATAGGGGATAATCGAGTGTGTGTTCTTTATTCAACAACTTGTATTCTTACGGTACTAAAAGTTTCTGAGCTATTTCGTACGGCAGATGATAATGATACAAGATATTAAATAATATTAAATTTTAAATAATCATACGAAATAAGCAAAATTAGTTTTTTTTTAATTCGTTTGATACGTTCGAAACGTAAGGCACAATTTCAAACAAAAAAAAAATACTGTGGTATTTGTATGCAAAGTAAGTGATTGGTTAATGAATCAATTATAAATTGTGTAGTTTTTTAATAGCCGTGCTATCTATAATAATTATGGGTTAATTATAACAATGAAAAGTTGTGTTTTCTATATTTTTATTAATAATAGCGGCCCGTCACGCGGTTTCACCCGCGTCACGGGGAAACTACTTCTCGTACCGGGATAAAATATAGCCTATGTTACTCTGGGTGAATGTAGCTTTCCAACAGTGAAAGAATTTTTCAAATCTGCCAAGTAGTTTCGGAGCCTATTCAATTCATACAAACAAACAAACAAACAAAAAATCAAACCTTTCCTCTTTATAATATTTGTATAGACTAAGTATTAGTAGGCAACCCTAGTCAGTTCGAACGAAACCGGTTTCTATTTTAAGTGCACCGTAGTTATTTGGGAACATGTTTTATGATTATGAACTACCTACCTACCTACCTAAATACTCCTGGACTTTCTTTGTCAACTGGCTCAATAACTCACAGGTTGGACAGGATTCGTAATGTCCCAATATTTATACACCAATAATTCATCTATATTCATCATAGTTTTTTATCTCCATAATTTTTTATTGATAAATTTTACAAGTTTCAGGATATTTTTAATACTTAAGTTTTAAAACAATAAAGCGGCGTGATTGATATTTTCTTGTTAAAATCTCTTCAAGTCTCAACAGAAACTTCAGAAAATTAAAGAAAAACCCTATACCTATATACCTCTCTCTAATAATAAACTATAACATATATATTTTAATCTATTTGACAGATAGGTAGACTAACAGCTTTAAAACAGGTCAGTAATCTACTCCTATTTGCAAATAAATCTCTCAAAAATTCTTGCCCTAATTTTTTAATAAACCAACATTCGTTACCCACGTGCGTGAAATCAAAACAGAGCCGCGCTTTTTGTTTACAATCGACATGAATGAAATGCAGCGATACGTTATAATGAAATCCGTCAGTGTGATTCTAGCGGTCGTCGGGGACGCACGCAAGTTCGTGGCGGAAATATTGTATCGTAAAATAATACGCGCGTCTGTTATTTAAAGACTAATATTATTTAAAGATTTTTGTAATATTTAATCAGTTTTAAATTGTGATTATGGTGAAGGGGCTTGCTGTGTGATAAAAGTAAGTTTTGAATTGTTATTTGACTACTTTGTGATTTAAAAAAATCGGGTAAAGTGTTAACTAAAATATATGCAAACTCGGTTAAATCTAATAATTAAATCACAAACATTACTTATTCGAAAACCAAGTTATAAAGTAAAGTTGAATAAAATTATGATTTCTCGGTTTACCCTCAAAAAGATTCGAGGTTAACTTTCTACGACTCTGTTAACTTCTGTCATATTGAACTGCTTCTCGGTATAGTTACCCTGTAGTTTAATTGTACTTTACAAAGGTAAGTCATGAAATAGTTAAGCGTGTGATTCTGTTTTAGAAAGTCTTCTGTGGAGCAAAAATGACTAAAACCATTTTATATAAGTGTCAGTTATTCAATGTGTATGGTACACCATTATGTAAGACTGCAAAATATCTAGGAGAGGTCATGATTTGTACTAGATTTCAAAATCGTACATACGCTTGTTTTTAGCATCAGAAACTGTTATGTGAGGCTTATACATACCTACATAGGTACTCCATTTATAAGTCAATATTACAAATAATGCCGTGAACCAGGTAGGTTTGTGGAATTGTGTATTTGAAAGTTACAGGCTATTTTGCTAATGTGGTAAAGGTATTATTGTCATAATTATAGACCTCAAAAGTAATAGTTGTAATGTTATCCAAATTCCGTCTGCAAAGATATAATACCTTCGCCCTTTTTTTTAGTAATCAGACCGAACTGTCGTGTTATTTGAATAAAATATTTAGATTTCCGGTACTAAGCAAAATTCGAAATATTTAACTTAAAGTACCAGAATTTTGGTTTGCATGATGACCAGGCCATGCCTTATGTCATATGTGTGAATTTGACAATATCAATCAATAATTATTTTTCTAAACCTAGGCGAATGAGGCGTAGGTACCTATGTTGACAAAATATTTTGAGTGAGTCTATTTTGAGGGTGTTGCTTAATTCAATAAGTTTTTTTAATAAGTTAATCAGAATTTAACGAGTTGGTGAAATACTTATACCTACGTACTTTATTTTATTGCATCATGAAATTAAAAACTTAAAGGGTGGCCCTTTAGTTTTTTTCTTACTATTAACAAGGTATGAAATCTAATTAAATGTACAATTATTCGAACTTACGTCAAGGTACATTGACGTAAGACCGAATATATAATCATATCAAGGGACAAACATTATCTATACCGTTCAAATTAACATAAATTAAAAATGTATATGATATACATTTACGCAAACAATATCTAATGTTACATAAAACTACAATGTAATACTAACACAGTTACTCCGTCGTACTCATAGTGATAATAGACGGATATATACGTATGTATGACTGTAAATATGTACCCTTCGTATGATAAATGAGTCAGTGAGCGTTTGTATCGATTGATTTTAATTCAAGGGCTGCACGAAGACTTATAATGAGTTAACATACTTAGAACTCTCATATGTATAATATATCTTTAACTATTGTGTTTTGTTTCTACCGATGAGTAAGTAGTCTCCAAAGCGGGTGTGTCACATTGGTCCCCTCTAGCCTTGTCCCTTTAGGGAACAAATGGGATTAATTAATAGAATGGTCAAAGTTGTCCCCTCCACTGGCGATAGGGGGAAAACTGGGACATAAACTTTTAGATTTCTTACTCGTATTTGACATAGCATGTGTTAAAAAAGTTATGATGAACATATTTGGTGCCAAATAACAAATTTTATATGCTTGCTTGTATTCGCCACATATGTACCTTCAAGTTTTAGAACATATTGCCTTGGTGCATGACGTTATATAATCTTAAATATTAAAAAATATGTTCAGATTTTTGTAGTATAATATGATGATCCATATTATTATGCAAATAAATACCCCAGATACTTTTCCATCAGCTTCTTGATCTTATGTAAGATGACCTCATTTAGATATGACGAACTCTCGGACATAATCGCTGTGAAGTTCACGACTCTCCTTACTTCTAGAACCTAGCCAATTACTGAATGAGGTGACAGTAGAAAACGAGCATTGTTGACCCCTTGCAAACATCATCGAGTAATTACCTACTAGATAAAAAACTAACTATCAGCCTATTAATGTCCCACTGCAGGGCAAAGGCCTCCATCATTTGACATCATGTTTTCGTTATTGGCTATTGGGTATTGGCTTAATCACCACGCTTGCCAAATGCGGGTTGGTGATCACAAACCCGAGCTGTGTCCGAGGAATCGAACCCAGGACCTCGAGACCACGGCCCGGCACTTAAACCATTGGGCCATCGAGACCTACTAGATAGTCCGTCAATTAATTCCAACAGAAGCCAAAGGATATCCACGTCTTGTGTAACGTATACCGATGCTAATCAATGTTTGATTTGTTCAACAGGTTGTTGAAATGTTTACCTTTTCCCTTCAGGAAACAATCATTAATTTGAATTGCTGGTGAGGAAGGTACATACCTTTCCCAACTGAGCTCTATAGACCTTCCTCACCAGGCAACATACTTAGAACTCTCATATGTATAATATGTCTTTAACTATAATATTCTGTTTTGTTTCTACCGATGAGTTAATAGTTTCCAAAGCGTGTGTGTCACAATGGTCCCCTCTAGCCTTGTCTCTTTACGTTGTCTCTTTAGGGAACAAATGGGATTGATTAATAGATTTGACATAAGAAAAAGCATCTGCGATCTTAGCGGATGTCATTTGGAATCTAATGACCACAATGGTAGTTTGGCATCCGTTTTACATAAAAAGGTAACTTTTTATTGTTGTTCTTAGACATTGATGCATTATTAAGTATAGAGTAGTCATCGAGAACAAAATATTTGCATCAACTTGGAGGAGCGGGGGCGGATAATTTAGTGTTTTTTTGATTTTTTTCATCTGGGTAATGACACGCCACGTGATTTATTTTTTGTCCTGGAATAATTTGTACATGTTTTTAAGATACATGACGACATTTTTTTATTCTACAAATAGTACAACAGACGGCAAATGTTGTCCATGGACAATAGTGCGTATAAGATAATATTCCTTTGAGGTGTCTTTAGACGTAGTATTAATTCCTTAATGTTCTCAGGTACGGGACGTTTTATTATAACGGTAATAACGTTTCTAGTCTCTTAAAAAATTACCTACCTATTAGCCTAAATGCATTCACTGGAAAAATATACTCTTACTGTTAGTACGGTGAAAAAACCGCAATGCATAACTAATTACATCCGCTTTTACTTAGAAATTGTGAAATTGTATATAAACCGAGAAATTTGATTCCTGCTAACCGGTTAGCAGGAAAGGAAATTACTTAAAAAAGTAATTCAACAAAATGTAAATTATAACATCTTCCTAATTGAGTCAAGAAATACATTACGAGTACATGCCTCAAACGAGGTGCCTTTTTCCAAAATTCACATCAAACTGCAAAAATACTTGGCACTGACGATGTCACCGAACAAGGTGTAGTTAGTTGAAGGTTATGAATGTAAATTTTTATTTATGTCAGAGATACGAGCAAGGGTGTTGCCTGATGATAACTCATCACCAATCTGGAAACCAACACATACGTTGCCTGCGTTTAACATTGCCCTCCCCTATCCAACTCTGGCAAGTAATCTATACTTATAATAAATCTAGTCTGTACCAATATAATAATGCAGACGAATTCGTTTATTTGTTTGGACGCGCAACTAATAGTTCGGATTGAAAAATATACTGTTGTGTTGGATAGTCCATTTGTGAAAAATACTGTTGTGTTGGAAAGTCCATTTGTCGAGGAAGGCTTTATTTAATATAACACTATGTGTGCTGAAACAGAAATGCACGCGGACGGAGTCGCGGGCGGCAGCTTGTACAAAGATAAAACACAAGCAAACAGTATATATAGCCTGCTGATTCCAATGCTATATCAACAAAAAAATTACATTTCTCTTCAACTCATCACTTCGTCCCATTACAAAGTTTAGAAAACACACGTCATGTAATCCGCAGGTTTCCACACAAATCTAAACAGAAGTAATGTTTATCAAACACAATTGTACTGTCCACATCTCCGGCTCATATTCAAGGTTACTCTCATAACAGTGGAAATCTTTGTTGAGTCTGCTTTATGAAGCCTGTCCATTAATCTCTTGACCCGCCATTTAAACAACCAATTGAATGCAATTCTCGCGAACGAATCAATACGCATACGTATGTCAATAGCTTTTACATCACTGGCGCTGGTTGTTTCAATTGAAAGTGCACATTTAGTTGAATTGATTAATTAGGAAATTAATTTTATGAGTGGTTTCTGAAGTGTTCACGTTTTACTGTAGGTACGTAATATCCGGGCTGGTCAAAAGAAGAATATGGTCGTAAAGTACCCTGGTCACCGACCGAGGCGATAGCCGACGATGCAACCGAGAAAGGCGCTAGGATGATGATAATGATGATGAATATTTTTGAATGACGGTATTAATGCTAGGATGATGATGACTGTAAAGTGCGAGGACGAAACAGGGAAGGGGAAGTTGGAATAATCCCTTTTTAAATGGAATAAATTAAATTCCATAGCTTGTTTAGCTGCTTGTTCAGCAAAATTAAAGTGACTATACCAAACCGAACAAGTGATTAACAAATACAAGTATTTTTGTAAAAATGCTTATATTGTTTGTTTTCTCTTTTTTTAGTTATTAAGTAGTGATTTAAGTTATTATTTTTAGAGAGATGGTCTTAAACATTTCTCTTTGTAGGGCTTTTTAATACCTTTCCTTGTAAATAGTCGTAAATTTAAAGATCGCTAAAACCTCTCATTTCCACCACCTTTCCTGGTACTCACACCATTTACCTAACAAGCAATTGGTGAATAAAATTAGCCTGTAAACACCTAGATTGAGTAATCGTAAATCAATCACCTTGCATATAACGTGGACGAAGTCCGACTAAGATGCAATGTCAGCATGCGGGTCGTGCCCGTATTACGAGAACGTTGACCGCTGGCCTAGTTCCGACATTGTCATTACCAAACGATGCTTTATTTCATTGAAAACCAAAATAATTATTAAGAAAACTTGATTTTTTTATAGCGAATAAAAAATTTAGAGAGAATGCGTGTTCTGTATAATCCGGCCTAGATAAATAGGTGGTACTCCAGTCCTATTTTTTGTCGTGTGTGCCATCCACTTCCACAATAGTCCGGTTAAAATGTAGAAGTAGCCTTCTGCCGCCGCTAAAAGCGCTATCCCTTTCTAAAAAAAAACATTCCTTTTCATGGGTAACGTAAGAAGCGAATTGGAGACATTTTGGGGGGATAAGCAGCTGCAGCATTCACCAGTTCTAAAAATTCAAATTCTAAAAAGTGTTTTATAGTTCATCATTCGGTCACCAGCCCGCCTGCCTAGCTTGATTATAGGCGTAACCCACCATCTTAGGTATTTACCCAGTTCCTCAAAGTTGAACGTTCTAGCGAGGATAATTGCTTCGTCAACACAATGCATGAATGCCTGCTCAAATAATGTGACCCGTGAAGAGAGACCGATGTTTAAATTACATCATAGGGAGGACCGAACATTGCTCCAGTTGTTCTATTCTGCAACTCAATTACAGACTATGCTCTGAAAGTTGGCGGTATAATTTTAGCTTATGCCTCGGAAAGCATTGGACCTTTGGTCTTTCCAACGACTTTTCACGAGTCTAGCAAATGTACATGTCCTTTAGTCGGAAAATATACGTTGCAGTTGTTATTTCAAGAAAGCCATAGAAAGTCAGATCAATTTAGAACAATTGCCAAATCTAAAAATAAACATGAGTATAATCTCGCACTGGTGACTTTGTTAGGTGAATAATAATTAACTCTGCAATGTTTGGCATTGTAATTTCCTACCAAATATATGTACTTATGCTCAGATTTTCCATATTTAAAGAGCTAAATATTTGGAATAAAAATATTTACGTAATTTGTGGTCACGTGTTGGCCACGATTTTAAATTTATATCCGCAAACATTATACCACTTCGTGCGTAAAATGAGATCCAAAAATGAACAGAAGACTTTAAGTATAGTATGTACCTACGTATTATTTAGAAATAACATGTTTGTTGTAATGTCAAATTTGATATTGTTGTATAAAGATAGCATCGCTGATTACCGATGGTATCTTTTTGATTATGCAATAATCATTGGGGAAATTATTTCCGAAAGATAAAAATATGAGTGAATATATTAATATTATATTATTTTTATCTTTTGGAGTTTTGTTTAATCATCTTATTATACTTCATAAGTCCGTCTAGCCCAATATAACACTAAATAGTATGACTCAGCGGGAACAAAGGATTTCTGTGTATTTTTCCGAGATCAACAAAACCAACGAACCAGTGTCAAATGAAGCACACAACGATAACTTATCTGCGTATTTTTAATAAAATTAGTATTGCCAGTAATCTAATTAAAGAAACATCTATGCTTAGTTACGCTATTTGGTCCCGTTACGAGCCGAGGCCATCACATTGACACACTCGGTCGTATCGTCTATTACGAATTGTTGACGGAAATTACATATAACCGATAGCCTTATCATACACCCGTAAAAATATATAACAATGTAATAGATACTAATACAACATAATTTTATTCCAGAAGTGTTTTGTTGTTCGTATTTCTTTGTTACAGAATTAATCGGGTTCCGGTTGCGATAAACATTATTTTTGTCAATTTCCTTATTTATTTTGTTAATGTAGGTTATTGTTATAAGTCATTACAACTAAGTACACATTGATCACATGGCGATTATAAGCCCTAAACTAATTTATGTTTTTAGTGATTACCCGTGCTTAGGAAGCTGAAGGCACGTTAAGCCGTTGGTCCTTCCTGCGCCTGATCTCTCTACGGTCGTGTCAGATTACTGTCCCCCCGAACTATGAGAGTTAGAGAATACGGAGTGCACGTGGGCTTGTGCACTCACTTGTGCAGTGTATATCCTGCATACCTGTCTGATCGTAAAATCGGCCGCCTGGTCGTTAACGGCCGGAGGCTATTATTATAAAATAAAGTCGCTTTCTACTGTCTGTCCCTATTCATGCTTAAATCTTTAATGACGCAAACGTTTTCCATGTGTTATTTTTTTTATAATATAAGATTCAAGATAAAAATGAATAGATACCTATGTGCATAATATGTTTGAGAAACACTATCATGCGAAGCCGGTGCAGGTCGCTAGTATTTGTATAAAGGGTGCTATACCACTTCTGGTGAGCATGACATTTCCAACTACCCATGATATTTGCACATGGGCATCACTAAGTGGACTGCATGCTCGTCATCTCATGAACATGAGTATATTGTTTTAATCTCATGTCATGATGACGTAATCTTTGTACAGAATATTATTATAGAAAATATGAATCCCATTTCATTTGGTTACGACATCATGCGTGAACGAATGAACCAATTTCGTAATTATTTATTTTAGTTATGTTTATTTTTGTCAGGAAAATTCCTACGAAAAAATAAATTACTTCACAATACCTATGCAAGGAAACACTGATCTTTTCCATTCGAATTCAGAGCCGACAGGATTTAAAATATTAGACAGCAGCAATAAGCTTTCTTCTATGCAAGCAGACACTATTCATTGACTAAAAAAACATTATTTTTTTATTCCCATCCATTGGCCAACAGCGGTTCGTTACACTTAAATTTAACAAAAATCTATGTTTTCATAAAATACCCGTATTGTCGTAGGACAAGGTTCAACATTTGTAAAAATGTTAGATACCCTTTAAATGCAAATTAACGACCGCTTAATTAAACATTATCTACAAAAAACGCGATAACTGCATCTTAATCACTCCAGTAATCAATCACGAACGGTCTGGTAATTTGTTAATTGTCTAAACGTTCGATGTTTACATTCTGATAATGTTTACAGGGGCGCATGGATTATTACTGGCAGGAACACGATAACTGCGTAACCTAGAAGATTCCCCCATTGCCTGGGGACAAGTCGTGCCGAGCGGTCAACTGTCAACTGCCAGAGTTGGCGGGAAATTAACTGTCACTGTCATTGGCGGGAACAATGGCGCCAATGGGAATCATGGCGCCGGGAGAAGAGGAATCGGGCAACAACAACATTGTTCCTCTGTTGCCGAGGAACACAGTGCAATTGGAATTCAGGAACATAACGTGCACAATGAACATGTTCTCGGTGAACAAACTCAGATTTGGTAAGTTTTTGAACAAGTTTCTTTTAATTTGTGTGTTTAATTAAGGTTGAGAAAATAATGAGTAAAGTTTTATGATGAAGAAGCTTAAAACTGAGCAAACTATTAAATAATTGTAATTTTTCGTATTCATCACATATCACATAAGTCCAATAAAGTAATCCTGAAAATATAAAAATCAATCTATTAAATTATGCACATTGATTGTTGCTGAATACCATAATTTCATATAGTTTATCAAAATATTTAAAAACGTAATGCTATACAATAAGAGATATATTTTTTCATGAAACTTTAAAAAAATGAACATTCTTCCTCAATAGTAATTAATGTAGGTACTAGACCTGATAAGGCTTCATTGATTTAAATATTATCAACCAGAAAAGTTAATCAAAATAATTTGTTGACATTTTGATAACTGATTTATTTTTGGAAAACATTACTTTCATATCATAGGTACCAATAGTATTTTTTTACTCATATGATAGTTTTTTCTTGCTACCTAAAGTGGTTGACTGAAACTTTTGTTAGAACGTATTGTATAATATAATACGAGCCTGACACGCGGTAAAAGCCAACAGTTTAGTAACGTGACGAAATATTTGACATCACTAAAACCGGAATGCACACAACCTCGATGACAAATCGAACTACAAATCGTTTGATATGCCCTCGCCAGACATCGACCCGATCCGAAATTGGCACTTAAATTTGAAGCGACGGTCGCGTCTTATCCCACTCACAGCATGTCGAAAAGTTCGTCGCGTAAAACAAACTAATGCCACAGTTTTCTGGTGTCAGGGCGTATTTATCGATATATGAAATTTTGGCTTCAAAACAAACGCCATGTGCATGTCGTAACATATGGTTGTTTAGGAAACTCATTCGTGTCAAGGGTTACTCTCAACATGAGGTTAGACGGAAACAAGTTTTGGGTACGACGACTTACAGTACGCGCCGAATAAGTTGGCAGTTATGAAATGAGCGATATTAATATTAGCTACTGTTTTGTACGGGCTCAGAGATCAGTTAAAAATCCTTAATCTATTTTCAACTTGACGACGACCCGCTTGGTGTAATTGGTCAAGATGTTACCTATTTACGCATGAGGTCGCAGGTTCGATTTCGATCGCCGCACAGGACAAACATTTGTGTGCATGAACATGTCTGTTTGTCTTGGTATGGGTGTTATAATTGTATATATTTAAGTATATTTGTAATACCACTGTTGATTCTGATGTCTGCAACACTAGTGCTAAAGCTACTTAACACGGGGTCAGATCAATGTATGTGATGTTGTGTGATATTTATATTTATTTAAATTGAACTTATTACAAAGTTATGTTTTAATATTAAATAAAGGATTTTGAACGATTTTAGTAGTCATGTGCCTTAACTTTATTCTTCATTATATGGTGTCTTATTCACTATGACAAAATTCAGTCGACCAACTAACTTCGCACGTCGCGATATGGAAAATTAATTTCGTCATTCTTATTTTGTTATTCGTTATTGAATTATGTTTCGTGTACAGAAAATAGGCAAATATAATCTTAATTATAGTTATATTTTCAGTATTGTAACTTTTTCAATTTTCCACTATGTATGCATTTATGACAGATAGTCATAAGACTACCTACTTATAGTTTTTTACTATTCTGCTATTGGTCATTAATCATTATCAATATCAGTTGTTAGTAAATAATAATAATTTGTAGACATCACATGTGCATTATGCAACTCATAATGTTATCCTTATGTAATTTCATACACACATTAATTTGCATTAAGATCAATAGGTAATATGATGATAATTTCTCACACTTACATAACACGTGTATGGAACATTTCATTTCATGATCCATTTAAAATAATTCCAGAGGTTTCGATTTATGTGCGAGTTATGATACAAAGATCATGCATGAATCTAAGGTTAAAGACACTATTATCTGAGCTGTTTTTTGTTTAAAAAAAGACTACATATTTTTAAAGATCAGCAATTCCTTATTTATTTATTTTAATCATTACAATAAGACCTTCTAGCAATTTCCAATTACGATCGAGATATTTTTATCTTACTGTTTAATGCCCGCTGAATTATTATGACAAAATTAATTATATACTTATGTAGAACATTAATAAAGAACTAACTAACTTGAATTTTTTTGTACTTGATCACTGGTTTTATTTTTTAAATTAAATCGTACAAGTACAAAAACAATGTGCAATGCAACATAAAGTTTGCAGGCACGCTTCCCAATTTCACTTTCGAAGCGGATTTATCACCCTCACCATCAAAATGTTTTTCGTTCTATCATTTCACTCGTGCCTGATTCATCTCTGGTTCTGTTCAATTGAGAAGTTACATCCGTGAAGCGAGAAGGCAATGGTTTCGATGCGATGACATTCAATGGTATCGTTAGTAAACTTGTCCAAAGCGGTGAGGGAAGCCCGTTCACTTTCTTGTCGGCTGGTTAAGTCATTTTGAACGTACTTTCTGCGTGATCAGAAAACAAAGACATTACCTTTGTGCGTCATTGTTAGATAACAATCAACTTTCATTATATTCCAATATGGTAATTGTTTAAAACCTACGTAGGTATCTACTGATGCTTATTTTGTCGTTAGATAAGGAGAATCATTTAATTATGATGGTTCATTGGCCTCAGGTGTTTGTACAAATAACAATCTATGAATGAACACAGATTACCTTGATAATCAACACGTGCATTAGTGTCTTTTATTTATGTACGAGTAAAATAAACGTGCATGGAACAAGGCACTGTTCAAATTTAAGAGTAGGGTGATAGCCTTAGAATAATAATAATAAGCATAATGGGAGATCCAATTAAACAAATCAAATGACGGTTTAAAAACAACGTGTAAGATTTCTTTTATGAAAATTAACAATATTTACGTTGCAATTCCGTTGGTCACGCTTGAATTTTCAGTGATTTTTAGAGCAAAATATCTAAATAAAATAAAAAATAACATATTCTTTTGACTAACACACCAATTGCTTCCCCCAAACGAAACTCAAAGCATGTACTATGGAAGCTAGGGAACGAATAGATATACAAAAATACTTTTATAAACATCCATTTTATAAACACAAACATTTGCCCCTAGCGGGATTCGAACACGCATCCCTTGGTTTTGTAGCCAAAGTCTGTGACCACTAGACATACGGGCCCGTAAATACGTAGCTATGTATGTTTTGATTGTTAACTCATATACAATTTTAAATTATAATAAAACTATGTTTGGTTTAAAAGTGGCAAAAATTACCAACATTGTTAATGGTGGAAAGGGCTAATATTTACACAGCCCCTGTTATTAAGTTATTTAGTAATTGTTTCCATTTCCACGCGCCAGGTACGAAATACGGAATGTGAGTCAACTGTAGTTTCGAGTTCGATTAGTCAAGCGATGAGAGGTATATTGCAAGCCATGTGTTTTACGATAAGATAAAATATTCAAGTAGGTACCTAGGTTCTACATTTATTTTGACGCTAGCGGCCACCCGCTCTCCGTCCGCATGGAATTTGGTTTCCGCACTACATAATGTTATATTATAGCTTATATTCTCGACTTCAAGCTGGAAAGAACTGGAAATGAATTTCCTATCGAAAGAGGTGTCAGACAGGGCGATCCCATTTCACCAAAATTATTCACCGCAGTCTTGGAAATGATCTTTAGAAATCTACAGTGGGAACAGTATGGATTAAACATCAACGGGGATAAGCTAAGTCATCTACGTTTCGCCGACGATATTGTTTTATTTTCTGAGGACCCAGACAATCTGGAAGACATGCTACAACAATTATCAAATGAAAGCGCCAAGGTAGGCCTAACAATGAACACATCGAAAACGAAAGTAATGACAAATTCATCTAAGAGAGACATAAGAATAAACGGTGGACAAATAGAATATGTAGATGAATATATATACTTGGGACAACTCATATCCACAGAAGACACAATGCAGAAAGAAATAGACAGGAGGATTTCAAACAGCTGGAAACGGTTTTGGTCGCTAAGTGAGGTAATGAGAGATAAAGACATGCCCATCAAAGACAAGAGAAAAGTTTTCAATACGTGTATTCTCCCGTGCTTGGCATATGCATGCCAAACATGGTCACTAACTGAACAACAGCAAAAAAAAAAAAAAAAATTCAAGTATGCCAAAATGGGATGGAAAGAAGCGTGATTGGAATTAAAAGAAGAGACAAGGTGAGATTAAAAAATATTAAGAGGCAAACGAAATTTGAAAACATACTTACCTTCTACAAAAGCTTGAAGTGGCGATGGACTGGACACATGCTCAGGGAAGAAAAAGAAAAATGGACAAAATTAGTAACAGAATGGTATCCGAGAGGCAATAAGCGGAGCAAAGGTAGACAACATAAACGATGGGAAGACGACATAAAAAAGATAGCTGGTCCAGAATGGATACGCATTGCAAGGGATAGAACAAAGTGGAAAGCCTTAGAGGAGGCCTTTGTCGAAAGACAAGCTGTAAATGTAGAACCGGTTGGCGATTCAATCGTTTCATTTCATTAGTATAAGTTAAATTTTGTTATTGTTAAACAGCAATAAAGGCTTATTTTATTTTATTTTATTTATTTATTTATATTCTCGACTTATGGACTACCTACCTATCCAACACAAAAATATTATGTTTTCAATTTGAACCGGTAGTTCCTGAAAGAAGCGCGTTCAAACAAACTCTTCGGCTTTATTTTATTAGTATAGATGTAACTACTGTAACAGTAATCGTAAGCACAGTTTGACACACGTAAAAGTAGAGAATCAAGACCTTCCACCTATAAAAAACCCATTTAAAAATACAGATGTTTTGTTTCCATGAAAGACGGCCTGGATATTGCCAACGCATTCAACAGCGAATTTAACAAACATGACCACTTACATAAAGTGCTTTTGAATAACAATCAATTCTAAAGGAAATGTTTAACTTAACATTTTAGCCGAGACAAGCATGTTTCTTAATATCAAAAAGCTACTAGTACTTTCTTATTGTTTTTATCTTAACACACTTTTCACGCATAAATGAATAGTACTCAGGTAACTACTTCAGAAAACACAAAAATTAGAAAATGGTGTCATATGATGAATAATGTCCATTAATATTCGTGTAACAAATGCATTAAATCTTTTGTTGGCAAGAAAACACATCCGCAATGTCCTGTCTGTTGGTGTTGCACATGAGATGAATTGCAAGGAAAATTTTGTTTTAATGTTATTTTGATGCATGAAGTTACTAACGATTTTGATATAAACCCAAAAAAGTAAACCTTCAGACACATAAAGCATTTAATTTTAATAACTTTTAAACTCATTTATTAAAGAGTGAACCAAAGTATTTATGTAATTTAATCATCGCTGTCCCACAATTTGTCACTTCAATACGATATATAATGTCTAGTTGATATAATGTCAATTAAATACGTGATGGTAATTCATTGATTAGCCAAGGACTTTTACGTACGTATGAAGCTATGAGACGAAAGACGGGATCCTAACATCATTACGACTATGACGCGGTTGCTAAAAATATCCCGGCTATTTCTGATCACTGTTTACCAATGCAATGTACCGAAATGCCCCAGAAAACATTATGACTTACAAACTTCTATGGTCTGCTGAAGAGATTACTATGCATTGGTATTAAGATTATTTCAGGATCCAACTCAAGTGCAATAAACATTTTTAGAACAATGTATGAAATGGAGAAGACAATAGCAAAACCAGTCCATTATCATATTATCAATGAATATCAAATGAAACTTTTTTGGAAATTGCATAGAAATTCTGGGTTTCATTTCATAAAATGGTTACTGGCCTTTGTAATTGGGATGAGATATACGACTAAAGGAGTGAACTATGTACCAATTATTAAAATTCGTCCACAAAGCAAAAATAACAACACATTGAACCCTGTTCAATGACATACTTTTGCGAAGATTAGTGATCTAAATATGTCAAGAGTTAATTAACAGAAAGATTTTTGCGACACAACACGAGTTAAATTAGTCGTAGATAAAAATAATAAGTAAATTATTTTGATGTTTTCCGCTAATTACACTAATTATGTTTAATTGAAACTTCAGTCAGTTCCTTAAAACTACCACAGGCTTTGCACACAAATTCAATATAAGACACATACATTAATAATTACCAGAGCAAGTTGCTTAGCATTAAAATATACTCGTAGACCTTTTGTCATAAAAAGATAATAATAAATTGCAAATTAACTTCCAAACACAGAACAAATACCTAACTGTTTATCGCGTGTGACCGACTCTTGACGCATCGGACAGTGGGGTCACTACCGAATACGCATCATCGAGTCATCATAAGTATGACATTCAATTAAAATTGTCTGTTTTGTCTCTAGTTTCCTATTGCTGATTAAGCCTGTTTATTGTCTTAGCCTGCACGCATTTGTAGGAGCGACACAAATATTCTGTTCCGATGGTCCCGGCTGTAGTACAGTTAGCGTCCGATAGATAGGCAGACTCAGGGTACTCAAATAAATAGACGCAACCAATTAGTCAAGAATATCGGTACGAACAAAGCCAACATTATATTCGTTCAAAAAGTCGACATATTCAAAATTACACAAATAGCTGTGAAATCATAACACCAATCACGAATGCTTCAATGTGGGTTTTCGTAATAGATAGGCATAAGGTCTAACTGGTATATGTGATTGTTGAATTTTGACATATCCGTCAATGTCATGTCAAATTGTCTACTGCCGTCTAGCGGTTTTTTCATTTGCGAAAACTCTTATTGGCGCGATGACTGTAACCATATTTATGGTGGTTTACTGAACCGATCGATATGACTAGAATGTTGACAACAATATGGAAACTTCGTTTGTACCGATATTATTGACTATTTGGTTACGTCTTTTTACTTGAGTACCCGGAGTGTCACTCTATCTAGCTTACTTTAGCTGTACCAGTCGTTAATACACACGAATCCGCTGGGCTTGAGTGGTGCTAAAGGCATGATCTCCTTATCCAATATCCATCCATAGGGCAGACCCTTGCACTAGTAATACGGACGTTAATGGTGATGATACAAAATTGCTGGTCAATCTTAATCTAAACTACAATCACCACTCTAAAATATTGCGCTAGCTTCATCCATCAACTCACTACCGTTTTTGTAAACATCATTTGCAATATTATGATGCATAAACATTACAAAATCCATATACTATATGTTCGTGAAGAAACGCACCAAAGACTGTGTTGTTATTAATATAGGTAGTCATTATCGGTTCATGATGACATGTGACAGTGCCTTGCAAAATGTTTATTTATTTCTTAAATGTAAGCAATACAGTGACCAAACGATAGCTCGAATATCTGACCTGAAAGTTGTGAACAGACTATTAAAATAATATATACAATTTTAACAAGTTCAAGATTATAAATAATAGCGGTCGCCCGAGACTTCATCCCCGTGGATTTTGGTATCCGCACACATAGTGATTTTAGCTTCAAGCCTTCCTCGACAAGAGGACTATGCAACACAAAAAGTTTTTTTCAATTCTTATCAGTAGTTCCTGAGATTAGTGTGTTGAAATAAAGAAACAAACGAAATCTTCAGGCTTATTACCTAAATTAGTATAGACTTAATATTCTTACAAGGTATCTTAATAAACGCCAGTGTTTTAAAACACAATTGCTTAAGTTTGAATTATAAAGTTTGCTTATTCATACAATTCGATTTTTTAGCTAATCGTATGAATTAATCTTGACGAAGCTGGAATATAAATTAATTATTCGTTTCAATAAGCATATTTAATCTAACTAGGTACATATTTTATGATTGACGTAAGCAATATCCGTAGCCTAGTTATTGATTTTCATGGCAACTCGTATGTATGGCCTTTGAAAGGTACTCAAGAAGTACTCTACTTAATTAATCGATATAAAGAAAAAGTAGGGTATATGGTGCATGTTAAGCAATTGTTCCTGCGCTTGATCTCTCTGCGGTTTATCAGATTGCTGTCCCACCGAACTATGAGAGTTAGGGAATAGGGAGTGCACCAGTGCATGCGCACTCACTTGTGCACTATAATATGCTGCTTATCTGGCTGATTGTAAAATCGGCCGCCGTAGCCGAAAACGGCACGAAGTGTATTTTACATTATGTACGAGTACCATATGTATGAAAGGAAACTTACGTATGTTTATGTTAAGCAATTTCCCCGCCTTTTGTTTTGTGTACGTGATCACCATGGCAAAGTGTCTTATCTTGTTTGGAAAATCCACTGTATGAGGAAATTGGAAATGTGTGTTTTTTAACTAATTTTAATTTAAATACTGTCTGTATATATGTATAACTAGCGGCCGCCCGCGGCTCCGTCCGCGTGGTTTTCGGTTTCCACATACATAGGTTTGTACTATAGCCTAAAGCCTTATAAGATATAGCCTATGTGTTATAATTCTGATGTGTAAGCTATATTGTGGTAAAGTTTCATTCAAATACATTCAGTAGTTTTTACGTGAAAGAGTAACAAACATCTATACATACAAACGTTCGCCTTTATAATAGTAGTAGGATAATTTAATAAACGTATACTTTAAAAAAGAGGAGCAGGTTTTTAAAGCTTAGATTAGAAGGAAAACATATTTAAAAAATAAAGATTGAAAGCCAACTTTAATCCACTCTGGAAAGACATAGACATTTCACCGATTATCCATAAAAATACGTGACCGTTTGCATGTTACAAACCTTGCCATTGAAAAATACGCGGTTATCTCTTCCGCACAAAGTTTATAATCGCTATTTTGTTGCATATGAAACGTGTAGAACCGATATGGATATTTTATGGGGCCGTGATTTTATTACTGAGAGGAATTCCTCGCAAAGCTGCCTCTAAGCACGTATACACAGAAAGGACAATGTTCCCAATATCTACTGACGTATCTTTACGTAAAAGTGTTATAGAATAAAGCTTAAGAGTTAGTTTGTTCGTTTGAACGCGCTGATCTCAGGAACTAATGGTTCGAATTTATAAAATCAGTTTTGGTTGGACCACTTGACGATGAAGGCTTTAAGCTATAATATATAACTACTAGCGGCCGCCCGCGACTTCGCCCGCTTGGTTTTCAGTTTCCGCATAACATAGACTTGCATAGCTTAAAGCCTTCCTGGACAAATAGACTATCCAACTCAAAAATATTTTTTTAAAATCGGTTCAGTTATTCTGAGATTGTCGCGTTCTAAGAAACAACACTAGTGGCCGCCGCGACTGCGTCCGCGTGGATTTCGATTTCCAATAGCCTAAAGCCACCCTCGTCCAATGGACTATACAACACAAAAAAAATTAAACGGACCAGTAGTTCTTGAGATAAGCGCGTTCAAACAAACAAACATACAAACAAACTTTTCAGCTTTATATATTAGTACAGATACAGATTAGTATAGAATATGTGTGCGGAAACCGAAATCCACGGGAACGAAGTCGCGGGCGACCGCCAGTGAACTTATAAATATTCAAAAGTACGATGATCTGATAAACGTTGAGTCAGACTTAAATGATGATTTATTGCTGTTACATCAATGCATACTAATTGATTCGACGAAAGTCTTGAATATGTATGTCAAAACTGAGTAAGGTTACATCACTCAAGCGAATAAAAATACGTTAACCTTATTCCGTATAGAACTATAGAAGTTTATGATTAGCATTTCGTGAGCATTGAAACTGATCTTATCTGGAGTTAGGTACTCGTATACTGCATAATGATCAGTGATCATAACCAATTGTTCCTATCATGTGATCGGTGAATGATCATGGCACTAAGTCGAAAGATTGTATAAGAAACAGGTTCAGAAGATTTTTGGCGCCAACTATATTGACCCACATGAATAAGCAAGTTTTGATGGTATACGTAATGTTATCTTCACTAAAAACGACATTGACCTGGTGTGTTTGGTTTAATTATGTAGGTATTAAATTGTAACGCCACCAACTAAGGAGATTTTAACTAATGCGAAAAAAAAACAATTTTGGAAAAATAAGAGATCTTTTGCGGCGATTGTCGTGTGTTGTGAATTAATATTATTCATATATTGTAGTAATTTAATTTCATAGTATCAGAACTCAAATAGGTACTCCGTCGAAAAAAACACATCGCGTATTGAAATCTGTCTACCTTAAAATTTTAGAATGATCAACAAAAGACAGTAAAGCGTAATCAACAGTTAATAAAATGTTGATTTATCCGATCCTATATTAAGTATACTACGAGTAGGTATTAACGTGGTATTAACTATTTCGCACGCACTATTGAAATATTGATTGATTGATTTGTCGAAATTTTAGTACGTGTAATTAGATGATTACCTATATGGTTTGTTCTGCAACAACGGAAAATGCTGGGAAGGGCTCGGACATCACTTCATTGCAAATAGTGAAACGCAGACTGATGCACGCAATTATAATTGCATATGCAGGTTGCCTATATACATAACTTTAACTGTTCTAGTAGTTTCCGATGTAAAAAAAATGGGATCACTGTCAATGCGGATCATACAATGTCGAGTACCGGTTTTGAGTTGACGACCACGTAATGGTTGATGAGTGAGTTGGTTAATCGGAGGATGCGGGTTCGATTCCCGCTCTGTTAAAATGTTTGTGTGTTATAATGGGGTTTTATGATTTTGCTGTTCCTTGTTTAGCGCGTACATAATATTTATTTACAAAAATAAAAATGGATACCTACATATTTGTATCCATATTGGTATACCAGTTGCCTAAGTACTAAGTATCTTAAGTTTGTGATTTTCATAGATGGATAAAGGCAGTGCTTTGTGATTAGAATCCAAAGATAAAAATAATAATAATACGTATTTCGATATTCAATAATAGACCCGGTTTTTAAATGTGTTCAGCTTTGTGCTTTTTGTAGATAATTTGGTCACGTTTCGTTTCAACGTGAGCAACATTAGAAAAGGTTATTTACAAATCCTGTCTTAGTATTTATTTTACAAAAAAGAACGAGTAAATATTTTATCTCAAATAATTATTATAATTTTATTAATCAAGACTCTAATGGCAAAAAACTGGTTGTCTTTAAATTTAACAAAAACGTTCAAAATGCCTTAGAAAAACATCGTCTTGCATGTTACATTTCATGTGTTGATTTGTAATCAAATAAAAACAAAACATTAGCATTTTGAACTTCGCAAGTCACAATTTGCATGATACCGACATAACGTCACACTCATAAAATCATTGAGTGAGTTTACTTCGAATACCCATAAACCATTATGTCGGCTACACTTCGTTACCAAAAATCACTTAAAACTTAATGTACTAATTATAAAATTACTCTATGTTTACCAAATAAACCAATAAACCAGGTAAATAAAGAGTAAATACGACAAATCCTCCTAACAAATTATATCGAATACTGACGATTAAAAACATCATTCCTTAAATAAGCGGAACTTGCCAATGAAATGCGTGAGCCGTGCCAATTCACAGCTATATCAAGATTGTTCAAAATAAACCCAGGAAACATGTGCTGCGTTGAATGTTGCTATTTCAAGTCGTAGTTAATACTTTTTAAACTCATCCTCGTTTGATAGAATAGAGATAGATTCTGTGATTCAGTCTAAGAATAACTGGAAAACTTTTGGTATCCACTTTTCTCTTTCAATTTCCCGAGAGTAGGTTTCAAGGAGTGGTATAGAAAACTTTTTTGTATTTTGTACACGATTTTGTAAGCTTGAATCAGAAAAATAGCGGTTGATTTGAAAGCATTGTTTTACAAAGATAATTATGTTAATCAGATGACGCTAAACGCTAATGTGTTCTCGTTTTTGGATTTTTAACTTTCCAATATGAATGTATTTTTTCCAACAGTAACTGTAAACTATTTTATTTCTTTCTTTTATAACAAAAGTGTTGTAACTAGCCAGTACCTACTTAGGTATGATGTTACGGAAGTAATATCTTCACGAAGTCAGGAAATGCATCAGTCGTATTCTATTCACTATTCACAATGCCCTTATGTCACTATACTGTTTCATTTGCATTTTAAAGTAAGTCGCGTGTTACTTTAAAATAAAGTTCTACATAGTGCCGGTTTTATGTCTATAGCTAAAGCTAAAATAAAGATACATCTTTGGTGTGTGAAGTTGTTGCAAAGGCATAGAAACTTGTTCTAAATAACAAGCTTATACAAAAAATAGGTAAATGTTCTTAAATACTTAAGATAACTAGGTATAATAATATTTTAATGCCCTTGCAGGGCGCATGTGTTACCTTTTTTTTTAAATGTCTAACTGTGTGAATGGAATAAAAGAAAATCAAGTTACTGCACTCGACCTATCGCGACATTTTTTATGTTTCCGTTCTCGAATTAACGTTCATGTTATGTAGGTTTATTACCGAGCGTAACAAAAATATGTTATGCCTATAATAATTTCATATGACGGCCCGTTGGTCTTGTGGTCAGAGACCCTGCTTACAAAACCAAGGGTCGCGGGTTCGAATCCCGCTAGGGTTAACTGTTTGTGTGAACATCGGCATTTATACACGAGTCATGGATGTTTATAAAAGTATTTAAAGTGTATGTCTATCCGTTTCCTAGCATCCATAGTACAAGTTTCGAGCTTAGTTTGGGGCTAGGCAATCGGTGTGTAAGTCCAACTAATTTAATGGTTTCCAAGTAATGAAATGTGCCCTATCGGCCTTTCCCTCAAGTGGTAAACGCCGCTCTACATACAAGGCTACGTAAAGCCCGACTCCCATGAGGAAATAGTATCTAGTATGCCCTATAGAAACTAAGGTATTCTTGCTAAAGCTGGGACAGCAGCGTGGCCCAACAACGATAAAATCAATAATAATAAATGCCTTGGACTTACACAACAAAACAACAATTACCCAGCCCCTTTAACTAAGCTCAATGATTGGGCTATGGATGCTAGGGAAAGAATAAACATACTTTAATAACTTTTAAACATCCATGACTCAAGTGTCTCAAGTGCAAATGTCGATGTTTCTCAAACAAACATGTCCCTAGCGGGAATCGAACTCGCTACCCGTAAAATTAAATGGGTTATTCCTAGAGGATGCTATAGAAGAACCTTTAAAATAACCACGGTTTGTGAGATAGCTCCTATCAATCATCTTTTGTTTTTCATAGCATAGTCTTAGTTTAACATTGTTAGGCAGGCGTTTTTTTACACTACTTTTGTAGGCGTTATTCCAATTACCGTTTCTTGCCAATTTGGATCAAATTAGCTGTTATTCCGAACTTAACTAGTTAACGAGGTGCAAATTAGTCTAAGAACCACCAGTGATTACCTACTGAGATTTAATTTGCAGGTGCTACCGCGCATGATTTTTAATTTAAGGATAAACGGTTTAGAGCCTACTAGATTGGAAGATTTTCTCTTAAACATTGCGGTAAAGATATTACCTAGTTCCCTATTATGTCACGCTTTATTAATTAACATTGTTCAATAAGCTGCTAAACTATATTTAAACAAAAGTGTCATCAACAATATGTCAAATTCTTGTCCCCGAAAATCAATACATCGAGTCGATTGCTAAGACTGCTGCCAAAAAGCTGGGTATCCTAAATAAGGTGAGACGTTACTTCACTTCCGAGCGGCTTCTGTGCCTTTATCGGGCCCAGATTCGCTCGTGTATGGAGTATTGTTGTCACCTCTGGGATGGCTCAGCCCGCTATCAGTTAGATGCACTTGACTCGTTGGAACGCCGTGCTAAAAGACTCATTGGTGATGACACACTGACCGAGACTGCTTTGCAAAGCCTTGTCCATCGAAGACGTGTGGCGTCTTTAACAGTGTTTTATCGGCTGCATTTTGGTGAGTGTGCGTCGGTCTTACATGACCTTATTCCTCCAGCTCCCTTCCGCCTTCGGACAACTAGACGCGGTGAGGGCTTTCACCCTTTCATTGTTAATATTCCTCCTTCTCGCACGAAGCGTTTTGCTTCATCTTTCTTAATGCGAACTGCTAAGGAGTGGAACTCTCTGCCGTGTTCTGTGTTTCCTGAACGTTATAATTTGGATGTCTTCAAGACTAGAGTGAACAGGTATCTACTAGGCAAGCGTGCTCCATCTTAGGCCTCATCTAAACTTTCCATCAGGTGTGATCGAGGTCAAATGCAAGCCTATCTTAATAAAAAAAAAAAAAAAAAAAAAAATTAGTAAAGTAGTTAGTACTTAAAGTTAATTTTTGTACTATTCTTCTGTAGGTGAGACTTTAGTCTAAATGAGTACATAGTTAAAGCGAATAATACAGGTATATACGGCCCATGTTGATTTCTTGACGTCAAGAGCTGCGATGATCGCTAACCATTGAAAACTTCTTCCTTGTTGGGTTCCTTGTGGAGTTTCCACTCGAATGAGCGGTTAGGGAATTGCCACCTTACAAAAGACCACAATAAAGTAGCATTTCGTAACTGTTTTCCTATTTCTGCTGGGGTGTATGTTTTCCAGGACTTAGTTGGGGAAGTATAGTGTATTTTAAAGTGCCTTTTTTCGCATCATCGATGCTTGTAAGCTTATTGACAAACTTTTTCTCAAACCTACGTTTCTGTAGTCACGTAAGTTACGAGCACCTATGTCAATATGCAAGCCACGTACTATTCCCCATGGCTTTAGGTTATAAATTACATCGACATTTAAATTGTAATGCTAAGGGGGTTTTGCGCTTGACGTCAGAAGCTGATATGTGAGTAATCTGATGAATAAAAATCTGATTTTTTCGCACAGTTGACTGATTAGAATCGCATCTCTTGACCTATGGGACATAATTCGCAGCGTACCTGTTACTGAGTGACTTTTGAATGCTATTAAGATTCTACGGCGAATTGTAATTGTGACTTGATAAAAGTGGCACGTATTCAATGTTTATTTAAAAGCTATCTTTGTTTTTTAATGACATTGACGAGGAAAATGTCAAACTCAATCACTTTGATTTATGAAAATAAACATTTAGGATTTTATGAAACATCCTTTATTAGTAGCTATTGGAAATTAATTAACCTACCCAAAAATTTGGATTATTTTTGATTACGTTTTATTTCACAAATGACTAATAAATATTGAATTTAACAGTAATATGTTTTTTATATATTTATACTAACATTCAAGTAATCTTAATTCCACTGAAAAACGTTAAGGAATTTTTGTAACAATTTGTATCGTCTCTAACCTGTCGAATTTTGTTGCAGAACGCAGACACATTTTAAAAGGAGTTGATGGCAGTTTCAAGCCTGGCGAGCTGACAGCCATCATGGGCCCATCGGGCGCCGGGAAAACCACTCTGCTCAATATTCTAGCAGGGTACTTGTAAGTAGCCGTGCTAATCATTTGGTTTTCAATTAATTACTTATGTCACCTTTTGTCACCTTTATTTACTTAACACTGCAAGTACGTTTGTCTTTGAATATGTTTTACTGCTGAATAGAGTAAAGGAAGAATAATTAACAAGCTACGCTATTGCACGTGGATAAATTTTTCACTGCAAGAATAGTTAAAAGGATATCAAATAAATATAAAGAATTTATTATTTATTCTAAATGATAAAAATAATAATAAATTAATGTACTAAAACTCCAATTCCCTAACCCCAAACTATGCTCGAAGCTTGTACTATGGATGCTAGGGAGCAGGTAGACATACTTCAATACTATTAAAAACATTTATGACTCGAGTACAAATGCCGATGTTCATCGCACAAACATTTGCTCCTAGCGGGATTCGAACCCGCGACCTTTCGTTTTGTACCCAGGGTATAACGGGCCCTAATTTAAGGCCTGTGGAAATCATAATTTAAAGTGTTAGATCCTGAACTGGAAAATGTTGTTTTGTTTTTGACAGATGCCAAATCTCCAAAACTCTCATACAACATATGTACGTAAATATATGTATACATTGGCCCTTAAATCAAGTTAGTAAGTGCCTTGTATCTTTCTTTCCATAAAAACATTACTAAACTTGCGTAACATAGAAAGTGGTCTAGACTTGTAGGATAGTTGGCATCGTAACAGGCGCAGAGTACCTATCTGTGCTAGACTGATAATACCTGTTTTCTTCCTTGAATTCCTATGCAAATCTGCCCACTAAACTGCTTTTAGGCGGATTGTCTTCGACCTTATAAATGTTTCTAGTCTAGACCAGTTTTTTGACATTCAAAATAATAGAGAGATGCCACGAAATCGTTTTTTTATTTAATTACTAGCGGCCGCCCGCGACTCCGTCCGCGTGGATTTCTTTTTTTCGAAATAAAAAGTAGCCTATGTTCTGTCTCAGGGTCTAAAGATTGTCTGTACCAAATTTCATCAAAATCGGTTGCGAGGTTTAAGCGGGAAAGCGTAACAGACAGACAGACAGACAGACAGACAGACAGAGTTACTTACGCATTTATAATATTAGTTGGGATGTGGTACATGCCCTTCATAAATCGAATTGCTTTTAGTATCTTTTTTAAGTGACTGAATTAGAAAATATCACGAATAAATTGACTCTCTTAATCTACTTAACTAAAGTATCAGCCTATTAATGTTCCACTGCAGGGAAAAGGCCTCCCTCTATCATTTGCAATCATGTTTTCGTCACAAAGATGGGGTTTGGCCTAATCATCACGCTTGCCAAACGCGGGTCGGCGATCACAAGCCCGGGCTATGTTCGGAAAAACCAATACAGATGTGCATGACCCCGGGAATTGAATACAGGACCTCGAGATCACGGCCCGGTTAAACCACTATACCATCGAGACTTCACTAAAGTAATAAATCAAATCCAATTTTATTAAATTGATTGATAACATACGAGTATATAGCATTATCACCACGGCTCATCCTGTTTTCTGAACTTGGACAAATAAAACAACTTCCTATTAATACTGAGTCATGAACAACTAAAGGCCAAAAACTCGTGGCAGAATTGATAAAAAAAATCCGCAGTAATTTTCATTTGGACAAATTCCCTTGGGAATGGGGAGACACTTTTTCTGGAGCAATTAATATAAAACATTGTCATATTTGGGCTGATGTTGATTTAACGTATGTATTGCGTTAAACCACAAATCAACCAACTTCTTATCCATCAATAAATCAGTGATTCTTTAACTGCTAGATTCTCGATGTGCTGAAAGTTCACATTTATTCTGATATCTTAAATTTACAAGCATAAATTGATCTAGTTTTAATGTTTTTTTTTAAATCTTCATCTTTCGTACTTCAGCCAATGGCAGCTTTTGCAATGGCTTTTGTGGTAGAGAGGACACGGATTTATTTTCAATGGTTATCACTACATAGTAAAAAACAAAGTCGCTTTTCCTGTCCCTATGTGTGTTGTATGTCCCTATGAACGCTTAAATCTTTAAAACTACCCAACGGATTTTGATGCGGTTTTTTTTAATAGATAGAGTAACTCATGAGGAAGGTTTTTATGTATAATATCATCCATTAAATAGTGGACAAGTACCACGGGCGAAGCCGGGGCGGGCCGCTAGTTGTTAATAAATTCATGTCCCCATACATGTTTAATGCAATGATATCCGCCACTGCCGTTAAAAACCACCAGTTTTCGCGTTCCATCAGTCATCCCACAAGCTATTGTCTGTCCAAGGAAGGACTTTTAATGTTGTTGACCCCTACACCCTGACACAGCCACGGCCACAGCATGCATCACCAAATCATAATGACTTGCTTTAAACAAACATTTTCCATGTTAATTTCCTCGACGATTTTGCGCACAATTTTACGTTTGAGTAAATTCTACTCGCACAATAGAATTTTCAATTTAACGATTTCAGTTTTGGGTTCAATGTTTCCGCTTCAGCCTTGGATTTTTTGTCACACTTTGGCTATGCAAAACTGAGTTTTCCTGATTTTACCGGTAGCAGATATTTACATACATATTAATGTGAATGGTAATGAAGTGTTTAAGTGAAGATCGCTAGCAGTAAATCATCTCGTGATTATTCTAAAAGACGTTGACCGTTTAAAGTAGCTTAGATACATGGTTTTATTTGCTATGGGCTTGCTCTTAATCGCAGACTGGTCCGAGAGCATATACGAGGCGTACGTAGCAACGAGATTACCCAGATACACCCTTACCCTTCTATAAACACGTTTCTCCCAACAGAACCCGGGGAGCCAAAGGCGAGATCGCAGTGAACGGCGTCTGCGCATGCGCGTCCAAGTCGGCGGGCCGCGGCGGCGCACGCTACATTCGCCAGCAAGACGACCTGCGCGCGCATCTCACAGTACACGAGGCCATGGCTCTGGCTGCCGCCCTGAAGCTGGCCGACTTCACCGCACAGGAGCGGAAGGAAAAGGTAATAAACTTCCTAGGTTTCGGAGATACTTTAAGTGGAGTTTCTGAGGTGATAAACTCCAAGGACGAAAGGTGGAACGCAGTGAAGGGCCGCGGCAGCGCGCGCTTTATTTGCCAGCAAGACACATCTTACAGTTGTCGCCCTTAAACTTGCCGACTTCACAGCCCAGGAGTGAAAGGAAAAGGTACTTAACCCTCTTAGCCGCCCGCATAATTTTCTGGCAGAAGCTAATCTAAGACAATGATCAGCCAGGCTATAATGAGCGTGCGCAGGCACAGATGCAATAATCTAACCCGACCGTGGAGAGATCAGGCGACCGAGCAACGGCTTAACTTGTTTTCCGAAGCACGGGCGTAATTACACCGCCAACATCCGAAGTCCGGACCATATCTGAATTTATCTGAACAGACAAATTTTTTCATCTGTCAAACTCAGGAGATTTGAACTCAGGATCTCAAGCGCCGCATCCAAGCGCAACCTACTAGCCGACTTCACCGCGTAAGAGCGGAAGGAAAAGGTACCCAATTGGTAGTCAGAGCACACTAACCGAAACAAACAATGTCGCGGACGCAAGGTCGAGTTTTGGAAAACGCGCAACTTTAAGTGATGATGTTTATGTTTAATTATGTCCTGTTTTCGAGTTTTAGTAGTATTCATTAACAATTAATCAGGAGGAGCATTAAAATCCTGGCTTAGTATCTTTTTAGTAAAACAAGTCACACCAGGTACATATCAATGAAGTTAATGGTTCAAATCAGAGAGACGTACCTACGTCTAGATTTAAAAAAAACTTGGTTCTTCCACATTCAACCATACTATTTCTGTCCGAAATGAATCAGGCACGAGGATGTCTGTAACGTAATACTTACGTTGAGAAGCAATACTATCGCAGTTGTTGTGTTACTTCGATTTGATTCCCTCTTGAGCCACATAAGATCAGATGATTTTTTTTAAATGTTTCTAATTTTAAAAATGTATATCTCTGTTTTATTCAGGTCTACGAGATCTTAGCACTCCTCGGGCTAAGCGGGGCATCTCAAACCCTCTGCAGAGATCTTTCCGGAGGGCAGAAGCGACGTCTAGGCGTTGCTTTGGAGCTACTATCGGACCCCTCACTCTTGTTCCTAGATGAACCTACGACGTAAGTACAACAATAACGATAGAAAAAAAATTAAGAGAGGAAAAGCTAAGTGGAACTTCCACTCGAATGAGCCGCTTGTCTGAGGAAGTACCTCCACCTTACAGATGATCACAGTGAAATAGCACTTCTTAACTGTAATGTTTCTGCTGGTGAATAGGTTTGCCAGGGGTCAGTTAGGGAGGGTATGGGGTTTTAAAGTCGGGCAACGCATCTGCGACCTTTGTGCGGTTGTTGATGTCTATGGGCAGCGGTGATCACATCCCATCAGGTGACACTCTTGTTCGTTCGCCTCCCTACAACACCAATAAGAAAAAAACAATTTAACCGTACCGATGTTTGTGAAGTATAATGAATTCTGGTTTAAAGGGCCATACGTTAATGACATTTATCTAACATACTTTATCTTTACATTCCTAAGCACGTGTACCCGTGGACTCAAAGTTCAAGGTAATTCAGCTTGTCATTTGGACGATTTTGGAATCTGTTGAGTTATTACTAAGACACTTTAATGGCTTGTCATTTGGGGAAGTCTTATTTGTTCTTATGCTAAAATTGTCAGACAGACACGCTTGTACACGGGTGTAGTGGTCTACTCCGTTTTAGGAAGCAGCTATTGAGGCCAATACCATTAAGGGACAGTATTTCTAGAAGCTTTACTTAATCTACTTCCTGCTACTCTGCTCTTTGATTGTTTAATTTCAACTGCATTATGGCTCTAAGCTTACAGTCATTCACGGTGGTCTTCTGTAAAATTATCTGACATAGTGATGTAGCTACTTAAGTATGTAGTTTTATGTTTTATGTCACTACATAGCATAAAACTACATAAGTAGCTTTCTTTTTCTGTCCCTATGTAGGAATATTTAAACCGTTAAAACTTTTTTATCAGATAGAGTGATTCGGGAGGAAGGTTTACTTGTATATTACATACAACTTCTCAAGCGTACTTCAAACTTTTGTACCAACTTTGCAATCGTGCGAAGCCGGTGCGAGTCGTTAGTCTTTAAATTAAATTACAATGTCCAAATTTTTCTTATAAAACATTTCAGGGGCCTAGACTCGTCAGCATCAGCGTCCTTGATCTCCTTACTGAACAGCCTGGCCCGAGGGGGCAGGACGCTCATAGCAACCATCCACCAGCCCTCAGCCCTACTCTTCGAGAAGATAGACTCCGTATACTGCCTGGCTGATGGGAGGACGCTGTACAAAGGGCCCAGGGCTCATCTCCTGCCGGCGTTGGAAAGCGCCGGGCTGAGATGTCCGCCATATCACAACCCAGCTGATTTCTGTGAGTATCTGTGCTTATTAGAACTTTTAAAGAGGAAAACAAGTGCTTACTTAAGTAAATAGCGATATTTAGCTGCAAAATTAATGACGAAAAGCTCTCGTTAAAGTGTAACATTGTTATTTTGTTACGAAACAATATACCAGCGAAATTCAAACATTTAAATTAAAATAAATATTTCACAACATCACATACATTGATCTGACCCCGTGGTAAGTAGCTTAAGCACTTGTGTTACAGACATCAGAATCAACAGTGGTATTACAAATATACTTAAATAGATATATACAAGGTGTAAAAAAAGGTATCACTATCCCTTGGACTATGCACAGTAGACTTAAATCTAAGTTGTTTACAAGGAAAACCAAACCTGGGAAATCGTTTTCATTTTTAGGCATGAAAAAAAATCTCAATTTAATTGCCAGCAATGTACGCGCGCCACAATGCGCATGCATGTGTGTGTGTGTGTGTATTCGAGTTCGAGGAGTCGGGCCGCCATTACGATTTACCTACAAAATTGCCAACAAAAACAGATATCGAAACGAGTCAAAAAGATTTACTTAAAACAAATAAATTAACAGCTAAGTACTTACCTACTCCTCGTCACTGTACTCAAAAGCAGGCCTCTCCAAGCTGATGAGGTGTAGCTCGATCTGGCGACCTTCCAGCTGCAGGCATAGACGGACTCGGTACACTGTACTCTGGTGCACCCGGTCCAGGATTCCCTCACGCACTGAACGCCGTTTAAGATCGTCAAACACGTCAATATTTTTTTGCCGCATTTCGGCACTGTTCTGGCAAGGACTATCAAAAAACCTGTCCTTGACAAAACCCCACAAGAAGAAATCGAGTGATGACCCCGCTTACTCCGCAATACTCTGGCTGCGGTTCGGACGCCCAATCGTGGATTTTGCCGCACCATCTCCAAAACGGCCTCTTCTGCAGCAGGTGGTAACGCTCCGCGCCCTACTACTTGGCCTGGCACAATCGGTTGATTGTCCAGCAGACGCTGTACAGTCCGAGTGAAAATACGAGGGTCAACCGGCTGATGGGCGGTGGGGTACTCAGCCCCGTAAATACGCAATGCTTCTGAAGCATTTCCACGGGCCATACCGTAACAGTAGACCATGTTCACGTATTCGCGGGCACTGTAGCGATATGAACTCATCACTGCTATCTTAACTTTCTTCACAATTACACTGTACACACTATCACAATCGAACAGTTCGAATCACGATCACGGATGAGCGTAAATCACAACACAACCTCATTCGATGACCTACGAAACCGAACTAAACGAAAAAGACGTTATTTTTTCACTATTCTTTCGCCGACAAAGCGCATGCGCAGTGCGCGAGCCTGTCAGGCGGCGCATGCGACATGAGACATTACGCGGTTCCGTATTCAATTTTGACCAAACATGTAAAATCTATCATTGACAAAATCAGCACTTCTGAGGTAGTTATTTAAAGCATTTTTTAGGAATAAGATGATAATCTGAGTGATTACATTGTACTTTGAGAAAAAGAAATGAAAAGAGTAAAAAAAAATAACAAGCAAATTTAATAATTAAATTGAATAATTTTTCCTAATTTTAACATTCTATTGAAGTTGTTTTAAATTGTTCTGTTTAATCAAAATTAATGTTGCTTTTCTTCTTAATTAATAAAAAAAGTTGTAATTTTTTTGAAGCAAACCTACTTTGATTCCTAAAACTCATCATCAACTTCTAAGATTGCGTAACACAAAGCTTCGGAATAAACTATCAAAATAAATAATGATTGAAATCTGCAAGAGTTCCTTGATTTAGGTTTTAATAATACTGCGGATCCCTATTTGAATGAACGACAAGCGGCGCGGCGGCGCGAGCGGCTGCCCTTTCGGCGCGCGCCGTTCCGTTCTTTATACCTACCGGCCGGCCTTTCGGCGCGCGCCGCTCTTTATAAAGCGGGGTTTACATGGGTGCCTAAAACCGCACGATTTTTGTCGCGCGGCGAATATCGACCGTCTAATTGTCAATTCGGCTAAGTCCCAAGTGACTAAAGTCGCAAGCCCCAAAGTTGGGTAGCATCCGACTTTAGCCGCGCGGCGACCGGCCGTACGCGGCTGGTGACTAAAATCGACCATGTAGGTAATCGATCAGTTGTAGGCGATCGCCTGCCGCATTCTTCTCAACATTTTCGAAAGGAATGACAGAGTAGCGTGCGATTTTATTCACCAGTGTAAATGGGCTAGCGATGCGGCTTGGTGAGACGATTTGTGAAGCGACTAGCCGCACGGCGAAAATCGACCCGTGTAAACCCCGCTTTACTTACAACTCTTTACCTACCGGCCGGCGGGCGCTCGCGCCGCCATTCCGTGCAAACGGGAATACTGGGTCTTTATTTTTAATTTAAATTTTGTACGAGACTAAAACTTACATTGAAATTAGTAGCATATCCTTGTTTTTATTAATTTCTTAAGGTCCGTGAACTCGAACTAAAATTAAACTCGAAACGTTTATGTTTTATAAACGGGCTATCTTACTTAATAATAACAATGTAACATCGTGTGTAATTAAGTCTAATCATTAGGTTACAATTAACATGTTTACTTTACAAAATAACTTACAATGGTATTAGCAAGGGGATTAGCGATGAGCTAACAATGGTATTAGCGATTGTCTAGGAAGCACACGATCGAGTTAAGGCGATCGATTGTGGCCCTCCGGTCTAAGGTCAATAGCATATCAGCTGGTCGCGCGTACGTGTATGAGTGAGCGCCACACGAACGGGCGCGCTTGTGTGCGTTGGCCGTGTTTGCGATACATTGGAGTTTGTAAACTTTAAAATTATTTTATGGAAAAACTAATAAAAAACGATGTCATGTTTCTTTGAAGAAAAGTTTAGTGATGTGAAAAAGAAGTCATTTTATTAAAAACCTAGACTTTTTAAATTAATGTTTAGCTGTCAATATCTTGGAAACCGTACATTTCCCAGGCATGGTGTAGTGGAGAAAAATGTTCACAATAATTGGGAGAATATAGGGTTTCAGTTTTCGTTAGACCTTTTTTGACACCCATTATAACACCCAGACAAACAGACATGTTCATGCACACAAATGTTTGTCCTGTGCGGGGATCGAACCCGCGACCTCTTGCGTAATAGGCAACTTCTTGACCATTACACCAAGCGGGTCATATTGTACGCACGATCAATTTTTTTGTGTTGGTATTGTTATGTCATTAAGACTTGACAAATCTGAGTATATAACATATTTTTTTCAAAATTTTTGGCAATTGCTGTCACATAACACATTTGCTCATATTCATATGAACAAGAATAAGAAGAATACCTACATATGAAGGTGTTTCTGTTTTAATTAATCAATTGAAACCATTGCGCGATGACACATACTCATAATAAACCTAGTGATCTTACAACGTCGCTGAACTGAACTGATTATGATTAGTAAGTAATGATCCCGGAGGTTCAGAACAAGGTTAATACCAAACGTTATATGTATAACACACTAGTGGCCGCCCGCGACTTTGTCCGCGTGGATTTCAGTTTCCGCACCAGTCACAACATAGTTTTTTATATTGGTTAAAGCCCTTCTCGGCAAATGGAC
This sequence comes from Nomophila noctuella, assembly GCA_958496325.1. Lineage (NCBI taxonomy): Eukaryota > Metazoa > Arthropoda > Insecta > Lepidoptera > Crambidae > Nomophila > Nomophila noctuella. The sequence continues at coordinate 9,318,677 of OY292490.1, read as the reverse complement.
TAAATTAAATGGACTAATTATAAATATAATGGACCCAAATATATTTTTTTATTCGAACTAGACATTTCTGTGATTAGTGCGTTCAAACAAACAAACTCTCCAGCTTTAATATGTTAGTATAGAGAGTAAAGATGTTATTAATTATAAATTATAACTAATTGACGAAGCGCTTCCAATTTCCATCATGTAGTAAGTAGGTATATTGTCTTTTATGTTACTTTTGATAACGAAGCCCACATTGAGAAACCAGGACCGATGTATATTTTTGGTCTATTTGATATTTTTGGTAGACTTATTAAATATTTTGCTGAAGCCTATTTAATATTTTTGGTAAGCCTATTTCATATTTTTGGCATCACAGTAATATTAATAGTTACTCAGAGCGGACTTTGCTTGGCGCTCAATTTACGAATGCTAAAAGTGAGTGCTCTAGTCCTTTTTAGGGTTCCGTACCTCAAAAGGAAAAAACGGAACCCTTATAGGATCACTTTGTTGTCCGTCTGTCCGTCCGTCCGTCCGTCCGTCCGTCTGTCAAGACCCTTTTTCTCAGGGACGCGTGGAGGTATGAAGCTGAAATTTATATCAATTACTCAGGTCTACTGTCCCTTGAAGCTGTGAAAAAATCAAACTTCTAAGCCAACGCAATCGAAAGATACAGCCGTTTATGCCGCAAATTTTCGACACTTGCAAGGGAATCAAAACCTACAGGGTGCTTCCCGTGAACTCAGAATCTTGAAATTCGGTACGAAGCAACGTCTTATAGCATAGATAAAGTAAAAATTATGAAAACCATACATTTTTAGTTACTTCACATAATATATTTTTTTTAAATAATTTTAAACTTACTACCCATTTCCTCATAAACGCGTAGAGGTATTAAATTGAAATTCATACCAAATACTCAGGTCTATAATACCTTTAAGCTGTAACAAAATCAAACTTCTATGTCAACGCAATCAAAAGAAACAGCAATTTAAGCTGCATATTTTGAAACTCGCAAGTACTCGCAAGGGAATCAAAACCTAAAGGGTACTTCCAATCGACCTAGAATCTTGAAATTTGGCATGAAGCAAGGTTTTATAGCACACATAAAGGAAAAATTCCGAAAACCTTAAATTTTTAGTTACATTACAAAATATACATATATATATTTTTTTTTAATATAAACTTATTATTTTTTTCCTCATGAACGCGTAGAGCTATCAAGTTGAAATTCATATCAAATACTTAGATCTGATTGCCTTTAACCCGTGAAAAAAAAAATCTAAGTCAACGCAAAAACGCAAAACTTTAAAGAGATCTTTGTCTTAAATTTATGCTCCTCCATCTTTCCCCATTGTAATGTTATGAATTTCATTTTGCAATAAAAATACCATAGTTATGACTCGATTGTCGTAATGAACGAACTTTGTAAACCTTGCAGGCTTGTACGGAACCCTCGGTGCGCGAGTCCGACTCGCACTTGGCCGGTTTTTTTATCTTCAAAGCTCGAAATATCAACTTGCAGCTTGTTTACCAATGTCTAACAACGTATAATGAACTTTTATAATGTGCAAGCAAAGTCATTTGTATCGATAAACATGTTTACGGCATAAACCTACATGTTTGTTTTTAGGATGCAAACAAACTCGTTTATCTGAAAAAATATTGGCACTTATGTACCTTTTTTACAAATAAAATGAAAAGTCATGAACACCATCATTTAAACACATCTTCATACACATTAACTCTTACGTCAGCAGCAGTAAAGTACATATTTGAATGTGTTTTTTGTGTGTGTTGCACACATAATATCATCGTGTTTTGTAAAACACAAAAAGAATGTAATGACAAAATAATTATTACACGATATAAAACACAATGTAGTCAATTTTCGCAATCATTATATAGCATTAAATAAGGAAACTTTCAGCTGCCTGTCCCTATGTATTCTTAAATCTTTAAAACTACGCAACGTTTTCAAAAAATTTTCATGTGTTTTGTTTAAAATTAGAGTGATTGAAGGGCCAGGTCTTTGTACAATACACTAGGGACTCGCCCTGGCTTCGTATGTGTGCTACTAAACTTTACTTCAGAATCACTCTATCCAAAAAAAATCGCATGAAAATCCGTTGCGTAGTTTTTAAGATCTAAGCATACCTAAGGAGAAACAGACGGCGGATAGCGACTCATTTTATAGTTTATACTATGTAGTGATTGAAACAGAAAATTTAAGTTTGCACCCGTGGGTTGCCGTGGCTGATCGATAGTCCTACTACTTCCTACTACTATTATAAAGGCGAAAGTTTGTATGTGTGGATGTATGGATGTGTGGATGTATGGATGTATGGATGTTTGTTACTCTTTCACGTAAAAACTACTGAATGGATTTGAATGAAACTTTACCACAATATAGATTATACATCAGAATAACACATAGGATATTGGAAATCGAAATGCACGCGGGCGGAGTCGCGGGCGGCCGCTAGTATTTAATAAAACAGACAATGTCATCCGATACTAGTGACCGATATGCCTTGTAACATACTAATTAAGAACGGAGCAATGTGTTTACAAGTCAATTAGCGTAGATAATACTAAAAACAAATATTATAATTAACTTTCATTAACTATGAATGAGTAATTTGTTTGGGTTAATAGATTATGTAAGAGTTTATCAATCGAAGTTCCGAGAATCTTTCCATTTCACTGGAATATTTTCCATACTGTATTTATTCTCTCAACATTTTCTTTGTCATTTTTAACGGTACGAGAAAGTAGTTCAACTAATAGTAAGAGCCACGTCTGCGGGTGATTATTAAGCAAGTAAACATTATTAAAATTTTATCTTTATAATACTAACACGATTTCCACCGTACTTTGTCCTACTGTGGGGCATTAACACTAAATAGGTACCTACGGTTCTCAAAAGATTACCAAAAATCTATACTAAACTAATGTAATAAAGCCGAAGAGTTTGTTTGTTTGTTTGAACGCGCTAATCTCAGGAACTACTGGTTCGATTTGAATGTTGTATTTTATAGTCCATTAGAGACATAGCTTTAAGCTATTGGAAACCGAAATCCACAAGGACGAAGTCGCGGGCGGCCATTAGTCACTTATAAAAAATACTGAAACAAAGCAATAACTTACTGTCAGTAAATTGTGCGTATATGTAAGGAAGAATGCATTTTCGCACCTCGAACGGGTCTCAGAAAGGAGCTTCTGCACATAAGTCAACTTATGTGAATCTTATTGTACTCTTCATTAGCTTAATTTTTAAATTAAAATTCTATTCACCGTTCACAACATTTAAACGTTTAAATATAGAACTCTTTTCAAACTTGTTTAACTTAAATTAAGACGTTTTGTGTTTAGTTTTGGGGCATTGAACAAAGGGTATTATAAATTATTTATGAATTGAGGAACTAAGGTATGCATCGCACATCCAGATAATATAAAGTCAATCTAAAACTTTGGATTAGGTGACACATAATTTTAATGATTGTGGAACACTCATAGGTTATTATCGTAATTGCATGTATAAGAAACGTGACCTGCATCCATCATCAGGTCATGGGTTCGAAGACAAACACAGTAATCGTGAGAGTACGCAACACTCTTACATAATCATTCTAAAGTCATCTGGTATTGATCATTGTGTTCAAGCTTTAGCGGCATGGTAAAGAACATGTAGTTTTAAAATTATACCGCGATTCTATGTTTTAAAGTAGTTTTATTTGATGAGTAACAGTCGCGTAAACCTAAGAACATATTACGGTAAAGAAGTATAAATGTACGCCTGGTATAGTGGTTAGAGCGCTGCGCTCAAAAACCTCGGAGGTCGTAGAATGAATACCGTGGGGAAAACTATTACTTTGTGTTGGTTTTCCCAGTTTGGTAAGGAGATTGCAGGCTTGAATCATCTGATTATCCGATAAGAATGATGATTTCGTGCTTCGTAAGGCAAGTTAAGTCGTTAGTCCCGACTGTGATCCAAAAAGGCCCGTTTTCCTTGTAAGGGAATACGGAGATCAGACGACAGTCACTTCATCTGGTTGTTACACGAGGCTTGTCAATTCAGGATCATAGTCGTAGCGTATCTTGGCCTCCAAGGCAATAGCCAAGGGTTCAACCGAGATAAGCGCTAGAATGATGATGAAGGTAAAAATTATAAATGTATATCTGTCCATTTAAACTGGCATAATAAGTGTAGGTTGTTAATTAGAATAAAGCATGAAATAACCAGATCATTTCTCCCAGCTCTACAAGTAGATAGGTTCCGCCCACATTCCCATTATTATTTATAGTGTAGAGTATGAGTGGTTTTGCGCTATGATAAACATATTATTCTAATTAAAATGTAAATTGTGATACTAGTACTTATTATTTGCATGAAAGCTCCACATGATTTCGGAACAACAAACTTCGGAAAAACAAGCTGGGATACATTTGGGTGACAAAACCCAAATGTACGAGTATGTTACAAGTGGCCCGTTCCGGCTTCGTATGGGCACTAAACATGACATTTAGACAGGTATATTTTTGAAAACTAAATTAGCATATGGGACTCGGGGCTAATCCAGCTTCGAACGGTGAAAGAATTTTTAAAATCGGTCCAGTCGTTTTTGAGCCTATTTAGTACAACCAAAAAACATAGTTTTCCTCCTAATAATATTAGTAGTATAGATAAGATCAATGAGTTGTATGTAGGTATATTTAAAAATAACATCTGTAAGCATTCTTTGTTTAAAGTCGCTTACATACGCTTGTTTAGAGGCATCGTGTTATATCACACACAATTAATTAGAATGTGGGATAAACCTATCGCTTGATAACTCGAATACATATTAAATTAGCAGAACATACGAGTATACGTATACATATGAATTCTTTGACGTCAAGATTTTAACCCACTCAAGAATTAATTTACTTTTGATGCCATTATAACAACAAATGAAAAATACTAGACCCCTTTTTCCTTTTTTTGTTCAATGCGGCTAGTTGAATCAATACTAAATGAAATAACATAAACACAATTTGAACTTTTTTTTTAAGAAATTCGAAAAATATTTTTTAGCGGAATTACAATTGAATTTAGAAATCTCGAAATGTCGGTCATTTATGAAAGCTACTTACTATTCAAGTACTTAACATCTTTCTTAAAACAAAGGGGTTTTCATGTCATTAGTGTTAATAGTAGTCATAAATAAATGCGTCTGCCAATACTAATGTGCTGTTAAGACATAAACCGTCAGGACAATAGACAATTCAGATTAATTTATTGCTAATTGATTAGATGAGCTCCTTTATATAACAATGCTGGATTCCAATTATGTTTTAATCAGACCCTTTAAAATCAATATCATGCAAACGAATGATTTATGAATATGAATTTAATTATTTAACAATATTTCTGCTTCATTGGATAACTTTTACTATTTATTATATTTTAATAATATTTATTCTTTTTTTGTATATAATTACTAGCGGCCGCCCGCGACTCCGTCCGCGTGGATTTCAATTTCCTTCCTCGTCAAATGGACTATCCAACACAAAAATATTTTTTCAAATCGGAACAGTAGTTCCTGAGAATAGCGTGTTCAAACAAACAAACGAACATACAAACAAACTATTCAGCTTTAGATATTAAGTAGAGATGATAGTTATCTTACTATCTTGTATAGTCTATACAAAACTAGTCAGGTGAATTGGCAACACGATTTTGATGTCAGGTATTACTACATAGTATCAAAAATAGGAGAACAATAATGAGGAAACATTCACACTATTATTACTTATTAATGTTTGGTTCTTTTTTTTTGGTTGAAATCTAAAAGACAATGACAAGCCTCTCCATTCATGCAAAACCATTCGTTGTATGTAAATCTTTCATATTCAATTATTCATACAATCATGACGATCCTCAGTTGTTTTTGCGCAATTATAAGCTTTGCTCAATTTAGGGTTGACATTGTGTGAAATAATATCAAATTCATGGACTAAACACACCAATAGTACAACTCAAAACTAAGCATGTACGTACATAGTTTATTTTTTAAAATGTCTGTACAAGCCGTTTTTCATCAGATGAACATTTGGTCCTTAGCGTGGTTCGAACCAGATCCATCCAGAGACCCGATTTTTTGTGTTTAGGATCACTAATCACCGGACCAATAGGATTGTCCACAGTACCAAGTTTATTAATTTATATTTAAATTCTTTTCAGTGATGGAGGTAGCGTCTGGAGAGTACGACATAGACCTGGTGAAAACAGCAAAAACTATGGAGGTGTACAAACCGGACCCAGCACTTGAGAGGACATGGGAGGCGCATATACCAACTATTACTGCTTCACCCGGGCCTTTGGGTAAGAAGTTTACTACTTTCATCAGCAGATCTCATTATCAAAACCAAAACAAACAAACCAAAGCGTCACTAAATACATATTAGTAGAAATCCGTAGACCAGGATAATCACTGAAATCTGTTTAAACGCCTCGGTGGACTAGTGGTTCAAGTACTGGGCCGTGGGTCGAGGTTAAGGGTTCGATTCCCGGGTCTTTCCTACCCAACTTTGTGATCACGAATCCGTATTTGACAAGCGTGGTGAATGAGCCAAAAAGCTTCGTTACGAAAACATGATTTAAAATGATAAAGGCCTTTGCCCTGCAGTCGCACATTAATAGACTGTTTCAATCATCATAATCTGTTTTAATCCAATCTTAAAGTAGGCGTGAGATCAGCCAAATTTTTAAGACTTTTAGAGTGTATTCCCCTGGACCATAAGTGATCAATACGAGGAACAAGAATAAAGTACTATTGTTCGTATTTATAATTAAGTTGACGTACCTATAACGTAACGATACGTTTTGAAAAACATATTAAAACATGTCGCGTTTGAATTAACATATCGTCGGACATACTGCCGCCTGCTTACTGGATGCTTAAATGGTTAAGTGACTGATAGTCACAACTACTCATTAATAATTGAATGGTGATTCATTTATGTTCCTAAGACTATTTTTGAGTCTCATAAAATATCAAATCCATCGCTTCAAAAGCTTCACACTATTTGCACTAGAAACAGGTAAGCAAAAATTTAAACTGACTTTAAATTTCTTTGTGTGACCAGACTTCCAAGTCCAAATCCCATATTGATCGAGAATATCCAAGTTTTTCTACACGGAAATTCAAATGAAAAATTAAATTGCCACAACTTTAATCCTTACAAATCCTTAGTGGGTTAAGATTGACCGCCAAAGCCGTAGTCAAAGCTCGACTAAGCAAGTACATTATGATAATATAATGTTATAACGTGTTTTCTTTGTTTCAGATATAACAACAGAACTTAAATCAAAACATTTACTAGTGAATTCCAAACATCAGCAGAAAACTTCTAAAACAATGTACAGACAATCGGGTCTCCTTAGTCAAACTTGGATCTTGTTATATCGAAATTATCTGATGACTACTAGAAATTATGTAAGTACATAAACAGTTATAATATTTTTTTGTCGCTTTTGAACGTGCCTAAGAAATCATTAACATGTGACTCTGCATGTACTTCAAAGAACAAAACATCATAAGCATCATCAAATTCAAATTAAGGGCTGGTTTTACCGCTCGTAGATAATTTCACATAAGCTAGCTCACAGTTATTGTTTGTTAATAAGCTCAATCTACCGAAGCGCCTATGACTTAAGACAAACTTTTGAAAGGCTTGAGTTTTTTGCTCGAGCTAAATCATTTACTTGCTATAAGCTGCAATAGTACAGTGTGGTGCTCATGAGGAACAGGTTCCTCATGAGCACCTGAGCCAGGGCTCTTATTAGGGGCGGGCCCCATATGCGACAAGTGTTTTCCGAGCTCTCTCTCGATACTTTTCGCAGCGCACGCGTTACGTCCACGTCGTCCGCCCTGGACCCTGAGCTGACCACCGTAACGGAGTGGCAGCCAGGTGACAGAATTCGCGTGCGTGAAGTGGGGCAACCAGATTGCAGAATGCTACCGATGCGTTCCTCCAGTTCGGGGCGCCCTTCCCAGGGCCCCTCGAACCCGATCGATACTCCAGGCGAGTTTAGCCCTTCCCAGGGCGGCTCGCCTGACAACCTGGCGAGTCTTACGGATCCGAATCCTTTCTCTGGTTTGGATGTAGTTGATTTGGCGGCGGAGGTGTCAGCCCCTTCTGGCACTCCGCCGAACGACCTGGCATGTTCAACGGAAAGACGGTTCTATGACGCGGTGTCGTCGCTAGAATCGGACTTGATGCCCGACACCGATGACACCTTGACCATCGGTGTGTCGAACGCGGAGTCGACAGGAACCACGCGCTTCCTGCGCAAGCGGAGAGCTCCGGAGGCGACCGGGTCCCAGTCGGACTCGAGTCAGGCCTCCAAAAAAAGCGTCAAACAAAAAAAGAAGGACGCTAAGAAAGAGAAGCGGGCCCGCGTGAAGGCCGTCACGGATGCGATCGAGCACCGTGTCGGCTTGGCGGCCGCACGGAAGGCGCTGATGGCTCAGAAAAAGGCCGATGACGAGGCGGAGTTGCTGGAAAAATTCCAGCAACGTGAGCAACGCGTATGCGAGGAGCGTAAGAAGGTCGGCTACGGAGTGTCGTCCTTCCTCGACTACTCAAAACTGTCCGTGGCCGACCTTCAGAGCCACGCAAAATATGATGCGGAGGAGATCGCGCAGATCGCCTCCAAATCATCTAATTTGAAGAGCCAATTCGTGAAGGGCTTAAAAGCACACGCGTGCTCCTTCGCGGCCATCGCGGCCGAGCTGGCCAAAAGGTCCAGCGATGAGGAGACAGCGGCCTTACAGGCGACTGTGGAGCACCTCTCCAGTGAGGTGGTGGCGCTGCGGGCCGAGCTGGCCGCCATGAAGGCGAGCCGGCCAGTTGTTGTGCCGACTCAGGCGCCGATTGTTTCCAGCGACCCCTCTGCGAACCTTGTGTCGCAGATTGGGTCGCTCATTGACGAGAAGTTGCGGGAGCATACGCTCAAGGAGCGCAACTTCTTGCGTGATCGTCTTGCCGGCCTCAACGACCGCCTCCTTCCGGAAGTGAGGTTGCGGCCTCCGCTAGCGGCGGACAGGAAGAAGGCAGCCGCTCCTGCCCCTGCTCCTGCTCGGTCGCTGTCGCCGTCTTCGGCCGCTATGCCTCCGCCCCCCCCTCCTCCTCCAGCGAAGGGGAAAGCGAAGCCCTCCCAGGCCTCTGAGCCCGTCGTCGTCCCCTCCACTTCGTCGACAGTAGAGACCGACCTTTTGTTGCCCTCAACCACCCCGGCCAATCAGGGGTGGAAGGAGGTCGTGACAAAAAAGTCGCGGCAGGCAGCCAAAAAGGCGGCCAAACAGGCGGCCCCCGCCGCACCGTCCCCTCTTGGGACCACCAAAGGGGGCAAGAAGGGGAGAAGGAAGGCCTCTGCGCCGACCGCCCCCCCCAAATCTGCGCCTTCCAAGGCCCCCCCTGCGCCAGCGGCAAATGCCGCCGCTCCGCAGGCTAAGAAGAAGAAGCTGGTCGCGCCGAAACACAACGCCGTCACCATCACCCTGACGGCGGAGGCGGTTGCCAAAGGTGACACCTACGGCTCCGTCCTCAGAAAGGCGCGTGAGGCAATCGGCAGCGACGCCGCGCAAGGCACACGCTGTCGGGTCACGGCGACCGGAGGCCGCTTATTTAGCTTCCCCGGCACCCAGAGTGCTCCGCAGGCTGCCTCTTTTGCGGCCAAGCTGCGCGAGGTCGTAGCGGGAGTGGCCGTGGTGGCTGTGCCGGTGAAGACGGCCGCCCTCCTCGTGACGGAACTTGACGAGTCCGTCACTGGAGAGGAGGTGGCCGCCAAGATTGCTGCGGTCGGAGGCTGCCGGGTTGACGAGGTGAAGCCCGGCAAAATCAGCCATAGCCGAGGGGGCCTGGGCTCCCTCCTCGTACGTGCGCCAGTTGTGGCCGCCAAAGCCGTCCTTAACTCGGGGCGGCTGCTGGTCGGCTGGTCATCGGCCGCCGTCAAATTATATGACGACGGCCCACTCCGCTGCTTCCGGTGCTATGGCACCGGACACACGCAAGCGAGATGTCCCTCAGCTGTGAGCAGAGCCGAGCTCTGCACACGCTGCAGCCAAGAGGGACACAAAGCGGCGGAGTGTGATGCTGCGCCCCACTGTGCCGTTTGTGCCGCTAGCGGTCGGCCAGCGGGTCACGTAATGAGGGGGAAGAAGTGTAACCCTCCCCCCAAGAAAGGGAAGACGCCGGCCGTAACCCGACCGGCTGCGAGTGTTGCCGGGCCGTCCACGGCTGCGGCTGCTGCGCCCATGGAGGTTGTGGAGGAGGTGGTGTCTAATTAAAATTATGCCAGTACACCACCACTCCTCCATCCTCCAGGTCAACCTCAATCACTGCCGCTCGGCCCAAGACTTGTTCATACAGGTTATGGCTGAGTGGCAGTGTGAATTGGGCCTCCTTTCGGAGCCGTATTTCATCCCCGACCACTGGTTGGGGGATCTCGACGGGCTCGTCGCCGTTGTCCCGCGTCGCGGTTCGGTTGTCCCTCTCTCGCTCATAGAGAGAGGGTCGGGGTACGTGGCAGCAGCCTGGGGCAACCGCGCTGTCGTGGCCACGTACTTTTCCCCCTCCCGCCCGCTCTGGGAGTTCGAAGAGTTCCTCGACTCCCTGGGCGCCGTGCTGGGACGCCTGGCGCCGCGGCAAGTCATCGTCGCGGGGGACCTCAACGCGAAATCGGTTGTGTGGGGAAACCGGGCCTCCACCCCGAAAGGAGAATTCCTCCTGGAGTGGGCTGTCGCGCGCGGACTGACCGTCCTAAACAGGGGGTCGGTACACACGTGCGTGCGGCAACTGGGCGGTTCGGTGGTGGACGTAACGTTCGCCACCCAACCATTAGCCGCGCGCATAGTGGAATGGCGGGTGGACACCACCGAGTCTCTCTCGGACCACAGGTACATCAGGTACCAGGTCCGAGAGACTCCCACCCCCCAAGGAAGCCCCCCTGTTGCCCGGACGCCGTTTCCGCGCTGGGCGTTGACGAAGTTGGACAAGGGGCTGGCCAAGGAGGCGGCATTCGTCCAGGATTGGCTCAGCCCCGCCTTCCCCGACGACGTCGACGCCGCGGCAGACCAGCTGCGCCGCTCGCTGACCGAGGTATGCGATCTGTCGATGCCTCGGTCAGGCCGTCCCGGGTCCAAGACCGCCGCCTATTGGTGGTCGCAAGAGCTCGCCGCCCTACGGGAAACCTGTTTCTCGACCCGTAGGGCCTACAGTCGCTACCACCGAAGACGGCGGCGCGACACCGGGGAGGACGCCCGCCTCTACGATGTTTATCGGGAGGCCAGGAGCGCCCTCAAAGCGGCCATCAGCGTCGCAAAGGGTGAGGCGCGGAAAGAGATGTTCGAGGGTCTTGACCGAGAACCGTGGGGGAGGCCCTATAAGGCGGCTCGCCAAAAACTGCGCTCCGCCGGCCCTCCCGTCACAGAGACCCTCGAACCGGGTTTATTGGAGGATGTGGTGCGGGTACTTTTCCCTGCCCCACCACAAAACTTCAGGCCTCCATTCATGGGCCGGCCTCGGGTCGCTTCCCAGCTGCCCTCGGAGACTCCCCCGCCCGTCACAACGGAGGAGTTCGGCGTCCTGGAGCTTCGCCTGAGGGCGAAGAAGACGGCTCCTGGCCCGGACGGCGTGCCGGCTCGGGTCCTCGCCCTGGCGTTGCCGGAGATGCGTGCCCGCGTGCGGGGCCTCTTCGATCGCATTTTTGCGACCGGGAGGTTCCCGCGCGCCTGGAAGGAGGGTCAGCTGATCCTCCTTCAAAAGTTTGGCCGGCCGGCGGACAGTCCCTCCGCCTACCGGCCAATTGTTTTGCTTGACGAGGTGGGCAAATTATGCGAGAAACTCATCGCAGCCCGCCTCGTCAGTCATTTGGAGGAAGTCGGTCCGAATTTGTCGGACCGACAATTTGGTTTTCGGTCAGGGCGGTCTACAATAGACGCCCTGACCCAATTTCGTAGTTTTTGCGGAGAGGCGCACGACGGGGGGTTGGGGGTTATCGCAGTCAGCTTTGACATTTCAAATGCGTTTAACTCCCTCCCCCACGCCACCATTATGGAGGCACTCAATTTCTTCAGAGTGCCTCCATACCTAAAGGCGCTCATCAACAACTACCTCTCTGAGCGAGAGGTAGTTTATATTGACAAGACTGGTGCCGTCAAGCGCCACGATGCACGTACCGGGGTTCCACAAGGCTCAGTGCTGGGCCCACTCCTGTGGAACCTCGGGTACGACTGGTTGTTGCGGGGGGAGCTTCTTCCGGGCACGAGCGTGTTATGTTACGCTGATGACACGCTCCTTTGTGCCCGGGGGAAGACGTTTCGCGAGGCAGCGCGCCTCGCGTCCGCTGGCGGTGGTCTCGTGGCCCACCGCATTGCCCGACTGGGGCTGAAGGTCGCCCTCCACAAAACGGAGGCGATCTATTTCCCGCCTTTCCGCAAGCGGTGCCCCGCCGACGCTTCCATCCTAGTCGGTGGGGTACAGGTCGCCATCAAGCCCGAGATGAAATATCTCGGGCTTACACTGGACTCGAAGTGGCATTTCGGTCCCCACTTCGAGGGACTGTCGCTTCGGGTCCTCAAGGCCGCGAACAGCCTCTCCTGGCTGATGCCCAATGTGGGGGGCCCGGGAGTCAAATGCCGGCGTCTGTACGCCGGCATGTTACGGTCTATGGCCATGTACGGCGCCCCCATCTGGGCAGAGGCATTGGCCAGGAGAAGTAATAGGGCTCATCTGCGCCGGCCGCAGAGAGCGGTGGCGACGCGGGTCGCGCGGGCCTACCGCACGGTCGGCTACGACGCGGCCTGTGCGCTGGCGGGGCTGCTCCCGTGGGAGTACGAGGCGGAAATGTTGGCCGGCCTGTACAGGTGGACAAAGGCAAAGCGGACTGCGGGCGATCCATTCACGCCCGCAGAGCGGAATAAGGTCCGCGAAAGCGAGCAGCGCATCATGGTCCGGCGTTGGCAGTCGGACCTGATGCAGGCGCGCCACGGACGGCGCACGCTGGACGCGCTCGCCCCGGTTCTGTCCCGGTGGCTTGAGCGCCCAGGAGGGTCCGTGTCCTTCCGGATGGTGCAGGTGATGACGGGGCATGGTAGCTTCGGGTCATTCCTGCACCGCATTCAACGGGAGGACACTCCGAGGTGCCATCACTGCGCGGCTGCGGAGGACACTGCACACCACACGTTAGTGGTGTGCCCGTCCTGGGCCCCGCAGCGCGCTCTCCTCACAGCGCGGGTCGGTCGGGACCTCTCTCTGCCGAGCGTAGTGCTAGCTATGCTCGACAGGGAGGACGCCTGGCAGGCCTTCGCGCATTTCTGTGAGGAGGTGATGGTAGCCAAGGAAGCGGCGGAGCGCGAGCGCAAGGCTGACCACCTTGCAGGCGCGCACCGGGCAAGGAGAGGGCGGGCCGGACGCGATAACACGCGACCAGCCCGCTCTCCCCGTGGAGGTAGCCTGCCGGCTACAGGGGCGGGGGTCCCTAGGCCGGCATCGAACACGGCTCCTTCACAGCCTGTTGGGGATGGCTCGACTCGCTCGGCTATCCTCAACCCCCCTCCTCCTCATCTGAGGAGGGGCGTGGCCGCATTGTCCCCGTAAAGGGGCTCGTGTAGATAGAGCTGCGGAGTATAACCTCCGGGCCCCCGCGGCTCTATCGATGCAAACACGAGTGGGCGAGTCGCTGGTGGTTTAGTGGGTACGTCCCGAGGGGCGAGCCCCACACTATCCGAGTGCCCAGGGCAGGGCCAACCGACCCCCGTCGGTCGGGTGTGCATAAGGGGGTCTCGACGCAGAGACCCACGTCCTCCCGGCAGCCCCTAGGCTGGGAGGGCGGCATTCCACCAGCGAAAACAAAAAAAAAAAAAAAAAAAAAAAAAGGGCTCTTATTAGAGCCAGGTTCGAACTTGTTTTGCGAAAGAAATATAAATGGAAAACTCTTTATGGAAAGTAAAGAGTTTATAATAAAGTGCTTAAAATATATTACTAATCAATAATCATATTATAATATGAATGGTTGTTAGTATAGATGTTTGTCCGTCAATCACGCTCGAACTACTGAATAGATGTTGATGAAAGGGATATAGGTAGGGTATGGGCTGAATTATATGATAGGGTACTTTTTATCCAGATTAAATGGTCCTATGTGATATGGAGTAAAAACGAGTAATGTATATTGAGGAACGTTTTCTTATCCACAGTCTCTCTTCATGTACCGAGTAGCAGCCCACGTGGTGATCGCCCTCATATTCGGATATTTGTACCTTGGCGTCGGCAGTGAAGCCAGCACTGTTCTGGGCAACTATGTGTACCTGTACGGTTCCATGCTGCTCGTAGTCTACACTGGGAAGATGTCTGTCACGTTGTCATGTGAGTATCCCTATTAAGTTATTCACACTAATAATATGAATGTAAACGTTTCTTTGGATGTTTGTCCATCAAACACGCTGAAACTACTGAACGGATTTTGATGGCCCATTTCCACGCGGGAAAAGCCGAGGGTAAAAGCTAGTAATATTATAATCTGTCTGTTGCGCTTCCCCGCTTAAATCTCTCAACCGATTTTGATGAAAGGCATAGACATGTAAGGTAACTTTGACCCTGAGAAAATACTTTTTATTTTATTACTTTTTATTGCAAAATGGAGGGATCTGAAATCCACATATTATTAAATAATATTAGTCATTTATTTCACGCACGCAATTGCCTAACTGTTATCATTAGGATAAAACTTGATAACGAAGTTAAAATATTCTTATTTCCGTGAATAATCCATGACTATATGAACGTTTTTAACCAGAGTTCAAAGTCGACTATGACAAAATGATCTCTGACCTTGGTATTGTCGCATTAACTTACTCGGAACAGCTGTTAGATAATACCTAAGTACTTATAATTATAAGCGTGGTGATTAAACCAAACCCATCTTTGTAACGAAATATGATTTCAAATGATAGAGGCCTTTGCCCTGCAGTGGGACATAAATAGGCTGATACATTATATTGATTACATTAGGTACTTGTATTTAATATATGAGAAATAAGTAACTTCACGCCTCGTGCCTTAAGTATAACAAAGTATGTTGCAAATGCGATTAATTTATCAATCAAAGACATAGCGTGAGACTAGTAGGTATTATAATATTTCATGCTTATAAGTGTAGGTAGGTAGGTATATATATAGCGGAATGCCTTTCGGCTTTTATAATCGAACAGGTCAAAGACCATTTAAATTCAGATTGTAAAAGTAATTATTAAAATAACATTCAATCATAATTATCTTCGTCACAGCTGATAGTATATTGTCGTAGTTTTTTATTGATTGTTTTATTTAGTTCAATAATTTATCCTCGGCAGTCAATCCCGCCAGTAGTGATCTAAGAACCGACCTGGTTTTTTAAACACGCATGCGCTTAATAAATATAATAATTTTGTAATAAAAATAAATGATGAACTAGGTATACATGGATATACCTATGTAATGTTACCTCATTTATTTCTATACTACTACTATATTATTACTTTATTTTATTTCACTTAAGATGATGACAGTTGACGCTTCAAAGGAAAATCGCCACTTTTCTAAGGCATTTAGAGCCCTATGGAAAATCAGATAAACAGCTCGTAGAGCTTATTGTCTTACAATAAAGTTTAATTTTGTAAAAGAAGTATACCTGTCACAACGATCAATTTAGCTGAAATGGACTTAAGTTAGTAAATACTTTTAAGGAAATAATTATTTATGACAAGTTAATAGTCCACGTGTATTCCGAGTAAAAATATACAATTTATAATGTTGGCTTTCCTAAATTTTGAAGTTTAATCACCTCGTTTATATAATCTATTGTTTTTATAAAATGCCTATAATTTTGTTCTTTCATTTCAGTTCCACTAGAAATGGATATTCTGAAAGGGGAGTATTTCAATCGCTGGTACTCGCTTGGTCCGTACATCGTGTCAATATTAGCAGTGGAACTACCTTTTCAGGTAAGATATTTTTCTAAAGCAATCACTGCCACGTAATGAATAAAATATTCCAATTTGTTCCACAGATTCGGGAAAAATAGGTACAATCAGCAAAATATATATTTAAAAAATCATGCGATTCGCTTTCATTTTATGTTTGAAAAGACTAAAATGACAAAAATCGCAAAAAAACACCTATAGATACATTTTGTATTTAAAATCCTCGGATCCCATTTCTGACATTCCTTGTACTCAAAACGTAAATGGTCTTTTTTTTATTGTATTTTTTTCCAACTAAGTCGGCTTTTTCTGAATATAAATTTACATTAAATAAATAAATAAATGCCTTGGACTGACACAGCAATTGCCTTGCCCCAAACTAACCTCGAAGCTTGTAAGTACTATGGATGCTAGGGAACGGATAGAAATACTTAAATACTTTTATAAACATCCATGACTCGAGTACAAATGCCGATGTTCATCACACAAACATTTGCCTCTAGAGGGATTCGAACCCGCGAACCTCGGTTTCGTAGTCAGGGTCTCTGACCACTCGACCAACGGGCCAGTCAAATTTATACTACTATAATTTATTATTACATTTACATTAACCTTTTCTTATTATACCTTACAGATGATATCCTGCGTGTCATACGTAGTACTGTCGTACTGGTTGACCGACAACCCGTTGGAGCCGACGAGGGCGACTCTGTTTCTGGCCACCATCGTCGCGACGTCGCTCTGTGCTCAAGCCTGGGGATACTTTATAGGATCGACTACTCCCACGAAGGTATACCCTCATTCCGAATATTTTCTATGTACCTCAATAATCAGTGAGAAAGATACACATTAAATAGAGTAATGGGAAGTTTTTCGAACTTTAAGTTTAGATCTTAGAGTGTTTGTTTTTGCCAATTTCTACCGAAACAGAACAATCGTGATTGTGAAGTAATCTAAAGCGAGGTCTTCGCATTCTCATTTCGCTTGGTGAAAAAAATACGATCTGTCAAAAATCCAAGATGCCGGACGAAGGGGCGGCCATTTTGTAAAGAGTAAAAAATTAAATTGTCAAAACCGCTTTTGACGCCCGTAGTTATATCCATTCCATAACAAGCAAGAATTTTAACAGAGTTAATTATGTTTTACTTTTTGAAATTAGTTTTGCGGCGTTTTTTACGACTAGAGCAATATTCATTAGTAGCTTTTCCTCAGCCCTTTATTAGTGTAATAGTGTGATTCTCCTATAACATTCTTCTCTGCAATTCCCCAGATCGCCGTGTTCCTAGGCCCAGTAGTAGCGTGTCTGTTCTCCGTGTTCGGCTTCTGCTTGGCGCTCTCAGACACACCATACCCGTTCCGCTGGCTGCATCACATCTCCTACTTCCGAGCTGGTTTCCACGTGGCTGTTCATTCGGTGTACGGGTTCAATAGGACGAAGATACATTGCTCTAAAAGTAAGTCTTCTTCTTCTTCCTAGCGTTTTATCCCGTTTCTATGCGGGGTCCGCTTTGTCCATGATCCAGGATTTGGCGAGTCTGGTTATTACAGTGAAGCCATGCCATCAGACCTTCGTAACCCTTAGAGGGGAACCAGACAGTTTTTAGCTCTAAAAGTAAGTATTAGAACTTAATTAAAACTTAAAGTGCAGTGTTGTGCTGGCCTAGTATATAATAGTACCTACCTACTATCCCATTTCTTCCCGAGAGACATTTTAGGGATTCCGGGGGCCGGCGTTTGTCTGTTTTCGTCGTCCAACATACTGTGGTCACCTACCTACCTGTATAGGGTAGTGAAGTGACTATGATGATTGTAGGGGATTATGCCGATGCATAACCCTCCCTCTGGGGGGGCAAAAAAGCAATAGGCTGTTGATATTGAAGCGTTTAATGCAATCGGCCCAGAGTAATATGAGGTCGTTAACAAAATATATTTACAAGCTAAACCTTCTTTCTTCTTTTTCCAGTGTACTGCCACTACATAACGCCCAGCAAGTTCCTGACTGAAATGGACATGGCTGAAGTAGACATAGGAGGGAACATGGCGCTGGTCCTCTCAACCACAGTCCTGATGCATCTTCTGACTTGCACTGTGCTGTGGTACCGCCTCAACAAGAGATGAACACCCAGTGACTTTAGATGTGATAGTGAAAAATGTATAAAGCGCCTACAAGAATATTTCAGGCAAAGACTGACTGTGCGATATATTTTAAGTAGTGTGAGAAGTGTTAAAATTAGAAATAGATTTTAGTGATAACGCTCAAACTATGGTCAATCTAGATTTACACAAAAAACATATTTTGCATAGGTCTATCAATTGGTGTAGGTACAACCTGACAAATCAAATTAAGCAATACTGACAAAATATTTTTTCTGACTTTTTGTTTCGTGTAGTCGTATTCATCAATACAATATTTATTTAATAATTTGATACTAAAATTAACTTATGATACATCTCGAATAGGCGATCTACCTCTTCTTTGACTTAACTTTAAGTACTTAATCGAATCCTTTAAAAAGCCTTTATGCTTTAACAAAAGATTTCACTCAACCGAATTTTAGATGATGAAACTTATTAGCAATCTATAATTAAATATGTAACTGATTTTATTAAAAAAACAAGACGCTCTTTCAGTGTCACTTTGCTCTATTAGTCTATTTGCTTAATATTTCTTTAATCTCAGTCTTACAAACACCGATTCATTTTATTTTATAAATTAGATCTGAAGTTCCTATAACGTTTTAAGTTGTTAAATGTGACGACGCTATTGGAATAAATAGTATATTTTTTAATATTAACGAACACTTTAAATCACTTTTTTTTATGTATAAAGAAACCTGTTAAAATAATTGTACACGGGTTATAGGTTAAATGGTGATACGAATTTAAATTATTTAAGTATTATTAAATTTTAACGTAGCTATCAATGCAGTTACGAGTTTATTTTATGTAGGATTACTTTATTCGCATAATAATGACTAAATATCTTTGTATAAAATATGAGTAGAATGGCATCAAAATAGAGGTAACTGCACCATGTTTAAATTATTTTAAAAATATACCTTTTTGACTATGTACATCTTGAATGGGCATATTGGTAATATATTTTAAACTGAGAACCCCATATTTTTAAAGCAATCCATCTAAGCTGCAAATATTAGTATGGTACAGTCAGCGTCAAATATATGGACACTCAGGGTACTTAAGGAAATAAACGCAACGAAAAAGTCCAACCAACTGAATTGAACGAATATAATGTTGTCAATAATATGTTATTAACTATTTGATTGCGTCTATTTATTTGAGAATCCTGGGTGTCACTCTATCTAACGCTGACTGTTGTATTATAACTATGGTATAGTACAAAATGTGTAATTAAAATCTCTTTACCTTCGTGTCATTCTTGGTACTTTGAGGTGAAATAAAACGTCACTTTATTGTCTAAAAGATAATATCACAATGTATGTGCCCGTCCTTGACATATCCTCTGGCTGAATGATTTAAGACAATATGTAAAGATTATTGTAGCTAGAGAACTTTAGTCTTGCCACTATGTCAACAAATTAGAATTTAATACAATAAAAAAAATAACTTCATTTAAATAAGCAATCATGAACTCACTGAAATATGGATAAAGAATTTTATTTATTATATTAATCACATTTAGTCGTCAATGAACGATAGGGACCAAAAGAAACGAAAGTTTCGGTAATACTTTCAGTGTAGTGTTTTGTAGGGTTTTAGCTTTTTGTTCATCCGAACTGTTTATAACCGTATTGACTTACCTACATGTTTCCTTCAATTGTGTATCTTTATTAATCTCAATTCAAGCTAAAACCCATCTTTGTAATGATGGTAGCATTTGCCCTGTAGTGAAAGATTGATAGTGGTACCTTCTACTCGTAATAAAACTCAATCTTATTCTTTTTTCTGTACATTGTTGTTATGTCATAAAAAATGTTCCCCGTGTAACATTTTGTATTTTTTTTTGTAATCTATATTTTCCCAAAATTAAACATATTTAACATATCGCATACATAAAATGTCAACTTACCAACTTTACAATAGTTAGTGCAACTGTAGACACACTAGATGGTGTATTATTGACTAATGTTGATTAAGTTAATGTGTGTAATTTTATACGTTTTAATGTTAGAGTAAAGAGGCCTACTTATTTATTAAATGTAGTTTAATGTTTTAGATTATCAAGTCGACTTTTTAAAATCAACAAAATTAAGTTCTGATAAATTAAAGTATACCTTTTTTAATTCTGATTTTCTATCAACAAGTAATAACAAAATTCTGCAGGTAAGTGAAAACTTTTCCATGCATCGAAAGGTACCTACGTTAAGCCGTTATTCCCTACTACATATGATCCAAAATGGTCTCGTTTCCCTTCTATGGGTTACGGAGGTCACAGGATAGTTATAACCTGGCTGGTCAATTCAGGATCATAGTCGTAGCGTTCCCTGTGCTCAGACGCAATGGCCGAGGATGGAACTAGAAGAGGCGCTAGGATGATGATGATGATAAACGTTCGTGAAATATAATATTATGAACAAACAATAATATTTATTTGTTAAGCAGTTATAAATTGTAATGATCGGACGTCAACGGTATGTTTGTTTACTAAAATATTTGACGCATGATGATCTGTGTCATAAATACTGTACTTATCATCATTTAATGAATGAGATATAAGTGTGATGTATCAGGGCTCGTGTGTGAAATGACCGAGGAAACAACAATAACAACCGCGTGGCTCTTTAGATTTCAGTAAGACTATCGATTTTCCTTTGAATTTGTAATATCACTAAACCCAAAAAAAATATCCAATTTTTAACTAATTTCACACTGAACAAATGTCTACTTCAAACTTTTAATCCAGTTGTAGGAATCATGTACAGACAAGAATAACCTAGGTACTAGGTGCTTTTTTTTTTAAACTAGCTCCCACTTAACATCTAGTTATCATCAATTTGGAAAAACATACAAAACTCTACTCAATTGTTGCAGTTATCTTTTACACAGACAATAATAACAGTGTGATTACATTATACGAGTAACACGGTTATTTTCGCTAATTAATTAATCAACCATCGACTGTGTCTCAAGGAATTCTTGCAATCATTATTTTATTATCTTCGGCGTAATTTTTATTCGATTAGGTAACTAATTTTAGAGCCCGAAAAAGAGACGTATGTAGGTAGAGTAAGTATTACTTTCCTCAAGGCGTACGATAATCTCCCTATGATTATGACAAAATGTTGTAAAATTTATATTCCGACGCAATAATGATATTATCACATTGCAATATGTATTGTCAGTGTGTAATAATACTTTATAGTAGTAGGTACATTGAAATCATGAAGTTGGTAGATAGTATTTTGAAAATATTACCAAATGAAACATAAAATATATTGTTATTAGCTTGTGACCATTACTACATATTTAATGCCATTTATTTCAATTGGAGTCTTTTTACCCTACAGTGTCTAGGCTCTAGTCAACCCTAACGTTGAAAATGTTTTAGGGGCTGAAAAAATAGCATTGGAACTTATGTATGAGTACTTCTGGAAACTAAACCAGGAATCAAAAAGCCGTAGGTAATTGACGAATTTTGTCCGTTATATAACGTTCAACTTCAGGAATACTCCTGAACACCTGCACCAGATTGTAAAACAACCACGTTAATCGATTACTAGATAAATATCTTTGAACATAGGATTAGTTGGACAAATAAACGATAAAATACTTTCACGTGCTACCTACACTCACGTTCATTTCAAATTCAGCACTACCCAGAATTGTTGTGTTAACGACGAAGAAAAAAGCTACAGATACAGCTTTTAAGTTCGACGAAAATGCAGTAACTTATAAGTAACATACTTCCAATCTAACACGAAACAATGTCAAATCAAAGACACCAAGAAATCTCAAAGAAGTAGGCAGTAGTGATGTGTAGAACTGGTTTCGAATAAATTATGTTCCGGCAACAGTTTAGAGCAGTGATTCTTAAACTATGGTCCGTGGACCACCTGGTGGTCCCTGAAACCATTCGTAGTGGTCCGCCAATGAAGCGGTCAAGCGATCGTAGAAAAGATATACGTCTGACTACCTACTCTTATTGACATTTAACCGCCGGAATTACCATTACACCAATTCGGTGGTCCCTATAAAGTCAGAAATTTAGCAAAATGGCCCAAAAAGTTTAAGAACCACTGGTTTAGAGCCTTTGTCTGTCTATGCGATAGCATTGCTCAGAAGCCCAGCTGTGCGCCAAAGGGGGGAGAACGACCGATAATCGCCGTTCGAGTCTCATGCGCATACAGTGTGCCGTATCTGGCCGCCCGGGCTCCACGCAGCGGCGCGCGCGTTCTTTGTTTCCGTTCCTTTGTTACGATCACGCAATGGAAGTTCCGAGTTCTGTTTCCGTGTTATAAGTGCTGTGAGTGTTTTATTATAAAATGGCCAGCGATCGTTCGGAGTTGCAAGAGACCACGTCCAGCTCGGCCGTGGACGACTCTCTAAATATTTCCTTCGAAGATTTGAACTACACGGTTCGCCATGGCATTCTGGCTGGAGGTAATTGAACCTGATTGTTTAATAAATTCAATCGTTTAATAAATGAAAAAGTGAGGATCATTAACGTTTGTTCATTAACAATCATATTAATCAATATTTTCTTATCTAGGTAAGATAATGTTACAAACAATAATCCGATGTACAAAGCATAGGTATGTGGTAGTGCATCAAAGTACCAAATGGTTCATTACATTTCGTAACAACACTTTAAATCTTACTAAAGATACAATTTATGTTAGTCATTGTGCAAATAAAATCATAATAACAATTGCCTAGCAACTGATAAGTTATTTATACTATACTTCATAACACGAGTATTTCTTTAAATATCATAGATTAAAAATGTTAACCTCTATCAACAACGCAAAATATTTAGAGCAGATTTATTTATAACTTATCCAACTACTGTCAGACAGTCTGTCAGGAACTTTGTCTTACTGAGCGGTGGAACAAGCCCAAACACACTACAATTTAGAAAACTACCTATTTCCTACAATCAATTCTACGGGACATGTGTCATGTGTCGGGAATTCTTGTAGGGATAACTTCTTCATAATAATATTCCCTTTCCAGTCTTAGTAAGAGACTTCATTTAGGTATGAATCTGACCATTCATTTGCATCTATTTCTACTTGTGTCATTAACTCGCCTACACACTTGAAATGGGCATAACTCCCATATGGGTGGGTGTTCATCAGTTGAAGTCGACACATTCAAACCATATTTATGGCGTTTTGATTGAACAGATCTTTATAACATTTAGAATGTGTTGACTTTTTAACTACTACTACTACTATTTGGTTGCGTCTAATTATCAATCTGACGCTGACTGTACACCGCGATATCAACCACACAAGGGGACTATTTTTTACATAACTGCAACGAAAGCATGCAAGGGAATCAATATTAAACGTTTATGACGTAAAATCTTTCCACTATCTCTCATTCATTTAGTAGAAATTACACGTGTCGTTGTGACAGTCACAACAATAAACAATGTTCTTAAAACTTATTAACTAGAACATAGGCACGTAGTTCGTAGACTTGACTAGTAAAACAGAAAAACTTTAAAAATAGATCTTTCTGACATTTTGACTTTTTAACTACTATTTGGTTGCGTCTAATTATTTGAATACCCGGATCGTCTCAATCTATCTGACGCTGACTGTACACCGCGGTGTCAACCACACAAGGGGAGGCATTCGTTCTGCGGTAGATATAAATAAACTTTGTGATGCTACATCTGTTAGGGTTAAGCGTCCTTGACTGCCATGTTAAGAGTTGTTAAAGCAATTGTTCGTATTGTTTCAAGTTTTTTACATTACTGCAATGAAAGCATATGTAATTTCATATTTCTAGAAATATTGACTCCCGTAATTAATGGTAAAAAATAAGCGTTTGTGACGTAAACACTTTCCATCATAAGGTACGAGGAAAACTTTTAAAACAGATCTGTATGACATTTTGAATATGTTGATTTGGTTGCGCCTAATTATTTTATTTACCCGGATCGTCGATCGCGTCACTATCTATCTGACGCTGACTGTACACCGCGATGTCAACCACACAAGGGGAGGTATTCGTTCTGCGGTAGATATAAATAAACTTTGTGATGCTACATCTGTTAGGGTTAAGCGTCCTTGACTGCCATGTTAAGACTTGTTTAAGTAATTGTTCGTATTGTTTCAAATATTTTTGACATTACTGCAATGAATGCATTCGTTCTGCGGTAGATATAAATAAACTTTGTAGATACATCTGCTAGGGTAAGCGTCCTTGACTGCCACGTTAGGAGTTGTTGAAGCAATTGTTCGTATTGTTTCAAATATTTTTTACGTAACTGCAATGACAGGATATTGAATTTCTATCTGGAATCAATAATTCAGCGTGTTGAAATAAAAGGGTGGGTTCTTGAGGTGAATAAAATATCTATAATGACAGGAAGAAGGAGTGTTTAAGTGTGACATATAAAAACAAGTAAAAATAGAGAACTTAAAAAGGTACAAAAGAGGTTTTAATACAAATAAAAATAATAAAACAATCCGCAACACAGCGTTTGTGTCGTAAACGCTTTCCATCATCTCTCCTTCATTGCGTAGAAATTACACGCGCCGTTGTGACAGTCACAACAATAAACAATGTTCTTACAACATTAATAAGTCATATGACTCATTAATTAATATAGAACATAGGTACGTGGTTCGTATACTTAACTAGTAAGTACCTAAAGCAGGAAAACTTAAGAAACAGATATTTATGACATTTTGAATATGTTGTTTTTATTAACTACTACTACTACTATTTGTTTGCGTCTAATTTTGAATACCTTGAGTGTCACTATCTATCTGACGCTAACTGTACACCGCGATGTCAACCAAACAAGGGGAGGCATTCGTTCTGCGGTAGATATAAATAAACTTTGTGATGCTACATCTGTTAGGGTTAAGCGTCCTTGACTGCCATCTTAAGAGTTGTTAAAGCAATTGTTCGTATTGTTTCAAATTTTTTACATTACTGCAATGAAAGCATATGTAATTTCATATTTCTAGAAATATTGACTCCCGTCAATATATTAAGCGTTTGTGACGTAAACACTTTCCATCATAAGGTACGAGGAAAACTTTTAAACAGATCTTTATGACATTTTGAATGTGTTGATTTGGTTGTGCCTAATTATTTTATTTACCCGGTTCGTCACTATCTATCTGACGCTGACTGTACACACAAGGGGAGGCATTCGTTCTGCGGTAGATATAAATAAACTTTGTGATGCTACATCTGCTAGGGTTAAGCGACCTTGACTGCCATGTTAAGAGGTGTTAAAGCTATTGTTCGTATTGTTTAAAATTTTTTTTTACATAACTGCATTGAAAGCAAATTGAATTTCTATCGGGAGTCAATATTCAGCGTTTGTGTCGTAAACACTTTCCATCATCTCTCATTCATTAAGTAGAAAGTACACGTGCCGTTGTGACAGTCACAACAATAAACAATGTTTTTACAACATTAATAAGTCATATGACTTATCTATACTTATATAATAAAGCTGAAGAGTTTGTTTGTTTGATCGCGATTACATCAGAAAGTACTGGTTCGAATTGAAAAAATCTTATTTTGTTGGATAGTGCATTTGACGGGGAAGGCTTAAGGCTATATTAAAACTTTATGTGTGAGGAAACCGGATTCCACGCGGACGGAGTCGCGGACGGCCGCTAGTTATTTATAAAATCGGTACGTGGTTCGTATACTTAACTAGTAAAGCAGGAAAACTAAAAAATATTTTAGTAATGATGACTTAAAATGATTCCTTATCGATACAAATCACTCAACAACAAAGTTTTCTTGGGGTCAATCAGCGTAAACGACCTTGTATTCTATTACCGTATTGTTTATTTTTACCTTATTCATTGTTTCGATTCTGTGCCAAATTACTGGTTACATTACGAAACGTTTAATTTATCTTTTACCCTTTAGTTGGACTTCAATTATCGTGACAAAGAAGGAAAGATAAAAACGCAGCGCAGATATAATTTACCTACTGTTCTACTCTGTAATAGAAAAAATAAATACTTGTGTTAAAATTATTTTATTTCTAGGTATATTTTAAGATCAGTTTACCAAAGAGTGTTCTTAGTGGAGATTCAATGAATTTATACATAACGATTTTCTAGTTTTTCACGACCTCTACCAAATCCTTAAGTAAGAGCTAGGTAAAGACTTGATATTCCCTCAAGAAAATACAATGTTAAACTATGTAAACATAAAGCGATACAAAGCAACTATCGAGTTTCTTGCCGCTTCTTCTCGGTACCTACATAGATGATTGCATTCTGAAGTAGGTGGTCGCCTCATTCTATTGTGTTATTATTTCATTGACGATTTATAAGTGCTTCGCAGAGGCCTACACGAAAAAAGTATATTCTGATTTATTGATTGATACTTTGATATTCGCGAAAAGTTTATTCAAGAAGTCCTGTATATTTTGGTAAATGAGTAACATTTCATTGCAGCAGCGTATTGAATAGCAGACAAAACAAAAACAGATATTTCACTTATTAATTAGCACCTATAACTCATACCACGGTACGGTTTATAGAAGATGCCAGCCTTTACTCGTATAAAATCTTAACATTAAAGCTCAGTGGTTTTATTTACTTATTTTATAACAAAGTGTATCAAGGTGATTGAACTTTATTACCAACTTTGTTTGGTTTATCAAACAATTCAAATGTGACGCGCATCATTACTGACCCACTTGAAAGGAGAGCAAGTGATAAATTACTTGACAAAGACTCCATAATGTTTTTGTTCGAGCCTAGTAACCGAACATCGTTAAATCTTGTTAATCTTCGAAATAACTCTTCATTATTTTCCCGAGACTATCTTTATGTTAGCCAGTTGTGGGACGAATTACTGAACTACTAGAGAAGTCGAGAGTAGTACGTTCTGGTAGGACCGCGAAGATGCGGTAACGCATATTGAGCTGAGCACCCAATTTAAGGGTACCTGTAAGATGAGTACCTACATATAATTGGCTTGCAAAAAATATCCACCTTACAGAAGACCACAATGAACTAACACTTCGTAGTTGTTGTGCTATGTTTCTGCTGGTGAATTGCAGTTGGTGAGGGTATGGTATCTTAAAGGCAGGCAACGCATCTGCGACCCTTGTGCAGTTGTTGATTTCCATGGGCAGCGGTGATCAAGTAAATTTTATTTAAAAAAGTTCTTTTGTACTTACAATCATGTACATGGAAATCGTACACATAATTAACAAGTAAAGCAAGAAAACTTAAAAATTAATTAAAAACGGATCTTTATGACATTCCGAATGTGTTGACTTTTTAACTGCTAGAAATGCGATCAACAATTTTTAACAGTACACTTGAACATGTTAGCCCATTGCACCAAAAGAGAGTAAGGCATGCATGATACTTCCACCATGCTGGAAATACTTTACCATCACTTTAGCAAGAGAGAAGGCTTGCATGTTGAATCAATTTGATATTAAATAATATCTAAACTAATGTACAAAAGTGTTGAAGTCATCAGCTCTGAGATATCACGTTTCCTACAGTCTGTTTCGTTAATGATGTAAAGTGTAAACGAAAGAATGTTTTCTCATTTGTTTTTGCCTTATTTTAATGCACAAGAAGATGAAATAATGAAAATAAAATTATATTTGGGCTCTTCACAGCCCAAATATAATTTTATTTTCATTATTTCAATCTTCGAAAATATTGATTTGTAACGAGTTAAATAAATGATACACTGCAATTTCCAATATCTAATTCATTATATTTATTTCAATTCAAATTCCAGGACGCTTAAGCAAAGAAAAGCTTTTCGTATATAGAAATTTATCATGACAATCGTCTAAAATATTTGCTTTTTTTAAAAATAGACATCGTATGTACAATAGGCAAGCCTGTTTTACTCTTAAATTTTATATATTTAAATTTAAATGCATGAATTTACGAAATTTTAAAACAAAGGATTTATTTAACCGATAATTTTTTTTATGTATTTTATACCGATAAAGTACATAGTCCGTACAAATAATGAATATTTTCTCATTAACGAACCATACTACATACACACGACTACTTTGTATGTCAGAAAGAATTTTCATTATAAATGAACAAAATAACCTTTGTATAACGAAGTGTGACACACATCACACATCATCACTTACATTGATCCGACACCGTGACAAGTAGCTTTACTTGTGTGACAGATATCAGAACACCAGTGGTATTACGAATATACTTAATTAAATATGGGCTTTAATATTATATTAAAACCCAGACCAGGACAAACAGCCATGTTCCCCGACACGCCATAATAAAGTATGCCACCGCCCCGTAGCCAAAACTCGAGAAAAAGACTTAATGTATAATTAAAACTTTTCATCCCCATAAAATGCTACCATGGGATAAAACAGAAATGTTGATAAGGAGGGCAAAGGTAGAAACTAGTTATTAAACTATTTATACATATTTTTCTCTCACCTATGTTTCATTGTTATCTTTTGTTAGTTCACACGTTTGCTTTTGGGTCAGATGTCGCGGTTATACCTATATGTTTAAGAATATACATTACCTACTTTTCAAAGTAACATTTTATGTTAAAATAACCGATATTGACCCTAACTTATCTTCAAACAATGGATACTTTCTGAATTTAATCTGAATGAATAATTTTCTTCTCAAAATAAATTAAGTAATAATAATTATGTAGATAGAGAAATGATCATCTTTCTTGATGAGTAGTAGAATATTAATGAGACTTCGACCACTCTATAAAAGATAGCACAAAGAACTTTTTCTACTCGTATTAGGTATTTGAACCAGCAATTTACCTTGAAGGAAAGTTAATCATATTCCATTGAATTGTTTAAATATAAAATATTGTAAAAAAAATCAAATTACCTAACTCTGAACGTAAAAATTAAAAATGAATTCAAAATAAATTACATAAGTTGTACAAGCGCTATTTTAAATAAAAAATGTAACATTAATTTTAACGCCTCAAAAAATTGTTATAAAAGACGTTCGGTTTTTAAAAATTGCGCGCTTAGTCATATTTACTTTTTAAAAAGGTCCATTATCTATAAGTTTGCCAGCTAAATAAGCGACCTGATGTTAGTTGAAAATTAAAGTGTGATGAATTTCGAAAATCAATTTTAATTTGAGGTTCGTCCCATTGCAATGTACCTATGAATGGGTGGGGCGCGGTAGGACGAATCACTGAATGAACCAAGGCCAAGAATACTACCTAGATTGTAGCCATCCATCCGTCCACAATTCACATGGGCAACGTGATGAGACAGAATTATATTATTTTAAATTTCTGAATTGCCTCCCACTCGCAAAATTCACCGCTAGTATGTAGTATGGGTGACACCCGTCAGAGTTTCCCTGAATATCTCCTGAATTGGATCGTGTCAAAGGAAAAAGAAGTATCTGAGTAAACTCCGTTGCACAGTTTGAAACCTAGAATGAAAAAAATATAACAATTTATTTTGTGTAGAGATTATATTATTATCGTTGTACCTACGGTTTAAAAGTTTCCAAGGTTTTTAATCATAAATTAACAAAAACAGTGTTTCTTTTGGGGTATATTCATTTTAGGTAAGTCTGGGTATTTAAATTATTGATTTAAATCCGAAATTTTGCTATTGGCAACCCTAACCCCGCGGTATGCAAGATGGGGCGTAGGCCCGCGTCCGCTTACGAGTAAGACTAATAACCGCGTCCTTTGTCATACGCCTTCCTTTGACGTAATAAAGATAACATCCACACAATGGTGTACTTACGACACGAGATACTAAGCTATTTTATAGATTCGTAAAGAGTTTTTTTTTATGTTAGAGGGACGCAAACAAGTTTGAGTGCAACTGTATGGTATAAGAACATCGCTGCTCATGAACAATAAAAAATATACAAGGGTCGCAGATGCGTTGCCTTCCTTTAAAACTCATATGTACCTACAGTCAGTGCCGAAACTAGGGCGGTGCCATCGGTGCCCAGGCACAGGGCGCAGACCCTGGAGGGGCACAGAAATGACCGGACTGGTAGATACTAGGGACGCAGTTTTGAAAGCTCGCACAGGGCGCATAAAAGGCTAGTTACGGCACTGCTTAAAGTAGGTACACTTTCTGAGCTCTAGTCCCCTTACCCACAAGCAGAAACTTAACGCAACAACTACGAAGTGCTACTTCACTGTGATGTTAGGAAGATGTACGTCCCCCAGATAAGCAGATCCTACTAGTGGAAGTTCCACTAAGCTCTTCTCCCTTATGATTAGGTACTTATCAGGTGACATCTCGTTTGCCTCTGCTAAAATTAAAAGAAACTAATTGTTCAACGAGCTCTCAACTAATTCTTCGTTTTCTATATGCCTGTATCTAATATTCACTTTATTGATAATTCAGTTAACATAAAGGGTATTGACATAAGTGGCAGCACGTGCGGGAATTCCCACACTCGTATTATGAATATGTGTTACCATTGTGACATAATTTGAACCTATTATTACATGAGAAGTCTTTCCCACGCTTATTTCTCCTCATAATAAAAACCTTATGATATTTTACAAGTCTTCCGCGAAAGATGTTGGCCACAGTTATCAATTTTTTTTTTATAGACTCAACCTTAATTTATAGTTTGCAGAAATCTATTCTACCAGGCACTCCTTTCTCTAAATCTGAAACGCAAATAAAAAAATCTGACACCAAGCAGGATAAATAAAAATTGCTGAAATATCGGTAAAAATAATTAATCTACAGTATCAAAATGTTTAATAAGCCAGTTATTCTAAAATTATTTATTTTATTATCTGTGCCATCTACACGCCTATTCCTTTTTTTCTAATTGCTTGCAGACTAAGTGACAGGGCGTAATACCTCCGCGGACTGGCCGCTTTGAAAAAGAAAATGTGCAAGAGCGCGGGGCGCGTTCCTTTTTTAAATTGCTCGCGTCAATTGTTTTATTAGTTTTTACATTTTCTTCCCGTCTTACTTACTGTTGCCGCGTCAATCTAGTTTTTCTTCATACTTATTTTATTATTACAATTACGGACTAGTAAAAACAAGTTATTACAATTACAATATTAACTGGACTTGTAGTATTTTTCGGTAGAGCAGGTGAGTGTTATGTTTATTGTCATGTAACGAAACACGTGAATTACCTCTTCGTGCACTTTTATTCTTCGACAGATAATCTTACCTTACAATAATAATATTAAATGTTAAACGAGCAATAGTTTTGTGCAATTAAAGAAAATATTTTTTTAAATTTGTAATATCCCTTACATTACAAAATATTATTGTCTTTGCCCGCAGGTCGAAAGACAATTCTCAACAACGTGAGCGGTAGCTTTAGTGCCGGAGAGCTGACAGTGATCGTAGGCCAGTCCGGTGCGGGGAAGAGCTCACTGCTAGACATCTTATCAGGATACACGTAAGTAGATTAATTAATTAATTTCTCAGACTAACACACCAATTATTTTGATAACTTTCTTGGGACAACCCAATTACCGAAAACTTCTAAGTTTATGATAAGTTGTAGCGTCTTTTCGCTAGGGTCGATAGATAGGTGGGTATTATTGAAAACTTAATTATCTATGTACTAATTAAAAATGCCTATGTTCACAACAAGCATATATCTTTAGCTGGATTTGACCCCAAACACTCGGTTATACGGACAGGGTCTCTCGTCCATCGGGTAATTACCGGCTATGAAGTTTGTTAAATAAAGAAACTACGCGCCTAGCCATTAAAAGTTTCTTCCCCAACTTTAAGAAAAGCGGTTTGCTTTGCTTACCTTTGCTTCCCGCTACCACGGTATTAAACGCTTACAACGCGAGATTGCAGTGAATCGCAAGTATCCAAGTTGTTAAATTTTAAATTAAATATAATTTTGTGAAAGTTAACCTTGCAATGATAGGGCAAAACATAGCGTCTTCTGATTTATTAAACAAGCATATACATTAGACAATACCAGTCTTTCAATAGCAAGGATACACACTCTATTACAGAAAAAGTTACATTGAATCCAATTAAAATGTTGACGCAAAACAACGCGAAATTATTATTTTCATTACTTAATAAACGTTTAAGCGTTCAACTCGACTCAAGTCTTTATTTTATGCGATAATACTATGTATTTATACTCTGATTGTAGTTATTCAATATTAAACATGACGATAACAGTGATATTGACCTAATTGAATTATTGGGCCTTCCTTATAAGTGGTTTTGAGTAGGAAGATAATATTATCGATTAATTTTAAATTGAAAAGTATTTTTGCTGCTAATTGAAAACAAGCTCGTACTAGTTTCGTACTAGGTATGTGGAAAAATTAAATTGAAAACTATCAGACAAACATCTTTAACTGACATAATAGAATATCCCTCATTTGGCTAAACATTCAAACTATTTTATACCAGAACCATCTAACCCATTGTAAACACATAGCAGGTTAAATGATCTGCTATACATTTATTTATTTTATAAACATACTCGTAGTACGAGTAACACAATAAATATGTACTTTAGAACAATCTGAAAATGAAGCTATTACTCGACTATTTTCATATGCTAATAACTAAAACTAGTTTAGTATTATTGCAAAATAGTTTATCAACATTAGCGGCTGACTGATAAATCTGATTATTAATAAAACCATTTTATTACAATTTCAATAAGTGTTCTTAATTCTACGCAGGTCTCCCACTCGATAGGTCAATTGTAATGAATATTAATGTAAATAAACACGAATGAATTGTAATCGATTACTCATGAGTCTAAAGGGCAGTTAGTACATGATAGTAAGTACATTACGCTAATGAGTTTTGTTTGGTCTTTACGTGTAGGTCTCAATAGCAACAAGCCCAAAACGAGGTCACTACCCGCGATTTCACGCGATATAAATTGACCGGACTGATTCGTCACTGTTGCTGCGCAAATGCCAAATGGACCAATTGAGGAGCTATTGAGCTAACTGCATTCTATATGAATAAACTCGTTTTAACCCGCGGCTTCAAGGTTCCTGTTTTATTCCATGGGAGCATTTAATCGGAATGAAAAGTCCTATTACCTCAGACAATAAAATAAAGTCAAAGTCAATGCG
Organism: Nomophila noctuella; assembly: GCA_958496325.1. NCBI lineage: Eukaryota > Metazoa > Arthropoda > Insecta > Lepidoptera > Crambidae > Nomophila > Nomophila noctuella. The sequence goes on along the minus strand of OY292490.1, from coordinate 9,285,468 downwards.
TTTATTTGCAACATGATTTACACTGAAATTCTTTTGCACGTCCAATATTTGTTTACCCTACTAGCACTTCGAGGTGAATGGCTTGCTCAGAAGAAGTGCCGGAAGAAACTCAACCACAAAGCTCCAAGTCACTTGGTCAAAACATTAAATATGCAGTATTTTTATTTGGCGATTCCCAACTGTACATTTTGTAATGCCGTAACTAGTTCACACAAGCGGAATTGGTTTGCTGACTGATACTGTTATCTACTCTACCAAGTGTCAACAAATAAACTAAAGAGTACCACGCCATAGTACCGTCCTCACTTCCCATGTATATAAAGGGCACTTCGATGTCCAATTTTTGTATCTGAAATATGGTGACTACGTCGATAATACTCGGTGAGAAGCTCGATGGCGCAGTGGTTAGCGCATTCGCCTGCGATTGCTAAGTTAAGCAACTTATCATCTGATGGGTGAACGAAAAAAACTTTGATCTCCTATGTGCTACGGAAGGTACGTTAAACTGTTAGTCCTGCGCCTGATCTCACTACGGTCGTGTCAGATTGCTGCCCCACCGAACTATGAGAGTGAGGGAATAGGGTGTGCAACGTGCTTGCGCACTCATCTTGTGCATTAAAATACATATATCCTGCGTAACTACCTGGCTAATCGTGGCCGGAAGGGGTGTGTGTTGTTATGAAATATTATTTTGATTCATCTAATTAAGGGAATTACACAAAGGGAGACAATAATAACCTAAGTGAAGTTGAGTTGACATATCAATGAAACTAAGTATTCGACCGAAACACAATACAATTTCATTATACGTAAATCCATTTGGCCCCGGAAGCTATCGTTATGTAAAATTACTTTTTAGATGCCTGATAACAAGTCCATTAATCAAATGGTTTATCTGACATAAGATTAAAATAATTACAAATTAGAATGCTGGATTATAAAGTAGTATTTGCAATAAAGATAGACTATAATAAATACATTTGAAAAGCCTAAATTTATCAAATAATTATGTAGATTTATTCAATTTTCCTAACTTAAACCAAGGGCCAAGTTTTGTCGATTTGTCATCCAGTAATTTTTGTAGGAATACCTAGTTAGTTCTAAACAAACAGTAACACGTGTATAGTAACGAGAATATAGGTATAGTGCGAATTTATTCAACCAAAAATACAGTTAATATCGTGTCATTGACATTTTATCACGATACCTATTAATTTACCTTATTTACGAATGGTTAAATTGTCAATGTCGTGTGAAAATTCATACGAGCGAAACATTGAATTACTGGCTGTTACTTTTGATTGTTTTATCTTATCTTATATACTGGCTTCGTTTGAATACCTGGGTTATTACAATTAAGTCTTTACAAACGGCTTCTATGTATATATTCTATTTTTTTTGTATATCAATGATTTGAGTTAAATAATATGGCAAACATTCTGGAATCCTAAATATTAACGGTCAGATCAGTAACAACCTCAATTACTTAAGCTATGTTCATTATTACACAATTTTAATAATGCACGCAAACTGACTAACTTAAAATAATTGTTTATTTAAACTTGACTCTTTTTAAAGTATATTAAACGGTTGCTTATATTATAAATTGAGCTAATCTCAGGAACTACCGATTCCTGGATAGTCAATTTGAGGAGGAAGGCTTTAAGCTAACGTACCTATAGTGTGTGCGGAAATCGAAATCCACGCGGACAGACTTGTGGGCGGCCGCAATATGAAATACTAGTTTTTACCGGCAGATTTGCTCGCGTTATCGAGACCCCAGTTTTATCCCATGGGCGCAAAGGCTACTTTTCATCCAGATTAAAGAATCGGGATAAGAAGTACCCTATAAACTAAGTCAATCCACACCCTGCTAAAATACCAAATTGCATCAAAATCCGTTCAGTAGTTTCAGCGTGATAGACGGACAATCATCCAAACAAACAAACTTTCACATTTATAATATACTAGCGGCCCGCCCCGGCTTCGCCCGTGGTACTTGTCCACTATTTAATGGATGATATTATACATAAAAAAAACCTTCCTCATGAGTTACTCTATCTATTAAAAAAAACCGCATCAAAATCCGTTGCGTAGTTTTAAAGATTTAAGCGTTCATAGGGACATACAACATACAACATGACAGAAAACGCGACTTTGTTTTATACTATGTAGTGATACTCACGCAAATGTTTCACCGAAAAGTTACGAACTATTAAAAGAATTTCTACCATCCAACGTGCTAATGCTGCTAATAAATTTTGTCTTCACCAGAGGACATCGATCACGTATTAATCACAATATTGACGGTGATAGGATATTAAATTTATCACGGGAACAATTCAGTTTTTTAAATTACTCATTTTGACCGGCCCGTTGTTGGTCTAATGGTCAGAGACCCTGGCTAAAAAACCAAGGGTCGCGGTTTCGAATCCCGCTAGGGGCAAATGTTTGTGTGATGATCATCGTTATTTATGTATGTTTATCCGTTCTCTAGCTTCTATTAGTAGGTACAAGCTTTGCGCTTAGTTTGGAGAAGGCAAATGTATTGTTAGCGCAAACAATTTATTTATTTACTTATTTTTTAACAAATCGTAATCATAATATGACATACAAATCCCGATTTATAAAACAACAACTCCATCGCATCACTTGTCATGGTCATTATATTTCGTCCTTCACTGTCGTTCAGGTATGTGGTTATTTAACAACGCACTAGTGTATCTAAGATAGTGGAAACTCACTGATAGTGGCCCTTACCTCCGGGATTATGTTTAGATTGTATCGCTACAGAAAAATCGATTCGAAACGGCCTGTTGTGACAGAAAGCATGTGCTTTAGATAGCCTAGAGAAACCACATCCAGTATTTGAAATCGGGGCAAGCCTTCACTCCTAGATTCCGAGACAACTAGGCTAATTTAACTTACCTCTTTAATGAAGGATCGTAGGCAGACCCACCCGTCTTTCCCTCTGGGCACAATGGGCATGTGCCCAGGGCCCCGCGATCGATTAGGGTCAAACAAGAGGTTTAAATGCCCATGTGCCCAGGGCCTAGGTAAAATACTGTCCTGATCGTAGAGAAACCTTCATGTAGGTACTAGTATTTTATCAATAGCAAGTTAGCAAGCAACTTCATAGAAACTGTGAAAAAAATGGCCATCCTTCGAAGGTATGCTATCGCAGAACGGAACTATATGTAGTTCCTATTATATAATAAATTAATAATCTATACATCTATACAAATATTATAAAGAGGAAAGGTTTGATTTTTTGTTTGTTTGTTTGTTTGTATGAATTGAATAGGCTCCGAAACTACTTGGCAGATTTGAAAAATTCTTTCACTGTTGGAAAGGTACATTCACCCAGAGTAACATAGGCTATATTTTATCCCGGTACGGGAAGTAGTTCCCCCGGGACGCGGGTGAAACCGCGTGACGGGCCGCTAGTAATAAATAAAAGCTCTAGAAAAAGGAGATGAAACTTTTCATAATTAATAATTTATTGCATTATACAATTATTCTGCATTTAATGCAAAATATATACTTAGCCGCGGAAACAAAAGCCGTCAGCTCATTTTTAATAATGGCTAGTTTTATATCAGAATTGTTTCTATTTAAAAATGAAAACATATATATAATAGGTATTGATAGTAATTTTTGATACGCCAATATCAATAGAAGATTATCTGTTTGTTTTAACTACGACGACGAGGTCAATTATACATACCTTAATTGACTCATTACCTACTGCCATCCGGACACAATGAATATCAATTTTAGTCACTCCATATAAGTTTGGGATCAAGGTCTATCGGACACTGTATTACACTCTATTAACGTGAGCGAAACTTAATCACGCCTCTTAAATTGATGGCGTCTTAAAATTGTTCAATCTGATAGTTTCCCCTGAATATGTTTTTACACTTATGGATAAACTTCGGATTACAAAATATTGAAAACAAATCGTTCTCATAATAGAATGTGCAATCCATTCCATTGGATAGAATTGTCAAATCTTCTGCTTTAACACCATAAAACTTCTAATAGAGTTCAAGGACAGGTTTATCTTAGCTTGAAACTTGTTGTATGTAGCATAATAATAATGAGGCTCAGGAAGCGTGGTTAGTCTACCCAAGCTAATTTGCATTCTATTTCGGACTTCTGATGCCGTTATTTCAATGGTTTCGTCTACCTCAGTGGCTAGCAGGTCGCACTTTAACGCGGCGGCCGCGCCCAGGTCCTGGGTTCGAATCCCATTTGTAGGTACTCTTGGAGATCTCGGGTCCACACGGATCCGGTCTTTTGCAGCATGCGTGGGGCCAAATCCAACAGCGCAGAGGCTTTTTTGTACCATTGGTTCTAAATGTAGAGTGTACATCTGCTGGGTTCTATCTCTGACTAAATACACATCTAGTCAAATATAGCATCCGGCAAAAGCAAGAACTATTGCAAAAATAAAAGTAAAACAAAAACTAGCCTTCCACTCGATGGGCCCCCGAAAAATAGCCACCGCTCTAACGCTCACCACTCGACTTCGTCTGTGTGGATTTCGTTTTCCGCACGCATAGTGTACTTAATACAATAACCTACCTAAAGCTATCCTCGTCAAGTCGAGTACAAAAGATTTTTTCACAAATCAAACCAGTAGTTCCTAAGATTAGCGCGTTTAAACAAACACTCAAACTCTTCATTATATTCTTCTTCTTAGTCGTATCCTCATGACTGAAGGACGTGGTCATAGCGAGTAGCTTCCGCCACTACTGCTCTCCAGTCTGCCCGGTTTTGCGCCATTTGGATAGTCGCCTGGAGTGTGGCTTTGGTGGTTTCTTGTGGTGTGTCGGTCCATCTTGACGGGGATCGTCCCCTGCTTCTTTTCCCTCCAGACGGCCAGTAATCATCCATTATATCAATACCTATATTAAAATGGTTGTATCAAACGTCTACTATATCAACAACAAAAAACTGTATTTTTATCGCATAACAATAAGTTGTATCACTAATTTCATAACAGTAACTGATTTTTGATTAAACGTAGAATTATTCGTTCCGTTGTTGACCGTAGTTACAATTGTACCGAGGCGGCCTTCTTCGTTGCATTACAAAACCATTGCAACATTGACCTAAGCACGTTTTATTTACTAGTGCACGCAGAACGGTGCGTTGCACTCGGTATCTCTTTATATGAGGGGAGGAAATGAGGATAACTATTAATTTATGCAAACGTTGTAAGGACATTGTGTGACTAATATCACAATAAGAATAATATAGGGCAGTTATTGTGTAGCTACATAAAATTATCTCTACGCTTTGGCCACGATTTGATCGTTTACTAGTATAATGCATACTTAAACAAATTTTAAATGTAAATCTAATTAAAATTGATCGTCCACTTCCTAACCTACACATAGGGAAATAATTATCTAAATATTATATATTATAGACTCAATTTTAATTAAAGGTGGCACGAAGTTCACAGAGGAAGATAAAGATATATATATCAGAAGCTGCATATATGTAGAATTGAATATTAAATATATTGCGATTCCAAAATAATGACAGTTTATCAGAATTGTCCCTGAACATAGCCTTGTAATAAATAAACAAAACAAAGACGCATATCTTTGAAGAGGTTGTTAAGCAAGCGATGAAGGTAGGCTTCTTAAATTGTTATAATTGATGATCGAGTATTCGAGCGAAGTACATAAGTGTTTACTACATTTTAATAAGTTTTTATTTACAATACATCTTAATGGAAACCAACTGGTAGTTGTAAGTGTGCAAAGTCTTCTCCAGAAGACAAAGGAATCGGATATTTTAAAGTTCTACAACCTCCATGGAAATGCCTTAAACCCAGAGGAGGTTCTCTTACTCGCTTTCATAGATAAAATCTGCAGTCATACTATTTTAAAGAGTTATCTGTGTCTAAATTTCATCAAAGTAAAACATGGTATTTCTACAAAAATAAATATGTATCATACAAAAATTCTGTTGAAGTGAAAGACAACGAAGGTAACTTGCTTACTTGCTTGCGTAACAGCAAAAAAACTAAAGGTCGCTAAAGTATTTTCTGGCATTGTTTAGCCACTTCCCTGCGCTTATTTTATTTTACTGTAGGTTAAATATGTATAATGTAACACGGTTTAAAACATCTTCAGATCAGACTGACAACCTTCAAATCACTGTTTAAATTTTAACAAGTCTTACATTGTGCAGGCACTTATAAAAATATGTATTTAAACTAATTATCGGCATAATTATTCTCTAGACACAAGGTGCTAGCGAAACCACCACACTAAGGTTTGTTTCTTCGACTAAACAATTTTTAATGAATGTTACATTTCTAAAATAATTGCGAATTATCAATCTTCTAAACATTAAAAAAAGTACGTACATATCTTATTCTAATAATCTTAATTTTTGCTAAGAATTTATCACTTCGCTGGTAGGTATGACTGTACGTCCGAAGTATTTTAACACGATTAATTTTATCAAGGATAAAAATCTTTTTCGAGATATCCACAACAATGTTGCTTTTGCGAAAGTCGGAACAATCTTACTAAAAATGAAATTATAAGACGCTTAATAAATAACTTAACAATTTTTTCGCCATTGTCGTCTCTTCAATAAGATGATATTAATTTAGTCTAATCCGTTGCCTTTTTCGATTTCGTAAAGTATACCTACTTTCTATATTGCTGTATTCAGGTGCCCATATCATGTCGATAAATAATATCTTGACAGTGAAATAAAACAACTTTATCTAAATTCGTTAGTTAACTAGGTTAGGTCAACATATTCTTAAGAAAACATTATTTCATTCCTTAAATCTTTTTGTTCACGGATATTTTGATCCCTTTTCCTAAAAAAAATACCTATTCCAACGGACATATTCTCTATCATTTTGATGACTTGAAATACATAAGATATACTTTAATAGACCATAACTTATTGAGAAAGTTTAATATCAACAAGACATTTCTAAGAAAATCATAATGGAAAAATCGATTAATTTTCATAACGCCATCACAATAGAAAATATTATTTCAAAATTATGTCTGTCAACGAGACAGAATAATAGAATGTTAGTATTGAGTTATCAGCCATAACCGTGATCCGTTGATAAGAAACGCGCCGCCTTTCTTATCACCCGTGACAACAAAGATATATTTATCTACTTAACCACCTATGCGATTAAAACATTGATAAAGTAATTAAAATAATTAACATGATTATTCTAACGCGCTGTCCCCACGTGGCTGGGTGTCAAATAAAAAGTTGATTAAATTAATTGGTATCAAAAGAAAACGATTACAATCTTGAAAATAATATTTATAAAGACATTCCTTAAGCGATTTATATGTCTGCCATTTACATGTCAAGCTGTAGGGAATAAGTACCCTTGTGTATTCCCTACAGATATGTATTCCCTAGAATAAGCGTTTAATTATTCTTCTGTCACTCGCGCCATCCCTACCCAAGCTATTTCGATTGCTTTTCAACCAATTGAAATCTATATAAACAGATATTTATCGCGTGGCTAAAATTAGATACTAAAACTAGATTTCTTTACTCTGGCGCCAAAATCGGTTGGGACTAAAAGCGATTTTAAATTAGCGTTTAGTCCCGTTAAGCAATATGATTGATATTAGTGTCAAATACAACTCCATAGTCTAAAATCGTATATTAAACTATTTTATTAGCACGTTGGAATTTAAGGCCCGTTGTTCTATTGGTTAAAGACTCATAATGTATTTATTATAAATATGTAATAGCACATGATGAATACATGAGGTAATAATTATATTATGTTAATGACACTCATAACATCACACCGGATGTTAAGTATGGACAAAGTCTACGATAAAGCACGTCTGTTCCAGTAATTAAATACAACAATGCCTGTATAAGAGAGACTTGTCATTCTCCGTTAATGTTAATAGCGGTTTCTCTTTCTGTTCAATTTACTCTGCCTTTTTGTTCACAGGAAGGATTTTAACGCAGATGCGTTTTGAAGGGTCCCTATACACTGCCCATAGGTATATCGGGATACTTATAAGATGACATGGTTAGACAACCATTCAAATTGTTTAAGATATGTATTAAGATATGGCACTGCTAACGAAAGTCAATCAATTTAAAAGTCATTGCAATATATTGCGTATGTATCTATCTATCAATCAGAGAATGTCAAAATTCTAGTAAAACTATTTAAAAAATCTTCTAGCATTACAAAAAATATCACCTAAACAAACCTAACATTAAATGCTAATGCCATTAGGAAGTCGATATAAGTCATTCGGATTGAATCAAGCGAGGAAGTGTCCTCGTGTCTTAATGGTCATTTACCGTAATTGGTTCTGTCCGTCCGATTAGTCGTCTGACACCATACTACGAGCAGTTTACTTTTATATCCTAGCTCATAAAAAACTCTGAGAGCTAAAAAACTCAAAATTGCACAGATGTAACAAATTAAATCTATCGAAAACAGTCAGTCTTTCAGAATTATCAACTACGCGGCATATAAGATGAGCTAAAATACATATTATTTGGTGTAAGACAGTTAAGGCGAATGATCCCAAAGCAGCTTTGGTACTAAAATTGAGCAAATATCCAATTGATTAAAAAATATATTTTCGGCGTTACTTGTTGACTAATGGGTGATTTGTAAACTTCATTAAGCACAGTGAAAGCAAACAAGAACTGCATTTGGTGCGAAGCAGGAAGATATTAAACATTTAAGTCCGGCAATTTCCAGACTCCCTAACTAAGGTATTGTTTGTATGTGCAGATCAGAAAAACTTTTCAAACTGATTCCGGATTTTAACAACTGAGGGATATTTATAACCACTTTCATTTTGAACAACAAGCGCTGCCGAGATTAATCTGCACCTCGCATGGTAGGTACTGCGCCATAAAGGCGTAAGAAACAACTTAGAAGAACATAGAAGGTTAATTGAAATCGCCGACACTCTAATGGTAAAATCACTTATTTAGAGAAATCCGTGCTAGTCTCACTTCTTCTTCCTAGCGTTTATCCCGTTTCTTTGCGGGGTCCGCTTTGACCATGACCCAGGATTTGGCAAGTCTGGTTTTTACAGTGAAGCGACTGCCATCAGACCTTCGTAACCCATAAAGGGGAACCAGACAGATTTGATCATGGTTACACATTCAGATCTAACTGAACTAAAGTCAGAAATCACTGAATGTGCAGGTTTCCTCACGGCTCTGGTTTAGGTTGTCCTCGCCGCCGAGCTAATGGCACAAATCCACACATAGATTTCGAAAAATCCATAGGTGTTGTTTTATAGAACGTGGATCAATGAAGTGAGAATTAAACGATAATTTGGAACGGTTAGATACGACCTGAATATTTGGTATATGTACACAATATTATACGTCGATAATGATAAGCATTAACGTCTTGTTACAATGTTATCGGCAATAATATGTACCTTTGTAAATTTTTCGTCAAGCGGTACCCACTGACGTGAACCAAAGTACTGTTATGAAGATGTGAGGAATAGGCTTACTTAGACATTACGTGGAAAAGAACAATTAATATGAACGATTATCTGATGCCTATGTGTGGATGCTTGTTGTAAGCGCGTACAACAAGACTTTTTGACTGAACCGATCTTTATGACAGTTTTAATGTGTCGACTTTTTGAACGGATATAAGTAATGTTATCATAGTCCAGTAATTTTAGCAATTTTGAACCACGATCTGCGGAATAATTCCTAGTGAGCTGAATTTTTGTATACACCTTTATTATGATATTGTAATGATGATGTGAAAAATCGACATTGAAATCGTGCCGGCTAAAAAAGTTATAGGGGTCCAAACGTCACGAAAATCAGATTTTCGCAAATATCTCGCGATCTATTGCTCAGAGGTCAATAATGGTATCATAAAAGTTGTTCGTCGTAAAATTGTCTACAAAAAAGGTCTCCTGCATTTTTCTGTACAATTCACCGTTTTTGAAATAGAAACTAGAACGCACTCACAAATGGTATTGTATACCGTACGGCGCATACCAAGGCATAAACACTATTGTTTGTTTTTTTCCCTTTTTTGTTTGTGTGTTTTTTGTTAGTATGATGTTCTACATATAGGAATATAAAGGACTTGTAATACTAGTACAGTATGGAAAATAGGAATAGCAGCTATAAAAAACTAAGTGGTAATTTTTTTTGTCACTTTATAACTCAAAAACGGGCTCACCGATCCAAACCAAATTTTCAGGGTTTGTACAGACTATTTAGTAGATGTTTTATGTGAAGTTTGAACTAAATCGATCGTTCTTTTTATACGTAGCGAAGCACGTACCGGGCCGCTAGTAAAGATATAGATATGCTATGTCCAGTGACGTTTGGACCCCTTTAACTTTTTTAGCCGGCATGATATCAATGTCGATTTTTCACATCTTCATCACAATATCAGAATAAAGGCGTATACAAAAATTCAGCCCACTAGGATTTTTTCCGCAGATCGTGGATCAAAATTGCTAAAATTCACATTGCATATCTATATCATTACTAGCGGCCCGGTACGTGCTTCGCGACGTATAAAGTGAAGCGACCGATTTTGTTCAAACTTCACATAAAACATATATTAAATAGTCTGTACAAACCCTGAAAATTTGGTTTGGATCGATTAGCCCGTTCTTGAGTTATAAAGTGACAAAAAAAATTGCCACTTAGTTTTTTATAGTTGATATTCCTATTTTCCTGACTGTACTAGTATTTCAAGTCCTTTATATTTCTATATGTAGATCATCATACTAACAAAAAACACACAAAAGAAAAAGGGAAAAAAACAAACAATAGGGTTTACGCCTTGGTATGCGCCGTACGGTATACAATACCATATGTGAGTGCGTTCTAGTTTCTATTTCAAAAACGGTTAATTGTAGAGAAAAATGCAAGAGACCTTTTTTGTAGACAATTTTGCGACGAACACATTTTATGAAACCATTATTGACCTCTGAGCAATAGATCGCGAGATATTTGCGAAAAACTGATTTTCGTGACGTTTGGACCCCTATAACTTTTTTAGCCGGCACGATATCAATATCGATTTTTCACATCATCATCACAATATCATAATAAAGGTGTATACAAAAATTCAGCTCACTAGGAATTATTCCGCAGATAAAATCTAAAATTCCTGGACTATCATCAATTTGGGAGCTTTGCTTGTTACGATTTTATTGACTAGGTATTTGGTCGCGTCTATTTTAGTACCCTGAGTACTCAAATAGACGCACTATATATCTGACTAGCTTTCCGCCCGCGGCTTCGCCCGCGTGGAATTCGGTTATGTTGCAAACAATGTTTTTGTTTTCCGTCAGGAATATAAATTTCGCGGGGATAAAAAGTAACGTATTGTTTAATCCGGACTACTAACTTTATGTCTGCAAAATTACAAAGCAATCGGTTCAGTAGTTACGGCGTGAAAGCGGAACAAACAAACAAGCAAACTCACTGTCCGATTTATAATACATATAAGTAAGGATACTGAGTGTAACATCAGAGGCAGCACTTGCAAACTCTCAGATTAATCAATATCAATAGATGAAGCGAATTTTTTTATAGTTATACTATCCTTTATTTCCTTATTATGAATCACTTCTGATAGAGCAAGATTATTAATCTGAGCGCGAAACACAATACCTCATCCATCGTCATATGATGTACTACTTCATTGTTATCATGTGCGTCACGCCACGCATTATAAGCTAGGTGTAAGTTAGCAGTTAATAAGTAAGAATTGATTCATTAATATAGTCCCAACACTTTGTGCTTAGAGGGGCAATTTAATAGTAGTTTTCTGTTCAAAAGGAGTTGAAATTCCAATATTGTGTATTGTATAGCCATCTTAGATCTTTAAATAAGTAATGTACAAAAAAGATCTGCATTAGTTCCACCCAAATTTATTTTCTGTCAAATCGTTGTTAGACAGACACACACAGCATGATAAAGATACACCTTTGGTACCGTTTGCATTATGTATAAAATATTTCAGTAAATAAGTATTCTATTTTGTGGTAATAAATGGAATGTCATACTACTCTTATATTAATCTAGTAAGAAATCGTTCATACATAGCTGGCAATTGAGAGAAAATAATTCATTGATCTGCAAATGTGCTCTTAGATCTACAACCGGATAATTTCTAAGATGCCGTCCGGATGTGAACCATCTGAGAATTATCCGCCAACGTAGAGCTGTTATTGGGAGCAAGAGGAAGCGTCCATCGACCTCAATGCTGGAACACGCACATTTGATGCAATTACTCGAATTAGACTCATTAGGTATGTAGGTGCTTTTGTTCCTAAAACTGTTGTTTCGTCAACAAGATCATGCTCAATTGCTTTCGCTTTTTTAGATCATTGATTGATTTCTTACAGCTTGTACATATTATTGGTTATAAAAGAAAAGAAACACATATTCCGTTATGCAGAAGTAATCTAGTAAGTTCATTATAACTGCAGTTTCTACTCGTATGTAGTTTAAACAACAGATGCATAATTCAACTCGTATTCATACAATGACAATACGAAATCACGATATCACGAAAACTCGCAGTAAAATAAGCAAAGAAAAATATCATATCATACCTTCTATCTTTTTATACGCAATGATATTCAATGTTCGTCTGCGAATAAGAAAGCAACGCAAAATGTGGCATGTGCTAAAACGTAATCCTCGTTCGACGCTAACAAATAAATGTATAAATAACTCTAAACTTACTTCACATCTGATTATATTCTCGTGTTAATGGGGTCATTCACTCGTGCACCAATGTAATTTAAATCAGGGAAAATACGAGTTGTTTGTTTTAAACATCTTGCTATGACGATGACATTGACATAGTCATAGTACATGTTAATTGCTTGATTATAGTGTATTGTTAGATAATAGAATAGAAATAATAATAATTACTAACTAACAGTAGATTCTATGTAATCGTATGGTTTGAATAACAACCACCTCTACAAATTGAATAAAATGTGCTTTAGTTTCTGCTATAACTATGTATATACATATTTAGCATAAATCCTCAAAATAAACTGTTTGTTTTGTTTTCGCGAATCTTTCCCAATGATCAACTCTGGACAAAACACAAAGTTTTACACCTACATTCTTTCCATTCCATCATTTTGAGGTTAGTATTTAATTAAAATTTCTGTTTATTTCCAGAAAACCAACAGACGGGACTTTATACGTGAACGGGCAGCTTCGGAACGAGACAAAGTTCAAGCGGCGGTCGTGCTACATCCTCCAAGACGACAGAGTTCAGGACACGCTGACCATCCCCGAATCCCTCGCAGTGGCGGCAGAGCTGAAGCTGGGGAACCATGTCAGCATGGCGCAGAAGAAGCGACGGGTAAGAGATGAATTAATAATCAGCTTCGGCACGAGACAGTGTTCGAGCGGTGATCATGCTACATTATCCAAGACGACAGAGTTCAGGACACGTTGACCATCCCCGAATCTCTCGCGGTGGCGGCAGAGCTGAAGCTGGGGAACCATGTCAGCATGGCGCAGAAGAAGCGACGGGTAAGAGATTAATTAATAAATCAGCGTGGGGACAAAGTTCAAGCGGCGGTCGTGCTATATCCTCCAAGATGACAGAGTTCAGGACACGCTGACCATCCCCGAATCACTGGCGGTGGCGGCCGAGCTGAAGCTGGGGAACCATGTCAGCATGGCGCAGAAGAAGCGACGGGTAAGAGATGAGTTAATTTATCAGCTTCGGAACGAGACAAAGTTCAAGCGGTGATCATGCTACATCCTCTAAGACGACAGGTCTCCATCAAATAATAACAGAAATACATGTCAGGAATTCAAGGAAGCAAAGATTGAATCTATACATACGTCTACGTTCCAATGCACTCCCAAGTTAAAATATGGAATTGCATTTGCACGGACTGCGAATGGTATGGGTTCTTGTCATACCATACCAACCGGACAGGTTCCTGAGACAAGATGAATTTTTCCTTGGCATTTTATGAATAATAATAAATAATTCATAGCTTTATAAGCTTAAAAATACCTTTGAAAATACCTTCCCCTATAGTCATTGCATAGCGCTCAGATTCTAAGAATAAACATGTTGAGCTACGCTGTGTACTTTTATCTTTAACTGATCAGTTTTTTGACCATATTATGGTGAAATAGATTGGCGATATAGTTAATTAATATACTTAGTAACAATCAATCGGGCCTCTATGTCTATGTCAGACGATTTATGGTGCAAGTCTATGAAGGCACCGTTTTTGGTGGCTGAAAAGACCGATGCGAGAGTGGCATATTCTCCCACAGAAGTTTGCGACGACGATTATAGGGTAAGTTCGCCTGTTCGCGTCCATCAACCAGTTCTCGCCACTTCATTTTTAAATCCTAGAAAATAAGTAAACTGCTACACCAATCAAACGAAAAATCTTTACCACTTAAACCTGTATGTTTAAGAAGCTAGCACATATAAACAAAAGGTCCGTAAGTCAAACCAAAATAGAATGAAAAATATATTTGTCCTTGCTGTTCAACAAAAAGTGTGCGAACGCGGGATTTCAAGAAAAAAAATAGTGTGCAGCGGCGTGTTCGATGGTAAGTATTTTATTGTTTCATATGTATTTTGGGAAACTTAAATGTTTCTAAACTTTTATAATGAAAAAAAGAATAATAGTTATTATGAATTTGTTTATTTTTTTTATATTTAACTAATGAAATAAGGTGGACGCGAATTACTACATCAAATTTTCAAAATTTCCACTTTGCGTCCGGGTGGACGCATACTATAAACATAATAGACCAAATTGCGTCCACTATGTATTTTTGTTAAAAGCAAATGATTTTCTTGTTAAAATAATTTAAATGCTTAAATTCTTAAATAACTAGTGGACAAAATTTATTTTAATATTATTTTGTCTTCACTAACAACTTTTTGATTTTCTGGTAGTTACTGCGACGTTGATTATATGGTGTCCTTAAACGACAAAAGAATTCTACCATTAGAAGATATTGCATCAAACTCTAATATTAAGTGATGAAAAAGAAACTCTCGTGAAGGAACTTACTCCAGAAATTCCTTTGACTTCATCATCAGCACCAACTGTATCGCTACCATCTTTATACCCTCAGAGTCTTAATTACAACCATTTTCAGCCACTACACAAAAGGGAACTACTGATTAATTTGAACACCACCTGGTGCTGACCAGCTGACCAATATTTTTTTACAACGCTGGAAAAGATAATCCCAGTACTCCTGCAACCATACCTTCTACTGCATGAAGAAAGTATTAGGAAGGAAAAGCAGGAAGCGCGTTATTATTAACCAATACTGATCTTAGATTAAAATTAGGAGCCATCCATTGCCGTGGAAGGGTGTCCTTAAAAAATCACGAAATGTCACAAGGGGGGAGGAGGCGTAGTAATATGTATATCATGTTTATTTTGTTTCCGGCAAGTATGCTATACTTATCCAAAAATCGGCGTTAAATCTGTGGTGTGAAGACATTCTTACCCGCTTATATATACGACCCGCTTGGTGTAATGGTCAAGAAGTTGCCTATTACGCAAGGGGTCGCGGGTTCGATCCCCGCACAGGACAAACATGTGCATGAACATGTCTGTCTGTCCTGGTCTGGGTGTTGTATATATCTATTTAAGTATATTTGTAATACCACTGTTGATTCTGCTGTCTGTAACACAAGTGCTTAAGCTACTTAAGACAGGGTCAGATCAATGTATGTGATGTTGTGAAATATTTATTTATTTTATTTAGTGTTGTAGCGTGGGAGGGGCGGGGTCTTAAACCTCACCAAGGGGGAGGGGTGTGGTCAAAAAAACATCACATGATAAATGGACGGCCCCTTAACAGAATTCATAATGTTTAACTTTAAAGGTGCTATCACTGGTTAGGTTTCTACTACATAGTTATCTTATTTTAAGTTCAATAATTGTTCAATTCAATAAAGTATTACAATGTGGATTTTTTATATTTATATTTATTCTTAAATAAAGACACTGATAGAATACAATCTTTCTTTTCATTTTTCTTCATATCACCCCTATTATCCTTTACTAAGCTGGTGGACGCAAACTGGTCCATGGGTGGACGCAATCTATATTTTGTGGACGCAAACTGGGTAAAACGCCAAATTCCGATATTTTTATTTTTTTGGAATAAATACAAAGTGTTTTAAGCAAATTTGAAAGTTAATCTTAAAATAGACTATATAATGAACTTATTAAATAATTTTGAGATAGATACTAGTGCTGGGATATTTTTATTTTCGCCGTCAAACTTGGGAACTGCACTAAATGGACGCAAACAGGCGAAATGACCCTACTTAGCCAATAACTATACTTGGCTAAACCATGTCTTTACTTACAACGAAAAATCAGATGAGTATGTTTATTGCCACAGTGAATCATCGCCCAAGCCCCTGCCCTACCACATGAAGTATTTGATAATAACAACCCTGTATGATAAGCGATATCATAAAATCAATGACTGATAATGTTTTGGGGATACGCATTCTATGTTACTCACAATAAAGTAAATTTGTGTCACTTACTTGCGTATTTCATGACTCATTCTATAATGTAAGTCAAGGAATACACAATAATAAAATAATAAGCCATAAAACCATATCTGTAACGTTAGTATCATCTTTATCATCACCTTGTTGCTGTCTACTGCAGGCAATAGACGAGGGGTTAGTAGGCCCATGGTGACCACTATATAAAAGTCTGTGGTCACGTGGCTCTGTGGAAGAATTTGTGACAGTGTTCATTTATTTTTATTGACTTAATAATTGTTCATTGAGTTGGGCCACATATTATGACACATGTGTATTTATAAAATACAATAGCAGAACTATTAGACAGCGAATGAAATTAAAGATCAAGTCAAGTGGTATATAACCAAGCTGTCTTTGACTATTTATAGCTATCGCTAGCGTCGCGATGTATGTATCTCCATCTCGCTCTCACAAATTCTTCGTGTTCGTGTGCAGGATGGCAATATTAGTCGAAGCGATATCGACAGCGATAAATAGACAAAGCTGCAACTTCGCTCAACCACCTGATACGCATTGTAGTCAACGATAAACAAATGACCATCGACTTCCAGTTACGAACACCTACTAAATAGTAATGTCCCTCCTAGAGTCGTATTCCTCATTACTGAGGGTTGTGATATTGCATGAAATGAAACACACAACTCTCTTGGTGATTCTAATGGAGTGGTTTGCCATTGCCTTCTCCATTTTCCCACACTTACTCGTAGTGTGTAGGTTTCCTCACGATGTTTTTGCTTCACCGTATAGCTGGTATGAAATAACGCAGATAGATTTTGATAATCCTGAGGTTCATGCCCGACCAGATTTGAACCTCCGACCTCACTCACTAGGCTACCGAACTTTACAAAAGTAATATAAACTTTTAAAAAAGTAATATATTTATGATAAACTATTTTGAATTATGACTTCTTCAGATAGACGAAATCATCACGTCTCTCGGGCTGGACTTGGCGCTGAGGACGCGAGCTGGCAACCTGTCCGGGGGGCAGCGGAAGAGGCTGGCCATCGGCCTGGAGCTGGTCAGCGATCCAGATGTCATCTTCCTGGACGAACCTACTAGGTGAGATAATGTAACAAAGAGAAAATCAACTTCAGTTGCTGTGACATGGAATTACTCTCAGATGCCTATTTCAAATTATTTGATGACCGGTTTGTTTCAATGACCTCGGGCATTTGACGTCCACTTCCAGAATATTATTGGTAACAAAAAAAAACACCTTTTCTACTTGTACTTAACGAGCACGTAGAGTGAGAGCGTGTATTTTCTTTAAAATGTAGATAACTCATTCAATCAATCTGTTCGTAAAACATTTAAATTTTACACTTGAGAACTGAAAATTAATTTTTCTGGAACATAATCAAGATAGGGAGAGCATAGTGGAACTTCCTCTCGAATGAGGAGCTCGTCTGGGGAAGTACCTCCCCCTTACACTTCGTTACTGTTGTGATATGTTTCTGCTAGTGAATCAGGTCGCCAGAGCTCAGTTTGGGTGGGTATGTATCTGGTCTTAAAGGCAGGCAACGCATGTGCGACCCTTTGCGGTTGTTGATTTCCGTAGGCAGAGGTGATGACTCAGAGTCCTGTTCGTTTGCGTCGGTAGATTACAATATTGTGTTATTCAATTCCAGCGGCCTCGACAGCTCAATATCGAAGCAGCTGGTCTTCCTCCTCCACCAGCTAGCGCGGCAGGGTCGCACGGTGGTGGTCACCCTCCACCAGCCGTCAGCCACGCTGCTGCAGATGGTGGACCGCCTCTACGCCATAGTGGGCGGGAGATGCGCTTACACCGGGAGTGTAGACGCCCTGCCAATATATCTGGAGCAGATGGACCTGATCTGCCCGCCGTTCCACAATTGCATTGATTTCTGTGAGTATTGTATTGCAATACCTTCCTAGCAGTTTTCAGCAACGGCAGCCTATCTGTGAATTACCTACGTACACAGGATATACGAGTATTATAGAGGACAAGTCCTTGCGCACGCAAAAGAGCACTGGTTTTTTCCTCTCTATCTCATTGATCGGTGCGACAGCAATCTGACACGCTCGTAGAGATCAGGCGAAAGACTAACAGCTTAACGTGCCTTCCAAAGCAAGCAGGCGCTCGAAAATCTTGCATTGTTCCTGCATAGTTGCTGGACATTCTACCTTTTACACCATTACACCTAATTACATAATGTTTGTTAGGTATCTGTCAAATAACCCATCATGCACATCCAACCTGATGGTGTGGCTAAATGCACAAACCGTGCGAAGCCAAAACAAAAAAAAAAAAAAAAAAAACCTGATGGTGGTGGTGGAATTCCATCTAACTGGTTCAATATACATGTTAGATGTACTTCCAAAACAGCTGTCGCTAAAACCCAGCGCATTTCGTTGAACATTTCAATGCATGTATGTTAAAATGTAATTTAATGTTTGTGTTTTCAATTCATTATTATTAATTGTACATTTCAGTAATGGAGATATGCAGTGCGAACGCTAATGAGTTAGTACAATATTCGCAAAATGGCAAAAGCGACGACTGGCTTCATCAAATATCCGAAGAGACTGATGATAAGTTTTTAGGTAAGTCTCAATGTATCTTATCTAAACGTAACGTGGTAAGTATTTAAGAACTAGATTAAGAAATGATATTGAAAATATTGATCCTTTACGTAGACATAGGACGCAGCATGATTAAAACTACATTGTTGTTATCAATGAACAATTGAAGCGAAGATCAAAGTTGTACTTTGTACAACGCGTATTATGTTCATTGATTGATTTTTAAAGTAAATATTATTTATTGACTTAACAAAAGAGTCAAGTTGAAAATTTTGTCAACTTCTCAACTATACCTACCTACATCAATCATAATTTTTTGAGTCCTCAATAACTTTTAGATGAGACAAAATACTCTCCAAAACAAGAACAATTGATTTCCTTCAATTCTATAATTCGCGTGTATTCTTAGTTGAATAACTTCCGTGTTAAAATCGTACCCTGGAAATAACTAAAAGTATATTTCTCTCCCTTTTTTCCTGTATCAAACTAGCAAACCTAGCTTAAGCCACGTAATCCAAAATATCGAAATTTAGCCTATCTCATCTGATTTGGGTAACAACAGTCATAAAACTTTATTTGAGTCATACTCATGACTCATACATTTTATATTTTGATCCTTTATTAGTGTTGTTATACATTCAGTCTTTAATCTTTATGAAATGCACTATTATGTATGTAAGAGCCGGTGAATACGCAATATAATTTGTTTTCATTAATTTTATTAGCCGTAGTAGTAGACTCACTCAAACGTGCAAATAATTAAAATGTTCATTTAGACAGTGGAGCTATCTGTTTGTATTTGTATTATAGGTATGCCTCGTGCAGCGGTCTCCTTTAGTTCATTTCTCGGATTCTAATTTTTTTTTTTATACGATTGGCCATCTTAGGCTCGTATTTATAAATAGCACTCAACTCTGAGATCGAACTTGAGCGCGAACTTGATATGTCATTCTCATACAAAATAGCACCTCAAGTTCGCGCTCAAGATCGAGCTCAGAGTTTGTGTGATTTAATAATACGAGCCTAAGTCTTTTTGTGATGTGAGTCTTCCGCTCCCACAATTGTCCGGTTAAGCTGTAGAGCTAGCCTTCAGCCGCAACATGCGACGTCAATCCGAAAATAAAAGCCCATCTTAGTCGTGCCCACCCTGTAGGGCCTGTGAAAACAGGTTATCATTGAAATGTCTCTATGTATTTTCATAATACAAATTATTATTATAATTTATTTCAGAAAAAAATAATTTAAGAATAGATGAAGTGTACCTGACTAGTCTGCCGGCTCCTAAGCAGGACCCGACCAATAAGATACTATTAAAGCTCAAGAGCACCTACTCCACCTCTGTATGGAAACAGTTTACTACCCTCACAAGACGATCTCTTTTGGTAAGTTAAAAGTAAAGTAAAAGTATCAGCCTATTAATGTCCCACTGCAGGGCAAAGGCCTCCATCATTTGAAATCATGTTTTCGTTACAAAGATGGGTTTTGGCTTAATCACCTTGCTTGCCAAATCCGGGTTGGCAATCACAAACCCGGGCTGTGTTCAGTAAAATCAACACAAATTTTGCCCGACCTGGGAATCGAACCCAGGACCTCGAGATCACAGCACGGTACTTAAACCACTAGACCATCGAGGCGTTTTTAGTACTTTTGGAAATCCAGATTTTATTAGAAAAATATGTGACCTTCAAAAAATAAAATCTATATTTCATACCTTTGAAATGTGTAAATAAGAACTTATATCGTCATAGCGCTAGTACCTACCTATTGTTTTACGTGTAAGGCTTATCTGAAACAAAGAAACATTTTTTCATTACTACGAGTAGTTGCTACAAACCTTTTAACCTCATAACTACTTACATAAAATCAAAGTCCACCTTGAAAGTCATGTTAGTAAAAAATATTTACATTATGCACTTTTAAAAATATGTACTAAAATATTATTTTTTAAAGAATTAATAGGTAATTTTAACATCCAGCTGTTATTTTCTCCTTTCAGTCAATATGGCGAGACCCACAGTTCAGCCTCATGATCTTAGGCATTCATTGCGTCATGGGTCTGTTCATAGGATTCCTGTTCTATGACATTGGCGGCGATGCCAAATACGTCAGAGACAGCTACAACATGCTTTACTTCAGCCTTATGTTCCTGATGTTCACTGCTTTCAGCTCAGTTTCCATCAACTGTAAGTACCTTTAATTCATTAGTACCTATAATACTCGTTGAAATACTTACTTGTATATCTTATATGTCCTGAACATGGCCGTACCAAGGCAGATAATACCTATGTTGTCGTCGTTTAATAAACCTCGACTAGGAGTATATTTGAGTTCCCCAAACAAAAAGTCCTGATGATTGAATGAAATGCGCGAGTAGCTCTGTTATCCAACCTCACATATTTGCTTCGTAATCCCGAAGAATGAAGATGAATATGAGAGAAGATATTTTATGCCTGAGGCCACTCAAATCATTAGCAGATCCTCACTGCGTGCCACAAAGATCCTCACGAATTTTCGGTCAGATCCCAGCAGTGGGCTAAAATAGGTTTACGATGATCATTCGGAATTTGAACTGCAGATCTCAATCGCGAGTACAATCTAGTCCCCCATCACGGAAGCCATGTTAGGAGACTATTCTAACAACACTTCTATCATTCCAGTCCCCGAGCAAATCCCAGTGGTCCGTCGCGAGCACTTCAACCGCTGGTACACAGCCGGCGCGTACTACGTCGCCACGCTCGCCTCCACGCTTCCCACGCAGACTCTCTGCACGCTCAGCTACGCCGGCCTGGTGTACTGGCTCACCGGCATGCCGGCAGAGATGCTGCGCTTCGGGACCTTCTGCTGGACACTGTTACTTGTGTCTTACGTGTCCCTCTGCGTCGGGCTGCTGAACGGCGCCATATTTAATGTCAAGGTAAGGCACAATCCATAAACCCCGAAACGTAGGGATTTCCTTGCAGATATGGGGAGTACGCGGGAAATTCCAATCGAATGTCCTACCGTCTCGGGAAATATCAGCACTTAACAGCAGATCACAGTAAGGGGGACCTCCAGACATCAAATAGTGTGTGCCAAAGGATTCTTTGGTGTTACAAGCTCTACTCGTAGATCGGTAACTGCATACCATAAGGCGAGATCTACTCTTGCCTCCGCGCTTCCCAAGCAGACTCTCTGCACGCTCAGCTACGCCGGCCTGGTGTACTGGCTCACCGGCATGCCAGCCGAGATGCTACGCTTCGGGACCTTCTGCTGGACACTGTTACTTGTGTCATATGTATCCCTCTGCGTCGGGCTGCTGAATGGCGCCATATTTAATGTCAAGGTAAGGCACACCACGTCAGCCCAGAAAGCGGAGGTTTTCTTGCAGGTAAGGGAAGAACAGAGAAATTCCAAACGAATGACCCTATCGTTTCGTTAAATATCAGCACTTAACACCAGATCACTTTGAGGGAGACCTCCAGAGATCAAATGGTGTGTGGCAAAGGATCCTTTGGTGTTACAAGCTCTACTCGTATATCGGTAACCGCATACCATTAGGCGAGATGTTCTCTTGTCTCCACGCTTCCCACGCAGACTCTCTGCACGCTCAGCTACGCCGGCCTGGTGTACTGGCTCACCGGCATGCCGGCAGAGATGCTGCGCTTCGGGACCTTCTGCTGGACACTGTTACTTGTGTCTTACGTGTCTCTCTGCGTCGGGCTGCTGAATGGCGCCATATTTAATGTCAAGGTAAGACACAATCCGTCAGCCCTGAAAGTCAGAGGTTTTCTTGCAGGTAAGGGGAGTACAGGGGGAATTCCAATCGAATGACCCTGTCGTTTCGTGAAATGCCAGCACCAAGCAGCAGATCACAGCGAGGGAGAAATCCAGAGATCAAATAGTAAGGATCCTTTGGTATTACAAGCTCTACTCGTAGTAACCGCATACCATTAGACGAGACGAGATGTTATCTTGCCTCCACGCTTCCCACGCAGACTCTCTGCACGCTCAGCTACGCCGGGCTGGTGTACTGGCTCACCGGCATGCCGCCCGAGATGCTGCGCTTCGGGACCTTCTGCTGGACACTGTTACTTGTGTCTTACGTGTCTCTCTGCGTCGGGCTGCTGAACGGCGCCATATTTAATGTCAAGGTAAGGCACAACCCATAAATCCAATGGAGATTTCCCTGCAGACATGGAAGTTGGGGGGAAATTCCTCCGAACAAATGACACAATCGTCTCGTAAAATGTCAGCACCTAACAGCAGATCACAGCGAGGAAGACCTGCAGAGATCAGTTTAGCAGTGCTAAAGGTTCGGCGACGAGTGGGGCGTGACTTATGCCTCTAGATTTCCAAGCATCTACACCACGTACCAATAGGCGAGATGTATGTATCTGTCAACGCTACCATCCACGCAGACTCTCTGCACGCTCAGCTACGCCGGCCTGGTGTACTGGCTCACCGGCATGCCGGCAGAGATGCTGCGCTTCGGGACCTTCTGCTGGACACTGTTACTTGTGTCCTATGTATCCCTCTGCGTCGGGCTGCTGAATGGCGCCATTTAGACATTTTCTTGCTGGTAAACAGAGTACAGAGGAAATTCCAATCGAATGAGCCAATCGTCTGGTTATAGGTTAGTACCTTGTAAGGTTTGCTGTTGTAATGCTGTTGCATTTCACAATAAGCTAAAGAACAATAATTGACGAGTGCCTAAAGATCAGCGTCGCGTGAGGCGTGACGCTATAAGCATCCATAAGCAATAGAAACTACATACCATCATAGTCAATTTCTTGAGTTCACAAGTAGATTTCCTTTATCTAGATGAATATTTATATCACAAGGACGCTACTTACATCGGGACCAATATTCTCCTTTTATTCTTCCAGAACGGCGTAATCTTCGGCCCGTTCTTCATAATGCCGTTCACGATATTCTCCGGCTTCTTCCTCCGGTACAACGACGCGCCTGCCTTCTTCCGCTGGATGTTCCACGCGTCGTTCCTCAAACATGGCTTGGTCGGTCTCGTCTTCGCCGTGTTCGGGATGGACCGGCCGAAGCTGCCGTGCTCCGCCGACTACTGCCACTACACCGTGCCCAAGCAGTTCATCAAGGACGTCAACATGACGCACGAGAGATACGTCACCGTCATGGGCGCGCTTTTGGTCATCGGTTTTACGGTCACGCTTTGCTCTTTTCTGGTGTTGAAGATTCGGTTGAAGAATAAATGGTGATTGTGTTTTTTTTGTGCGACTGTGGTTAAATGAAACAAGTTTACACGATTTAATTGATTGAAGCGACTGAAATGATCACTTGCCTGATAGATCCGTGATCGTAATTGCATGTAAAGTTTCTGAAACGTTCGAATTACAACTCTTCTTTGAACATAAAATAGCGAATTTAACTTGTTTCATTTAATAAATGGTAATGCCGTAATTTTGATGATTACTCATAGGAGAGTGCCATAACGTGGACTTACGTGAAATCTGAATTAACGCTTTAGTGTGGTGCTATTCGATTTTATTAGAACAATTTCAGCAGCAGTGATTGAAACAGTTATTTTAATTCTGACGATTGTGAGACCCTTGCATTATAACTGTCGATAGTAATCAATACATGTTATTAACATTCCATATTAAACCATTGTTAAATTATATGACATTTGTGAAAGGTTTTTTAACTGATTCGAAGTGTTTCCATTATTATAATATAGTCATAGTATGTTCTTTAAATGGTGTTGAAACTTTATGATTAATTTTATTGATTATTTCTTAAGCTAATTAAAAGCAGTTATTTTTGGAGAGAAAACTAGGGCGTAGTGGCTAAATACGTTTATTCCGAAAGGTGACAACTATGAGACAGTAAAACAATGTATAGAGACACATGTCAGTATAAAAAGCATATGTGTTCTTATTGCTAAGAAAACAAAGAGTTTTAACACCCCCCCGCAATATGAACACCCTATATACAAACAAATATACACAAGGTATAATGACATATCAAAGGAAACTGTACATTAAACACTAAACACTAAAATTACACATCCTGTATAAAAAACACTGAACAACAAAATTAGACACCCTGTATATACACCGACTTATTCACTATCTATACACATCTACTACACCTACAACTACAGACTAGATCGATATAAACTTAGACTAAACCTAACAACTGAACACATTTACAGTGCTTCAGTCTCGGCAAAGGTTTGGTCAAAATATCGGCTGTCATGTCTGCTGTGGGTATGTAATGCAGTGCAATGCAATGTTGTGAAAGTGCGTCTCGAATGAAGTGGTGTTTGATGTCTATGTGTTTGGTTCGTGCGTGATATGTATTGTTGTGTGCCAGTTTCAATGAACTTTGATTGTCTGTATGTATGGTGATGGGATGCAATGTGGCGAAAACTTCATGAATGAGAGTTTTGAGGTAAATCGCCTCTTTGCAAGCTTCTGCTAAGGCCATGTACTCAGCCTCTGTTGTAGAAAGCGCGACTGTCCGCTGCTTGCGTGCTTCCCATGATATTGGTGCACCACACATAATGAAAGTAAAACCAGTGAATGATCGTCGATCTACGAGGTTATTACCGAAATCGGCATCGACGTAGCCAGTTGGGTATGGCTGGCCTTTGGACGTAAACTGAAGCTTTAGGTCTTTAGTACCCTTTAAGTACCTTAGGACTCTCTTAGCGGCCCTCCAGTGTACCCCCCCGTAATGTACATTGAATTGCGAAAGGTACGACACTGCATGCGAGATGTCGGGTCTTGTGCATATCGCAATGTACATTAGAGAGCCGATAAGTTCCTGATAAGGGACTTCAGTTTGCTCGTCCTTTGTTGGTAGAGTTAGTTTCAGGCCCGGTTCTAATGGGGTTGACACATGTATTGCGTCTTTCATCCCAAACTTAGTAATAAGTTTCTCGATGTACTTAGTCTGATCGAGAGTAGTACAACCTTCGCTCTGTATGACACGCATACCAAGGCAATCTCGAAGGGGACCAAAATCTTTGATTTTGAACATCTTTTTGAGATCATTTTTAAAGGTTTCTCTCATGAGATCGCTGCTACTTAATACAAAGAAGTCATCAACGAACACGGCAACGACCAAAATGTCATTACCATCTCTTTTGATATAGAGGCAGTGTTCAGTTGGAACTTGAGTAAGCGATAAGGTGGCTAGTGCTTCGCACACCTTTTTGTTCCATTGTCGAGGAGCTTGCTTCAAGCCATACAATGCCTTTTTCAGTAAGCAGACTTTCTTTGGATCTTCAGTAAACCCTTCCGGTTGTTCCATGTATATTTCTTCGTCAAGATCTCCATTTAGAAATGCAGTTTCTACATCAAGATGATGTAATTGCAGATTATTATGAACTGCGTATGCCAATAGAAGTCTCACTGATGATAGACGAGCCACTGGTGAACAAGTTTCACCATAGTCCACTCCTGCGACTTGTGTAAAACCTTTGGCTACTAATCTGGCTTTGTATTTTGTAGTTTGCCCACTAGTGTCTTTTTTGATTTTATTTACATTGTCAGAAATATTAATATTTACATTACCTCTACCTTTGCTATAGAGCTTTGCTTTGTTTGCCACTGTTACAGGGGTGATATGGGTAGACAATGTCTCGAACCACTCCCTATTATTGCTCATATGTGTGGTAGCACCTGAGTCTAGGATCCAATCCTGTGATCCTGAAAGAGGGATGTTAGAAAAACAAGATGAAAGTGTAAGTTCGGACGTATAATTTGAAATTTTCTTTGCCGAAACTGAAGTCTTATTTTTCTTGTCCTTCAACTTCCTACACTGTGACACGATGTGCCCGGACTTCTTGCAGTAAATGCAGAAGGGCTTCTTCTTGTTCTGCTCACTCGATTGCAATGCCGAAGTGCTAGGTTCAGGTCGAATAGGTACACATTTTCTGGCCCTTTCCTTCATTAGAGCCGATATGACATTTTCTGACGTAAGATCTGTGTTCGTGTGTTCTAAAGCCATAAACAGTGGTCGGTATTCCTCTGGAAGACCTGCTAGTATAATTATAGCGAGAAACTCATCTTCGACTGCTTTTCCAATAGCTTGTAGCTCTTGCTGAATGCTTGTTGCAGCATTTGTGTATTGTTGGATGCTACCGTTATACTTGTTATTTAGTAAACGTTGCATTAGTGATAGCCGCCTCGATAATCCGCTGTCCGCATATGCCTTTTTCAGCCGGTTCATTAGATCATAGGCTGACTTGGCCGGTCGTATAACTGGGTACACGCACTCGTCACAGAGTAGACATACCTTAGCTCGTGCCTTTTCATCCTTTCGTTTTTTTGAAGGGTCAACGAGGTTTTGCGGCTCTAAGGTGATATCCCATAGGTCGAGGTCAGTAAGGTAACACTGTACAGCAAAGAGCCAGTTACTAAAGTTGTTACTCCCTTTCAGTTTGCTTATCAGTTGTGCCGGGGCCGTCGACGTCGACATTTGATCTCCCGATGGATTTTCCATAGCACTTGATACTAGCAACGTATTTCACTGTTTTTTTTTAAACACCTGGGCCCATAACCAGTTATTTTTGGAGAGAAAACTAGGGCGTAGTGGCTAAATACGTTTATTCCGAAAGGTGACAACTATGAGACAGTAAAACAATGTATAGAGACACATGTCAGTATAAAAAGCATATGTGTTCTTATTGCTAAGAAAACAAAGAGTTTTAACAAAAGCTTATGGAAATATCTTAGGGATGATATTGATTAACTGATTTTTAAGACAATGCCCTCATCAAATTAAATAAATCGTTTTTACCAGATAATTATAGTATGGTGAAATTGTCGCCCCTAGTCCATATGAACTGTGATATGCCCATAGTCATATTATGTCTATCACAGACGACCGTTATACGGGCTCAGTTCACTTTGCCTTATACTCAAGGGCAATAGATACCTACCAAAAAATGGCTTTACAATAACTATAGTCATTTCATTAAAATCCAATCTTATATTTTGTTAGATTTTAAATAAGTATCTGTGCAAATACTGACAAAAGTAAATAATCTTACCTGAATGGACCCTTATTAAAGTACAGAAGTACTTGGATTTATTTAAAATGTACTAAGTACTATGTACTTAATCTGTGATGTAATATACATGTAAATAAATCAATTGTAGGAACCAAATACATAGAGGTGGAGTCATATTAGTTTTAGACATTGAAATTAATAATATTATATGATATCTATTAGAGCATTTTAAGAGAGATTTTTATACGTTTTCAATATTATTGTGTCAGTGAGGGTGTTTGTTTAGTGTTCAATTATAAATTATATGATGTTTAGCCATATGTATTTTAATTTGTACATTATACAGGGTAAAATTTCCTAGGTAATGCCGATGACGGATTATATTAGTTTCAACTTGATGTTTAAAAGGTTTTTGAAGTTTTATTTTATCTTTTTACAAAAGGTTCATTAATTGTAACCACTAATTTGTTTCTGTGCTAGTAAAACATTTATTTATCTTTTGACCAGTGTTATAAGAGTCAACACTCACACTCATTTATGGATAATTTTGTTGTTTCGTTTTTATCAGTAGCAACGCAAATGAGAATCTTAATGTAAGAAGTCATTATCTACATAAAACAAAGGGTTTTACCGATTTTTAATGAGTTTACTTAGTAAAAGACCATGTACCTCCATCAAATAAGTCTTGTGACTTGTACTTTATAAAGATTAGTTATAACGACAATACTCTTACGTGTTGTCTTTCTGCAGCTTAAATTTGGTGCAGAAAGAACACTCACAATGTTACCCCGTATAAATAATGTCTGTAGGTATTTATTGTGTTTTATTAGCATAGTTCATTTTAATATTGACGAGCATTATGTAAGTACTTGCCATACTTGGGAAATTCTGCCCTGTATTAAATTTTAAATAGATAGTCCAATTTATTTTATTATCTTTATAATGGGAAACTGGTATTCTTGTGAACAAAAGTAGATGTGAAGCATACAGATAAAATAAATTGTAAAACTGATATTCTCCAAATATAGGCTTTAGAATGGTATTTAACAGAGCTATTATGTAAGGATGTATGACATATTGTGGAAAGGTGATTATTTAAAACTCACTGTCAATAATCATGTATTCAAATGCTACAAGTACACGATACTAAAATGTTTGGTTTCTTTGTGGTCCAATTACGGTTAATCCACTAGACTAGACCTTGTGAATAGTAAAAAACCACAGCCGTTTGTTTTGAACATTAATTAACGAAATTTAAAAGTACACCTACACAATTTATTCGTTGTTTTGACGTATCGTCGAAAATCGGTATCGTGAACTACAATTATTTTTATATAAACTCGATTTGGGATGTATCTGCTCTTACTTATGTGTGTAAACATTTAAATATTTCATAGTTTCATCTTGAAACTTGATAACATACCAAAAAATAAACAGATTTGAACATTGTATACTTGTATTTTTCTCACTAATTAATTTTCCCATTTTAAGCCAGTATAAAATCTATAAAAGTAGTACTAGAAAGTGATACTGAAATATTTATTGACTCGGAATGCTCCACGCTATCTAGTCTCAAGGGCTACTCTGAGCACGGGCGATCCTGGGTTCGATTCCCGGATATAACAAAAATTGCGTCTAAGTTAATCGGAATTGTGCTACAACTCCGATTAACTTAAAAATAATAACTTATTCATGCACAAAATTATTCCCATGTTTGTTCCTGACAATGTTTTGCATATTTTAATTACATAAATGTATGCAAAACGAATTAAGTTGCAGATGTGCAATGATTCACACTGCACTTTGCCCTTTGTCCCTAATGATGCGCACAAGTGACATGTGTACAAGATCTATTCAATAATCGGTTATGTATTGTACATAACCAACAAACTGTGAATACTTAGATCAATTTTCACCTTGACACTAATTCATTGTTGCAACAATGTGCATCTTCAAAACAAGGACTGCATTATACCTACGCTATACCAGAAGCATCTAAGATCTTAAATCTTCGTCAGCAGGAAATATGACTAAATGCATTTTTTTCTCCGTTTAGTCCACAGAGCATCTTGCAAATATGTATTTAATCATCCTACTGGTTTCACTGAACCATACAATTTGAGGAACCCGATGAAAACTGAATCCAGTGTGTACTAAGCCCTAAGATTTTATTATAATTTACTAGCGGCCCTCCACGACTCCGTCCGCGTGGATTTCGATTTCCAATATCCTATGTGTTATTCTGATGTATAGGTAAGATATATTGTGGTAAAGTTTCATTCAAATCCATTCAGTAGTTTTTACGTGAAAGAGTAACAAACATCCATACATCCATACATACAAACTTTCGCCTTTATAATAGTTGTAGGATATTAGAATTAATTATATTAAAAATAGTTGATCCTATTCCTGCCTTGCAAATATGATAAACTGTGATCAACCACCGGTTACAGACACGCTTATAAAATGCATTTCTTCAAGATAAATAAAGGAAAATAATTAACATTCGTGTGACCAATGTATAGTTGTATAAATTATATGAGTTATCTTTCCTATCAACAGTCAGAAATCCATTCGGATTTAAAAAAGATATGAACTTTATCTGCATTAATGTCATGTAATCGCATTCAATTTGAAAAGACACCGAGTGATTTTTAAGGAAATATTTTTATTTCACGTTTAATTTCATTATATTATACCGTCTGAAAATAAATTAAATATAACGATTCCTCTCGAAACATGGGCATCTAATTTCAAAATCATAGACGCCCGTGAAACTAAATTCGAGCCAGCATTATCGAGAAGATGAAAGTTTTTACAAAACTTGAGCTAGCAATTCTGTAGGTAAGTACAAGTAGTTACTTATTAAACCTACTTTGTGATTTGTGCTTTAGGTAAAGCCACAGTGTTATTGGCCGTGGTGAAGTCAGAGTTATAGTTACTGGTTCTGTCAATATTTAGTCTGCGTATAGCTGTTTTTAATCTGATCAACTAATTAACTCTCTCTTGGAATTTCAGGCTACCTTTATTTTCTCCTCAAATTGATTCAGTCGTTTTATCATTAACTATCTAGTGTGTCTTTTGAGATTTTGTAGATTTGAACGCGAAATCGGGCCATATTTTTTTCAATAATTTCGTGTTACCTATTGTAATTGACCCTAACGGTCGATGCAATAAAAGTACCGGGTGCAACTTTTAAAGATTTTAGTCGGTTCGATTACCGAGTGCGGCAAGCGAATTTTCAAAAATATTTGTATCTTTATAAGTTGTCTTTCTGTTTAATAATAAAGCATTTTTTCCTTTGATAAAAATATTCTATCTTCAATATTAAGGGTAGGTACTTCCCCTTCAGGTGATATAACAAAATTGCACCCTGTATATTGTAAAAAGTCTTACTAAAGTGCAAAAGTAACCCCAAAATCACAACGTTACAAAATCAGATTCCACGACCACACTTCTTTAATCACAAGGTAGAGTGATCAAGCCAAGCAACTTTATAAAGTCGGTCGACATTAGCGGAGGTGAAAGCTAGCAAGCCGCGATCGGCGCAGGCGCAAACGCAGTCACATACGAGCCGAGTCAGTGTCGAGCGCGTTCTTGCGCCGAGCAATTTTCCAATCCACGCGATATGCCTTAACCGTCTGCTTCCGTTCTTAGCAGACGATCCCGTGAATTAATCAGGACAACATGGACGTCGAAGCGGCAAAGGATGATCTGAGTTTTGAAGATGGAAAGCTGGTGGTTTTCACTGATGTCGTATACAGGATCAAGCAGAGCGGTAAGGAACTTTTGTGATTGAAAAACTCCGTTTTGGTAACTCCGTTTAAGATTGTGCGAAATTTTTTTTTGATTTTCAGTAAAGTTATGGGTGATGTATGTTTTGGAAAATAATTATTATTTATTATATCTGTAGAAGATTAAAAAATGTCCTACGGCTGTAGCCTAAATCTTACCTACCTCGCTCGAGTAGCTCGATGATAACATTAGTTTAAGCCGGCAAAATAATAATCTACACAAAAAAATATATCACTCCCACACATTTACATTTTACCACTGTACTATATTTATAAAATTAAGATTATGGTAAACTAAAAAAGGTTTTCATCAATCGTTGAATGATTATTTCTTCTAAGTATTTGTTTACAAACACGCTTCACAAATTTTTACCCTTGCATCTTTTTAAACAAGTAATTTATTTCTGAAATTACTTATCAATGAGGAATTGGTGATCGGATCATCTTTTAAAATCATTTATTTTAGAAATGTGTTACTTATTTGGAAACAATGTTCCTTAAGACTGGCACTTATTCATACATGCCTATTTCTGATTCTAAACACTACTCGTGCAATCTTCCGTGACCGAGCAAATTTTTGGATAAAATATTTATCAGTAGGCTAAAAAAGGGATTATATTGAAATACTATCTAAGCTGTACCTACATGGACCCCTATTACATACAGGATTAAAGAGTATAAATAACAAACGATGAAACTAAGAATTATGTTAATGTACCTAAACAGCCGACAAGCAATGAGTATGGAAAATAAACTCTGGTCTCTTACTTTATTCAACGTGATTTGGGGTCAAGGCATGCAACACTTCACAGATATAAGTACTTACGTACTTTACCAAATCTCAACGAATACTCTATGCCAATTATTGTATAGTTAAGAATATAAGACCTTTAACGAGTTACCAATACGATTGAGCTTTACCTATTTCTTCAAATTGGATTCATATACATTTAGCATCATTCAGGACCTTCTCACCAATACAAAATCCGATCAGGATCCGGTCTCTTTATTTCATCTTACCTCACAATATAAAATGGCCAATATTCCAGTTTATTTAATTAACATAATATTATGCGGATTTGCAAGACAGGTTTTAGTCACAAAGTAGCAAAAAGTGGACATAGGTGCAGTGTAAGGTACACTGCATACATATTAAGTACAAGTACGAACTTCTGGAGGCATAAAATGTAATCACAGTAACATGCCATTTCATTGAACTTTTTAAATGAGTATTAACGAGTAAATTATCTGTCTAGGGGACGAAATGTCAATTCGAAACAAATCATACTTATGTGCAAAAATACTCAAAAGCGAAGGCTCCTTTTCCTGGTGTGATAAAATAAATAATGTTTTAAGCGTTTTTAATTGTATGTTGTGATAGCCATTGGGATCAAAATTTATCAGCTGTTGACCTTTACGAATTATCTTTATTGCTTTAATACTTTAATTATAGAACATCGCAAATTTAATAATGTTAATTTATTATTTATATTCCTTTTTATATAACATTGTTTCGAATTTAATTAATATACATTCCATAGATTTAAATAGTAAGATCTGCCTCGCCATACGTCGACTTGCTCTGACACAAACACAAGCATGGGCGTAGCCAGCTTTGGGCTCAGGGTGGGGCAGCAGTGAACCTATCCTCCGGGGGCCCTCCGATTTTTTTAACCTTGAGCCGTTAAACTAATTATTTTTTTTGAGCAATAACTTATAGTATGATTTTTGATGTTGTTAGTTAGAGTTTGTAAAAAAACATTGTTGAATCAGACACCTTATAGGTCAGAGCTAGGGCCCAAGGTGGGGCAAGTGCCCCAGCTTGCCCCAGTGTGGCTACGCCCATGAACACAAGGCATGTTAAGCGACGACAATGCGAATGCGACGGTCGGTTCACGTCATCCTTGTAGGTAACTAATGTACATCAATTCAATAATTTCGGGCATATTTATATAATTAAAATCTACGAGTATGCATATTGCATATTCATATTCTTTATTGTTTTCTTGTTGTTATACATTTGAGGAGCTCGATGGCGCAGTGGTTAGCGCACTCGGCCTGCGGTTGCTAAAGTTAAGCAACGTTCGCAGATGCCAGTCATCGGATGGGTGACCGAAAAATTTCATCTCGAGCTCCTCCGTGCTTCAGAAGGCACGTTAAGCCGTTGGTCCTGCGCCTGATCTCTCTACGGTCGTGTCAGATTGCTGTCCCACCGAATTATGAGAGTGAAGGAATAGGGAGTGCACCTGTGCTTGCGCACTCACTTGTGCACTATAATATATCCTGCGTACCTGGCTGATCGTAAGATCGGCCGCCATGGCCGAATACGGCCGGAGGGTATTATTATTATTACATGGTCTTAAATATAATGAAGTCACAAACAAGCCTACAAGGGCACTGCAAAATTTCTTACAAGCTAAAATATCTAGTTTTAGTTAATTCGATATTTGCTTGTCATTTAATGCTTACTGAGTACTATATAGAAAGTAATTAGTTGGACCTCATCACGATAATTAGGTAATACAAGAGCCAGTGCGAAGAGCAGTTTATCAAAGCGTTTGCCCTTTGCCCCGGAACGTGAGATACCAGTGTCCTCGCATGCCTAGGTGATCTACGACTAAATTTATATCTAAGCGTAAATAAGGAAGACAAAATACTTATACACAAAATACATATACTCGACTCGTATTTATTTACCCGTGGCTTATGAGGTGATTGAGGATTATCAAGATCGATGGTTTATTCCATAGGTGTAATTAATGGGGGTAAAAATCATTTCGCCTAAATCAGCTCATACCCTGCCTGCCCGTAAACCAAATTTCATCAAAATCCGTTCAGTAGTTGTTGATGAACAAACTTTCTCATTTATGATTTATGATTTAGAGATGTATGATGATTATGAAGTGATGGCTTGATTTAGTTTTGCTGCATTCAGTAACTTTGCTATTCGGTTTGCTCGTTGCGCTACGTAATATTAATGAATTGTATTCAGTATTAATTAATGGTATCCTAAACTTTCTTTGTCTTGTTTTTGTATATCAAAGTTCTTGTCGGGCGTGGTCTAAATACAGCTAAAATCATCAACTTAGCATCAAAAAGTAAATGTATCATAGTTTTGACTAAATCCTCATTTAAAATCAATTATAAGTAATGGCGGCTCAATTAGCCATCTTATCGTCTAGTGTTTGAGGTCATTCGACAATGACTGCGAGTCCATATTCCTCACCCTTGTACATCAAAATAATATCAGCTGGTGCATTACCCTAGCATCGATACCTATTTAGATTAGATAGTTCCACAACAGATCATCATAACAAACAATTAGTAACAATATCCTAGTTAACATACCTACAAAGTAATTTGTTTGGAATCTGTCCTGGTGGAAGAATTTGTTAATGACTCAAGAAAATATATTATGCTCCTTTAAAAGAAATCAAAAAGTCGCAAAATACAGGTAGGTAAGGTACATATCGAAGATGTTGTAGGTAACATACTTTACACTTAAAATGCTATAATATTTATACGCATTAATATTTAACTCGTTACTTTTTGTTGTTATTGACTGCTATTGTCCATAGAGAGCACATATCACAAAAATCAAAAACACATTTAAAATTGTCAATGTACGAATAAACCCTAACATAGACTTGTACGAAGATCGTCGGGTCAGCCAGCATCTATTGTCTAAAAACCTTATATTGATGTAAGAACCTGTCAAACAGTTTAAGAGAAATTTCATAACGGCAAAGCAGCACTGATAATGATATTCTATTTAAAATTGAAATCCAAATCAAAATAAATTTCACATATAGGACATGATGCTTAAATGTGAAACTTTTAAACTTTCAAATGAACGAAAAACATATTATGGCACATTTTTCTATAATTGGTGATCTTGTTATGATGAAAATCGAATCCGCTACCTCTGCAATCAAATTAGCTGCCGTAGAAGCCAAATTATTCATCGCTGTAATGGATTTGCTGCCGTAGCAGGTTAAATGAATCGTCATAATGGTTATAAAATTCAGTTTATCTCATTAAGCACGTAGTTTGACGCTGTTTACTTTTTTATTGAATAATAAGCGATCTGACCGCTATGATAATACATTGTTAAACATATTATAGTTTGTATATGAACGATCTGTCAGTCTCGAATGCGCAGGCGGACGCACTTGACGCCTATTCACATTAAAAAAGGGTTGATTCACAAAAACGCGAAGTTTAATCAAACAAGTACTTAAATGTAATTTAAGAAAGTGGACAAAATGGATGTTGAAAAAGGAACTATACCAAATGGAATGCGTGAAACTGTTACGTTTATTGAAGTTTCCTGTAAAATTCGCAAACGGACTGGTAAATACGATTTTGCATTAGATACTGTTCGATTTTCAATTTATTTGTAAATGCATGGCTTGCTCGTGTAGCTCAAAAAAGCTTAAAAACGAGGCTTTCTTTCAATGCGCACTTATAAATATACCCATAGTACATTTTACTGACTCCAAAAATACATACTGTTTAGATGATACAAAATATTATGAAGGTAGGTAAAATATGGATACGGATGTTCCATCGCGTCGAGCCAATACGGATTTACAAAAGATCTTTGACCGAAGTATTATTTATCTTTCAAAACTTGATTTCAACTCGCCTGCCTTGAAGCACTAAGTTTGTGAATAATTTTGGACTTTAAAAATATTCATTTGCCTTTACAAATAATGTTTTACATGATAAACAAATTTTGATTTCCTTTATTTACTGACACAGCAACACAACAACAAGTGAAAAATTTATAATAG
Organism: Nomophila noctuella; assembly: GCA_958496325.1. NCBI lineage: Eukaryota > Metazoa > Arthropoda > Insecta > Lepidoptera > Crambidae > Nomophila > Nomophila noctuella. Next base: position 9,248,765 of record OY292490.1, on the reverse strand, counting down.
TATAGATTTAGATTTCATACATAACTAGCGGCCGTCCGCGACTCCGTCCACGTGGATTTTTTTAAATCGATCCAGCAGTACCTGAGATTACCGCGTTCAAACAAACAAACAAACAGCTTTATTATATTAGTACAGATGTTCAATTGCTAAAACAAGAATAAAAGAAAAGCAAACGCAAGTAACATATCCTGTTTATAAACTCAGTCGATGATTTGTATAATTATTTCATAATATTAAACAGGATAAACTAAACGTTTGTTCGTATAGGGCCTAAACAAAGTATGATATACATAAGCTTGTAACATCCGCTCTTATCTAATAAATAGGTACCTACAGTTATCTCACTCAATTGTCATAATCGGGCATGTTTGCGGTGTCATAATGAGCTACTGCAGACCAATTCTTTGTTCAAACTGGCATTAGACCTAAAAGTGTTGTCATAAATCGTCATATTGACGATTTTTTGTATGATGCCTACCTCCCGCGCCTACCTCAGTTTAAATGGAAATATTACTGCAACAATTTTTGATTAAGATGTAATATTAATTTACTAGCGGCCGTCCGCGACTCCGTCCGCGTGGATTTCGATTTCCAATATCCTATGTGTTATTCTGATGTATAAGCTATATTGTGGTAAAGTTTCATTCAAATCCATTCAGTAGTTTTTACGTGAAAGAGTAACAAACATCCACACATCCATGCATCCATACATCCACACATCCATACATCCACACATACAAACTTTCGCCTTTATAATAGTAGTAGGATAGTAGTAGGATAAATTTTGTAGGTACCTATTAATCAATCTCAAGAATTCTTATCAATGGACGTTGTAACGGACACTCGCACTAGCTTATATTATTATTATTACTCGTATTTGTTGCATTAATTAATAAATAACAATAAATTGATTGGTTTTTCTATCATGGACACATCGAGATGACGTAGAAGTATCAGATTCCACAAAGATACGTAGTGTGGTTAATCCAAGAGCTCGAACGTCCGTTACTTTTCATATAAATCATTAAATATTATGAAGGTTCTTATGCATTAAAATCTCAATCTGATAGGTATTTCTAAAACAGAAATAAATTTCGATTGTCTTCCTAAAATTGCATACTTTGAACTCGTCAATAATGTTTTTTATGATTTCTGTTGTTGTCTTCATATTATGAGCAACTGAACCACAGATTATTCTCTTATCTAAGACCTGAAACAATTATTAAATTATTAAGGAATCGTTAACATTGTTTATTCTGTGAAGACCGATTTAACTAGGTATAATTTCATTGTTGGCGATAATGGAAATGATGTTAAAATTTATTTTTCGCATACTTCACCGATTATTATTATATGTATAAATAAATAAATATAAATATAAATATTTCACAACATCACATACATTGATCTGACCCCGTGTTAAGTAGCTTAAGCACTTGTGTTACAGACATCAGAATCAACAGTGGTATTACAAATATACTTAAATAGATACATATAACACCCAGACCAGGACAAACAGACATGTTCATGCACACAAATGTTTGTCCTGTTCGGGGATCGAACCCGCGACCTCTTGCGTAATAGGCAACATCTTGACCATTACACCAATCGGGTCGTCATAGTTATGTCATGTATAGTTTATATTAGCACGAAATAGTTACACATTAGTTACACTATCGCATTAGGATAGGCCTGTAAGGATAGTTGTAAGTTCGGCAATAAATAAATAAATAAATAAATATTATTAACCTACAGGATAATAATAATTGGTGGACTACGACCTAAGCCCGATATTATAAGAGTCAAATTTGGAATTCTTAATCATGGCTAGCTCTATTTTTTAACACTAGCAAATATCCTTGTGTCTTATGTAAACTTCTTCTCCTTTCAGGTATTAATTGGAGAAAAAATAACCGTGACAAATGCAAGAAAGAAAGCATAATTCTGCATGGAGCCTGCGGCGCTCTTCGGCCGGGGCGACTCACCTACATCCTGGGACCATCTGGTGCCGGCAAGACTACCCTCATGGACATACTAGCGGGCAGAAAGTAGGTCAATTACAATCATCTTTTTATGTTTTCTAAACAAAAGCTGCCGTATCGGAAAGGTCAGTAGGCCAAATTTTAAAGCGCGAATGACGTAAGATCAGATAATTTTCCGTTATTCTTTTTTAAATTATTATATTCTTTAGTTAAGGACGCTTGTATTTACCGCCATATACAGACCATTTTTTGTGTGGTATAAATAATTTACTTTTGAACATAATGTATCTTAATCAACTCTTTGTGAAGCTGTGTGGAAGGGCAAGGAAGCCTTATCATGGTATAAGTACAGAACGTCACACCATATAATGCTCATCTTATGGAAAATACAATAACACAGTAAACATTAACATGAATAATCGAGCCGAAGGCAAACAACAGAGATGATTCAATTAAACAGAATTCATTTGCTATAATGTTTTTATTCAGGAAGCATTTTGCGCGAGGAGTGAGAACGTACAAGGATATCGAAGAATGATTCATACATATATAGCACCTCCGTTATTGTATTTATCTTAAGCTTCCATCTATCTTGATATGTCCTACTTGAAACAAAGTTCAGGGAAACCGTGATGTTTCCAATATCTCCAAATCTCCAAGAAATTGTACAAACTCAGCTATAGAGTAGGTACAAAACACTAGAAAAAATATATGTAAAATCATCCAACATGTAATCGCATTGTATTTTGTGTTAATACCTACTGTTAGCTATAGCTTATATTGGTAAATGTCAAATGAAGGAAAGAGCGGGCAACGTCTTTATTAAGCAATGAACACGTTTCCTATATGGTTAGATACCATTGTCATACCTGCTTGTGTGGTAGGTATCTACATGCGATGCATACAAATAGGACGCTTAGTGCAGCACACTGACCATTTCAACGACTCAGGTAAAACAATTAGTGTGCACCTGTACCTTAAAATTGACAACGGCTTACTCATTTCATTTTTATATTCTGTGCACAAACGCAGTATGTTCTTCAATACAGGCGTAGAAGTCAATGGCTTTTGCTAGTAGGTACTCATATTTAGATCGAAAAATCTTAGTTACGAATACCTAAACCAAAACGAAAAACAAATGAACGCATAGGAAACTTACAACTTACCACAACATTTTCGGATGTCATTTACCTACCGGCATAATAGGGCTGCCGCTGCCGCCAACTTTATGTGGGACTCCACGCCAACAATCGCCGCAACTACCAAAAAAACAGCACCCTTCTCGGCTGCCGCATAATCCCACTCTAATGAGCCGCTCGTCTAGGGAAGTACCCCAACCTTTCGGAAGACCACAGTGAAGTAGCACTGCGTAATTGTTGTGCTATGTTTCTTCTGGTGGATCGCCAGAGCTCCGATGGGGAGGGCATGGGGTGTTAAAGGCCGGCGACCGACGCATCGGTGATACCTCCGGTGTCGTGGATGTCGATGGCCGACGGTGATTGCTCACCATCAGGCGACCCGTTAACTCATTTGCCGTTATAAAAATAAAAAAAACTATGAATTAAAAACTGACATATTTTCTATCAGGAAGGTTGGAGTCAAAGGCTCCATATACGGTGCAGGCCGAAACGCCGTGTTGGTGAGCCAGCACGCCACACTCATCGACACACTGACTGCGGGAGAAACGCTCGAATTCGCAGCCCGCCTCAAACTACCCAACCTTCAGACCTGGGACCGCAATCAGCTGGTCAGTATACCATATTGTATGTTTGTATTACCGTCATCATCCTAGCGCTTTTCCCGGTTGCATCCTTGGCATTGCCTCGGAGCCCGAAACGCTACGACGCTAACCAGGTTATGACAATAGAGCGACTGTACCACTGTACTTGTAGATCCCTTACAAGTAAAACCAGACAATCTAGATCACAGTCGGGATTGACGGCTTAACATGCCTTCCGAAAACGGAATCATCAATCTTGTCGGACAATCAGGTAATTCAAGCGCTAGCACAATGAGCTATCAACTAACATTTTTAAATCAAGTTGTGACAAAACATTATTTTGCTTCTAATAAAAATGTTAAAGTCGTTCGATGTTTGCCAATGGTATGCACTCTGCTCTTGATGACACTTGATGTAACAATTCAGCATTTTACTCCACGACACTTGCGGTATAGGAAATAAAATTATTTTCTTGCATACCAATGCAAGCATTGGCATTGTGTTTCAAAATACCCAATCAAATTCAGCAAATCAGCTATTCGACATGCACGTTTGCTTGCATTCGCCGCGCTTTACTGACCTACCCTAAGATCTATTACCACCGTAGGTCAGTACCTACTCTACACGGATACTCGTAGGTTCCACTGACGACTGATCCTCCAGAGAATAACGATTGAGTTATAATAATATAATTTATTATAGATATATGAGATTGATTGAGTTAACGTGTTTACATATTCGAATAAGGCGTCACGGAGATTTTTTTTATTACAAGGATAGGCCTATTATCACCATTTAATTTTATCTTTACTCTAAACAAGTCCACTGCTGGACGTGCTGACATGCCTCTCCCAAATACCTATGGGTTTGGTGACTGCAGAAGGTTATGGTGAACGGTCGTTACTCAGGAGACCGCTGCTGCATATCCCGTCCCTTTGTTGATCATTTCGTATTTCTACCGATCCGACACTACATGGAAATATATTTTATTAATGTTATTTTAAATGTGTATTTCCAGATCACAAACGTGTCAAAGCAGTTAGGAATATTGGACATTCACAAAACCAGAGCTGGCAGTTTGTCTGGAGGAGAGAGGAAACGGCTCACTATAGCTTGTGAACTGCTCATAGACCCCACGATCATGCTGCTGGATGAGCCAACCAGGTAAACACAGGTATTCTTCACAACTAATAATATTCCTACTAAATACTAACTAAGATACACCTGAAATCGTAAGACCAATAGAGCGTTTATTTATTGAGAAAAAGACATGGAAGGTTAAATTTTATCAATGAATTGAATCAGTTTGGGATTTGGTATTGACAAATATCGAGAATTCGCAAATGTTATCGTTAAGATGCCAAGTAGCACCTAATTCTTCGTTGAACATTTTGCGAAAGTTTTTGGCTCCAAAGGGCGTTTTCGGTGAGACGTTACAGTAAAGTAAAATTAACTACAAATTCTTCCATGCATGAAATCAAATTTACTATGCAACAAGATAAATCTTTGGTTAGGTGAGAGTGATGGGTAAAAATAAAAGGTAGACTCACGATGTATAACTCCTTGTATATTGTCCACACACAGTCACCAATAAATATATAAGCAGTTCACAATAGAATAGAAGGCGCAATAAAGATGGATAGAAATCACAAGCACAGGAAACAGTTCAGATAGATTAGATAGATATAGTAGAAGAGTCTATGTACTAGGAAGAGAGTTACGAAAGCACAAGTATATAAGCTTATTAAGTAAGCGATCGATAAGCAGCGTGCGCTCCGCGTCGTATGATAGTATCGACTGGTGAGACCGGGGTGTGCGCGCGCGCCGGCCGGCTACCTGAGATGGGACCCTTGGCCAGGTAGCTGTGACCTCAATACAGCGTTGACCCGTGCGGGAACGAGTCGATAATCGATATCGACCCACTGGTATGCAACGCTAATTATCGATATGATTAATATTTAAATATGTAAATAAATAATGTAAATATATATTATATAGATGTGTATGTGTAGACTGTGTGTGTATATAATAATTATATAAGGAAGTTAAATATTTACTATAAGATAATAATATACATATATTATTATTGTATGTAAAGAAAGTAAATTACTATAGTGAAAGTAGGAAAGTAGCCTACACCACCCCCCTCCAGAGACCGTCAAGGGCGATAAAAATCTGGAAATTTAACTCGACGACCAGAACGGGTAACGAAGTCATTTACCGTCTTCGGTGGGGATTCCACGTTACTTTCAATGTTTGTTTGGTGGTCACTAAGTATGAAGGCCGGTTTAAGTCGGTCTATCGATACTGTGACCTCTTTGTTCTTAAACAAAATTTTGAAAACTTTATGACCCCTGGATAGCACCTTATATGGACCTGAGTAAGCCGGTTGAAGTGAACCACGTGATGAGTCATCACGAAGGAAGACGTGATCACAGGTAGATAGATCCTTATAAACAAAAGTGTTTGGCTTACTGTGGTGTGACGTAGGAACGGGTTGCAAGGCTTTCGCAAAGTTCCTAATCCGTGCAGTAAACTCTGAGGTGTCAGTGGTACCTTCAGTAGCGGGATCAAAAAATTCACCGGGCAATCTAAGAGGCTCGCCATACACAAGTTCTGCGGATGATGCTTGCAGGTCCTCCTTAAAGGAAGCACGAATGCCTAACAACACCCACGGAAGCGATTCGGTCCACCTTTGGTTGCCGTGGCACATGATCGCGGCTTTAAGTTGCCGGTGGAAGCGTTCAACTAATCCATTGCACGCTGGATGGTATGCAGTGGTCCGCTTATGCTCAAAACCGGCGATTTTTGACAGACATTGAAATAGGGCCGATTCGAACTGTCGGCCTCGGTCTGTGATAATGTCTGTAGGACAACCGAATCGAGCTATCCAGCCTGATAGCAAAGCTTTGGCAACTGTCTCCGCCGTGATATCTTCAATCGGTATTGCCTCCGGCCAACGAGTAAAACGGTCCACAGCCGTCAAGCAGTACCGATAACCACATGAGATAGGCAGAGGTCCTACCAGGTCAATGTGAATCTGTTTAAAGCGCGCCCGAGGCAGATTGTATGTGCTAAGAGGAGCATTCACATGACGAGTAACTTTGGCTCGTTGGCATGGTATGCAAGTACGAGCCCATTCCCTGCAGTCTTTGCGAATGCCAGGCCATACAAATCGCTCTGCTACTAGCTTGGCAGATGCATTAGCCCCTGGGTGGCTACAAGAATGCAGGCTATCAAAAACTTGTTTCCGATGAAACTTCGGTACAAATGGTCTGGGGGTCGGTGTACTGACGTCGCAGTACAGCTGTGCACGACTCCCAGGTAGTATAAGTTTTTCGAGCCGTAAAGATGAGCCTTCTTGTAAAAGCTTGGAAAGCTCAGAATCGTCAGATTGACCATCGGCTAAGATATCTAGGCTAACTGGGGCTCCCAATTCCTCAATACGCGACAAGGTATCGGCTACGACATTGTCCTTACCTGAAATATGGCGTATGTCAGTCGTGAATTGGGAGATAAAGTCCAAATGCCTGTATTGCCTAGGCGAACAGTTTTTCTTCCTTTCATGGAATGCAAAACTGATCGGCTTATGGTCAGTGTAAATAATGAAGTGGCGAGCTTCCAGCATGTGTCTGAAGTGCTTCACCGCTTCGTAAATGGCAAGTAGCTCCCTGTCATAAGGAGAGTACTTGGCTTGAGATGGGCTTAGCTTCCTAGAAAAGAAAGCTAAGGGTTGCCATGCGTCGTCCTTCCATTGCTGAAGTACTGCACCTAAAGCTAAATCAGAAGCGTCGGTCACGAGTGCCAGTTTTGCTGAGCAATCAGGATGTGCAAGTAAGGCTGCTTCAGACAAACTGTCTTTGCATGCATTGAATGCCTCTAAGGTTTCGCCAGTCAAATGAATTGGATGCGATCCCTTCACAGATCCTGTAAGCAGTGCGTGCAAAGGAGCTTGGATTTGGGCAGCGCGAGGGAGAAATCTCCTGTAAAAATTAAGCATGCCTAAGAAAGCTCTGAGCTGACGCACATTTTGGGGCACAGGAAAGTCCCTGATTGCTTGCACTTTGGAGTCCAGCGGTCGAGAACCTTGTTCGGAGATGCTGTATCCTAGGAAGGTTACCTCTTTTACGCCGAATACGCACTTGGAAGTGTTCAGCAACATGCCGTAGTCTCTTAACCTACCGAAGATGATGCGCAGGTGCTCCTCATGCTGCTGTATGCTTCTCGAAAATACTAGAAAATCGTCCAGATAACAATAAACAAAGTCTAGGCCTCTGGTCATCTCGTCTACGAACCTTTGGAAAGTCTGGCCAGCGTTACGCAGACCAAAAGTCATAAAAGGAAACTCGAAGAGTCCGAATGGCGTGGTAATGGCGGTTTTGGGTATATCCTCTGGGCTGACAGGTATCTGGTTGTACGCTTTTGTGAGATCTAGCGTGCTAAAGATGCTACAACCAGCTATGGCATGAGCAAAGTCATGAATATGCCTAATAGGGTACCTGTCAGGCACAGTCCGTGCGTTGAGTTGACGGTAATCGCCACAAGGACGCCAGCCATTGTCCTTCTTCGGTGCAAGATGTAACGGCGAGGACCAAGAACTTTCCGAAGGTCTAGCGGTGCCATTTGCGAGCATTGACCTAAACTCTTCCTGGGCAATCTTAAGTTTATCAGGAGCAAGACGACGTGGAGATGAAGATACTGGAGGCCCTGGTGTCGTGCGTATATGATGTAGGGTGTTGTGTGCGATAGGGCGGTGCGTACCAGCTGGTCGAGTTATCTCTGGAAATTCATTAAGTATTTTATGAAATGGACCATCACCAGTGGATACTTTTACAGAATGTAGTTCTACATTACTAACTACAAGGCTAGCTACAGTGGTTACAGAAGTAGTATTATCTATAAGTCGTTTATTTCTACAGTCTACAACTAAATTATAGAAATTGAGGAAATCTACGCCTATGATAGGTTTTGTTACGTCTGCAGCTACAAAACGCCAAGAGAAAGGTCTACGTAGGCCAAAGTCTAAGTTTAAATGTAAATAACCGTAGGTTGAAATATTAGAACCGTTAGCAGCACACAGTTGATACCCAGTTGGAGCACGACGATCACGAAGTGAAGTACGGGGGAAAACACAGAGGTCGCTGCCGGTGTCGACCAGGAACTGCATCTTCGAAGTACGGTCCGTGACAAATAGGCGACCAGTGGAAGTTGGGCAATCGTCAGTCGCCATTACCGACCGCCCGTGGAGTTTTCCGCCTTATAGTCACAGGGGCGGACACAGCAGGCAGCTTTGTCCCCATGCTTATTGTGGTACCAGCAAATTGGGAACTTGCGGTAGTTGGACTGCGACCGATGCCTGGATGCAGAGCGACTGCGGGGTCGAGATTTGCGGGAGCTGCGATTGTTCCGCGATGCCAACTTCTGGAACTGCCGGGCTAGCTCATCAACTTTACGCGTCAATTCGCTGATGTCATTTGGAGCAGCTCGGCTCGTGGAGGCAACTCCTGGAGCGGATAACGCCATGTCATTCACGCGATCTGCTAAATCCGCCAGTTCTTCAAGTGGAGTAGACCCTGATTGACCTGCTAGCACTGTCTGGATACTATGTGGAAGACGACTCGTCCAGATGGTCTTCAAAAAATCCTCAGGAACGCCCTGACCAGCGAGACTTTGCAGGTGTCTCAGGAAACTCGAAGGCTTTCGATCACCGAGCTCTTCGTGCATTAACAGCTGCTTGAGCTTCTTCTCGTTAGAAGCCGAGACCCTTTTGATGAGCTCAGTCTTGAGCTTCTCGTACTTGTTGTCGTCCGGGGGATTTAATATAATGTCCTTCACCTCACGAGCGTGCTGGTTATCCAACAAACCGATGATATAATTAAACTTCGCCTGGTCTTTCGTGATGCGGTGTACGGAAAATTGTCCCTCGACTTGGGCAAACCAGATGTCAGGATCATTAGGCCAAAACGGTGGAATGCGAATATTCACTCGATGAACTTCCTCTCTATCTATCGACACGTTCCCATCACTAGCGTCAGAGAATTCGCCACGTGCTTCCTCCATCTTTGGATTCTTTGTTCTCAACGGGGTCACCAGTTTGGTTAGGTGAGAGTGATGGGTAAAAATAAAAGGTAGACTCACGATGTATAACTCCTTGTATATTGTCCACACACAGTCACCAATAAATATATAAGCAGTTCACAATAGAATAGAAGGCGCAATAAAGATGGATAGAAATCACAAGCACAGGAAACAGTTCAGATAGATTAGATAGATATAGTAGAAGAGTCTATGTACTAGGAAGAGAGTTACGAAAGCACAAGTATATAAGCTTATTAAGTAAGCGATCGATAAGCAGCGTGCGCTCCGCGTCGTATGATAGTATCGACTGGTGAGACCGGGGTGTGCGCGCGCGCCGGCCGGCTACCTGAGATGGGACCCTTGGCCAGGTAGCTGTGACCTCAATACAGCGTTGACCCGTGCGGGAACGAGTCGATAATCGATATCGACCCACTGGTATGCAACGCTAATTATCGATATGATTAATATTTAAATATGTAAATAAATAATGTAAATATATATTATATAGATGTGTATGTGTAGACTGTGTGTGTATATAATAATTATATAAGGAAGTTAAATATTTACTATAAGATAATAATATACATATATTATTATTGTATGTAAAGAAAGTAAATTACTATAGTGAAAGTAGGAAAGTAGCCTACAAATCATTTATATTCATGTTAATCTAGCGGGCTGGACTCTGTATCTTCATTGTCAGTGGCGCGAGCTCTGCAGACGGTCGCACGGAGCGGGCGCACCGTCGCCTGCGTCATCCACCAGCCCTCGTCTCAGCTGTTCAACTGCGCTGATGACGTCATACTCCTATCCAATGGAAGAACCCTCTACTCAGGAGCGTTGGCCGACATCCCGGACGCCCTGGCGAGAGCTGGCTTCATCTGTCCGCAGTATTACAACATGGCCGACTACAGTAAGTGCCAGTTCATCATCATCAATTGTCAGAGATGCCCGGTCTGCAGACGGCGCACCGTCATCTGCGTTATCCACCAGCCCTCGTCTCAGCTGTTCAACTGCGCTGATGACGTCATACTCCTGTCCAATGGAAGAACTCTCTACTCAGGAGCGTTAGATGACATCCCCGACGCCCTGGCGAGAGCTGGCTTCATCTGTCCGCAGTATTACAACATGGCCGACTACAGTAAGTCCTAGTACCTACATCATTATCATCAATTGTCAGTGATGCCCGGTCTGCAGACGGCGCACCGTCATCTGCGTTATCCACCAGCCCTCGTCTCAGCTGTTCAACTGCGCTGATGACGTCATACTCCTGTCCAATGGAAGAACTCTCTACTCAGGAGCGTTGGATGACATCGCCGACGCCCTGGCGAGAGCTGGCTTCATCTCTCGCTCTGGGATCTGTAGGATCTGTCCTAAGTATACAACAAGGCTGACTACAGTAAGTCCTGGTTATAAATAAATCTGATGCCTACACTATCATGGGGATTTATTCCCATATTCTCATGGGGGGTTATCCAATTATAGAGATTGTTACATTTTTTCCTGCTTTCCCCGTTTCATATTTTTTTTATTAGTAGTCTTTTCATCGGTTATTCCCAATTCTACTTGGATCAAAAAATACCGGTGAAAGTGGGATGTGCCGTACTATGGAACTAAGACGTAGACGACCATCGTGTATTATTTCCACTTTAAAATTTATTCTGAAAGTTGAGGTTGGCATTCCAATAAATGTTTAACTTTTTATCTTTTATTTACAGTGCTGGAAATCGCCACGGCTGAACACGTCGGGAATATGGCTCTCTTGGAATCAGAAGCAAAAAGTTACGCTCATGAAATGAGGAGGATAGCAAAAAGTGACATACATGAGGAGAATTTAAAAGGTATACTTAACTGTATTATTTTTACATTCGTAGGTATCTACATAACGATACGACGAGCCACCTCCAGAGCCGAGTTACCTTATAATAGTACCTAAGTATGGTAGACAACATGTCAGCTACCTACTAAAGAAATCGATGTGTAACGTTTTCCTCTGTTTTTTACTCGAGACAAGTAGGCATAACCCCCCACCTGTGACTACGAGCAGAGGATTGTAACAGGTTGATAATAAATGCTGAATTGCTATTGCCAGGTATTCCAGTAGAAACCGAGACCCTTCTCAACACAAGACAAGCCCGCACTGAAGGCTACCAGGCGACCGTTATTCAGCAACTCAGCACACTACTTTGGCGATGCTGGCTAGGCGCTCTAAGAGACGTCCATTTGACACAGGTAGGTACATCCAGTTTATCACCATATGACAAATCTGGAGTTCAGAAATCCAAAGATCTCAATAGTAGGTATAGCTACCTTACCAAACTAATAATTCTCATCCTTTATGACTTTGTTTTGGGATACATGATTCATCAATCATCGTAATGAATGCTCTTGTAAATCGTTTCACTGCACCATTAGGTAGTTGGTTCCATGATGGGAATTACGCCGTAGCACCGTACCGTATAAATGGGTCCACGGCCTTAGAAATGATGTTTTCCTTAATCAATAACCTCACCCCATGAGTCCGGCTCCGATTTACCTACGACGTTATAGTATTACCGGTGAAGGACCATCGAGTTTGATGGGACCTAACCTTTATATCACAGTTCCATTTTCAAAAACCCGGAAATAATGGTGAGACGAACTTCTTAGCTATCCATGGATTCTCCGTGCGGGTGCCGGGTCCATCGCGTGGAACAGAGAGGAATGTCAGTCGGCGCCTGGGACTTTCGACCCAGCGTGTAGGTTTAAGGGGCCCCTTTATAGTATACTAACGATCACATTCACCGATGATATTCCTCTCCCTTCCCAATACGGTATTTGACTGACAGGTCAAATCACCTACTTTTTTAAAATGTCATAAACGTAACCTTGTAGGAAAAAATGTATGAAATATTGAATCGTGACGTCACGATGCTGTAGTGTCATATCAATACTCTTTTAACTTCAATTAGCTGTAATAATTTGTTAAAATCTCAATAGTAACCGTGAGATAAAAAATTGTGCCTAATTCTTGATTTCGTCTTTAGTCTTAGAATGTCATAATTTATTTCGTATGCAGTCAAATACCCTATTATATTTGGTAGGAGCCGATAGTCCTACTACTATTATAGAGGCGAAAGTTTGTATGTGTGGATGTATGGATGTATGGATGTTTGTTACTCTTTCACGTAAAAACTACTGAATGGATTTGAATGAAACTTTACCACAATATAGCTTATACATCAGAATAACACATAGGATACTGGAAATCGAAATCCACGCGGACGGAGTCGCGGGCGGCCACTAGTGAGTAATAATGAGTAAATTATCTTGTATTCCAGATCCGCCTACTAGCGCATTTCATAGTGGCGCTGCTGCTGGGCGCGCTGTACACCGGCGCGGGCGCAGACGCGGGCCGCATGCTCTCCAACACGGGCTGTCTGTTCTTCTTCCTGCTCTTCATATTCTTCTCAAACGCGATGCCGCCTATACACACTTGTAAGTACTGTATTGTTTTTAAATTACAGATCTTTTACATCAAGTGATACAAGCTTTAAACTGACTACCCCATTACACTCTTAAGTACTGACCCTAGTGGGGCAGAATACACCTCCTTAAAAAACCGGCCAAGAGCGTGTCGGACACGCCCATGAAAGGGTTCCGTAGCTAAAAGATAGCCCGACCGCTTAAGACAACATTTAGTAAGGGCAACTGCACGTCATAAGTTGGTCGAGTTGTATAAAAATAACTATGTATGATACAGGGTTCGCTATAGTTTTCGTTGAAAGTACTTATTTGGAGGTATACAGGACATTTTTTTTAGAATTATTGTAATAGTATTTCAAAAGTTAAGGGGGGGGGGACGCTCTAATTTTAACTTTGTATTAATATATCTCGAGACTGGGGTGTTTGATCCACATAGTTTCAAGGCGAGTTTTATTGTATTTAAAAATACCTGTTTAACGATACCCTACACGATGGGTTAAGTCGAATTTTTTTTTTAGAATTAACTTTTCACTGTACGGGAGGGGGGGTAAAAAATGATTATTTTTCGATAATTTTAAAAACCAATTCTTGAATTATCGCTATACATCTCTCCACCAATTTTCGTGGCAATCGGTTCAGAAACGGCGGAGAACGAACCAGGACAGACAGACAGACAGACAGACAGACAGACAGACATGACGAAACTATAAGGGTTCCGTTTTTGCCATTTGGCTACGGAACCCTAAAAACAGTGGAATATGCCCCATTCAATTGATTCAGTGGGGCATATTCCACTGCAAATTTTGAAGCTTTGATGGGGAAAGTGGAATAATCCCCCATTTCTTCCCATGCCCGTTGCGCAACGTACGCACACTCGTTGCAAGACAAGCTATTGGTCCTGCGCCTGATCTCTCTACGGTCGTGTTAGATTGCAGTCCCACCGAACTATGAGAGTGAGGGTGTGCACCTGTGCTTGCGCACTCGTTTGTGCACTAAGTATAATAAATGTCCTGCATACCTGGCCGATTGTAAGATCGGTCGCCATGGTCGAAAACGGCCGGAAGGGTATTACTTATTTTTTCCCGTGTGGTTGTTGTAAGAAGAGACTAAGGGATATAACATAAAGCAGTTTTTAATCTCTTCATTTTATCGTACAACATACAGCGGTCACCAAATTTTTAGTTTCGCCTTTTTGTTTTTGCATCGAAATGTCGGCCTGTCCCGTATAGAGGTATTTTTGTTCTAAAGAAACAAAATGAAATTTTATTATTTTCGTTTTTCAGTTCCTACAGAAGCGTCTGTAGTACTTCAAGAACACTTGAATAAGTGGTACTCTCTACCAGCATATTGCGCTTCGAAGATCATCGTGGATTTGCCCGTACAGGTGAGTTTGATTGCAAAATTACATATTTAGGCGCTGCAACTAAACTAATTGAGGCATATTTTCTGCGCTGAGGTTCTGAAAATAACATTCACTGTGTATTGTTGATAGAACAACGACGAACGTTAGTATAGTTATTCTATCTTACGAAGTCCGTTTAGCTATGTATCTGTTAATTTTGTCAGGCGCTTTTTTATCGCAGGGACAACATTGTTGTGCCTTAACTGCAGGCTTGCTAGGCCTGCAGCCGTGTGTAGGGCTCGGGATTTCGATCTCACTATCTACTAAATCCCTGCGCTTTCTTTCTCACCCGTGTGGTGGGAGGGACCGGTTTTCGAGCCTGGCGATTGAATATAAGAACACCCTAGCCCATATGAACCTATATAAAAACTGTATTCTCAACGCAGTATAAAAATGTTTAAGTTCTCAAGCCCATTTTTAACGTTTTCCAGCTCCTCTGCGCGACTCTCTTCCTGTTTCCTGCGTGGTATCTCACGTCGCAGCCGCTGGAGATCCAGCGCATGGGCCTGGCCTGGGTTATTTGCATCCTACTCACTATTCTTGCACAGAACTTCGGCCTGGTTGTAGGAGCCGCTTGTGACGTCAAAGTAAGTTTTATTATACCGTTGTAACAAAATATTTTTTTTTTCTTTTTACGGCTCTGGTTGCTCGCTCTTTTGAGACCACAAAATATTGCCTCATAATGAATTGCCCTATTTATTGAAAATTCTCTAATTTGTTTCATGAATAAAAATAATCGAGTATAAGTTGATTGTTTTCTTTGACTCACTATTATTTATTTCTAATTTAGGTAGTCCTTTAGATAATGCTCATCGTACCAAACAGGTGGTCTGTCAAATTGGGGACCATTTCACTTCTGTGATTGTTGTTGAATTGAAACTCAAATCAACTGTTTATAAAGACAATTTTTTTGAAGTCCACCTACGTGTGAGTCAATAGACTATCACTGGTGGGTTTCGCCTGGGTGTGCTTCATAGTATACCTCAAATAACTGATCGTATTTTGTTTCAGCTCGCCTTATTCATGGTGCCCGCCTTGAACATCCCAATGCTGATGTTTTCCGAGTTCTTCATACCCTACGCGGACATCCCCGTGTACTTACGACCTTTTGCCGCGATCTCCTACTTCAAATACGCATTCGATGCTCTTCTGGAGATCACATACGGATTCGACAGGGAACGAATGCCTTGCCATGACACATACTTCTGTTTAATGTTCTCTAACCCCATAGAATACATCAAACATTTAGGACTAGCCAGAAATCTGTACGGCGATATCTCAGCCTTAGTAATATGGATCGTTGTCTTACAAATATCACTCATTTGTATACTAGTGTACAGAGTCCATAGAGCGTGTAGATGAAATTGATAACTACACAAGTTAGTTAATATTTTAATACATTCTGTAATGGGATCTGATTGTAATATGACAAAAGCGAAAGCTCTCAATTTTTATACTCTTATGTAATGACTAAGTCTAAATAAGATTACTATTTTTATAATTTTGTAAATATTTTTATTTGTCTGATATTTGATAAATTGATTTATATTAGTACAAGCGAAACGTTCAACATATAGTGCTAGTTTATGAAATTATACATTAATTAATGAATTTATTCAAATAATAAATAATACGACACTTTAACATTCCACAGCAAGAAGCAAAACACAAATGTTAATATTGTGACACTATGAATGTACTTAGATAATAAACAAAATAATATTTTGTACATATATTTGCTATTTGCATATGTGGATAAGTACGTTTTATAATGAATATAATAAATAAAATATACTGTGATACTTTTATTTCTATACAACTGCATATTTTATAAGCTTCAAAAATGCATTCTTTGTCTAATATACGTCAATGATTGATTAAGACAAATATGACTAACTTAACGAGACATAGGTACAATATAATTACCACGACTAGGAACTATTGATACATTTGCAGACAAATAAGAAAAAGTGAAATTAAATATACTTTAGTATGATATCAAAACTGTATTTTTTTTATACTTTAGAATTCGTATAGAGGTAATTTCAGTATATGGTTGATTTGATTGTCATTTACTCTAGGATATGAACATTTAAAGCGAATTTTAAAAAAAATTACATATAAAATGTAACAATTGTATTTTGTAATTATATCAAATGTTGAGTTGTGGAGGTGACGACAAGCAGTGTACGAATAAACTATACTTCTTCTAGTTTTTGTTCATTTTTTAAACAAGCACATACGAACAACATTGCACATTTAGCAAGGCGTCACGCTAAACTTTTATGCCATTGACATAAAGGCGGTACAAAGTCGAAAATATAAAATATAGTCTTCCAATATTAATATGTGATATTGTTTCATACCTAGTTGCGTGAAAAATTTCGATAGAACTAAAATCAACAAGCAAGCTTTACCATTTACTTGAAGCGAAACCATTTATTTCACTAAACAGTCACTATACCTAGCTAGTAATTGTGATACTATACAAATACGAACTAGGTATTAGCACATAAAATTACTTCATACAAAAATACGTTCACTCTACATTCTTTCTAAAATTAACTGATATATGTATTGCCAACATCTGCCAATTATGCAATTAAAAAAGATATTAAGATATCCTTTCTTGTTCCATGATTCATATCATATTTTTTACCCTTACTCAGTTCTATTCCCAGTCTCTTATCTATTTTACTAAGCCTTTATTTTCATATGAACCAGCATATTGATATTGATATCACAAAAGCAAAATGGAGGACGATAACTACGAAGTCTTTCGGTATTTTAAATGTATTTTTATTGTCTAAAATACAGATACTGTAAAAATAATGAATAAATACACCTGATCGTGTCAATTTACAATACTGGACAACAAAATTACATGCGTTTTCAAGATAAAAGCGTAAGCAAATGACTACAACTCTCTAATTAAAATTACAATAATACTAAAATGTATATTATCACATGAGATAATTAGGTTATTTACCTACAATACAAACTGAGATTAAACGAAATAATAATGCATTAATTATATTTGAGAATAATATTGATTATATCGATCTAAAAATAGACAATGCCTGGCTACAGATGTAACTAGTTTTAATCACTGAACTCCCGAAACATACTATCACCTTATTATCATTCACAGCCATAAAAAACCTAAGTTATATGTTAATAATTAACACAGGAGTTAAGTAATCCGAAGTCCAAGTTCTGAAGCAAATCCTGATAAAGATATTTTATTCAATCAAATCACGGGTGCAAGCAATATAATAAAATACTTAAAGAATCATACAAGTTAGGTTTTACACGATTAAAAAAATATGTAATAAATACTACATAATAAATAATTCTAACGCGTGTGTAGCTATTTTATTACTTTATGTAACATAAATACATAAGTACATGTATACTTTTAAAAATATTTTAATGCGAGTCTATATAAACGGTATTTTTAAAAAGTCTTTTATACTCGGTTTGGTTCCCCTAATAAAAGGTTTGCTAAGATTAGGTAGGTGTACGTAGGCTCTGAGTGAAATGTATAGAGTTACAATTCTATTCTAGATCTAATGACTAAAATAATTTGCTTATTTGCGTGTAGATATGCTTTTCTAAGGACTACAAAAATATTACATTTAATTGGGACGTTAACATTTACAATAATATTACATGGAAAAACTATTTCCTAAAAGTCTAAATGATAAGTTAAACGTGAAATATATGTGCAATGCCATATTAACACATAAGAATTAGGAACATGTAAGTGACTGAAATATATTTTTTCCATAAAAGTATTCGTTTCTCCATAACTTTGGTCTCGTAATTATATCCGCAAAATTCATCTAGATAATCTATGCATTATTTATTATACTGAACTGAACTGGTCATTCATGAAAAGTATACTGAAAGTCAATAACTCTATATCGTCAGTCGTTTTGATTTTGAAGTAGGTAAGGTAATGTTTGATTTTGGATTTGGCGGAAGGTACCTACGCAATTTTGTAATATAAATTACCTTAAAAGGATGGAATGTATAATTACAGCGTTATCTTGAATGTAATAGAATATAAAAATTAGGTACCTATGAAAGACATAGGGTTAAATTTCTATAAGTTAGAAAAATTATACAACACGTCTTTATGGCTTTATGTAAAATGTTATTGCATATTTCAGCACGACTAGTGTTTTTATCGAGAACTTACAATTACTGAGTTATTTTTAATTTATTATTCATCCATATATAACCAGTACCTAACAAAAGGTTGATTACAACAAATACGTGATGCGTAATCAGGTAGGTATCTGAATACCTACCTATCGATGTATCTGCAAATTTTCTTCATACTGTAGCCACCTAAGTTTTTCAACTATGATAAGATAGTCTCATGACTATGACGCAATAAAACTTATTCGTTAGTTGATCCATATGTATAAATATGTTTATTGTATTTATTTAAATAATGCAAATAGATCATCCGTCGATGTAACGCATCCATCACCGCGTGGAATGTTACATGTCTTCTTTGGTTCCACAAATACTTACAGTTATTATACCGCGTAGTACGCCTACATATTTAACGAATAATATTACACATGAAACAGCGATTTCACTTTCGCAGCGTTCTCTGAACGTCTGAGCTAATCGCTAATTAGCCTCAGCTAAAAATTCTTCTTTCTCTTTTGTGCCGCATCTTACTATGAAGGCAAATCATTCAAATTACATAATTTTCTGAAACAAACACAATATTCTTATTAATACAACATCTTTTTTAATGTCTGATCTCATAGCCTTTAATGTAAGATAACTTTATCGAATGTTATAAAATTTAATTACCTGCAATAATCAGGTGGCAACGTCAATATTTTATACCACAGCAATGCGCTGAGGAGTATGCTCCAAGTTCTAAGAGGGCCAAATATGAATGACATCGTTCCATACTCTAGCCAGAAGAAATAAGCTAACAATAGCTGAATAGTCAGCAAAAATATGAAAGGTAAATTCTTTATCAGCCTTCGGACTCCTCTCACGTTAGAGGCAAATAAGCGAGTTTCCAGACAATACGCCAATACCAATATTAACGGTAGCTGCACAAACATTAGCTGAACACTCCCATACATATAAGTGAAAGGTTCCGGGAGGAAAGCTCCTTTTATTATAATACCCCATGCAAAAATTGCTCCCACATATCCATCTATGAGCTCACCCACAGCCCACGGCCCAAACGGTATGTACATTGCGTATAATACAATAGGGTAAAATACTCTATCAATTTTGCTCAGTAACCATATTCGTCGAAGAACGAAATTCCCCAATTTTCTTCTAAATTTAGGCGGTCGTCTTTGTAGTCTCAAAAGAAGCAATGGAACAACGTTTACCAGGAGAAGCGTAGCAAATATAGCCTGAAACTGAAATGTCTTTCATCAATCATTTATTCCTATTCATAGAGTAAAAATATATTATGTATATTTTTCAAATTTAATATAATAATACTTACAACCACACCAGCATCAAGCATAAGTAAAATTCGAGGAGTTATTTCAAAGTTAACCAGAGACCCATCAAGAGAAAACGGATGCTCTAGTTTTATTTCCTTGCCAACTTCATCAGTCACTATTACATAAAGATAATGTAATCCTCTGCTGAATAATTGAGGCAACCACTGACAAACATACAGGGGACCTTGACTGTTCCGACATGTCATCCAACTTATTTGATCAAAAGATATCTTAACAGTCTCAATTGCCACATCACTAAAAGCCAATATCCGAATATACGTGGAATCTGTGATGAGATCCAAAGGTTCTCGGCCAGCCATGGCATACCTTGCATGTTTTGGGTTTGTAACCAACACAAGCGGCCAAGCATTATGCTTTTGATCAACAAAAGAAAAAATTCCATGGTCAATTGCTGCTAATCGGAACATCCTGTTGTCTTTCCAATCACCCAACTCTAATTCCAGATACCCCTTTTTTTGTTTTGTATACATTCTAGGAACGAGGCCTCCCATTGCGTGGAGATGGCCGCATACATAAGCTTGTGATCCTCGACTAGTTCCCATTACTTCCCGCAGATTGAATGTTTGCGAATCCCTTTTGAGAGCTAGGATACAAGAAGTAGGATAGTGCCCGAACCATACAATATGGTCAGCTTTTGCATCTGCTTCTGCCTTCAATTTCATTATAGTATGCTGCTCTTGTTGGTCCAATATTCCAATGAAGTTGAAAGGCCTCCGCAACCCCGGTTCAGGGCAAGCGTCAATGCCCAAGAAGGCGACATTGACGCCATTTTTATTTTCGATATGCAAATAGGACTTTGCATGTTGTGACCCTTGCACAGAATAATTTCTAAAATAATTTTCTTGAGAATTTATTGTTTTAATGTTAAAATTATCTGTAACATAATTATAATAAATTACAATTAGGTGTTGCTCTGTGCTACATATTATGTAAACTAGAAACCCCACCCAAATGTGATACATTTAAGTCGTAGCGGATTAATTTATTCACTACTCTAATAAATAAATCATAAAAATACTAATATATATATATTTTTTTGGACAATAAAGATCCACAACCACTTGTTAGTAACAAAGCAAGTGCGACTACTTAAGAACAACCAAATAATTTTACATAAATGCTTTTATAACTCACCATGATTTCCTCGTATATCTAACCAGGTTGTTTCCTGAGTGACTCCTGACTCCTGAATAATATTGTGATAGTATATCCATTCCTTCTTAACCTGGGAGCTACCAAGGTTGTCTTTAGCCTTTGCATCGGTTAAATCACCAGTAGCCAGAACTAGGAGCGGTTTTATCTTCTTCACAGTGTTATCACAAAACTGTTGGAACTGAGATATTCTACCGGGATCTCTAAAAATACTGATATGGATATCAGATATCTGGAACAAAGGGTTTTGTTATTATAATACAATTGTTTAATTTTACTACTTCAATATTTTAGTAAATAAACAGAATTATGTGTTAGATCCTTGTTAATGTTTTGGTCTTTTTTAGCAATATATGTTTAAACAAAAATTACCAAACACAATACATTTTTAATCAGTAATTACCTAATAAGGGTTTGAAATTATTTTTTTTAACTTCTTAATTTGTTTGGGGCTAGGCTATGTTGTTTTAGACCAAGGCATCTATATTTATTTATTCTAGCTTATAACTATTTGAAATGTGTATGTAAATGCATTTTTAAAGCCTTAAAGCTAGCCTTTATAATAGTTTTAGGAAAGGCACCTTTGTCTTATAATAATGTATTAACCAACCAGTCATTAAAATTTGGCAAGTATGACTTTATTGTTCATATAATTTAATATGTTATCTAATATTATTATGATATGAAATGAAACTGTCCTATAAATCAGTAGTAGAGAAACAAAGGCTCTTTGTGAATGTTTGTTCAAAGTACAGTGATAACATAAAACTCACCTGTAGAAACCAAATAATATTTTTACTGGTGTCGGTTATTGGCCCATACTTTTCACTCAAGTGTTTTGTATGATTAATTCCTTCATTCTTATTTTCAATGTAAAAATTATGATCAGTGGCGATGATATTCAATAAATTGGCCATAAATATTGACAACAATAATAACAAGCACAATAATGAAATGGTTGACTTAGACA
Source organism: Nomophila noctuella (assembly GCA_958496325.1). NCBI lineage: Eukaryota > Metazoa > Arthropoda > Insecta > Lepidoptera > Crambidae > Nomophila > Nomophila noctuella. Next base: position 9,226,477 of record OY292490.1, on the reverse strand, counting down.
AAATCATCGTTTTAATTAATATCTATTTCACAACACCAAGTTTGTCAGCGGACTAAAATTTATCAATTCAATTTTCACAGAAATTCGCACGAAAAATCTAAATTACGATTTTCGGCTCGTCTTCGTCGTCTGTCACTGTCATCGAATAAGCAGTCAGTCCGAAATCCGAATCAGATATCTTTTAACGTTTTCCTCCCGAAATTCGAAGTTTAACAAAACTTTTGATATTATGATCCTTAAAATTTTTCTATCTCTGATCTCATTTTAAATATCATTAGAATAGACTTGACCAGGGTCGCCATTATGTGAGATTTACTTTGTAAAGATTTCGTCGAGAATGGGAGGGACTGTATTATTGGAAATTAATTTTTACCAATTTTTTATGTTCACAGAGACCCAGACCCGCAATTTCATACGCTATATTAACATTGATCTTTAAATAAGTTTCATCGTCAATGTTTAAAATGATTCATTTGGGAAGTATCGTGACAGCCATTGCTTTTCTAGTACAGAAGTTCTTTTTACTTTTATATTACAGTGGTATATTATGATTAGTGAAATTTTCAATTATAAACGATGTTAAACGGGAGTAAGAATAAGATAATATACTTGTTTTGATTCCATTGGAGCATTTTACCGGGATAAAAGTATCCTATGACCTAAGTCAGCCCATACCTCGTCTGAATTCCATCAAAATCCGTTCAATAGTTTCAGCATAACAGACAGTCAAAAATCCCTACAAAAAAAAATTACATTTAATGATATTGGTATGTTAAATAAGATTCCACGATTGCACGATTTTGTATACTAAACTTAATACGTTTCGGACCGTATCCTGAATGAGCTGTCACATCTGTCAAACCTGATTAAGTTTAGCGGTCCTAATTAAGAGCAGCATGAGTAGATTTTAATTATTTAAAAAATATATTATTTTAATTTACAAAACTTTTGTATTGCTTATCTTATGACTATTAACACACACAAACAATAAATAAGCACCAATAGTTTTCCTCAAATCTGGTGTAATTTTTTGTAAGGTACTTACATATTTTTATGCAATTAATTATCTACCAAATGACTTTGTTCACATCACATAAACATTTGCCACTAGTTACCGGGATTTGAAATGATCCCGTGGCTCTCAATTCTTTTACTACTAGACCAACAGCTAGGCTTGACGCTAGGAGATCATTGTCTAAACCGTCGTTGTACTGAATAAAATGAAATGAAATAATTTAGTAGGCATTGATCTACATACATTATTTTGCCCGTCAATACTTTTGATATCAATAGTAGACGAAGGCTTAGGTCTTGAGTAAGGAATTATTTTACCTTCTCGTAGTTTTTCAAACTCATAGCCATCACAGCATCACACGCTTGGTTGACCGCTGTAAGGTAAACGGTAGAATTACATGAATAAACGCTGCTGAAACGTAGAAGATAACTAGTAGCGTCTACGTTTTCTTTAACCATATAATTTACCTGCGCCTGGTAATTAAGTAACTGCAAAATGGATTCCTATATCTTCGTAGGCCTCCGTCATATGTTTTACTTATAAACAGACACAAAGGAACAAGTATTTTGCCCGACCCAGAAATCGAACCCAGGACCTCGAGAACACGGCATGGTACGTTAACCACTAGACCCTCGAGGCGTTGGCAGACTAATGTGCTACTTATAATAATCATCTGCAGATGCAAAGGTAATCAGACTAGTAGGTACATTATGTACCTAGGCCAGGTTCTGGGTGCCTCACAGTTACCAAACAAGAGGTCCAAGGCCCATGTGCCCAGAGCCCCAATAAGTGATAGACGACTCATAAATGCTACGCTGGGATCGTGGTCGAAGAGAGGTAGAGCTTTGTGGAACTTCCACTCGAATGAGCCGCTCATCTGGGGAAGCACCTCCACCTTACAGAAGACCACAGTTAAGGAGCACTTCGTAACTGTTGTGCTATGTTTCTGCTGGTGAGTAAGGTTGCCAGAGCTCAGTTGGGGTAGTATGGGTGGCTTAGTAGGGTTTTTAAGGGCAGGCAACGCATCAGCGACCGCTTGTTAGCATCTATAAAAAAAACATCCATAAAACGATACCCAAATCATGTTTGTATTCATATGACTGCATGCACGACAAAATATCTAATGTTTTTATTTATACAACTAGCGGCCGCCCGCGACTTCGTCCGCGTGGATGTCGGTTTTCATTATACGAATGTTTTTTCCCGCTAACTCCCGTTCCCGTGGGAATTTTGCAATATCCTTTTGCAACTAAGCATCAAGTTTACTAAGGGACCTGCATGCCAAATTTCAAGCGTCTAACTCAAGTAGTTTAGATTTTCCATACAAACTTCCACCCCCTCATTTCGGGGAAGTGGCGGGTTGCAATGGGTCAAAAAGTAGCCTATGTTCTGTCTCAGGGTCTAAAGATTGTCTGTACCAAATTTCATCAAAATCGGTTGCGAGGTTTAAGCGGGAAAGCGTAACAGACAGACAGACAGACAGACAGACAGACAGACAGACAGACAGACAGACAGAGTTACTTTCGCATTTATAATATTAGTTGGGATAAAATACCTACGCCCCTTAGACAGCTGGCAAGCAACGATTCAATCGTATTGAATTACGTTGAAAAAGCAATATTCACAGTGATTTGGTTTTATAATGAGCACTAAGCAGAACCAGAAATACTGCATTTTTAGTTTAGTGTTTGTTTGAAAAATGTATTTTTAGAATAATAGTATCTATCTACCTATTAGATAAGAGTAAGTTTGGTGCTAAGGTAAGCGAAATACCTAAATGCGATATTATTTCGTTGATTTTAGCTAAATCTGATCTCTGTGACAGGCTGTCAGGTATACTTCTTACCTATGCAAAATTAAACTATATTTCGAGGCAATAAGTTCCACGAGCTGTTTATACGATTATCCATAGGGTTCTTAATGCTTTCAAAATAGTGTCGATAATCTTTTGAACCGTCAAATGTCACCGGGGATCATCTTTGGTGAAATGTACTACCTATAGGACACCACTAAAAAAACTCGTACATACAAATACAAAAAAGAATAACTGAAGGTAATAGAGCTAGGTACTAAAGGTCATTTACTGTAATAATCATACTAATATGTATTACAAATGTGAAAATTTTGTCCATCAATCACGCTGAAAGTTCTGAACGGATTTTTATACGGTATATAGGCAGGGTACGGGCTGACTTAGGTAATTATGATACCTGCCGAGTCAAGGAACCGCGGTGAATGCTGTGGGCAAAAAGCCTAAAGCCAACCCGCCAATTTCCTCGACTCTCTGAGGCACCGGAGGGACACTGTCAGGTTTTTAGCAGGTAGTTGGGTCTCCGTCTGAGGCCTGGAGTTCTGCATAACCCGTCGACTGCCCCCGTGGTCAACGGGTATGCGTTAAAGCATTTTCCAGACAAAAAAAAAAAGTAATTATGATACCTTTTATCCCGATTAAATGCTCCCTTAGGATAAAACAAGAACGTTAATAACGCGGGAAAAGCAGCAAGTAAAGTCAAGTAATATAAAAAGTGCTACTAACTTTTCAACAGTTCAACTATTAATTAATTAAATAATTACTTAACAATTCTTAATTGCGAAGTGACGTAATTCAGTGGATTTACCTACTTTATCTAGTAGGAGTACCTAACATATCTCACATTCCAACTCCGACATAATGTGAAAATTAATTAATATCAATACAATTATTTTCCTATGTAGAATAACATCGTGAACAAATAGAAATAAAAAAGATCTGTAGGTATTCCTAATACATCAACACTTACTACTTAGTACTTGTTAAAAAGTAATGTATCAGCTTATTAATGTCCCACTGCAGGGCAAAGGACTCCATGATTTGAAATCATGTTTCGTTACAAAGATGGATTTGGATTAATCACCTCGCTTACTTAGTAAATAACTTAAAATAGACAATATAAATTGTTTTATATCTAGTAGGTTTAGGTAGGTAGGTAAACCTACTACTATAAATACCTACAACTTATAACCTACTTATAATTAAAAATGTCTGACGCCATGTATTGGAATGCCATTTTTCGAAGTCTATTATAGTATAATTATAGGCCATAAAAAACCTGTTTTAATTAATAGGCTATCCATCAGATCGTCTGAGATATTTTCCGACTTTATAATGAAGAAATAATGTTCTGACGTTAATGAACAGGTATATTGGAATGCTCGACAGATTGCTACGGTTTAATATTACTAACTTATAGACAACCTATGCTACATATTAAATTAAAACGAAAATTGCGAAAATGTAGAGACGAGTTTGCAAGTAACGCGTTCATGTCTTTTGCAGTCACAATAATTATCTTCGTTCAAATTAAAATAAATCTACTCCATTAATTGCTAAATTGAGATAGCCCTTAATTCATGGTTCAATACAATACTTCAGGGTGTCACAAAACTCCTTGCATAATATTTAACATTATACCAATTGCCTATATCTAGCCACGGCCTGCCTACATACGTTCATCAATATACTAAAAAATATTGGCAGTACCTAATAACTTGAATATAAATTCCAATATTATTGCATAAAAATATGTGTGACCGTAGTAACCTAACGATAAGTCCGTAGCCGGGTCACCGGGGCCCGTCTGGGGCCTCGGAGCATTTGGAAATTTTATTCATTTTAATGGGCAGAAGTGGAGTTGACCGCGCGCATTCCGTCCACGACGCCGGCGAGTCGCGTACCGTACAGGCTCGGAGGCTCTAGCCGATACCCGCGCTATCTCGCCGCATTCCTGCCGCGGCGCGCCCCGCGCGTGCCTTCGCCGACCCACGCGCCCGCGCCCGACACCCGCCGCGCTCAGTCGTGCTCGCGCGCTCATGCCACCAGTGCGCGCCGACTACACCAACCCGCGCCGCCCGCGACCGCCTCGCCCCCGCGACAACCTAGTGAAGTGAAGTGCCAATGGATGCGGTTTACAAAGTTCAGTGTCATTGCGTACGGCTGCATTGGATTTGTCTATTCATGGTAAGCTCCCGCCGTGGGTTGTGAACGGGCGTGTGGATGCGCGCGCTTTCACGATGCGGCCACTTTCATTTCATACGCATAGCTCGAATTCCGCGCGCCCGCGCCGGCCGAGCCGCGGCCGCTGACCCTGCGCGCCCTTCCTCTAGACTCTAGAGCAGCCCATGCGAGCGCCCGCCGTGATGGGCCCTCAGACTCCGGCCTGCTTGATAAATCATTGAGGTATTACTACGACGTATAGTGTGGACATCGAGAACAAAATGTATGCTCCAACTTGGACGGAAGGGGGTGGTAAATGAAGTACCTAACTTTTTTGTCTTCTTACCTATGAAATGACACGCTTCTAGCTTTCTTTTAATGATTTGTACATTTTTTTAAATCACAAGACGACATTTTAACGATTATAAACATAGTAAAAAAAAAATAGACGGCAACTGTTGTCCATGGACAACAATGCGTATTAGAAAATGTTCCCTAGAGATGTCTACTTTACACGTCGTCGTAGTAATACCTCCATGTTGATAATATATCGACCAAAATGGCCTTTAAAATCTGACATGAACCAAAACAATATTGTCCGTAGGAACTAACTCTCATTTCATACATTAAGTTCATTCGAGGTAGAGTAAAAGCACCTATGTTACTTTTGAATTCATAATAAATCAAATCACAAGCAAGCATGTGTGTGTAGATACATATCCGGCAAAATAGTCTTGGCAACATCAACTTAACCGAAGGTAAACCCTACAAATAGAGAAGGCTTCTAAAGCACCAACTGGGTGAAATACACTAGTTGATTCTATGGCATAAATAAAAGAACTACATTTGCAATTTCCCGTTAGACGTAATACCCATGTAACTTTCATGTTTATAATCACACTAACCAGGCTATAAATGCATACCTATTGTATATATGTACGACATAGTTGTCGTTTCATTCTTAGGACGTAGGCTCTACGGTAGTTAAGAAGTTAAGTCATACTTAAATGACTAATCAATTACGTGATTAATTGTTCAGGAATACGTTAATTAAACATTCATTTAGGAACAGGCTTGATAACGCTCGCTCGAAAGATGTGGCATGCCTGCATTCCAAAGGCTATTTGTCAGAGTATCCATTTAATGATATTTTAAAGAATATCATTCAACTGCAACATGCCAGGTATTGTAGGTGAGTGTATTATAATACCAAAACTAAAAGTAAGGTTCAAGACGTTATTCGGATAGTCGAACAATACGGATACAATTTAAAATATAAAACCGCTTAAAAAAATATATAGACCTTACTTCCGCACGATCGGAACTAAAGTTTTCAAAGCACACCTTTGGTGTTTTTTTGGGTTAATACGTTTCCTATTGTAAGCACATGTTTCCTGTGCATGAGATGAAGATTTCCTTTAGTTTAATGTTCTCATGTTATTTTAAAAGATTTATGGTCTGATACTTTACAACGTTGGCTAAAATTACGGATTTAATCATTAGATTTATATTTTCCGTTTAGAATTTAGACAGATGATATAAATAATGTAAAGTTTTCTATTTTTACATTAACATTGCATTGACGAAACCTGTTTAAATATAGTTAGCTATTTACCAATTACAAAGATATGACCTTATTTAATTACAAATAAGCATTTCAAATATAAGGAAAAAAGATACCTACATAATTTTTGTTTACAAAAGTAAAACACTCGTTTGGATGATTTTAAGGAAGGTAAGTCCCTACTCAACACATTTGTCAGCAAGAGTCAAGTGTATACTCGTTAAAATTACTGCTAATTCTCAAATTCCATTTGTAGTTAGAACAGGAATTTGTTTTTACATTAGTGGTCTAAGCCTAATCTTTTCGATAAATATTTTCGACCAATTGTTTTACCACAAAGCCTCGTTGGCATACAACAATATCACGTAAAGGCTTGCTTAGACTACGTAATTTTGTGGACTTTTTGACCAAAAATCATTGGGTACCTGTACCTACCAGCAGAATGATTTCTAAAGGAAATGTAATTAAAAATTATGCCAGCTTTATAAACACTTTTATATTACTTTACCTAGATGTTTATTAAAGAAACTGATCTGATCGGTGAAGGTGATCGTTAGTAACTATACTATAAAGGGGCCCCTTAAACCTACACGCTGGGTCGAAAGTCCCAGGCGCCGACTGACATTCCTCTATGTTCCACGCGATGGACCCGGCACCCGCACGGAGAATCCATGGATAGCTAAGAAGTTCGTCTCTTTGATTCTTTAATATAGAGTAGGTAGGTACTCTTAGAAAATATGTACACGCATCAGCTTGAGTAGTAGGTAGGCAGTTCTTTAACAATGGGATAATACACGGTAGAAAACTACGTGGAAACATCTATTTATAAACATAATAACACTTTCTGATTAATATAACTACCTAGTACTGTTTGTTAATGTACGTTATGATACCTATCTCATTTTATGATTTTTTTACCGTTTCCCTTCCGTAAGGGTAATAGGACTAATAGGTAACACCATGAAAAGTGTAGGTATACTTATATATGGCTTTAGGATTTTACCAAAAGCAATAGGTACGAGTGAATCTGAATAAATTATAAAATAAATCCTATTATAACTTAGATCATTTTAACTCATATTTTTTATACAAAATTATTTATAAATAAAAAATCAGGAAGGGTAGGCATATATTCTAGAGCCTTTAACCACTGCTCCTTTAAATGAAAAATAGTATTAAGAGCACTCAAAACGAGAATTATGGAAGACTGACTTAAATTATTGTAAAATACAATGTGTAGGTGAATAAAATGGAAAATGTAGGTAGGAAAATAAGCGATGTGAAGGTTTCCTGTTGTTAAGGCCATCGCTTGCATCGTGTTTTGCACATAAATAAGTACATCGTGATAAATACATTTATAGTGAAGCCTCTGTCCTGTCCGATTATGAATCAAAAATTTTACAATTTACTGCGAGTAAGGGTAATTTAATAGATGATAATAATAACTTAAATTACCTCACTATTTGAAATTAATTTGCAGTCAATGGTAAAACGGATGACGATCAAAAACTACGTTCAATTTTCGTAACACTATAGTCAATATTATCAAAGATGATCATTGGCAGGTTTACTTCTTATACAAAATGAAACTTTATTTGAAGGCAATAAGTTCCACGATGACTTTTTATGATTTTTAGCAGAGTCCCGTGACTTTTGAATTAAATCAATTTTCCTTTGAAGGCAAACTGTCACCACGATCATCTTAGCTGAAATGGACTATAGGTAAATGTAATTAAGTTCTTCATTTTTCATAACTTAGTGAGTGAGAGGCCTTGTAATGTTTGAACGAACGTCCCAAAACGTATTGTGATACATCGTTCAGCATGTTTACTTTTGGACAATTTACAACGACGCACGTTAAAGGTGTCTTTAGTTCGTCAGTACAGTGATTTATCAAGCAAATGAATCATTAACTCATTCATAACACAATAAACAGTAACGACCGCGAGGCGACCGCATTCCTTCGATAGCACCGAGTAAAGTAAATATTAAGTGTACAACGTTCATTTAAGTGTACATACGGATATGCCCAATCCTTAAGCGATGGAGATAAGGACTATTTTCGAATAAACATTGGTAAATTGTCAATGCTAAAAGATCGAGTTTACAGCCTCATTAAGGCATTTTAGATTTATTTTATAAAACGGTTTATCCCAATTTGCATCTCATTTGAAAAAACATAAACATATTATGCTAAAGAAACAAACAATTTAACATCATCTTGTATATGTTTTAAATAAAGGATATAACATGTTATTTGTTGTTTCACGTCAAGTTACTAGTTTTGATAACGTGACATATAAAATTGAAACAGCGGCACTTAAATTATTTATTACCTAAATCCTAATAAATTGTTTTTATATTTACATCAAACTACCAGCGATCGTGACTCTAAGCAAGCTATATTGAGTGTAACTATTGAGAATAACAAGTAATTAACGTTTTGAATAAGTTATTACGTCCCCTTAGCTAAATGTAGAGTCCAATAATATAGAGCTTACTAAGTCATATTGAGCTTTAACACCGTGCAATAAGGTTCAAGAGGATTAGTGGATATTTGGTTAACTACATCACTTCCTGTTAATTTCATCACCAGCGGATGCCGCAAAAGAATGTGTCAGTGATCCGGTAATAGAGCGGGGCCGGCGATATTACATTTAATTTAAATCAATCTGGTTAAACGCAAGTTATTTTACAAAACTATACTCACAGGATTATTTACCTAGGTACTTAACAGCGAATACTTGAGAAATATTGCTAGCTGCAATAAAATATTTAAAAAGGATCATCCAGGTAAAAAGTGAATTTCAAGTTGTATCCTAACAGAGAACAATGCATTCCTCCTATACTCCTACTACTCGTAAATAATAATAATCCATGCCTATTCATATCGAAGAACATTTGTTTTTAGGGTTCCGTAGCCAAAATGGCAAAAAACGGAACCCTTATAGATTCGTCATGTCTGTCTGTCTGTCTGTCTGTCTGTCTGTCTGTCTGTCTGTCTGTCCGCCAGTCTGTCACAGCCACTTTTTTCCGAAACTATAAGTACTATACTATTGAAACTTGGTGAGGGGATGTATTCTGTGAACCGCAACAAGGTTTTCACACGAAAATAGAAAAAAAAATAAAAAAATGGGGGGTCCCCATAGTTAGAACTGAAACTGAAAATATTTTTTTTCATTGAACATATACGTGTGGGGTATCTATGAATAGGTCTTTAAAAATTATATTGAGGTTTCTAAGCTCATTTTTTTCTTAAGTGAATACTTTGCGTGACAGACTCTTCCAAAGTGGAAAAAAGTGTGTCCCCCCCCCTCTAACTTCTAAAGTAAGAGGATGATAAATCTGAAATAAATATATAATGTACATTACCATAAAAACTACCAACGAAAATTGGTTCGAACGAAATCTATCCAGTAGTTTTTTTAATACGTCAAAAATAGAATTTGTACGGAACCCTCAGTGCGGGAGTCCGACTCGCACTTGGCCAATTTTTTTACTTTACCACACCTTTATTACTTTTTTGTTAGTAGTGTGGTATTTTTTATTAGGGTTCCGTACCTCAAAAGGAAAAAACGGAACCCTTATAGGATCACTTTGTTGTCCGTCTGTCCGTCCGTCCGTCCGTCCGTCCGTCTGTCAAGACCCTTTTTCTCAGGGACGCGTGGAGGTATGAAGCTGAAATTTATATCAATTACTCAGGTCTACTGTCCCTTGAAGCTGTGAAAAAATCAAACTTCTAAGCCAACGCAATCAAAAGATACAGCCGTTTATGCCGCAAATTTTCGACACTTGCAAGGGAATCAAAACCTACAGGGTGCTTCCCGTGAACTCAGAATCTTGAAATTTGGTACGAAGCAACGTATAGCATAGATAAAGTAAAAATTACGAAAACCATAAATTTTTAGTTACTTCACATAATATATATTTTTTAAATAATTTTAAACTTACTACCCATTTCCTCATAAACGCGTAGAGGTATTTAATTGAAATTCATACCAAATACTCAGGTCTATAATACCTTTAAGCTGTAACAAAATCAAACTTCTATGTCAACGCAATCAAAAGAAACAGCAACTTAAGCTGCATATTTTGAAACTCGCAAGTACTCGCAAGGGAATCAAAACCTAAAGGGTACTTCCAATCGACCTAGAATCTTGAAATTTGGCATGAGGCAAGGTTTTATAGCACACATAAAGGAAAAATTCCGAAAACCTTACATTTTTAGTTACATTACAAAATATACATATATTTTTTTTTTAAATGTAAACTTATAAATTTTTTCCTCATGAACGCGTAGAGCTATCAAGTTGAAGTTCATATCAAATATACTTAGATCTGATTGCCTTTAACCCGTGAAAAAAAAAATCTAAGTCAACGCAAAAACGCAAAACTTTAAAGAGATCTTTGTCTTAAATTTATGCTCCTCCATCTTTCCCCATTGTAATGTTATGAATTTCATTTTGCAATAAAAATACCATAGTTATGACTCGATTGTTGTAATGAACGAACTTTGTAAACCTTGCAGGTTTGTACGGAACCCTCGGTGCGCGAGTCCGACTCGCACTTGGCCAGTTTTTATTTTTTTAGCATTCTGCATTCCGTTGAATAATGTTTTTTTAATATACTCGGTATAGATTCTCAATATATAGTAAAAACAAACAAACAACCACACCTCCATATTTGAAATACAACTATGCACTATCTACACATATATCTAGCCCAAAGATTCTGAAATTAACACAAACCATTCTAAGTATGTTAATGAAATAAACCGCTAAATCATTACAAAAAAGTGCTGTTTTGAAAATAGCAACATGTGACGCCACTTCTTACAATACCTATCTCAGTATTTCATACAATTTTGTCTACAGTTTTTGACCTTATTTAAAAGGAGTGAATATGACTAACTAGTCAACTAGCCTCTTCCGGTGACGGATGCGTATCGGAGATGTAGAGCTTACGCAATGGCCAAATTAAGTACTATTTATACACAAAATCAATATAATTGTGTACATTATTTTATTATGTATGTCGTTCGTATATTTTTTTTTATGAAAATAAAGTTGTGAAGGAGTTTTGACCAAAGCGAACGGATTGCGTATTTCATACCGCATGCGCGCTGCAAGCATGTATAAAGAGAATTCGACGTCAAAGCGCAACAACGCATTCAGTTTCTATTACGTAATACTTCGCTCCATTCATCTCATTGCATTCAACACATTATTTACTTCTTGGAATATAGAAAATCACGTGTTTAACATTTTTTCACAAGTTACAGCATTATTAAAAATATTTTTTTTTTAGTTTCTTTGGCCCAATTAACAAAAAAATCATTTCCTTTCTCCACAAATTAAATATACACCAATACTATGGATATCAGTAGTATATAATATTGTTTTCTTAAATTGTAATAATTTACTGTTTCCATGTTATATTTCGTATTTCACTTTTGTTGAAGAGCATTTATAATGTAGAGCCATTGCAATTTGATGTTTTTAAGGAACTTCATTCTCCTTATTCTTATCGGTTCTTATAGATACCTTCTTTCAAGGAGGTTTAGTCAAACTATGTACCTAGTATTCATGTAAATTTTAGATATCATGAAAAGTATAATGGGACATGGTTACACAGGAACATTTAACACATTTTGCCCAAAGTTTTGTAGCATTTGGGAATTCGTATTGTCATAATTTTCCCTATAATGACGTTGTAATTTGTTGTAGGATTTGTTTTGAACACAAGAAAATATATGTAACATCTTGACTTGACTACCCTAAAGATTTTTTTTTAATACTACCTACAGTAAAGGATGGTATAAGAAGCAAATTGCTCAACTACAGCAAATCGATTGCCATTGAATTTGCTAAGGCGAATTAGTGGTCCGCGAGGAAACCTATTATCGGCAACCGTTTGTCGGCAAACGGATCGTTTCGGTGATGAGTGACCTGTTTCAAGCTTCCGTTCCTTATCTTCTGACAATTTGTGAGTGTCAAACGTGGTGGCGAGATGTCGAAGTGGAGGCAACGTCGGCCTTAGGTATGCGAGGACGCAAGATGCGGCTGGCGTCGGGGGAGGGGCGCTCGGCATCTGAAGGTCGTCCGCATTCCTCGCGTCGCCGTCCGCAGCTACCGCGCTTACGTAGCGCCCCCCGCCCCGCGCCGCTGCGCCCGCGCCGCGCGCCGACCGGTCTGCCCCCGCCCCTCGCGCCTGACCGCCATCGCCATCACAAACTATCGCGCATTTACTAAAACAAAAAACATGTTCTTATGACTATCAAGAGCTGAGGAGCCGCAGAGGTACCGGATGGGATGAAATTTATTCGCGTCTAGTTTTTTAGAACCAGATCTTGTGGTTCTACATTCCAATAAACGTTTTATAATGGGTGCTCTACCTACCCGTACCTTGCCATTGGAGATCGTGTGGGCTACATTTAGCAGAAACGTGTCGAAATGAGCGAAGCTATTAAATAAATGAAGGTATATTCTAGCTGTAGCTAATCATTAACTTAATATTGAAAACACCCACCTAAATTTCGCATATGAATAAAAAACACATTAAGTAGGCAGACGTCTAAAAAGTTGCTTATTTTGTGATAGGTAATGAATAATTGGATAGAGACACAAGTCTAGATACAGGTGAACAATGTTCAGTTCGTGGTAGAAAACAAGTGAAATAATTTTAGGAACTATTATGAAGGTACCTAAGCGAAGGCAGCAGCAGGTAGCAAAAAGGAGATTGTGAACAAAAAAACATTAATGGAATGCGCAGATGGCGCAGATCCGACATTCCCGAGGCATGCAGCCGCTCAATAGGAAGATATTATAATGAACCTATAGGCGGATGTTGCTACTCTTCGACCGTGTTAATAATAAACAAACAAACACTCTTATTTAACGAATTAAATTAAAACAAAGTACTATTTAACGGCTCCGGTTCTTTCACGTTAAAAAAATATTTTTATTTTATTCTATAATAATGAAAAAACACTACCAAATAGAAATGTCTCTACATATGAGACGGGTACGTCCATCTCTTTGTAGCTAGGTATAACAACATTTAGTTACTACCACCAACAGACGTAGGCAGGCATCGCTAAACCTACCTGTAGCATTGAAAATAATAAACAGCCATCTAAACATCCCTATTTTTGGAAGAGATCGGATTGGGCCAATACGTACTGTTACGTTTATTGCTAAGATGTAAGATAATGACGTATAGATACTAGGTAGGTATCAGTTATTTCAATCCACAAATACACAAAAAAAATGAAAATAGGTAATTGCTAATTGATCTCAAATAACTTATTTTTCCAAATCAATCGAATTATTATTATGTACGATTCTTGCGTCACTAAACTCTAGATTAACCGTTTCTACGGAATCATTCAGTAGATACCTTACACAATTATGTAATTCTTAAAATGTCAAGTTCAAATTTATTTAGTCTGTAACTGGAAATTGCAAATTGTAGTCATCATGCTATTATTATTATTGCGTGTTATTGCAAAAAAATCAAAAAGTCTATTTAGGTGCTAATCTTACTTCATCTAATACAAAACAACAAAAATACCTTTTTTTGTAAATTAAGGCAGATCAGTTCTATGAATCCAAATAAAGCGAGGGTTAAGCCATAATGTAGCGTCACTTTTGACTTCCAACTTTTCATATATCAACTATTTCTTTTTCCAAAGTGAAAAAAATCGGCAGAACATACTCTAGTCAAGTTCAATCGTCGTGAAAACTTCATCTTCCTAGCGTTCATCCCGTTTTTGTGCTGGATCCGCTATGACCATGATCCAGGATTTGGCGAGTCTGGTTATTACAGAAAAATACGTCGTGTAAACGTTTTATTTTATTTTTTTATTAGCCATTAATATCCCACTGCTGGGCAAAAGCCTCCCCTATTTCCCGCCAAGTCTCCCTGCACTGCGCAACCTGTTGCCAGTTGCGTGTAAACTTATGGTTGTAAAAATAAAAATTGTTACTTACCCACGTATTTATTGTTCCAGAGCAAGTAACAGTGGTATCGAGATGCGACATGCGTGCTCTGTGTTCGGTTCGCGGGCCGCTGGGCGGAGAGCGGGCGCTTGGTGCGGGCGCGCGGCTCCTCTCCCTGCGCATGCCCGGACAACCCCAGCCGCTCCACTTCGTGGTCGAGGCGAAGGCGAGGGTCAAAGAGCTCAAGTCGCTGGCCAACGTGCACGCCCAACTGCAGGGCATGATCGATTTGGACCTGTTCGGATTGGCTGTTTTGCAAAGTAAGTCTAGAGCTATTGGTGGAAGTTATGTCATTCGCCTGCCCTGTTCCCAGTTTATCTGGGTTCGGCGAAATATGTAGACTTCTTCCATACAGACCAATCATACGTCATCGAGTCATCCATACCTCTTTTTCACACATGCCATCTTTCACACAATCTTTCCGTCCTTTTTTCGGTCTACCTCTTTTTTACCCTGGTGGAAGTGTCTTTCTGTACCTAAACCTAAAGTATTAACACGTTATTACATTAACAAGAAAATACTAATTTCACCATTGATGGAAGTTTCTTCTGTAAAGTAATGCCGTGTTAATACAAGAAAACCCTTTGTTCCCAACTAGTCACACTGAACCCTATTACACTGAACCAGTCACACAGTCCAAAGTCTCAAATCAATGAATAGCCCAAAGTAGAAGAGAGATCATTCGTCAACTTTGACCCTATATTTAGCAATTGGTTTCAACTGTAAGGATTACGACAATGCTTGTATAGAAAAACATTTTTATGTAACATAAACGTCACTAGATCAGAAACTCCAGTCCTCAACATATGCAATAACAATCTAAATGATCACGTGTGGAAATAAAGGAGCAACGATATACATTGTGAATATAAATTAGCATTGAAACAAAAATACATTGTGCAATCTATGTTGTATATGCAAACAGCGAACTAACATACGAGCACACCACAATAGTATGTCACATTCTAGTGCGCACGCCATGCAAATAATACAGTATCCTTGGACGTTATCTATTCACAGGCATATTTAGCTTTTGTGAATGTTCAAAACACACTGTTATAATCAGCAGACGACTCTTTTGTTTGTATAATTGCTCAAAGATAATATTATTTTTTTCAGATGGAGAGTACTTGTTTGTTGACTTAGAAAGCAAACTCTCAAAATATGCGCCAAAGAGTTGGAGATCGTCGCATACACATGTAAGTATAAAAACTGTCCAAGAGATATTTATAAAGATATGATTATAGTTGAAATGCGAATTTTAATTCTTTTCCCTTTCTTTGCAGGGACTAGATGCAAATGGCAAGCCACTCCTAGAACTACACCTAGTAGTTCAATTTCACGTGGAAAGCCCACTTCTATTGCATCATGAGATTGGACGCCATCTCTACTTCCTACAACTGAAGAACAATGTTCGGACGCGGGATGCCTTGCCGGCAGAAATACTGCTGCTTCTCACTGGTTTGGCATTACAAGCAGAATATGGGGACGCCGAGGATTATGAGGATAGAGATTACTTCAAGGTGGAAGAATATGCACCTTCGTCTCTTACTGGCGACTGGGTATCTGCGGCGATGCGTGCGTGTCATAGAGAACATCGCGGTCTCTCGAAAACAGATGCTGAAACGAGATTCATTCGGGAAGTTTGTCTCCTCCCTGATACGATCAATTCGCATCGGTATCGACTTAAACAAAACAAAAGTGAACCTGACCCTGGAACAGCGTGGTTACTCGTTACTGCAAAAGGAATCAAAATACTCCCAGACAACGGTCCGTTGTCAAACTTTATATGGAGTGCCATCGGGAAGTTAAGTTTTGATCGGAAGAAGTTCGAAATAAGAACGGAAGAAGGAAAGACCACTTTATATTCTTCTAGTGAGGAGAAGTGTAAATATTTATTCGCATTATGCAAGGAAACTCATCAATTTTCAATGAAGATAGCGCCAAAGCTAAACGAAATTTTGAGGAAAGAGGAAGAAGAACGAAAGACCTGCTTTGGATATTCAAAGTCACTTAATTTAAAATACAATCAAAATAAGAGTGAGCAAAGAATATCGGTAATTTCCACTACCAGCTCTAATACTACGTCTGGTATAGTGAGTGATAGAGTCCAATCCGAAGACGAACTTGAGATCATGATTGACTCCCCTCCTGCTCCTTCAACTGAAAGCTTAGCATTTGCACATTTGCTAGACTGTTCCAATTCCTATTTCATTCGCCATATACCACAAGAGAACGAACCACTTAGTACCACTTCGTCATTGCAAATACAGAAATCGAAAGGACGAACGAAGAAAAGTAAAGACGAAATTGAGAGTGGCCCTAGTAATAAAAATGAATCTTGCTCCTCTGATATTGCTCAAAGTTCTAATCAGTTAGAAGAAACCACTTCTTTACCTGACCAAAGCATTACTGAAAGCGACAGTCCTGTATCCAATAAATTGAAATGCACAGGATCACAGTGTTCTTCATCATGTAGTACAGTAATAATGGCGCGTGCTGGCCTTAGCACACTAAGTAGAGCTTCCAATGCTAGTAGTCTAGAACTCGGCTACAGTCATACTGCTCAAAATTCAATGATAAGTGACAACAGTACGGTTGGCATCGACGTTGAATACTCGCAGGATACAGCATCTGCGTTGTATGATGGCTTAGGTCAACCTGTTACAGTGGCTGCTTCAAGTGAGACAAGTGGCGTATACACAATGGGAAGTTCCGAACTTACTGCGAGATCCAAAATGGACACTCTGTCAGAAGACAGCAGGACAGATTACGGAAGTTCCCGATACGACAGTTACAAAATGTCTAAAGACAATGATCTAGCGGACTTTGATAGTGTTTCGTCTATATTAAAGAACAAATCTGAAAGAACTAGTCATACTACAAGTACATTGAGATTACAAGCGCCTTTAGCCAATTCAGACTGTGTTGACGGTACTACCAATTTTACAAATCAAGTTCACAATGACGATGATAATTTATTCAGGGAACGCACTAACTCTAATGTAAGTGCTACTTCGTTCCATGGTGACGGAAGCGATCCTACGGATAATAAGCACAACCTTCTTACGGCTAGTGAATTAAGTGATTTGATTGTTGGGAGAGGAGTTTATCCAAAAAGCCAGTCGGTGAGCGACACTTTGGATTCAGTGTCAGATTACGTCAGACTTCCTTTGCCATTCACAGGGGACAGTTATATCCAAGGCCACGAAGATACGGCCCCCTCTGACGACAACTACCCCAACAACATGTTCTTTGATCGGCCACCTACACCACCGACAAGGACAGATAGCCGCAAACACCTGAATCTATCTCTTCCAAACATTTTGGATATTGACGCTCCCGCGCCTATACGACCGACGTTTCCTGACAAACCTCCGCCTCCTTATGAATTCAATCACAAAACATTATCATCGTACACCCAAAGTCCAATGAAAGCTCCACCTGCTTACCCAGGTACGTCATCATCGTCTACAGCATCTTTGAAGCCAATTGCAGACAAAGAAGAAGTGGCAGCCAGGGTAGTTACTTCGAAACCTATGATAACAATTCTCAAGGCAGAAGCGGGCGAAGTAAACACGTCAAGCGAGAGGACTTTTGCTAGCCCTATGGTACTAGAACATAGGTTTCAAAAGTCCAAAAGGCACCAGGCGTCCAGCCGTAGAGCAGAGAGGTCTAAATTGGCGCAGGGAATTAGCAACAATCTGTCACCATCTAGAGAACCACATAGTGTCGATTCGAATGTACTCGTCGCTATGATGAAGCTGCCACCGCCACCGCCGCCACCTCGAAGAACGAGATTACCGCCTCCGCCGCCCGTCGCCCGCCTGCCCCCGCCGCCGCCGCCGCACAACCCCATGTTCCACCAGCAACTATACAGCGACGTTGATTACGTCTACTACCCGATGCAGGACCCAGCAATTTCCCAACAAAATTATCTCGATCACAAACTAACTGAGTCCCGCGTCTCCAACATGCACAAAACTAGTCTGCAGTACCGCAGCACACCGTACTTGTCAACGTCTCTATCCGCGTCATCCATGTACGGATCGATCCAGAATCTGTCGGACTCCTACATCCAACTCCCGGGTGCTCGGACCAGTTGGTACTCCTTGACGAGCAGAACGTCTCTCAGCAACCACTCCATCAATCTGGAAAGACCCCCAGTACCGACGCGAACGCCTGAGTTGGCGATGAGTTTCTCGAGGACAAAATCCGATGAAAACATATTGAACCCCAGAGAGCCGCCACCAGTCAAAATGAGACGCATGCCACCGCCCCCACCGCCGCCGTACGAACACAAAAAGAAGCTGCCCACATACCTCAAGGAAATTCCGCAAAACAAAAGTGTAGTTAGTAGTGACGTCAGTGTAAGCAAGACGAGAGACACAAACTGTGATTTAGATATCAAAACTTTACGGGAAAAGAGTAAAAATCTCGATCTGCCTCTTATTGCGGCACTGTGTAACGATAGGTCGTTGTTAAAACAAACTAAAGCTTTTGGTGCTCCAAAGTTAAACAAACAGACAGTTAGTGACTGTGAAAGTGAACGAAAGTGTGCAAAATCCGTACAAAACACCACCGACAGCTTAGATCATAAGAAACAAGAGAGTAGCGTGAGGAGAACGATAGGCTCACAAAAGAAAATATTAGTTAGAAATCCTACAGATAAACTTCCAGCTTTGCCTAATTCCGAGAACCACACGCCCCGGGCGATGTCCAACACTTATGTTATGCATCCGAGTGTAATTAAAGCTAAGAAAACACAACCAAGCTCATGACAGCACAGTAAATCTTTTAGCTAAATACTTGTGAATTCTTCCAGTGCTATGAGCTGTTGTCCACCGATATACATTATGTAAAAGACTGAATGCAGTATACAAATGCGTAATATTCCAATAATAACTGTATCGTCCGTAGATTTGAATCGTTAGATATGCCCTCAACATACTTCGACCCGCTGTGAAATTGGCGCTATAATATGAAGCGACAGTCCGTCAGCTTCTAATCGACACTGACAGCATGTTGCGGCACACTAAACGTACGTTATTTCAAACAAAACAATGCCACAGTTTTTTGGCGACGGGCTATATGTAACGGTTGAAATCTATGGTATCCATAAAACTTAAGTCAATTGAGCAGGCAAATTATTTAAATTGTAATAAATTTATTTACCTAAGTATAATCGACACATAATATATCATTTTCAACGACACTGTTGTTGTGATACTATGATACTTAATTGTGCGCATCACATTCCAATAGAATGCCGTCATGAAGTTAATTATTTAATCATTCCACATAATTCTTAGTCAATGTTGACTTTTAGCTAATTATAATTCATTCATAACCCAGCATTCGATAAACACGTTTTTTTATTCTCATTGAAACCTATAAATTAATCGAAATAGGATACTTATGTAAACACTACCAAATTGTTACTTACCTATTTAAATCAGCTGAGTTGTCATATGGACTAGCATTATATAAAATCTTCCATTTGCTGTCTACAGCAAACAACATATGGCCAACTTGTTTTTGCTTATAAATAATTTGAAATATAATACTCGCCAACTTGTTTATTATTAATGATAATACTGATTGTAAATCATAATAATAAAAAGTTTATCTGGAGTCATTGATTAGTGTTAGTAAAATCATTAACATAAATATCAACAACTATTTATTAATTCATAGCTATTCATAATGTGTACATAAAAATTATTACATACTAAGTACATAATTATTTGTTTCCAATGTGTACAAATGTATATATTCTGTAAATATAAGAAGTTTAAAAGATCTCGTTTTTTCTTTAAACCTAATCTTTGGAATCTTACAAGGAACTATTGCACATAAAACAAATCTTTCACAAAGACTTTCATGTCAAAAATAAATATTATACACATAGATACATACATTTGTTACAAATAGATAAAATATAAAAACATAACAAGTTTAACTAGGTAATTGTAAGCTTAACTACATGTTACATTTGGCATATTATTTGGTTATATGACAGGAAAAATAAACACTTTTCAACTAAGTAGTTTAAATATCTTAAGTACAGTACAATACTGATGCTGAGATTCAGAGAATGAGTATTAATTAGTACAACAGATATATTTACTTTTCCATTTTCAAGACAATCGCTGAATTTGGAGGAAACGTGACACTATCGAAATAAATAACTTGCCCAATTAGTGTCATATTAGTTCCCGCAACTACCGTCCCACCGTAAAACATGGATGACAAATCAGTTGTTATAGGTTGATTTCCTAAATTCCCGACAAACACGCAAGTATTCCTACGAGGATACCAACGTTCAATTACTACAAGGTTCTCAGCAGTTTTGCGTACATCAACATTTTTCAAAATATTATCATCCTTGTAAATTGCCCGCAAATATATCGTCGGAGTATCCAACCTTACTTCTGTGAACTTTTTGATAATATCCAAGAAGTTATACTTAGGTAATGTCGCTGATTCAGAATTCCAGGGTAAAATTACGTTATTTTCATTTTCACTGGGAAACTTCATAGGTATCAAATTGTGAATGTCTTTATGTTCGTGGAAATCTATTTCAACGCTATCATTAGCCAAACCAGATAAACCTATTTCATCCCCATAGAATATACTTATAGTACCAGGCAACGCAAACTCAAGTCCTATTAGGGCTAAAGTATTATTAATTTGTTTAGTAGATACTCTTTCACTTCCAATACTACCAATATTCCAATGAACCCATGGGTAGTGTGGTTTAGCCCAAAGAGTGCCTCCTATTACTGACTCTATATGTGATTTCAAATCATTAACACCATGATTCATATCCAAATGTACATCAATTAAATCTATTCGAGAAAGAATTACTTGAAGAGATTCGCCCTCAGCGGTTTTATAGGCTTTTTCACTAGCAATCAGTATTTTCCCACTACCTATAATATTCTTCCAAAACTGTAGAGATTTGCCAAAATTGACATCATTGACAAAATCTTCGAGATTCTTCAAATAAAATCCATCCACATTCTGATTTTGAGACCAAAATAGAAGAGCATTAGACGTGTCATCTAAAGAACCTCCTTTTGTGTAATTGGAGAGCATTTCTGGAGGAGGTAAAGAGGTTACAGGTAGATCAAGAATCAAGTGCATGTCACGACTGTGTACTGCAGTCACCAAATCAGTAAAATCTTTTGGAGTACCAATACTCCGAGCAACCTGCATTGAAGATGTAACATTGTAATAATGCACTGGATAATTTTCCGCTTTAAAGATGTAGTTGAGACGTATTGCAGACGCTCCCAATTCTTGAATATAATCAAGTTTCTTAATCAGGCCTTTCAAATCGCCTGTACCGTCATTGTTGGAATCTTTGAAACTGGCTGGAAATATTTCATAAAATACCTTTCCATGGTACCAAGGCAAATCCGGATTACACTCTCTCGGAATCGTTACAACCATAGCGATAATTGCCCCAATACATGCCACAAGTCCGGAGATTACTACCCACAGAGATACTTTGCGTATTACACCCCAGTTCCAATTTACGAAACCAGGTAATTTCCTGTTGCTCACATTTAAATTTCCGTTCAATTTGCTATCTTCGGTCTGAAAAGGACAGAAACAAAAATTAACTTTAAGGTAAGAATTTTCAACATTTTTGCACATAATAAACATTATTCTTTGTTTTATCAAAAAGGAATTGCCTAAAAAAATATAATGTAAATTAAGTACAATTATTAGCTGAAGCCCAAAAATATAAATTGATTATTCAAAACAGTATTAATATTATTCTGCAACGGCTTAACATTACAGCATATCATAATGTTGTCACTTATTCTAAACTACCAATTAAACCAAAACTCACCGGACCCAAAATGAGATCTCCATTCTTGCTTAATGTCTGGTAATCCAACATACTGATGTTATTAATCAACTGTGCGCTGACTGGATCTTGCACAACAGAATTAGAATCGGCTGAAGAGCTGGAGTCCCCTGCAGATGCATCTGGAAAACAATTTATTAATTTATTAATTAAATATAAGTTGAATGCAAGGGGTTGAAAGGTGATAAAAGATATTAGTTATTTTTCTTTCATTTTTAACTGTTGTTGACTACTGTCAATACAACCACTGTTGATCAATAGTGATTGCTCCTTGTGTTGCTACTTTAATATAATAAAATTAATTCCCTCGAACCCATACTGTTCATTCATTCATTGACAGGCCCGTTGGTCGAGTGGCTCGAGACCCTGGCTACAATTTTTTTTATTTTATTTATTTTATTTTGGCATCAAACAGTAGTTTACAGTAAAAGTTGTAAGCAAACAATATGTTTATAAAAAGACCTAATAGTGCCGAAAAAGTATACATACAAAAGTTTACATTTATTGAAGCTAACATGGTTGGACGCGAACAATTTAATTTAATTACAAAACCAAGGGTCGCGGGTTCGAATCCCGCTAGGGGCAAATGTTTGTGTGATGAACATCGGCATTTTGTACTCGAGTCATGGATGTTTATAAAAGTATTTAAGTATGTCTATCCGTTCCCTAGCTTCCATAGTACAAGCTTTGAGCTTAGTTTGGGGCTAGGCAATTGGTGTGTAAGTCCAAGGCATTTATTTATTTATTATTTATTTATTATTATTTATTATTATTCCTTTCATAAAGCCCTCTGATTCTAAAAATTATTAAAAAATATATAGACTAGAAATGAATAATTACTTAATTAATTTGCATCAAGAATCAAGCTAACCCTTCATCACATCCTATGATAAACAATTAAACTATTCACACCACACATAACAGATTACGTTAAGTGTACATGAAGTTAGAGGCTTGTTTTACAGGCAACTTTGCAGAAATGTTTTTATAACAACAAATTGCAATATGCATCTAAAATTTTATGAATATGTTACAATAGATGATGCCACATTGTGGAATAAGTACGTAATCTGCTCTTACCTGAATTTTGAGATGCTGCCATATTATTCTCATCGATGGTAAGAAAGGGACGTTCACTCATTTCTTCCGACAGCGGGTGTTTGAAATCCAACGGGGTAGGGCTAGGGGTAGTAGGAAGTAGGAGGCACGTTGAAGATTTAACCCCCCGCAAATAGTCCAAGGGTTCTATCTCAACGGACCCATTATTGTTACTATTCTCCGGGAGAGCATCCATGATCACAATTTAGCGAAAATCGGTTTTGTTATGACTTTTCTGTACGCGTTTTACACTTGACGAATTGTAATTAGTGTGGCCGATAACATCATGAAGACAAACCAATTGAGACAATTCTATTTCGGGAACATTTCAGCCAATTTACAAATTCCTTCAATGACAGAGGAGTGGAGTGGAAAATGTAAATAATGACATTTAGTGATGTTTGTTGTTAATCAACACATCAATTGATAGACAATCGATTTTTAGTATTTACCTTATTTCTACTTTCTATTGATTAATCTCAACATTAAACAACTTGTGATCATGCAGCACTACAGTTACTACTGCAATCAGTTAAAAGAAACGTTTCTTAATTAATTTTTGCGTCATTATTTTCCCAATGTTATTTTAACAATAGCATAATGATTTTTACGGTTCATAGTGATAGGCAGGAGCTTGCAGTGGCGATGGCAGCGAGGCATCAGCAGTCTGAAAAGCGAGCTGCCACGTACGAGCGAGACACATCATTATTCATTACGATTTAGGAAATGAACATTTTCTTAATGTGCTGGTAAATTATTATTATACCCATTAATTATTCCAGCAGATGATTTTTAATTTTATTAACAGAATAATATGTACTTCATTAATATTTTATTTACTGATCATAAACAGAATCATCATCATGACCACAAGTCAGTTGTTCTTTTCTGGATTTGAACAGTTTTGCAGAACACTGTTTTGTGCGAAGATTTTTTTGTAAGTGTTTAATAAATAAATAAATAAATAATAATAATCGATTGTGTGTTGACAACACTAGTATACATTGCGGTCCGAATCTAAAAACTTATTCTTGTTGGTCATACAAAACACCGTTGCTAACAAAAAAGATTCCGACAGATTATTATGTTTTCATTTAAAACGATAGAAAAGAGGCATTTGAATATGATTGTTGTATGGGGATGGCATCAAGACATTAATAAGAATTTGAGTTTTTTAGCGCAGTTAGACCACTGATTTCGGACTTACAAAGGAAAGGCTTAAAAAAAAGAATGTCAATAATGTCAATGTCACACTAAATTGTCAGATTTTTATTTTGATTCCTTTCCTTTCTTGTAGTTTCATTTAAAATTAAGTTAGTTATTAGACCAGTGACCTCGTTTTATCATTTATCTAAGTTACAGTTTTTAAAGATCCAAGTATTCTTAAGTGAAAATCTTCTTTTCAATATGTTAACTTCTAGCAAAATCATTACCAACAAGACCTTTGCCCTAAGATATTCTTCAAGATGCTACTCGAGTAAATACAGCGTTGCTGATGTCGATTACCAGTACATTCAACGGAGCAAAGTGCCGACAATGCATTTTCAGAAGTCTTTACCACGTTTGCCTATCCCTGAGCTATCAAAAACTGGTGAAAGGTATTTGAGCGCGTTGAAACCTCTTCTGACCAAAGATCAATTTGTGGAAGCGGAGCGCAACACTAGCGATCTCGTTTTGAACAGTGGGAAGATATTACAGGAAAAGCTGCTTTCCAAAGACAAAGCAAACAAACACACAAGCTACATATCTGATTACTGGTTTGATTTGTACTTGCGAGATCGGGCTGCCCTTCCTATCAACTACAATCCTCTGCTGGTTCATCAGAATGATGCAAAACCCGCATACAACAATCAGTTGATACGAGCCACAAATATGCTTATTAGTTCTGTAAGGTTCATGGCATCCTTAAGAGAACAGATCTTAGAACCAGAAGTATACCATATGAATCCTAAGAAGAGTAACACAGAAATGTTCAGAACGGTTACTAGACTTCTGCCAGAAGCAGTGTCTTGGTTTGTATAAAATGTTGAAAGTTTTAGAGCTTAATGTCATAGAATAATTCTTCAATCAAAAAGTACAAAAGCTTGAAAAGTATCCCAGCTTTTAAACATGAAATTTTGTAGTTATTAATATATTGTTGTTGTCAGTCAGCACACAACACTATGAAAATCTATATTAAGCTTTTGAAAAAGTGCAATGTCATTTGTTGAAAATTGTTTTGTTCAATATATTCTGATTCCATATTCAATGGCCAAAATATTTATGTACATTCATTATGTGCCTGTTGAAGATGCATGTGACTTAATGAAGGCTATTTAACACTATAATGAGCATACCTTAATATTTAAATAAAATATGCATGCAATCCATTAAATAAAAATTGACCATTTATGATATATTTTTTTTTATTAATAAAATACAGTAAAAAATATTTTGTTCTAGGTATGGTGCATATCTATTCAAAGCCTTTCCTTTAGATATGAGTCAGTTCCCTGGCCTGTTTGGGGCCACTCGTATCCCCAAGAAAGACAAAGATTTAATCTTTAGAGACCCAAAGAGCAAGCATGTTGTTGTACAGAGAAATGGACACTTTTATGTTTTTGATGTCTTAGATGCAAATGGTAAGTTTGATGATATTATTTTTTAATCTTAATCTTACGCTTTTGCGCAAATGATAAAAAAACAAGTTTCTCTTTCTTATTATTATGAAAATGATAATTATTTATTTATTTTATTTATTTATTTATTTATTTATTTGCACATGTAATCACAAAAATGGCCTTAACCTAATGATGACATGGACCCTGCTAGGGTATCGCAAATGATGAGGAACATGGCGTACTTTCTTACAGTAAATTACAACATTTAGGTTAAACAATCATACATATGTACTAATAGTTAATTCACACTATAATTCTACATTAAACAATATCAAAAAATAAAAATAAAACAGAACAGAAAATTAAACTTTAAACAATTTTACTTAAAACTACATAAATATATCACACTATTCACACTTTGCTTAAATTAAACATCTTTGTCCAAAATAAAATCTCTTACGGAATAATAACATTTATCTAACAATAATGTTTTTAATTGTTTTTTAAATAAATGTATTTTAGGTATTGACTTCAGAGTGGTGGGAATTTTATTGTAAATAATTATTGCTCTGTAATATGGGCTTTGTTTGTATATTTCGAGTTTTGGTTCTGGGAGAGCTAATTTATGTTTTCGGCAGATGCTTTTATTAAATTCAAAATAGGATATGTGTTCCTGAACAAATGTTGCTATTTCTAGAATGTAGATGCAAGGCAGTGTGAGGAATTTTAATATTAATATTAATTAAAAGCTCTTTCATTTATTACATGTTAGAGAGTATATAGTTTTTAAGATCCCCCTCTCATTTATTTCAGGAAACATTATATCCCCAGGAGAAATGCTAGGTAACCTTAGCCAAATAATTAATGACAACAGCACACAAGCTTCACATCCATTAGGTATTCTGACTTCTCAAAAACGTGATGTGTGGGCGGAACAGAGAGCCTACTTAGAGAGAACAGGCAACCAGCAAGCCTTGAGCAAAATAGACTCGGCCATATTCAATTTGGTCTTAGATAATGATGAATTATTGGACAACAAACACAAAGTCTTAGAACACTATCTTCACGGTGATGGTTTGAACAGGTAATTGTTATATTAAACAGGAAAGATATCTTCAATAATTTCTGATTTTTAATACACTTTATCTTTTTGCAAGGATGGAGAGAAGGTTTATATTTTTTCCAGGATAAATGCCAAACTTACTTCAGATGTTAGTAAGTAAAACTGTCTTTTATGAAATGCTAAGCAGTGTCATTTGTGAGTAGTTCTTAGAATTTCCTTTAGTGTTATAGATATTCATAAAACTAGATTTCCTCTTAGGGTGTTGTGTAAGTGCTAATCTACATTTGTATTTTTTGCCGTAAATGTTTCTTCTTACATGGTCAGCCTCAAGGGTGTAGACCTCCTTGAAATATTTGTGCCTATTCTCAATTCCTATTAGTAAATAATTCTTTAAAAAAAACAAAAGCAAGTGTCTCCCTCCATAAATGTATGCAATCAAGAAATAATTAGCAGGCCAGGTATTGTATATCTGTTCTTGATTTCAGATGGTTTGATAAGTCATTCAGTTTCATAGTAACTAAAGATGGTGTGTCCGGAATAAACTTCGAACATTCATGGGGAGATGGCGTTGCAGTTCTACGATTCTTCCAGGATTTATATAACGAAACTACCACTAAACCATTTGTACACCCTGATACAAAGCCCTTGGAAAGTAATAGGACTGTACAAAAATTAGGTAAGACCATGATGCTTTCTTATACTGATCGTATTGTATTCACCCTTATAATATTGACATATGCCTAAATACTATAGTAATGGCCATTGAAGATAGCTGCTAAAGTGCCAAGTACTTAACTTTTTGGCCCAAAAAATATATAATTATTCCGATCATTTGCAATTTGATACAGCCTAATCTAATAGCTTTTAGATTAGATAAGTTGCTTTGTTAATCCACTTGTCGACCTATTTATACCAGTCATCAAAATCAATAGATTGTTATTCAGAATGCATTTCGGAATTAATCCGTGATTATAATGATTACTACTTTATCATTTCAGAATTTCAAATAGACGATAAAGTGAAGCATTTCGTGGAGACAGCAAAGAAAGAATACAATGAATGGTGTGATTCCTTAAGCATAGATTACATTTTATACGAAGGTCTTAACAAAGAGGCATGCAAAAAATTTAAAGTCAGCCCTGATTTTATAATGCAGCTAAGTTTTCAGGTATTATATTATTGTGTTTGTATAAAAAACAGTTTTTCCACTAGTTGTTGAACAAAGCGTAATCTCTACTGACTACTATACCAATATGATAAATCTGAAGAGTTTGTTTGTTTGAACGCGCTATTCACAGGAACTACTGATTCTTGTATGTTGTTGGATAGTTCATTTGTCGAGGAAGGCTTTAAGCTATTGTACAACATTATGTATGCGAAAATCGAAAATCGATTTTCGCGTACATAATACTTGAAACAACACATTTTTTGCTGAAGCGACACAGAAACAGTAATTTGCAAAGGTCTTCCCAATGATGTATGAAACAATTGTTAGTTCGAAATAATACCCTCCTAACCGAATTCGGCCACGGCGGCCAATCTTACGATAAGCCAAGTACGCAGGATATATTATAGTGCACAAGCGCGTGCGCAAGCACAGGTGCACTCCCTATTCCCTCACTCTCATAATTCGGTGGGACAGCAGTCTGACACGACCGTAGAGAGATCAGGCGCAGGACCAACGGCTTAACGTGCTTTCCGAGGCACGGGGGTGTAATTACACCGCCAACTTCCAAACTCCGGACTGTATCTGTGTTATCATAACCGGAAAACATAGACACAATTTCATTGGTCCGGCCCGGGATTCGAACCCAGGACCTCCGGCGCGGCCGCCGCATTAAAGTGCGACACACTAGCCACTGCGCCACGGAGGCAGTTTGAAATAATTTATTAATGAATTACTATAAAATCGCAGGCAGCCTACCATCTTCTTTACGGGAACTACGTGGGAACGTACGAATCCTGCAGTACCTCCGCTTTCAAGCATGGCAGAACTGAGACCATGAGGCCGTGTACTGAAAAAACTAGGGTAATTAATTAATAATTATTTTGTACTCTCTGTCAGATCACTATAAACTTATAGCATATAGTTCTTAGGAACTCCTAAGAGTGGTTCGAGACATTGTCATTTATTTACATTAGGCCTGTGGAAAAAGGCAATGAAATATATTTTGTAAAATAAGGTCCCTTAAAATAAGAGTTGAACTTGTCCATAAAGGAAATAAAACCCTTACAATTTTTTTTGGTCTTAAACAAAATACGGTTGAAATTACTTTTTCTTTACTATTTAAAATTCCCATCCTTGAAAATACAATGAATATGTTGAATATTTTAAAAACAATCAATAACTAATTTTACATTAATGTTAACTAAACTAAACAACATCAATGACTCCAATCCATTTTTAGATGTTCTGTGACAACCTGCACATGAACAAATCGTCAAAAGACGAGCTCCGAGCACTCATGCAAGAATGTTCTAGCAATCATTCTGAGCTAGTCAAGGAAGCAGCTATGGGCCAAGGTTTCGATCGTCACATGTTTGCATTGAGGAAGATTGCCGAGGACAACAATCTGCCCGTTCCGAAGTTGTTCAGCTCGTATGAGTATAGTTACTTGAATAAGTCGATTCTGAGCACAAGCACGTTGTCGGCTCCCAGTGTTATGGCTGGCGGGTTTGGACCCGTTGTTAAAGAAGGATTTGGGATTGGGTATGTATCTTTTTTTTTATTTCCTTGACCTAACATTGTCAAACTTTGCTTGAGGCAAGCTTCTTAATCTATCAATGTGTCTATCTATTTTCCAGCATCCGTAGTCCTTGGCCTATTTATGAAATAAATAAATATCTCTGGACATTATTCACACAGCGCAATCTAGCCCCAAACTAAGCATTAGCTTCTGCTATGGGTGCCAGACAATGGATAAACAATAATTATATACTTTTTTTTTGTAAATATGTACATACATATGATACATAGAAACACCCAGACCGATACAAAATGACATGATTATGCACACAAATGTTTGTACCGTGCGGGGATCGAACTACGACTACTAATCACTTTTGAGATGAGAATGATGACATAAAAATTAAAATGATATCCTGAAACAAATAGTAGGGGCCATACCATTTTTCTTACGATAGAATGCCTAATGGTATCTTAAAGATCAATTTAAAAATAAAATGTTCCTATTTTGTAAATAATATTATTTTTTTGTTACAGATACTCAGCTTTTCCGGACAAATTAGGTGCTGCAGTGACAAGTTATAAGCCCTACAACGATAGTTCTAAGTTTATCGAGGCGCTACATAAATCATTCCTAGACATTACGAAAATATTGTCTAATTGATAAGAGTATTTATTTCTTAATTTAAAATATATTTTATTTATTATTGGTATTTACATAATTGAAGTAAGTTTAGCGTTTTATCGCTTCAAATTATGAGGTCCATTCCAAATATGTAATTGATTATTTTCTAATAGATTTGCTTATTAATAAATGCGACGAATACGTACGGTGTAGGTAGATCAATGGATTTATAAGCTAGCTAGTGCAAGGTATAAATACCGAATTTATAATACTGTTTGTGCCTTGAGTAAAATGCAAATATGTGTAGGTACTGTTATGCTTAATGACTTTGATCATTGGTTTAAATACTATTTTATTATTTAATAGCCATATTAAGATTATTTTTGTAAGATGTAAATGAAAAACAAAAACAAGCTAAAATTTGGAATAGGTATTGGGATATGTACTTATATTTCTTATCGGATGCCAGATAACAATAACGTATTACCAAGAGATCAAGGTCTATAGTTCATTGTTAAAAAATGCAAATAATGTGACAAAGAGCTTGTTTCACCAAGTCAATACGCGAAAATACCTATGTAATAGTGCATTCAAGTTGCTATTTCACACAATTGAATATACCTTATGTTATAATATGCCCCGTCCAATACATGAATTGTATAAATGATAAATACTAAGGAAAGTAAATTATGTATAAATATATGATATAACTATTTTAAGAGATCATTTTGTAAAGAGCACTGAATGAAATCTATTTGTTAAAGTTTTTTGAAATTTTATACTGTTGGATGCTATTTATTCATCTGAATGTGAAGTGGTAATAATAAAAATATGTTATTTTGTCAATCATTCTTATTTCATCATTTTATTATACAGACATGTTCATGCACACAATAACTGTCCCTTGCGGGGATCGAACCCGCGACGAAACAACTCTTGGTCTCATAGGAGTCATTTAGTGCACACTCCTGCACAGTCGGCATCAAAAACGTATGACAAGGGTCGAATGTTCACTAAAATTAAAATTAATGAGGTGTTTCGATTTCTGTTAAATCATCATAACTAAGCCTATAAAAGACGACGACATTAAATATGATAACATCCAAGGCGACCGGTCACTGTCCCTAATATTCTCACCTAAACTACTCTTTTAATTAAGATTCTACTGCTTATAATTGACTACTATTACTGTAGCTAATATTCTGCTTCTAGATATTTTTGTGCCCCATACCATCTCTATCCTCTATAAGAATGAATCTCCTCTACGCTGGCATTACCTTTACAAAAACAGCGCTCAGCGCTTTATGCTTTTGTTCAACGACGACTGTTATCGATTTTCCCATGTCCATCTCCCGAAGAGAGTTCATAGCCCGCCCGAGCCCAATGCAACTACCTACATTTTAATGAATCTCGATTAGTTTTTAGGTATTCCTTTTAGTAATCTATTGTGTTATAGTTAAAAATTAAATGAGGTCTTGATTTAAGACATCTACAAACAACCGATATTTTTGAACAGATCCTTGTTGGCAATAATTTATTGCAATATAATTTATAGAAACAATGGCAAAAGCCCATTTTGCCGTCTCTCCTCATTGTAAGGTATTTGTATCGTGTTTTTCAACATGAAATCCAGTCTATGAATATAGGCCCTATGTACCTACAATTTGAGTACCACACCTTTTACATAGTGTGTAGTTTGGTGAGTCTTATTTTTAAGGACTTATGGGCTATATTACATTAATTTGATAAAACTTATCTTTGTACTACTGAATACAACCAACTTCTGTCTACGCAGAAGCAACAGCGTTCCATTCTACGGCTCTACGCATTTCCAAATATTTTTTTACCGTCTTGATTGAACATATTTAGATTACTGGAAGTGTAGTTACTTAATAAATATTAGAATGAAATTAAAATATTATTATCTTTACAAGCCTGTTACTTAAACAGTTATGTTTAGAAATTCGTGTTTCGAGCAAAGCAAAACTTGAAAAGGAATGGCGGTTATGACATTCTTCCACTGTGTGTTGCACAAATGTCAAAGTTCATCGTAGAATTCTTCGTTCGTGGATCGTGTTGGTTTTGTGTTGTGATGGAATAATGGAATTATGGAGTGATATTTAGATTAACTATGATTGTTGTAGGAATGTGAAGCTGCTGCTTAAGGTAAAATTATACTTAGTTTTGTACGTAAGGTTACAGTCTATATTGGATGTCCTGTAAGGTTTCCCAAACTATGCACAAATTTATCGACCAGATCTAACGACGAAAATATATTGCTATTATTTTCATTGATTGTTTAAGTAAATGAAAAAATGAACTCGTAGGACATTATTTCTAGCATGTAATATTTTTGTATCTTTCCTATTCTTACGCATTTCAGTTCATGTTTATTTACCATTAATCCAATATTTATAATAAAGCACGGCGGTTATTAAAATCGAAATTAGGGCAACTAATTAATAGTATGTATGGTTTCCAAACTAATATTACGACTAATTTGTCAAAAATTTAAAATATAGAACAAGTAGGCATAAGTAAGCATGTTTTAACCCTGATTGAGTTTTTCAATTGTAAATTTTTGATGAGGTTAAATAACAAAATAATTATCCCTTATTTTCATCAGCTCTCTAACAATGTAGGTAATAAAATTAGAGATAAGCTTGTTTAATAATTTTATAACATTAGAACGGAGTGGACCTATTTTCACAAACAATAAATATTTTTATAGCAAACCATACATGCAGTGTTGAATTAGTATCATATTTTCTGAGCTGAATTTTGGATTGTGGTAGCTAAAAATATTTGGAATGGTTAATATTTTGAATTTAAGAAAAATATTGACCCACAAGGTCAGACATTATTTGACTATGTAAATAATTAATTTTACATTTTTTAGGTATATACAGAAAGTAGTTATTTTATCCTTTCTGCAATGTTCCACTCATATGTATATTTTACTACCATATGAAGATAGTGTTATATTGAAAGAAAAAAAGAATATGTCATGCATCACATAAAATGTATTTAGTTATCTGATGCATGATATTATAAAAATAACCTTTTCAGTCAGACACAAGTATAACTTTCATATTAATGTTTGGAATGTGTAATAAACAAATTTTCTTGTGTATTGAGATATTCAATTGGATCATTGCCAATAATGTTTAATTAAAAAACAGCATTGAGATTTAGGAATCTACAAAAATAGTTTTTACTGAGTAAAAAGTGTTTCTTTGGCTTCAGATCAACGTAAGAGATTTTTGTACTCCCTACTGATATTGACTGCTATCAATAAATTGTTAAGTCTTTTTGCAATTAGCTATTACCTTTTTATTTCATTTAAATATGAGAGACAGATAATGTTTGTACAGACACCATATTCTACTGAATATGGTGTCTCTACAAACATTATCTGACAGTATAATAAATCAGTATTATTAGCCTTAAATAATGGCATTATTTAAAGCTAAATATTGATTTATGACTAAGTGGTCATTGTCCAGGTTCTGGGACCTGGGCCCTACGTTTATCAAACAAGAGGTTTAAAGGCCCATGTGCCATCAGGCCCCTAATAGGTAAAAGAAGGCCCTGATGGTTATTATTATTTATTGTAATGTTGCCTGAATAAAATTAAAATATTAAAAAAGTTAATTTTGTTTGTTTCAGAATGGTCCATTGAAGCAAACAAGATGCTGATTAAGGAGTACAGGATACCTCTACCGTTAACGGTAGAGGAATACCGCATCGCACAGTTGTACATGATCGCTAAGAAGAGCAGAGAAGAGAGCTCTGGTGAAGGTAGTGGCGTGGAAATCTTAGTCAACGAACCTTATGAGGATGGCCCGGGTGGCAAAGGTCAGTACACTCAAAAAATATATCATGTCGGTAGCCATCTGCCTGGATGGTTCAAAAGTCTTCTCCCAAAGTCAGCCTTAACAGTTTCTGAAGAAGCATGGAATGCGTATCCTTATACCAAAACCAGATACACATGTCCATTTGTTGAAAAGTTTTCTTTGGAAATAGAAACTTACTACTTTGCTGATAATGGTCACCAAGAAAATGTTTTTAAAATGTCCGGAAGTGATTTAAAAAATAGAACTGTGGATGTAATTGATGTTGTCAAAGACCAACTGTATGGAGCCGACTATGTAAGAGAAGAAGATCCTACATTGTTTGTATCACAAAAATGTAATAGAGGTCCACTGACTGAATCATGGTTAGAAGATTACTGGAAGGAAGTGCAGGGAAAAACTCAACCTTTACCAAATGGAAAATCTCTCATGTGTGCCTATAAATTATGCAAAGTTGAATTTCGGTATTGGGGAATGCAAACCAAATTGGAAAAATTCATTCATGATGTTGCTTTAAGAAAAACAATGTTGCGAGCTCATAGACAAGCATGGGCTTGGCAAGATGAATGGCATGGATTAACAATGGAAGATATTCGTGAAATTGAACGCCAGACGCAACTTGCATTGCAGAAGAAGATGGCAGGAGACACAAGTGATGAGCAAGATCTCTCTGAGGAAAATTCAAAATCCCTTGCTGCCACAATGAGCAGCTTAGAGAAAAATGAAGACATTCCTACTCCAATAGCTCCAAAAAAGAATACGGAAATAAAAATTCAAACACATTTATCTCCTGAAGGAACTCCACCATCAGATCACAAAAATTCATCAAAAACTACTTTAAGGTCATCATCTTCCGGATCAATTAAAAGCTTACAACAACAGGTAGCAAATTGGCGTATGGAGACGATTGTCAGGGAATCTGAAACTGAGACAGGATCCGAAGATGAGTTTTACGACTGTGAATCAAGTTTCAACAAGTGGTCTTCAATGTGTTCGTTGGATGAAGCCGACATTGATATATCTCCAGGGCAAGGTGACCAAGCTCAGGATGATAGCATATTCAATCCAACATTCCTGAAGCGAGTGACGTCAGAGAGAGGCTCTCGAAGAATGGTAACGTTACATAGTCATCAAAGCATCGATGGTTGTCCCGAGACTCCAGTTCATAGTGCCTGTCCAATAACTGTTCTCATACTCGTGTTTCACGCTGGAAGTGTACTAGACGCTAATGTGGACATGACGGCCAAAAAATCAGACGTAACAACTTTTAAAGGTGCTTTCGAGTCAGTGATGCGCCAACATTATCCAACATTAGTAGGTCATATAAGCATCAAATTAGTGTCATGTCCATCCGTGTGCACAGATGCACTTGGTGTTCTTTCTACCTTAAGTCCTTATAGTTTTGACTGTTCACCATCTACAGTTGAAACACCTTCCTTAACAAATGATCTCATACCCATTGGTGCTATACCTTTAATAGCAACATCATCTCCGGATTATGTGGACTCGGTCACGAAAACAATCAGTTGTGCCAACGCAGTATACCATGAGTTCATTAAATCAGATGATGGTAAAGGATTTAATGGTCAAGTTTGTATTGTCGGTGATAGTATGGGTTCAGTTTTGGCCTATGACGCACTTTGTCGTACTTTGCAATACCAATCTCGACATGATAGTGAAAATAGTATTTTAGATACAGAGATCACAATACCAAATGACCCTACAGAAAATTACCTAAATAAATCACATTTGCAAGCCCCAACTCCGAGACGACGGTCGTCATCTACGAGCGAAAACCAGGTTAAATTGGAATTTGAAGTCAACGACTTTTTTACCTTTGGTAGTCCACTATCTTTAATTTTAGCTTCTAGAAAAATCTCTGATGATAAATACCGTGATATTGTTAAACCGCCTGTTCAACAAGTTTTTAACTTGTTTCATCCTACAGACCCTGTTGCTGCCAGGATGGAACCTCTATTGTCTGCAAGGTTCACAAACTTACCGCCTATTAATGTAGCAAGATACGCTAAATATCCTCTTGGGAATGGTCAGCCATACCATTTGATGGAATTGATACAAAGTCATCCTCAATTATTCGGAGATCATTTGCAAATGCCTCCTACACCTGTTCTAAGGAGATTGTCTGAAGCTTCCGTTCAAAGTACCGTTAGTGGTTTGGTGGATAATATTCCCTTAATAACAATGAATGCATTGCAGCAAAAATGGTGGGGCTCCAAACGCCTCGACTATGCCTTGTATTGTCCCGAAGGGTTAGCAAACTTTCCAACTAATGCCTTACCACATTTGTTCCACGCTAGTTACTGGGAGAGTTCTGACGTGATAGCTTTTATACTAAGGCAAATAGGCCACTTTGATTTAGCTCTCTACAATCATTCTGACGATAAAGAATGCACATTATTTAAGCCTGATCAAGAACGAGAGAAGTGGATGAGAAAGAGGACATCTGTTAAATTGAAAAATGTTGCTGCTAACCATCGGGCAAACGACGTTATAGTCAAAGAGGGTAATCCTCAAACATTTACTGCTAGATTCATGTACGGACCTCTGGATATGATCAATTTAACGGGGGAGAAAGTTGATATTTATATGATGAAAGACCCTCCTGCGGGTGAGTGGTCTGTTTTATCGACCGTTGTAACTGATAAAACTGGAAGAATTTCGTACACTATTCCAGAGAAGCAAAGTGTCGCATGTGGTATATACCCTGTCAGAGTGGTAGTTAGAGGCGATCACACGAGTTGCAATTTCCATTTGGCTGTTGTGCCTCCGCAAACGGAATGCATAGTCTTTAGTATTGACGGATCTTTCACTGCCAGTGTCTCGGTAACTGGACGCGATCCCAAAGTGCGAGCTGGGGCTGTCGATGTCGTGCGTTTTTGGCAAGATTTGGGATACCTAATACTCTACATAACTGGACGGCCGGATATGCAACAGCGGAAAGTTGTGTCGTGGTTGGCGGAGCACAACTTTCCTCACGGGCTCGTATTTTTCTCAGATGGATTTTCCACTGATCCACTGGGTCACAAAGCGGCTCATTTGAACAGTCTGATTCATGATCAAGGCGTCATTTTGCACGCGGCTTATGGGTCTGGGAAAGATATAACGGTGTACAATAACTGTGGGTTGACTCCGAAGCAGGTTTACGCTGTGGGTCGGATCAGTAAGAAGTACAGTAATTTGGCGACTACTTTGACCGATGGGTACGCTTCTCACTTGGCTGACCTGAAGCAGCCCGGGGCAGTGAGGGCCGCGCGCGGCAACGCTCGTCTGCTCGTCCCGCGGCGACTCTTAGCGCCCGTCAGCATTCCTTCGACCTCACGCAATCGTCGTTAATGTGATAATTTCCATTGTGCTTTAAATATCTCAAACGCTTTTTTCGATAATATTGTAGTAACAAGGTGGAAGATAAATTATCTATTATTATTATTGTACTGACAGTATTTTTAATTCATTTATTCTTTGCATAAAATGTTTGTGCATTAAAAAAGTATAGTTCAGGTATCACTGATGTGATATGTGTAAGTGGACAGTATCTTTTGAACAAACTACTACATATTATTCTATTCAGCAAAATAGATTCTAGACAGAACATTCCTATGCTTTGTATACCCTAGAAGGACATAGAGTTGTATCGGTGAAATGGTGTTAATATTTACAGACACAATTACGAAGTACGTACGAAGATAAAACTTCAACAACTTCATTCGATATCTTGATCTTCCAATACAAATATTATTTGATTAACATTTATTTGCAACATAAAGGAACTATATATTTAATTCCGTATTTCACGTTTCGTTTTTACATAAATCCTATGACTAGGAACTGTAAAAGATTCTAAAAAAATACTTAATACTATCACTTACACAGAAGATTAAGAGTGTGTGCATGAAATACTATTTAAAAAAAATCGCCAAACCTTCGATATCTATTTTAAAATTTATAAATATAAATGATCCCGCGTGTTCTTCGTAAACGTTTAAAATGATATGCAAGTATCTTTTGTCTAGCTTAACAACGTTAAAACCAGGTTGTTATAATTGATGATGTGGCAAGAACTGCTAAACATCAATTTAATTGTATAGTCACTATGTACCTAACTAATTATAAAGAATAAATACATTTAAAAGTCCTTTTAACATGACATGCTCTTTCAGCATATAACTCTAAGTATTATATGTATTTACCGATGTCTCATCACTTCCATAGAAGTTTTATTTATATTTGCGATATATCATATTTGTTATGTAAATATTATTATACTATATGATCAAGTTGGAGGTAAGGAAATCTCTTTATATTTAGTTTAAATATAAGCAAACATAACATGGAAGTTACTGTTACATTATGTGGAGACGCATGTAATGTGCCCTGTATGGCATAAGCCATAAATAGATAGTACCTATATATTTTTTTCAATTTGACAGTTATTTGAAACCCTGACTAATATTCGTTAAAAATTAAATGACCACAAGCGCGTAAGCGATGTGGTTTTGCGGTCGCTTAATCGGTTAATTAACTTTAATAGAGCTTTACTTGTTCAGTCATTAGTCTTAATGCGTTTTACCAATTGATGGATGCGGCGTCACAAGTACCTATGTAATAAATTAAACTGGGCTTGGCCACATTTCGCAATCAAATTAGAAAACCATTATAATTAGTAATACTAGATTTTAGTAAAGTTATGACGAAAGTATCAACATTAGTACATTTACTTGTTCAGTCATTAGTCTTAATGCCTTTTACCAATTGATGGATGCGGCGTCACAAGTACCTATGTAATAAATTAAACTGGGCTTGGCCACATTTCGCAATCAAATTAGAAAACCATTATAATTAGTAATACAAGATTTTAGTAAAGTTATGACGAAAGTATCAACATTAGTACATGATTTAAAAGAAACACACAAAGTACAATGGTTCAATAAATTAAAGGGCAGTTATTGCAAAATAAGTACCGGATATTTCTGATAATAGGAACGAAAGAATAGCAATAAAATCAATACTGAACAAGATGTGTAGCTGTACTAAATTAGAATAGGTAACACACATCTATAGTGTCCGTCTATTATGTCAGGAGGTCACCTACTTATTACGTTTACTACGGATGCCGCAGATATGCATAAGCTATTTTAATAACATTGTCGGACATGTTTTTTTCTATTATATGCACGGATTGTATTCTATTGGCACTCTAATAATACTTGACGAAATTGTAATTTAGCAATAAAATTGTTATTTTTGTTCTTTTTCCCTACTGCTATGGGGCTGAAATATTATACGATAGTCAGTAGGGTAAAATCTGACTACAGATCCCAGTATTTCGGATATCTAAAATTCAAAGTTTAAGAAACATACTACATACTTATCTTTATAGGTATCAAGTAAATTGACGAACCTTAACTGGTGATGGTAAATCGTGTGATGGGACTATTTACTTAAATATTCGGTGTATATTGAAACGGTGTATTTTACTTATTTGCACGGGTACTGGGCACTGCATGAGAATTTTATTTTTGGAACATTTATTCCGCATTTAGTACAAACTGTAGTCAAGAATTAAACAAATGTAAAATAATGATCTTTTAACCATATTCCGAATGTCTTAATACAAGTATTATGATATTAATTTTATTAAAAAGATAAGTTAAAGATTTTCTTTTCAATCCCCGAGAGGAAAGTCAAATATTTTGAACTTAAATTGTGATCTACGTGTATAATCCAATACGCTGGATATGGAGATTACGTAATCGTGAATTGCAACATTTTGAGGCATAGTACAGACACGCAATTTAAATTACAACATGACACTACCGAAAAGAAATATTGTTCGAATTATTGCAAGAAAACAACCAAGAAAGATGTTTTCGTAGAAGTAGTGAATCTAGATGTCGTAAATAGTATTTTATTTATTTCTTTAAGTTGTTAAATTAATGAGTGGTTCTTGTATGTCGTAGTTCTAATGGCTAGATTATTAGCCATGTAGTCAATATAGTATGAGCTGCGATGTCCTAGTATGCTACCGAACGTAGTAAAGATGGATTAGTCTAGAATTCTAGATAATCATGGATGGAACTCCATCGCTTGGCGATTCAAACAGTCTTTCGAGTCAATAATGGCATTGTTATAGTGAAAATCTCTAATAAATTGTTATTAATGTATTGAAGAAATCAAAATAATATATTTTATTTAACCAATCGGTGTATTTAAAAATATATTCATTAACTTATATTTACGAAATTGAGAATGTTATATTTTAAAAATCCCTTTATTTTATTGATATATTTTTATCTAACCAATTCTAAATTATTGTAATCGATAAAGAATACTATTATTGTATGATGAATTAATCTTACCAATAATTTCATATTAAAATACTTATTACCAGTCCTGATACTACTTTAGTCTTGGTAAGTTAAGATTGTAATAATTACCGAGTCAAAATGATAATTTTTAATTGTCGTCATACATTTATAATATTTAAAACCTATGTAATATTGTTATACATAATAAACACAAATATAACAGATGAATAATTATAAGTTCTTGATGAATGTATATTGGTGTAATATAGATATTGAATTGAATAGTCTTAATACATTCCTGTTTCTGAAATGTTTCTATTGTTATTTATAACTAAACTTTTAAAAACATTTTGAACATTGTTTAACTAGGATACCTATCTTATAATGAAATACGTAGTAGTATATATTATTGTATAGTATTTTGCTTTAAAATCGTACAGAGGTTTTAGGCATTGACATTAAAATTTTATTAAGTACTTAAACAATACATACATAGATCATTCTTTATTGTGCCAATATGGCTGCCAATCTATGTTAAATGGACTTTGCCATTATATTTATATCTAAGTAATTTATCTTTTTGTCTTTGTCTTTCATATTAAACGCGATTCAAGTTAATTATACAAGAACAAAACTGTTTTGGTGTCATGTGTTTGACACTTAAGTTTTACGGTGGCGAAGGATATTCTAAAAGTAGGTAAAGATTGGAGCTTTCATAAACAAATAAAATTACAAATTAGTTTTTTTTTCTCTGAAGTTCTGGCAGTACAGGTAACTTAAACGGAAGGTAATTTATCCACAGATGATTTGGGCATAAATCTTAGCGCTATCTGTTTTCCTGTCCTGTTTTCAGAAATAAATGTAAATAGCACCTATGAAAACTCACTTTTAATGCCCTTTAATAATAAGGGTATAAAGTAACTCTTTATTACGCACAATGGCCCACATTGGAGGTTAAGTGCGTATAATTCCCCGGTCATCTAAACCTAATGCCCTTCAGCAGTGGGGAACAT
Organism: Nomophila noctuella; assembly: GCA_958496325.1. Classification (NCBI taxonomy): domain Eukaryota; kingdom Metazoa; phylum Arthropoda; class Insecta; order Lepidoptera; family Crambidae; genus Nomophila; species Nomophila noctuella. The sequence goes on along the minus strand of OY292490.1, from coordinate 9,184,778 downwards.
TACAAATGGCTTAAGCGAAGCATACATTTCCTTCATACTTTTACAAGGATCACAATACGTGCGATGTAATGGAATGTCTGATACAGGGGCGTAGCTACCGCCGTATCTGCCGTATCAATTATACGGGGCCCCCGAGGCACGGGGGCCCCCAACTCGCGAAAACAAAAATTAATAAAAACTTCCCAAATTATATATTTTTTCTATTGAGATAAAATTACCTTTCCTAAGGGCCCCAAACAATTTTTTATACGGGGCCCGGCTAAGGCACGCTACGCCTCTGGTCTGATACAATAATTCGCGAATCAATATGTAATACCCGGTCATTGTTCGGTTAGAGATAATGTTTACGTCTATTGGATATACGGCAGCCTGTAAACAGCCCATTGTTTGGCTTCGCGCGAGGTCGGCTCCACAGTCCTCATCATCTAAATATAGATGCCAGGTGCTTTTATGAACCTGCCGCCCGTTCGGGACCGTATGCATGATCTCTCAAAGCTTTATTTACAGTGACTGAAGGCAATTTATTGTGTATCTTGTAACAATCACGTGAAACGCGTTATTTGATTTTTTTTAACATAAAATATTTACACGATGAAACATAAACTTCATTGCGTGAAGAGCAGGTTTGTCTGACTGAAAGCATGAAAATAGAAAACTTGTTGATCTATTAAAATTTGAATAGCTACTCTTCTTAATTTAACTATACCTTTACTTCCAATTTAAAACCAGTTTCTACAGTGAACAAACATGATTCGAGTCCATTTTATAAGCCAGTTCCTTCCGTGCTTTGCCATAAAAATGAAGGTAGGAACTTTCGTTCGCGTTACCATTTGTTGCAGAATATGCACAGACCTAGATTTAGGCCAATAACCTGAAGAGATTATAATTTATAGAGCTGTTTTATGTAAGTTATAATGTTCTAGCGTGGATTATTGTGGACACAGTGGGCATAATCAACACCATCATTCGTGCTCGCGATTTAGAACGATAGACTAACAGTATCACGATGAAATTGAAAACAAAACACTATCACATACAAGACCATATTATTTTTATTATTATTCAGAATGCACTCATTGTGTCCACAATGTTTGTAAGGGCTGGGCTGGATCCACACTTGATCATTATTATTTACAGTTGTATGTGTGTATAGTTACCTAGATGGATTTTAATTTTGTTGGTAGTAGGTACGTGTTGTTTAATAAATTTAATGATCCATTAATGAATGAACTGAATTAACTCACGTTATGATAATTATATTGAAGTAAAAGTGTCCATATATGGTAGAAGTGCATAAAGGTGTACAGTCATGAGCACCAACAAGATATGTAGGAACACATCGACTCTTATAATATGAAAGCAGTAAAGTTCATATTTGAATGTGTTTGTTTGTATACATGTTTGTGCTCATGACTGTACCTACCAAGACTCCACAAAATACCTACTATTTGACGACATTGAATCTGTAGTTTGGTCGTTAAGCCTTGTAACAAACTGTATTGGACAATCTATTCCTTGTATAAGGTTCTTTACTTACATTTTTATAATTTCTTGTTTGTATAATATTGAAAATGTTTATTACTAATTTAACCATGATATAAATTTTTTTTGCCACATACTTCGTTACTTAGGGAAAGCAATAAATGTCGTACTTATTAATTATAATTTATATTTCGTATCGGATGTGGCTTTACCTACATGTGAAGTTGTGTCGTAGTTGTGATTTAATTTGTAGTTGGCTGTTTCAACAGTTAGATAAAGTGAACCTTGTTTGATCCTGAAATTTTGTATTGTTTTTCAGTATTTCATTTAAATGTAATAGTAAAAGTTTTAATGTATTAGGCTTTCAATTCATTCTCCACTCTCCATTGTCGATTATAAATATATGTACGTAGTCATAAGATGAAACCTGTACTAGTAGATTTATTCTATACTTGTTTCTTAATTTAACTTTCAAGTGCTGTGCTAGCTTCTAATTCTGTTTTTATTGTATGTACCTATATGTGTGGGTAAATAAATTATTGTTGTTGGCAATACTTTGTTTCATTTCTTCATTACAATTTTTTTCCTTGAGGTGTGAGGCAGGGTTGCTATTCTAGACCTGATTAAAAGTAACTTAGGTATTTACCAGGGTGGATCTTACTAGATCCAAGTAAAAACTAAAACTACCTAGTTCTACTCTTGTAAATTCATATCAGTAGTGCCCTCATGGAATTGTTGATAGTACTTGTGTCAACGAACCGTAATTTCAATGTATTATTCAGTAGTATCGCATGCTTACATGTTTCATCATACCTGATGGGTTTGCCATAATGTTTCCCCTGTCGCGACTTACGCAACACACATGCATAATAAAGTTATCCCATAAAAGTTGGCTAAACTGAAGGATATTATAGTCATTGCGCAGATGAAAGTTTCTGAAATGATAATGAAACACATAGTATAATAATATGAAAGGTTTATTTACAATGACTTTCAAAGCTACAGAGAAGCTTATATTATTTTCTTTACAAACAAAATTTCAAATTCGTACATTCCAACCGTAATGGATCCACACAACATTAACTTTGGTTTTGACAACCAGTTGGCCACAATAATACAACAACAATAAAAAATTAAATGGTCATTTGTGAATGCCATAAAATATTAGTGTACTTTAAATATTAACACTGCACAACATCAATTTTACCTACGAATTCCATACAATTACGTATGTTAAAATTAGATAATAAAATAATAGTTTACTCATAAAATAAACCGCGGCAATCACATCCATTGACCCCGCCTAATAGGTAGTTAGAAAGGTACAATAAACGTAAAATTACTTAAGCTTAGCATCCAATTAGATGTTCTCAACAGAATGAAATAGCTTATTTTTCCGAGCAGCTCAAGTGGACTTAAGGAAGTTGTTGAAAACTTCTAATGTTAACAATTGACACGAACTTTGGGATGCAGTGAAATAACAAGTAAAACGGTGCGTCATTCATAGAACTCATAACTATAACTTTTAGTTTGAAATTTAGCACTTTGTTGGTACATTATGGCAGATAGAAATATTTAAAACTATTTTCTGACTGGGAATTACGAATTAAATACACTGGAAAATGAGATATTGAAGGGTGAATCTGTGATATTTGTTCAGCCTTGTCATTGAAAGGACCATCAACAACGAATTAGTTGGTGGTCCACATCATGTTATCAGTTTAATAATTATATTGGATCACCACGATTCAACAATGCCGTGACATAGGTACCTACTTAGGTACAGTATGAAATCCTGTAGTAACAGGGTAAAATAATAATAAAAAATAAACAATAGGTAAATAATCATTTCTGTTAATCACATTAATTAGTTACGGCATTTTCTAACGCATCAACAATTATTTTTTTAAAACAATCCACACCGGATGAACTTGAGATCGAATTGTACTTTATATTACATATTACTTAAATACAATATTTTTAAAAATTTACTGTACATAAATCCACAATGTATAATAGTAATATTCGACATTATAATATTAAACTACATACTTGTATACAAAATGTCTAGAGTTTCGATCATAAGATTTTTTTCTATTACTTATTATTTTTTTACGTTGTTACTTAGTACGACTGTCTAAGAATAGACCAAGGAATGTTAAGAGGCGTCACATATACTTTCTTGTATTGTGCCATGCCACGATAAACCCGATGACACTAATTTAAAATTTGATATTGTTTAATACGAACAATATAACAAAACAGATGAAAGGTTGACGCAAGTAAAACTTACTTCGACAACAAGAAGTCTACAAAAAAAAGTTTAACTATATAAAACTTAGCGCGTAGGTACAAATAATAAATTAGGCAGCAAAAATAATAGGTAAGTATCTAAATTTAAATATAAATAAAACTTATAAAAGGAGACATTCAATCGTTAATAATCTCCATGAATTATATGGTAAGTTACTTAAATGTTAAATTATAATCACACTTCTATGTTTTCATATCGAATATACAAATAATTTAAAAGTTTAGAATGAATCAAGTTACTCAGATAAGACGTAAATTTTCCATAATTTTGAGCAGCTAACACCCAAAAAAGATCAATTATTTTCTCTGACATCTCTTGAGTTCCCTATGAGCCATACTTACTCTACAATAACTAATTTTACCATAACACTTAAATTATAGTAAATTCTTCAACACTTCACATTGACTTTAAACTCTTAATTTAATTTATGATGGTACTAGCCCCTCTTAATAAGTAAGTACAATATAATTTACTCCCCAAGATTGGCACATTCTTTACGCAGTTGATCACACTTTGATTTTCTCTATGTACCTACCATGCATAGGAGACTTATTGTCATCAATAGGGTATATGCATAATTAAAAATAACGGAATTATATTTGAAATAAAATTCATTAAATACATTAGGTAGGTACCTACTAAAGTAAAGTAAAGTATCAGCCAATTAATGTCCCACTGCAGGGCAAAGGCCTCCATAATTTGAAATCATGTTTTCGTTACAAAGATGGGTTAGAAACAGTTACTAAACTTTAGATAAACTTTTAATATATGTTATCTGTGGATAAACTAACATTATTAAGTAAAGTTTTTAAGACAAATTTCTAGAGGTACTTCGTACATTATAGTAGCGGCAAATGTTTACCTATAATAAAGTTTATGCATATGCCCTATTCATGATTAGTTAAAAAAATTACACACACATCAAGTTTGTGCAACGATTTTTTAATTTACCTAGTCTTAATACGATAACTAGAACTAGTCTAAAAAGATATTCGAATTTCAAACCACTCCAGAAGTTTCACAATGACATGAACGGATTTAAAGAAATAAAGAAAATATGAGTTTCAGAAGAATGGCTACGTAGGTACTACACGGCTCTTTAATTTTCGTAAGCAAAAGGCCACTTGTGTATATGTATAGCATTTAGCACATGAGGAAGATGAATATTTGTGTCTTCAAATTTTAAGTTGATCACAGGACGATCGAAAAACCGGTAGCATGAACAAAGTAAGCATTTGATTCATTTTATATTAAGAAAATATTTTTGAAAACAATATTGTCTTCTATTTATCTGTTGCCTGTTTTAAATAAAATACGACTATGATATTTTAAACTGGAGTTTAATTGTCTATAGGCGTGTCTACGGTTTCATCAATCAATTCAATCTAAAACACGTGGTTTCAATTAAGGGGAGAGACTAATTAGGCGTAATCCAATTTGTGCCATTTAGTTAAAAGGCTATATTGTGTAGTGGGCTGCAGATTTTTTTGCTAATATTATTTAATTTCATTCTGGGATTAATTGTGATTACAAGGAAATCGATGATGAAATTCAGAAAGCTGCAGGATTTAATGTAGGTATGCGATTTTACATTTAATTGTCGTGATAATTTACATTGGACCTCAAAAATGGTCATGCATATCTGACTGTTAGCCAAAATTCCATTTTTATGACAATTATATTTAATTATTCAATGCCCTAAAATCCACATCTACTTACATTGTAGGTATTCATTACTATAATATAGGTAAAAGATTTCTGTATATGTATTTTCAGACTTATAACTCTTGTTATTTAATTGTGACTCCTCAGTGGTGTGATCTTACTTTTAACGATAAAGTGAAAATATTACTGGCAAAAAGACTTATCGACCAGTTTAAATGGTTCTCTGCAAGATTTCTGCATTGTATACCTATATCCAATGTATCAGTATCATTTATATCTTTAACAAAGAGGTCTGTCAATAAAACATTACAGCCGACATTCAGTCTATTTATAGCATTACTTTATGACGTTGAAACTTTCCATAAACATAATATTCATGGAACAAAGCAATACGGGAATTTAAATTGAATTGTTGGATTTCTACTTCATAATAGCCTCTAGAAACTTCTGCCTACATACACATAAATAAAGATTCGACATAATATTACTATTTATTCGATTACAGTACAAATGTACATTCATTAGTTATTTTCGTCGCCCTCAGTTCAAATATTATTTAATTGTGTTCACCGACTGTACTTATTAAATTCGTCTTTAGTGATAACTCAAATTGCTTACATCTTTACGCTTAAAGAATGGCAAGACTCTAACATCAGCCAAGTCAAAACCAGTCTTCTTACATTTGGCTACCTTGTTTCTTTGCATAAGTAATTTTACACTGATGGTGATGACACTATAATTTACACATTCTTACAAATTGTTCACTTTTGAGGGTGTCTGGGCGAAGCAAAGACTCTACCTTTTTTGTACAGTGATGCTTAAAAAATAATAAATTCTTAAGAATTTAGGTAGTTAAAAAAGACACCGCCGTCTGTTCTTTTACACCTATTATACAAAAGTAACACAATGACAAAGTTTCACATCGATAAACACATTCATTGTCTTTTAGGAACGTTCTACAGTTGCAGACTGTCAAAGGTTTCCGGGCGCTTCTATTCCGTTTCAGCCGCCACCGGTCTACAACGATGACATAAAATTTACACGATGACAAAGATACACGTTCTTTCGTGTTTAGGAACCTTGTAAATTCGTACACTGATTAGGAATTCTGGGCGACATGAGAAAATGCCGACGTTGTTGTACACCAATTACATAAAAGTTACACATGACAAAAATAACACATTTATTGGATATTAGAAACGTTATACACCGTCCATATGTTCTAGAAAGACGCCGTCGGCCGTTCTAGTACGGTGTCATACCGACAGATGAACATAAAAATTACACGATGACAAAGTTAGACATCCTTACGTGTTTAAGAACGTAGTTTACCATCGTCCGGGGCTATAAGTAGACGCTGCCCTCCTTTTCACCAAAGGCATGAACGTAACAAGGTACGGTAGTGACAAAGTTACACATTTTTACGTGTTTAGAGGAACGTAGTACACCATCGTCCGGTGCTTTAAGAAGACGCTGCACTCTTTTTCCACCTAAGACATGAAAGTAACACTGTTCAGTACTGACAAATTTACCAGACCCCTCTTTCCCACTGCACGTGACCAGGGCCTCGCAATCGATTGGGGCCCCAGAGCACTATGTGGGGGGGGGGGGGGGCACGTTACGCAGGGCCTATAATAGGTGAAAGACAGCCCTAGTTACACATCCTTACATGTTTAGGAACGTAGAACGCCATCCACATCCAGGCGCTATGAGAATACACCGCCGTTCTTGTGCGGCGCTCTGGTGAATATGACTTCTTCTTCGTCGGCGTTGATGCACTCCGCTGAAGTCAGCGCCACCGTGTCGCTGTGGACCACGTGGGGGGACTCGTTGAACTCGTCCAGCTCTTCGATGCCCGCTGAAATATGACAAATTCATTAAGTTTTAATTACTATAAAAGAGACTACTAAAAAAACTCACGGTGAAATTCAAGGTTTAATAACATAGATGCTCCATAGGTCACGTTCGAGTGCCTCCACCTAAACGTCAAAAATTTACCTAACTTTTCACTTAAGTCTGTTTCTCCCTCAGTCTCTCTCAACAGAAGGCGACGACCACGCGATAATGACGTCATCCTACTTGACAGTTTAAGCGGCGGGAGTACAAGTGTCTGCTATCTTGCTCTATCACACGTGAATCATAATAAGGAGAAGAAGGATAGCATAACCGTCAAATTATTCGATGCATCTATTGATATCCATTAATCTGAGGTGAAACTAATGTGGGAATGGGTGCGTTTAGCAGAAAAAAGCGCTAGGAAGCGCTTGTAAGCAAAATGGCGATTGTTAAGCAAAATGGCGGATTGCGTCAGCGCCACTGAAGTTAGCAAACACGTCCTGGCCGAAAACTGTACAGTTTGTTTTTCAGCGCTAGTAAGCGCTCGCAAGCGCTTTTTTCTGCCAAACGCACCCAATGATACACTATTTATTGTCTATGCGTGTGAGATGATAATCTGTGGGTGGATGACGAATGAGTAAGGAATGAATGTCTATTGTAAATGACCAATGAGAGCAGAGTGTGATGAACGAATGAGTGAAGGAGAGACGGGAGACGGGAGTTTGAGCAGGAACGTTGAAGACGTAAGATGTTAATTATTAAGAGGATTAAAGAAGATTTAAACATAGATTTCCTAATAGTTGTTCCATTCCGAAACCCTCGATCCCACACTAATAAGACAGAGCAGTTTCATCAATGGCAAATGGCAATGTCTCTTTTGCTGCATATTTTAATACTAAGAGAAATATCTGAGCAAAATGTAATGGGCATTAGCCCAACAAAGTCGACGCGAGTTGGCTGTAAGTGTTGTGTATTATGTTATTAATAAAAACATGCAATCCCATATCTAGTATAGCTATAGTAAATATATGTGACAATATCGTGTGACGTACTTTGTAGTTCATCAGACATAAAGAAACAATTACAGTCTAATATATAAATAAACATGTTATATAAATAGCAAGCATGTATTCCCATAACTACTTTTAGATGCCACGAGTCGATTTTGCATTCCTACACGACAGGTGCAATGCTAAAAACTGACCCTGCCCTGAACTCGCGTACGTCAATGCAAAAAATAGTTATGTCATATACACAGTCATACATTAGCCTACCCACCGCATTCCTTGAAACACAGAAATAAGTGCTCATACACTCCCACATGACGAGAAAATGCTTGAATCGCATTGGATGTATTTGCTAACTACTAACGACAACCACATATATATTTTTTATGTTAAAGGGAGGCAAACGAACAAGACAGTCACCTGATAGTAAGTGATCACTGCGGCCCATGGACATCAAAATCCGCACAAGGGTCGCAGATAATTTGCCTGCTTTTAAGACCCCATACACTCCCCAACTGAGCTTGGCCACTTTACTCACCAGCAGAAACATAGCAATTATATATTTTTTTTTATTTAATTTTTGCTTTTTATGTATCATAAATCGTTTATTGTTTAACGTCATATTTATTTCTGAGGGTTAACCTCACTCTGCCTAGTAAGTAATTCTTGTTGTATGTGCATAGTTTAGGGTTACAACCTAGCTTTTATATTTTGTTTTTTATTATATGTTCATGATATGGCTGTAACCTGTTTTGTACATCTTTACAAATAAATAAATAAATAGCACAACAATTACGAAGTGCTACTTCACAGTGGTATTCTGTAAGGTGGAGGTACTTCCCCAGACGAGCGGCTCATTCGAGTGGAATTCCCACTAAGCTCTACCTGTCTTAAAATAAAATACTTAATAATAATATAAATAAGTATTTGCTCATTTGGGTAAGGTATGGGGTTTCTAAAGGCAGGCAACGCGTCTGCGACCCTTGTAGGGTTGTTGATGTCCATGGGCAGCCGTGATCACTTACCATCAGGTGACCAGCTTGTTCGTTTGCCTTCTTATCACATAAAAAAAATGCGTTTTCTATGGATACCTGTATAATCAGAAGGTGCTAGAAGTAAGTACTGCTCCGAGCGTGTCGGCCACAGCAGGTGGGCCATTACGCAAAATGCGAGGCAATCCGCCGAGTATGTTATACCTGGAAATATAATTGACATTTATGAGTCTGCTGCGTGATAAATAATTAATACTACAAACTAGCGGCCGCCCGCGACTCGGTCCGCGTGTATTTCGGTTTCCAAAAACAGTGTTATGATATCTTTCCTCGACAAATGTACTATCCAACATAAAAGTATTTTTCAATTAAAACCAGTAGGTCTTAAGATAAGCGCGTTAAAACAAACTTTATTATTAGTATAGTTAATAACCTTATTTATTAGTGTTGTATTATATAGTAATTAATTACTTAATTAGGTTAGGATGACTGTGTAAAATAATAAAAAAAACAACATTTTAAATTAAATTCTCGCACAGCGCGTCAAATCGGAACGAGTGATATTATGACCAAATAAGACCAACTTTTAAATCGTTACGGGGCCATTCCCACAAACAGACAGCACATTTTAATCCTTAATTGCTTGTGATTAGGTCTAAATTAATAAATATTAATGAGAATAATAATCAGAACTTGTTGAAATAAAATTAAAAATGTATACTACTGTATTTACTAACCTAAAAGAAACTTGAACCTCCACAGCGGACTGATCTGCAGCGCAATCAACGCTATAACCGGCAGGTAGACGAACCAGACCAGACTGGACGCTCCAAAGTGCAGCAGGAAGTTCAACTTGGGCATGTTGTGTTCGTACATCATCGTATTGCGCAGTTCTATCACGAACCACGTCATGATTGCCACTCGCAGGGTGAGGATCAGCCAGCCAGGCCATGTCTGGTACTCGTCTATTTCTTCTATAATGTCCACTTCCGTCTGCAAAATGAAATTTTAGTCATATGAGTAATAATAATACCCTCCGGCCGTATTAGGGCATGGCGGCCGATCTTACAATCAGCCAGATACGCAGGACATTTAGAGTGCACAAGTCAGTGCGCACTTGCGCAGGCACAGGTGCACTCCCTATTCCTTCACTCTCATAATTCGGTGGGACAGCAATCTGACACGACCGTAGATCAGGCGCAGGACCAACGGCTTAACGTGCCTTCCGAAGCTCGGAGGAGCTCGAGATGATATTTGTCGGACACCCATCCGATGACTGGCATCTGCGAATGTTGCTTAACTTTAGCAACCGCAGGCCGAGTGCATCGAGCTCTTCAAGTCAGTCATAAGAGTATACGAACACTAAATTATAGACCACCATACTCCTGCCCTTTTCCCACACAAATCGGGTGTCGGCGCAACATGTATTCATATTTTATTAACTAGCGGCCGCCAGCGACTCCGTCCGCGTGGGTTACGATTTCCGCACACAGCCACACAGTCTTACTAAAAATAGCTGAATAAAACAACGGTCTATATTATGCATGCAGTCAACTCAACTTGCACACTTTATGGGACCAATTACTCAGGATTACTCAGGATAGAAATAAAATAATAGTCAAATAAGTGACGGCATAGAGTAAAGTATATATACCAAAAGGAACGGAAAACGCTTATAATTATTAATACATAATCTGGAGACCTTATACATTTGAGAAATCATCTGTTCACCGCGATTCAGATCCGCGGCCGCGCCTCTAGCGAGGTGCGCCAACTATCGGCACATTTTAGAACTAAATAGTTCGCTAGCACAATTTACATTGATAAAATAAAGGAATATACAATAGCTTAAAGCCTACCTCGACAAATAGCAAGTGGTAAGTGGACTATCCAACACAAAATGTTTTGTCAATTTGAACCAGTAGTTTCTGAGCTTAGCGCGTTCAAACCAATTTGGATCTTGAGTTGCACGTTTTATTGTGAGTCAACCATAAAAGATAGACATATGCTGTTGGGGGATATTTTTTAGGCAATTTTATGTAGAATATTTCCGTCATACATGATTTCTATGTGACTTTAACCATTAAGGCTGCACACGCGACTGAAGCTTAAGAAATGGAGTAAATTCTCCCGTTTTCCCCACATTTCCCTTCACTACGCTACTCCTGTTGATTGTAGCGTGATGAAAAGTATCCTATAATATGCCCAGGAGTATGAAGAATAATGGTACCAAGTTTCGTCAAAATCCGTCCAGTAGTTTTTGTTTCTATAAGGAACATACAGACAGACAGACAGACAGACAGACAGACAAAAATTTTACTGATTGCATTTTTGGTATCAGTATCGATCACTAAACACCCCCTGATAGTTATTTTGGAAAAATATTTTATGTACAGAATTGACCTCTCTACAGATTTATTATAAGTATAGATTAGAGGCATTCGCTTTAAAGTAATATTAATACAAAACTGTAATAAACTGTCAACATCAGACATCACGCAATAAATAAAACAAAAATTTAAACTATATTATTATGACTGCTGAGATTCTTCCGGCGTCTCTTCTCTTCTCATCAGGGCAATCACGTCAAGACGCTGGTAAGGCGAAATAATTTACCAAGTGACTAAAACTGCTGAATAAAATTATTTCATTTACGAAATAGTTTCCAAAGCAAAATAAAAGCAATATTTGTTCAGCTGTTTATCAAAAATAGAGGCCAGCCATATGATATTGTTATCAGCACTATAAAATTAGACACAATTGTCAATGTGACTGATATACATTAATTGTATTAAGGCTTTGTGTTGAGCATTATTTATCATTGACCCCTATCCTATAGAAATATGCCTAATTTACGAGGATTAATCCATGAATTCTCTAAGTGATTGAATAAGGGCCTTAACTGCCCTACTTTCTATGAAATTTTTATATCAAACGAAATGAAAAAATAGTTTTCCATCCAGGGAATTAAACCAATTGCAATTTTTATACTTACAGTATTCCATACATAGAGAAGTATGTGTACAACTCCATATGCAATCCAGACTCCAAATACCAATGGTTTGTAAGTGAGCTCTAGTCTTGTCACTGCCCAACCTTTTGCCAGGAGAAGGAGGAGCAGCATAAAAAGTGTCTGAAATTAAAAAAAAGACAAAAAACTTTTGTATTCCATTTTTTTGAAGTTGTACTTAATTGCTCGAGCGATGGTGGCCTAAGTGGTACGGGCGGCGCCTCACATACGAGGTCCGCGGTTCGAATCCAGGCCCACACCTCTGGATTTTTGTCATTAGCTCGGCGGTGAGTGAAAACACCGTGAGGAAACCTGCACATTCAGTGATTTCTAACTTTAGTTCAGTTGGATCTGAATGTATAACCATGATCCAATCTGTCTGGTTCCCCTCTATGCGTTACGAAGGTTTGATGGCAGTCGCTTCACTGTAATAACTAGACTCGCCAAATCCTGGATCATGGTCAAAGCGAACCCCATATAGAAACAGGATAAACGCAAGGATTTGAATTGCCATAATACAAAAGAAAATCTATTTGTTTTCTGTTGATATTATTTGTCTTCATTTTTAATTTCAATACACATCATCATCCTCCTGCCCTTATCCCACACTAGGCGGGGTCGGCGCAACACGTCTTCTGCTTCCACTCACTCCTATCAGCCGTCAACTCTACATTCACTCCTTTCACGTCCATATCATACTTCACGCAATCTATCCATCTCTTTTTTGGTCTTCCTCTGCTCGTCTTTCCATCCACAGTCATATTTATCACTCTCTTTGTGACATGCCAATCTTCCCTTCTCATAACATGCCCATACCATGCCAGCCTTGCACTCCTGATCTTCTCTGTTATTGGTGCTACTTTCAGGCTTCCCCTTATATACTCATTTCTAATTTTATCCAGCCGGGTTACTCCACACATCCATCTCAGCATTCGCATCTCGCTTGCATGCACCTTTTTCTCGTCCATCTTTTTCATTGCCCAGCATTCCGATCCATACATTACGACAGGTCTGATGACAGTTTTGTAGATTTTCCCCTTAAGTTTAAGGGGCATCCGTGCGTCACAAGTTGTTCCCGAGACCTGTCGCCACTTCATCCATCCTGCATTCATTCTACTTTTTACATCACGTTCGATATCGCCATCGTTCTGGATGAGTGAGCCTAGGTACTTGAAATCCGAACAGACTGGAAGGGATACACCATCTAAGGCAATTGCGGAAAAACTGGAGGCGGAAGCGAAATCGCAAAACAAATGTTCCGTTTTAGTGCGGCTGATCTTAAGGCCCACTCTCTCCAGCTTTTCCTGCCATTTTCCCAGTCTGCTCTGTACCCCAGCTGCATCTTCCCCGACGAGGACAATGTCGTCGGCAAACAGCATACACCAAGGTGCCTCCTCCTGTATGTCCGATGTTAAGGCATCCATTACCAGGAGGAACAAATAAGGGCTTAACGCCGATCCTTGTTGTAAGCCTACCGCCACACTGAACTCGTCGGTAACTCCGGCAACAGATCGAACGTGTGTACGCGCTCCTTCGTACATCGCTTGCACAAGCCTAACATACTTCTCAGGTATTCTCTTCTTTCTTAAAGCCCACCACAGAACTTTTCGGGGAACCCGGTCGTACGCCTTTTCTAAGTCGATAAAAACCATATGGAGGTTTTTATGCGCACGACGATATTTTTCGCAGAGTTGTCTTAATGCGAAAATTGCCTCCGTTGTTCCCCGTCCTGGCATGAAACCAAACTGATTCTGGGTGATCTCACTTTCTCCTCTCATTTTTTATCAATCACTTTCTCCCAAACCTTCATACTATGTGACATAAGCTTTATTCCTCGATAGTTGCCACAGTCTTGTACATCACCCTTGTTTTTAAAGATGGGCAATTGGGCACCAGCGAACTGCTGCACCACTCATTTGGGATCGCCTCTTCCGTTAACAACACACAAATCAATACACATGTACACCAAAAAAAGGCATTGGCATTTCCTAAAAATGTATAAAATTAAATCAAAACAACAAGCTTTCAACAGTTGTTTAACTAGATTATAAAAAAAAAAAAATTAATTAACTTTTAAAAAAAACTATTTTGAATGATTTAATACTCACTCTACTCAATATATCAAAGATGTCTCCCGCAGCTGCGAGCTCGGAAAATCCAACTCCGTCCACCGCAAACTTTACGGTGTGCAATACATTGAAGCATAACGCAATAAACTCCAGTACAAGGCTGAACGTAAATAGTTTCGTTACCGGGTGCTTCTGAGTTCTGAAATGATGATAATAAACATATGTTGTGTAAATCTACAAAAAAATCCTAGAACTAACACTCTAATTGTCTAGCGCCAAACTAAGCTCGAAGCTTGAAGTATGGATGCAAGGTAGCAGATAGACATTATATTCATTCATTGCAGTAGTATTAAAGATGGGGAATATGAGGCATATTGTTTCTGCATATTACTTCAATGACTTACAACAATAGTACTATCCAAACCAATTAAAGATTTCCAAAAAAATCCATTACCATAATTAATGAAAATATCAGAAATAGCTGTATATTTTCAGAGCTTCATCATGAATTTGTATAACCAATAAATGTTTTGTCAACATGCTTTGTTTGATATACATAATAGACATAAAAAAAAAAAAAATTTCATAGAGAACTAAATTATAGCAAGGAAAAACAATTACCTCACTGCATAAATCTGCACTGGCAACAGAATCACATAGCACAACCAAAATACAAGGTAAAGTTCCAATGTATTTTGTCGATCAAATGAAAACTGGTACAGGAGAGTATTGTACAATGACAAATTAGGACTTCCATTGACTAGCCAAAAGTCGTATTGTATAGTTTGGGGTGTATTAGTCAATTTCTTTCCATCCTTCGATGGTGCCCCACTGTAATGACGCCAAGTACAGTTTACCTCATCAAGGTAACATGCCACCATGGACACATACCAGAATCTGTAAAGATAAAAGAATTAGTAAATTAAATAACTAAATAATAAATAATTTCCATCGACTAACACCAATAGACCTCAAATAAACTCGAACCTAAGTACTAACTTAGTAGTAATACAAACTACTACTAATAACATGTAGTATGTAGTTAAGTAGTTTTATTAGCTTTTAAGGAGTGTGGTTATTATAATCAGCCCATATTGTCCCACTGCAGGGCAAAGACCTCCCACTCTGTTTTCGACTTAACGCAGTCCATTTCTTGACAAGAAATTCTCCTAGATATGTCTTGCCGATTCACATTGCACTTAGTATGGTAAGCAGAATTGTTAAAATTTTGGAACACCTGACAAGCAGTGTAATAAGTATTTTTAAATGCTTTAAAGCATGTTATGTACTTCAATAATCTGCCTGTAAATATTAATTTTAATAATTGTGTTTTGTTATTTTTTATTTGTGGATGTGTAATTCACAATAACCAGCTTGTGTACTATATAATAAATAATATTTTTAAAATATCATGAAAGTTTTAACATAAAAATACACTATTTCTTGCCACCAATGTTGTATTTACTTTTCTTACCTTGGCTGCCCTGAATTTTGGATAACATAAGTGAATTGATTCTTCTTAATAACATTCCATGGAGTATCTTCATCAATACACAAACCTCCTTTAGGACAAGGAATTCTCCTAAATATGTCTTGCCCATTCACATTGCACTTGGGATGGTAAGCAGAGTTGTTCAAATCTTGAAACATAACCTGACATGCATATTCCTTATTCTGCAATGCACGGTTTTTGTAATAGTTGATGAAATGAGTTCCATCCAATACAGCAAAAGTTATCGGGTACTTAAAATCTTGGTTGGAAGTTATATTTCCAAAAATGTAGCCATATGTTTCTTTTTGATAGTGAATGTCAGTTTTCTGAAAGCCAAATTTCACTAAGAATTTGAAGAACTCATCAGTCGAAAATTCACCCTTTATATGCGTAGATGATACTGCCAAAAATAAAAGACAGAATAACACAATCACTGTCTTGCTGTACATTATTCAATATTTTAGGGCAAAAAGCAAAATAATATTGCTGTGATTCAGGCTACATAGGTTTCGTTATTGTTTTCACACTGGTTAAAACATGTATTTCTATTTTTGGTCCATGCTGTGAAAAAGTGAAATACTTAATAGGATTTTCATTAAAGGATAATATTATTTTAATGATTTATCTCGACTCGATAAAACCCATCACCTCTCGACATCGACAATCACAAAACTAATGTCAATTTGACAAACTTGTTGTCACTGTCACATTTTGTATTTTTTCGTGTACTGGCTCTGGCTAAAACAATAATGGCCGATAACTATCAAATGATAAAATAGCTTTCTCTCTCTGTAAACATAGGTTACGGTCCAAGATTTTTTGTTGTTAGGTCAATTTTGATGATTCACCGCATGATTTTCACAACATCCATCACAAATTATCAAATAAATAAATTGTAAGCTTTGGCATTGTATTGGATGATAAGACTGAAGCGAACGAAACGAATGTACGCATAATGAAAAAACGAAACGAACTCTCTGACTGAATCCGAAATCCAACCAAAATCCATGGCGGATGGTGCTTGACAGGCAATAGACTTGGACTGCCGAATTATGTTTTATTAAATATCATCAAATAATGTTTCAATAATCGACATCTTTACTCTCTTTTCGTATTTAATTATCGATCAGTCAAGTTTTGATTATGTGCCGTCTGGAAATACGAAGAACCAAGTGCCATAGCAACAATCTACAAACTCGCCCATTTCCTTTGTGATCTAGATAGGTCGTATTAAAGTGTTGGATATCTTTTTAGTGTTTCATGGTGTGATAAAGTGCATTTGGTGAAACATGGAGTGTGCTCGTACTTTTTGTTACTTCCATTTAGCATAACGAATTGTGCTATCGTATACTTACGCTGAAATGCTTTAACCTCAAAGGCGGAAGCGTATATTAGCCGCACAGAATTGTACAACCTTGGGCATTAAGATTAAAGTTTATGATATTTTTACATCAAATTCAAAAGGTTTAATGAAATAAATTGCAATAGAAGTGTGTGCCCGAGTTGACAATGTATTAATAATAATGGTCGAATTAGGAGCTCCTCAACAATCAGCTGACGAGAATTTGGAGAACGCAGAATGGTATTGGGGCGACATCACCCGGTGAGTTATTTGACTTATATGAATAATATATAACTCATTTTAATTCTAAGAGACAATTTGATAATATTACTCGAATACTTTATATGACTATGGACTCAAAATCTTAAATACACTCCTTGAATCCCTGGGTAACATTAATGAAATAAAAATGAATTATCTATGTCTATCTCAGCCAGGTTATTAATTTATGTTACTTTGAATCGACTTTTACATAAAGTTAATTATAATACCCTAATTTTCCTCTTTTTTTCTCACCTACCTAGTCATCCAAGTTTTTATCCATATTACCATTTTCTTGTGGGACAGTCTATTAATGGTTTATGTAAATAGTGATAATTATAATTGAATCCCAAAATTTATTAAACTCTACAGACAGAACACGCATGTTTCACTTTTCATGAAATACCTATCTAGAAGATATTTCATTAAAATGTGTAATAGAAATACATATAAATTATTTTCACTGATTCAATTGGGTCAATGTACCTTTGTGATTTTCTGGTCTGATATTATCTGTTCAGTTATTAAGTTGGTTCATCACATAGATAAACCTATTGGTTCACTTGGATTAAGGTTGACATCATTTTCAATACATAGTTACTATTCTTGTGAAATTATCATTCATAAACTTTTTGGGTCTTTCCAGAGATGATGAAATAAGTCTTACACTTGTTCAAATTGTAGTTCATACTGAATATAGGTCATAGAAAGCTATTTTCCAGGGTTACAGGAAGTGGTGCCATGCTACTATGAATGTTTCTAAGGAGTTTAAGATTTGATTAAATTTTCAATCTAATAAGGGACTATGTCAATCATCCTGTTTTTACATGAGATAATTTTAATTATTCACAAATTCTCAACATTAAAAGAAGAAAATAGTCTGTCATAATATGATTACACAAAAAATATACGAGAGTTGATATAAAAAATATAACAAGATTGAATAGGTGACAATTATGAAGTTATACAATATTAATATAAAAAAGTTGTTTAAAACTTTTTATATAATATTAATCAAAAAAGTGATTCAGTGTGATCTGCAATCTGATGAAATGTTTTGTAGGTCTTATAACTTATGGAACTAAATCAAATTATTACATTAAAAGATTACTTGCAATAAATTACTGATCTTCATCACTAGGTTGTGTTTTAAGACTTTAGTGAAAAATGTAACTAACTGAAATGTTAATAAAATTGCATAATAAAGTTACTTTATTGCATTCCAGGGATGAAGCCACGGAAAAGCTTCGAGACACTTGTGATGGCACATTTCTAGTCCGAAATGCTTCTAATAAAGACAGTGGTTACACACTTACAGTGAGGAAAGGTGGGACAAATAAGTTAATTAAAATCTACAATCAAGATGGCAGATATGGGTTCTGTGAACCCTTTGAC
This sequence comes from Nomophila noctuella, assembly GCA_958496325.1. NCBI lineage: Eukaryota > Metazoa > Arthropoda > Insecta > Lepidoptera > Crambidae > Nomophila > Nomophila noctuella. Next base: position 9,165,913 of record OY292490.1, on the reverse strand, counting down.
TTCACCTCTGTGGTGGACCTGGTCAGGTTCTACACTGAATATTCACTTGGCCATTGCAACAATAGCCTCGACATCAAGCTTATGTACCCCCTATCCAGACTACAAGAAAACGACGGAGGTGAAAATGATGATACATTGGAAGCAAAATATAAGGAGATTCACAAAGAATATGTTTTAAAGACTCGAAATTTTGGAGAACGATCTTATAAATACATGAAGTTAAGAGAAGAGGTTAAGTGTAAAAGGCAGGCTCTTGATGCTTTTAAAGAAACAATAAAAAAGTGTGAAGAGCATTTAAAGCTTCAAGAGAAGATGATAACTGAAGCTCAGCCCCATGAAAAGAATGGTCTCAGTGAGAATTATAATCAACTAACATTAAGATTAAATAGCATGAAACAAGCTAAAATACAATTAAATATTTTGTTACGAGAAGCAGTAGAGTATAGCTTGTTACTGGAGAGAGAAACAACTAAACTCAAGTCTGAAGTTATGACTCTGTACAGTACAAAAGAGCGTTATAAAGTGTAAGTTTGCATTTTTATTACTTATCAACACTCTCGATAATTCAATATTATTTAAATTTGATTTGCTCAAATGCTTTTGTTTGCACAGGTGGCTGAAGAGACGTGGAAAAACTGATGAGTATTTGCAAGCCTTAGAAGATAACAACACACATAAATTAGAAGAGTTGTATGCCCATCGCGAATCAATAAGTTGGAAAGTTGAAAATTGTACACGAGAAATGGCAGAGAGGATGTTAGAAGGAAAGCCTCAGGGCACCTTCTTAATTAGGCCCAACTCTACTGGTCAACTGGCTTTGTCTATTTGTTGCAATAATACCATTTTTCATTGCATCATCTTTAAGACTGAAAGAGGTTATGGATTTGCAGAACCTTATAATGTTTACAAGTAAGTATTTTGTGTTATTTTTTTAATATCTAGGTATATTTATTATACACCACTTACTCACTATAGTTCAAAGAATTAATTTTCCTGATTCATCATTAAACACTATTTTAATAAGCAAATACGAGGGAATTTAATGATTTACAACATTATGGGTATTATTTTCAAAAGCCAGGAAAAATACTTAGTTGACAATGCTTATATGATTTTACCTTAATTCTTATTAAAATTTCTGTTTGTTTGTGTTTCCAGAACATTGCATGAGCTTGTATTACACTATGCTCTCAACTCATTAGAAGAACATAATGAACATCTGAAAACAAAATTATTATATCCTGTAAATGCTCATCTAGTGAAGAAACCAGAGAAGAAACAGCAATAAATCCATTTCTAAATGGAAATTGTTTTCCAGCAAAGATTATTATATGGCACTAAGTGAAACAACAAATACATCAGATTGTAATGTAAGTTTTATTATGATTGTATGTATGTAAGTTTATTTCTATTTTTTAAAATACCTATTTGTCTTCTATTCTGTGAATAGATTGACAGTGTATGTTTGGTGTAATTTTGAAACCTGGATGTATTTTAAGAAACCTCCTAAATTTCGGTTAATAGTTACACATGAAATCTAGAATGAATAACATTAATGAAAGACCGGGATTTATTAATATTTCTATGGATTTTGTATGATAATTTTGACGGCAACATAAGAAGTTGTATTTGTAATGCATCCAGAATGTGTTGTTAGTGTATATTTTTGCAAAGGGCATAGACTGTCAGTGTATTGTGCATGTGTTAACATGCGCTGTGATGATGATGCATGTCAGTCAGTTAGATTTAAGTCTTACTTTTTCAAGTTATAGCTACAGCCTCATTTGTCTGAACATTAAAAGCCACCACATATACTGCTTTTCCTTAACTGACTTCTTATTCTAATTTTGTGATTAAGAACCAAAATGTAATGTCACTACTGGCCAGGAGAGCTATAAATTTTTGTTTATAACATTGTAGATACAATTTGGGCATGATAAACCAAAATAATTAAGTTTATTATTTGGTTCACATGAATCAGATATTACTGTTTAAACGTGGGTGTTCCTTTGTAAACTACTTATAATTTAAAGAGCAAAAATTTTAGTTTTTCTAAATATAAAGATACTCAAACAACAGAATCTAAAAATAGAAATTGAATCTAAAAATGGTAATGATTCATGTAGCAGGCCTTGACATGATACTTTACCAGCTTAAAAATATTTCTATACTTTTTTACTATTCTTATGACATCAGATTTGAGAGTAGTTAAAATCTACTAATGTCTGTTAAATACAGAATTTCATATTTAGTATCATAACTTTAAAAAAAATGGACAAGGGAAATGATACGAAACCATCCACATTTGTACTCTGTCCACTTACGAGTTGTGCTGACGCAAGTCGTACTAATTCTGTTTAAAATTAGGTCTGACGCCAGTGATTGACAATACCTGAGATATCTCGATGCGGTGCGTGAAATGCTACTGACGTTGTTGGCATTAATTAGAGAAGGATACTCTGTGAAATATACATATGAAGTGCAATCAGAACATGAGGTATTTATGCAAAGACAAATGAATTATGTTGCTTAAATATTGGTGAATGCCCGTGGTGTAAATACAAAAGGTATTAAAGCAATTAGAATACCAAATGCATTGAATGTTGTTGGTATACATACTATCTTATATTTTTGTTCGATTTGTGATAGTGATGTGATAAAATCCATACACAGTATAGACTTTAAAGTAACCCAGTCGTGTTTTATCTGCTGCAAAAGTTCTCATTTGCCTGTTTGATAAGATCGTTTATTTAGGGTATCTTGATTGTAATAACTCCTCTTTTCTATCACGAAGAAGATAATCGCCATTCAAATGTGATTTCCTTATATTATATACTAACTTTGGAAAAGGATTTGTGGCCTTGTCGAATTGAAGAATTCGAAATTAATATTTATGATAAGAACTGATTGGTGGAGAAAAGAATAATGGAGATGATGATGAATGAATTTGTCTTGAAATAAGGATGTTCTAGCCGTTTTCTGTACACCAAGCTTAGGCGTTAACAAACTATTACCCCATATTAATAATATTGTGATAGTGTCTTTTGGTGGGCGAAAACGGCTTTTAACATTTAGCATTAGCGAGTTTGCAGTAAATGTTCGCCTAATTTTGTATTCAGACATTTAAATTGGACTAAATCATTTATTGGACAATACTCATAGAATCGTGTCATATACATTTCATTTAATGAATTATTTGGAACAATATTTTTATCAGAACGAAATACAAACTTGATACTTGCTAAATGTTTTATTATGGATTATGATTGTGTACTTTGTTATAAATTTGAGGAAAGTATGAATATATTTTAGTATTTGTACAGAAACAAAATATTATTATTAACTTTATCTATTATGCGTTTTGTTTAGTTTAAAATTCATTTATATATATTTCTTAAAAAATTGTGGAAAGTGCAAGTGGCTTCATCTTTTTGTGCAATTTTCTAACAAATTATGTTTTTAAGTGAAGCTAGCACAAATCATTATTATTTTAAGCTCCGCCATAGTTGTGTAAAGACTGGCGTGCCGGGATTTTTACAAACACATTCAATGGTAGATAAAGGAATGAATGTGTTTCTGTCAATTATTGAGTTTTTTTCTTAGCGGTTACGTAAAAATGTAGTATGGTAAGATCGTGATTGTAAATTAGGTAGGAATAACAAATTTAAAATGATTCTAAAATACCCTACAAATATATGATAAGCCCAAAAACATTTTATATTATGCATAATACTTTTCTGGACTAATTTGCAACTATAATACCTACTTCGCTATTTTGAGTACCTCAATAGTAAACTGAGAAAAACAACATATTAAAATGAAAATGATTCTCAAAAGATCCAATAAAGCTCAGGAGGAATAAATCAGTGCAAATTAGTTATTATCTACGATTTCATAATACCCATCTTTACAAATCAAACAAATAAGATTTGCAAAAATGCTTAATGAATTCACAACATTATCCGTACGTATCAAAAATACAGACGATTTCACCTTTCTCTTTAAAATCCCACAATACACATAAAGTTAAATTGCGGTTCAATTATCTATTGTTTAAAAACCTTATTCCAAAGGGATTTATTACCCTCTATCAAATGTTCGTTACTAATTATTTGAAGTCAACTGAAGACAAAATTATAATGCAGGAATAAAGTAGTATTGTTATATAAGAATAATTTATCGACTCACTCAATCCGTCGTGCTTTGATTGAAGATTTTATTGAAAAAATAATATATGAATCTCATATTAAGTAAATTAGTATTTCATCGACATGCAAAAAAAATACGATTTTTGTTGATAATTATTTCAAAGCACAGAGGATTCACTGAATTGCAGTAATATTTACAATCCTGAAATAAATTAATCTCATCATTAACCGACTTCAAAAAAGGAGGAGGTTCTCAATTCGTCTGTATGTATAATATTTTTTCATGTAACAAGTTCTGTTTCAAAACCGCATGAAAATAATATGATAATGTTTCTGCCAGACACAACGTAACAAACAAGAGGCTTTGCTTAAAATTGGCGTCTTTTTTCTCGCGGCCGCCAACTAAAAACATTGAAATATGTTTTAGAATCAATATTTGCTAAGGCAGATCTGGCTCAAACACACACTTCTCTATCCAGAATTTTCTTGACGTTTGTTTAGTGCCTCAAAAGAGTCCTCTTCTATGATGTGGTAGGTATTTTGTCTGCACCCAGAGTGCCGAAGAAGATTTTAGTTCAAAAATGTATAAACTGAGGTAATCATAGAAAAGCTAGCTATACAGCCTTAGCAAATACCGTTTTTAATGCACTCAGGAATTTATATTTCCTTGTTAATTGATGAGCGCAAAAAAAAGACGCCATCTTCCATGAATCTACTTTATTTTATAAAATAAATATTTTTTGTGGCTCTCTTTTTAATTATTAATACAGTGTGTTCCTGGTTAAAGTACAATGGTTGATATGGCTGGTTAAACTTAAACTACTGACTAAACTGTTTAAAAGTTAAACATTTATTTTTACATTATTATCAATATCTTGATAACTGTTGTTCTGGTAGCGATTTTCTTAATATTGATCAATTAACATTTTAAAATACCAATTAAACATTTCATATATTTTTCTGCGTATTTTGATAATAATTGTATACCTTATTATGATATTTCTCTCTCACTACCTACCGAGGTATTATCCCCTGCATTTTATCCAGGGACACTATACATGAGGTCAGTGCCAAGTATCGATCTGCGCGTAAGCCAATAGTTGGCACTGCATGGCATTACCTAATTAAAGCATTCTTTATTTAGTTATGTCCTGGACGACAATTACTTTTTATGTGACAAAAAAAATTAAATTCTTAATCGAAAAATTGGGGACCTTTGTATTTAAAACATTATATCGTAGTTAATTACCATACTAATAGAAGGTAATAACTCGAAAGTTCCAAATCAATTTAACTATCTTTAACTTTATTAAGAGAGGTAATTATCCCAATCGATATATGTACTTGTTTTTATACGGCCCTTCTCTATTTTACTAGCAATCAAATTGTTATAGCTGGAGAGCTGGCAAGCATTTTTGGGTAGGTGCTTGAGGCAAGCTGAAAACTTGTCCTGTACCTCTCCTATTATATCCCAACACGAAACTGCAGACCTGGCTGGCGAGTAGCGGGGCTAAATCAACCCCCAAATTTTTAAAAGTATATTTTTTTTTAATCCAAAAATATACTTGAGGCAATTTGCAATTTTTATATGTAGTAGTTTAATATTTACAGAATATAAAAAAAAATAAGCCAGACAATTCAGCCGGGGTTTTAACATTGCCAGGCCCGTCCAAAAATATTTTGCAAATGAATATAAAAAATGTGTTTGAGGCAACTTGAAATTTTAATAGAGTATTATTTATAACTAAAAAATAAGACTCTCAAAAAGACAGATCATTTCGGTGGGACTTTCTACCTGCCAGGCGATCTAACAAAGGAGTATGCAAATCCTGGTCCACCCCCTCAATAGCTATGTGTGTTATATGGCTGGATAGGTATTGTTTAGCTGAATAAGAGTTACTATGGCGCCAAGTTCCAAATGTTAGTCCGTTCAGAGTTATTGTTATTTTAAACAATGTGGTTTCACATGATTCACAGACAATGTGAAATGTGTGATTTTTAAAAAAAATTACAATTTCAAACAGACCTTATCATTACCACATGCTTTTTATAAATAAAAGATAACATATTTTTATAATCAACATTTATTTATTATTAGTCATGATCTACAATGACGTCATCTATACAAATATTATAAAGAGGAAAGGTTTGATTTTTTGTTTGTTTGTTTGTTTGTATGAATTGAATAGGCTCCGAAACTACTTGGCAGATTTGAAAAATTCTTTCACTGTTGGAAAGCTACAGTCACCCAGAGTAACATAGGCTATATTTTATCCCGGTACGGGAAGTAGTTCCCCCGGGACGCGGGTGAAACCGCGTGACGGGCCGCTAGTTAAGAAATAAGGCTGGGCCTACAAACGCCTCGTGTCTGGCGTATCCTAGATACCAAACTATTGAAACAATATGCGCACAGATTCCTACTGTACGTCTTCCCGTCATGCAGGTACAATATCTTTGCAGAATATTAATATTGTGAACCAATAAGTAGCAGTAGAACATTCTAGCTCTCACGTGTCGCGTAAGAACCAAGCATCACCATTAATGCCAAAATCAGGTAAATCATCTACATAGTGCAGCTTCTCGGTACTAATGAGTGCGAGTGAGACGGATAAAAATGATTAGGAGTGTGATTCAATGAAAACTATACGTCAGTGGTTACACAACGTGTATGTAGTACAGAAATGCAAGTAAATATAATGACGTGGCTCCTGCTAGAACCACAATGTTGAATAAAAAATAAAGACATTATTAAAGAATAACTCGGAACGGACTAACATTTGGAACTTGGCGCCATAGTAACTCTTATTCAGCTAAACAATACCTATCCAGCCATATAACACACATAGCTATTGAGGGGGTGGACCAGGATTTGCATCCTCTTTGTTAGATCGCCTGGCAGGTAGAAAGTCCCACCGAAATGATCTGTCTTTTTGAGAGTCTTATTTTTTAGTTATAAATAATACTCTATTAAAATTTCAAGTTGCCTCAAACACATTTTTTATATTCATTTGCAAAATATTTTTGGACGGGCCTGGCAATGTTAAAACCCCGGCTGAATTGTCTGGCTTATTTTTTTTTATATTCTGTAAATATTAAACTACTACATATAAAAATTGCAAATTGCCTCAAGTATATTTTTGGATTAAAAAAAAATATACTTTTAAAAATTTGGGGGTTGATTTAGCCCCGCTACTCGCCAGCCAGGTCTGCAGTTTCGTGTTGGGATATAATAGGAGAGGTACAGGACAAGTTTTCAGCTTGCCTCAAGCACCTACCCAAAAATGCTTGCCACCTCTCGGGCTATTAATTTTCATGAAAAATGAAAACGTACACTCCACACCCGAATTGGTGCTTAGTAAGCTTCCACCACTCAGTCGACATTTATATATGTTACATAATATGTATTAGGGTTGGTACGATACATTCGTGGAATTTTATCGTTCCATCTGTACTTATTTAATTTTTGAAATACACTTAGTTGTTTTTGTTTTTTAATTTTCTTTAGAGTTGTATACGTATCATATTATATTACTTGTAAGTTTTAAGATAATATTTATGAGCAGGAACAATTATAATATAAGTGAGATTATTGAATTGGAGTTATTTTTGTATTCAACTTCGTCTTGGTATAAATGGACATCAAACAAACTGTTCTCTTGGATGATTGTTGTCGAGTTGATTACAATTCAGTTGATTGCGCAATATAAATATATAATATATATGTCTATGATCTCAACAATGGTTTTAATATCTAAGCTTATGCAAATAATGGTTGTCGGATGTAATTTTTAAAGAAGTCAATAATAGCCAAATCTGAATGCATAAGTTAGATAAGACGAACTGTCGCCATTTTATAAAACAGTGTAACAGTAGTATGTTTTAATAAGTGTTAATAAAGAAAATGTCAAATGAACAAAGTCTTTTATTTTTTACTCAAGTAATACGATTCTTCGATACAAGCTGCTGAAAAAAATCTATATTCAAAGATTTTCGAAAATTCGTTTACCGCATCCTGGTTCAAACCAACTGAAATCTGTAAAAATTACACACCCTGTAGCAGAGTTGCCAGTCGTCCCTATTTAGGCGGGGACGTTTTTTTACTGATTACCGATTTTTTTACCAAAATAAAATGGACAGGCCCAGTCCCGCTTTTCGGAGATAACTCTAAAATAGGGAAAAATAATCCCAACACACAAACATATAAAATTCTTAAGTGGTAAAACGTGTGTCCAACCCCCCGCCCCCTCCCCCTCGTTACTTGTCCGACTCGCACTTGGCCGTTTTTTCAATGAAGGCATCACGCTTTTATCACTCAAATAGTTCCAAAATCTCGACTTGGCAAAAAAAACTGGTAACGCTGCCCTGTTGATACTTTTATTCGGCGATGACCCGCTCACCCACCAAATTCACCCACTGGTTGGTGGAGGGGTAACTCGAAATTTTTAGTAGTGCCCGTCCACCCACCGTTATCAAAGCTGAAATTATTTATCGATGTATTTTGTCGATAATCAAAAACAATACGTACGATAAAATGAATAATTGTTTATTAAATTACATTTTAATATTAATAGCAGAAAACCAACTTTTGTTTCCCAATAGGGTTCCATCAACAAAAAAGTTTCGATTCCCGGATCGGGCAAATATGTGTTGGTTTATTAGGATAAACCAACCGCCCGCCGCCATAGCCGAGCAATGTGTTAGGACACAGCCCGGGTTTTTGATCTGTCCACTTTATGAAGCGTCTTTTGACAGCTCACGCCCATGAAAGTTCGAATTGTTTTCGTTTAATTTTCGAAAAAAGAATATTGTTCTTCATGGACGGTTACTGCCAACTCAGTGATGTGCTACGAAAAACGATTAGAACGATTGTGCCCCCGATTACAAATAATCGATAGAAATAAATGCTATGAATAAATCTAAACTTCTTCATAACATGTTCATAAGGTATAATGTATATTTTACATAGAAAGGTAACAACATTTGGATTTAAATTTCTTTTACTAATATGACTTACTTGTTTTATATTTAATTTATAAACTCAAATATATGGATTTATATTTGTTTACAATAAATCTAAGAGAATGTTAAATCAAAACGCATGTTTATCGAAATCGGTTATTTTTTACGTACCTAAGTCGAATAATGATAATAGTACAATCGGATTGTTGACACATTTGAGATACTTTAGGACATCACCAATGTTGTCAATCGGCGACCTGTCAAAAGACGCTTCATATAGTGGACAGAGTATAGTTCCATTGCTTTGTCCCATGATGGTACTACTTCGAATTTTAATTCTCATTAGTACTGGGGCCTTAATACGAGCATTTAGGCTATCCATACATGATCAATGCAATTTGAAAGCAAGACTGCCAAAAATGCATACTATGAGCTTAGATTAGGACGCTTGAAGGTGAACGAATCGAGTCCTGTCTTTTGCCTCTGGTCTGCTTATCGTTCCCAAGAACACCGTTCAAAAACCTTATGAGATTATTTTTCCGGTCTTACCGGTTTTTAATTTATGCTTTAAAATAACAATGGCTTAGATAAATTGTATATTTGAGTTCGTAAATTAATGCATTAACATAACTTTGTTAAAAGTCATTTGTTTTTTTATTAAATTCTTGTCAATTTATAAACAAAGTTTTTTCTATTCGTTCAAAGTTGACACATTTTCATACCTACGACTTTTGAACTTTCCTTTTGGTATATTTACTTTACTCTATGTTTCCACCGTATCTCACCAAGAAAAAAAACATTGGTTTTGCTTTGTTTTGTTTCGTTTTGTTTGTTTATTTGAAATGTAGTAAGTTTATTCTATATATATTTATGTGACCCACGGGTGCTTCGCACGGGTGCAGTGCTCGTACATAAACCTTCCTCTTTATATAATCAGTCTAACTATAAAAATAAAAAACCGCAAGTAAACGGGTCGCGTAGTTTTACAGATAAGAATCCTTATGCGGTATTAAATTGAACACTTTTGCTTTATGCAGTGAGAGGCAACAAAGAAAACATCGTGTCACCTATAGCCAACTGGACCGTCTGTGGGAGTTCCTGAACAACCACAGGGAGATAGCAGTTGGGTTCAATAAATCCGCACAGGCTCGCGAACATTCTAAGAGAATGTGGGAGACAGCAGCTCTTCATCTAAATTCTATGGGTGAAGGAGCGATAAGGTCGCCTTCAGAATGGTCAAAGGTATGTCAATAAATTTGGACGGAATGTCCGTTTGTAATGCTAACATGGGGGCTGTAAAACAGCATGAAAGTAGTTTCCATAAATCCCTGGTTGTATTTGAATAATAACATTATTTACTTATTTAAGGTGAAATGTTTTGCATCTTACATTGTACAGAGAAATATTAATACAACATATCCTTTACATAAATCTACACTTCCTTACTAATATTATATAAAGAAGAAAGATTTGTATTTTTGTATGTAACGAAAAAACTCATAAACGACTTATTCAAATTGAATAATTCTTTCACTGTTGGCTAGCTACACTATCCCCGGTGACCTTAAAGTACTTTTGATCCCGGAAATGTAGAGGGAAGGGAGGGATATTTGAATTAAGAAATAACATATCGGAGAAACCGCAAGCGGAACGCTAGCTGTGTAATAAATTTTAAACATATATAGGATTAAAAAAAAAGATGAAACTTTTTTTATTGACATTATTATTATAACTTAATTAACATTTGTATTGTCTACATGCTTTACAGCTTAAAATATTTTGTAACATGAAATCAATATATTTATTTCCAGTATTGGGTAGACTTCAAGGCCAAACTAAAAAGGAAGAATAGGTTAATCAATGATTCCCGCAGAAGGACAGGAGGAGGTCCGTGCCAGGAAGAACTATCAGAAATTGAGCTGAAGTTCCTAACAATTTTAGGAACTGATTATGGTACTGGCCTTCCTGGTGTACAGGTTCAACCGATAGTGACATCAGTGAGTATTTTTATTTGTATAATTATGGAACTTTACATACATAACTGCCTTTCATAATTCCTCTATCTATGGTGTAGTGGTTAGAGCGCTGCACTAGGTTAAGTTGTGGGTTCAAATCCCGCAGGGAACACTTTCATTTTCTGTTGGTTTTCCCAGTTAAAATAAATTAATTTAAACTGGGAAAACCAATTGCCTAGCCCCAAACTACGCTCGAAGCGTGTACAACGGAAGCTAGGGAACGGATAGATATTTATAAATACTTTTTTATAAACATCCATGACTCGAGTACAAATATTGATATTCTGCACACAAACATTTGCCCCGAGTGGGATTCGAACCCGCGACACTTGGTTTTGTCCCTACTATGATCCAAATGCTCTGGATTCCCTTGTAAGGGTTACATTACCACAGAATCATAGTTGTACTATTACGAAATAGTTCTGTTAAATATTTTTCACTTTTTTGTTCTTTTCAGGATCACACTCAACCAAGTTCCAGTGGGGCTGGTAGTGAGCCCATTTATCTTGTTGTTCAATCAAGCGACATAGTAAGTGTCCCTTATCATTGTCTATTGGGTAGAAACTCTGATCTCTAAACCAAGAGCTGAGAATTGGAATACCGCCAGGGGAAAATGATTATTTTATGTGATGAACATCAGCATTTTCACTCAGGTGATGCAGGTGTCAAGGGTGTCTGGCAGAGAGTTGGAACCGTAGGAAGTGTCTGGCTTTGAGCAATGTGACTTTTGGGATTATTATAAGTAAGATATGTGAAAACTGAGTTTTATATTTTAACGAATTTAACTAACAATTTTATATACACCTTTATTACCTGATACCTGCGAAAGCCACCACGACCCAAGTTACATAGACGGGATTCGTTCTTACCTGTGTTGGAGACATACATTGACAAACTTACAGCTTTTATACTTTACCAAATGCCTGCGGACCGCTGGCTCTTATTCCATTATGCGCTTACCAACACATTTTGCGACCGATTTTTATATATAAGATTAATTACTGATTGAGGTATTAGATATTGTCTTTTTGCCTTAATAATTAACATATAATCGGTCAAAAAAAATTGGTGTTAAATTTTCTAATTTACTCAATTTCATTTCTTTCCAGGAACAAGATCAAAATCAAGGAAGTACTAGTGTGTTTAGTCAGCCGATTGACCCAGATCGTGACATTGTAAGAGTCTTATCACTGTTTTTTCTGGTTTCTTCCACAGTACTGTACAACTAGTAAAGACAAACTCATGCATTTTGAATGTGTTATTACAGAACATCAATCATTCTGAAGATATTAGACAGCAAGCTTCTTCGATTATAAATCCCAGTGCTCACTCACTGCCATCATTAGAAGTGTTTACTCCACCTGCTAATCTGCCGCCATTAGCAGAGTTTACTCCACCTGCTAATCTGCCGCCATTAGCAGAAATTACTCCACCTGCTAATGAACGAAATACGCCCCGATCACTTAGCCCCCGTGCGTCACCTGTAGTGCAGAGCACAAGAAGAAGCCAGAGGCGCCAGCGACGACGTCCCCGTGTTACTGCTCAAGATGCGAGAGAACTTTTGGTGTCAGCTGCGCAAGCTAGGGCCCAGGCAGAATTGGCCAACAGTCGCTCTATAGCGAGGGCTATTGAACTACTGGAGGATTTAGTAGCTATACTTCGAAGATAGCAGCTGGGTACGCACTTTGAAAATTATTAATAAACACAATTTCTATGGAATAATAATAAGTAAAATGGGTCATGCAGATTCTTTTTAATTTACGGACCATTCAAATTACGAAATCTATTATTAACTTTGCCTTTTAGCATGAGAATAATAAATGCGATAACGATATTTTTAAAGTTAGTACTTATTGGTAAATTAGAAATCTCAATTTTTATTTTATTGTGGTTGACTTCAAACCTAACTTATAACAAGATTTTTGAATCTTTTGAAATATGAAATATTATACACACTTGAGCTTTAGTTAATAATACAATTTCCACAACAATTTTCTTTAATTAAAATAATTTCCTTTTCAGGTTACCTCAGTTCTTAATAAAAGTTGATTAAAGAATGAATACAATGATTAAAGAACGAATACAGCGATTAAAGAAAGAATTAACGATTCAAAATGATTAAAGAATTATTGATTTACGATGATTAAGAGCACAAAGCGTTAGCTTCGTGATTGTGAATTATCGCTCATTTGCGACATAAACGTGTTAACGTTTTGGAGTAATGATACAGAAGAATCTCGCGCATCGCTCTCTAACTTTCTGTCAAGACGCGATATAGGTATATCTAGTGAAAACGAAAATTACCGAGTAATAAGGGAAAAGCGCAGTGACTTTTGGTTAGTGTCATCCCTTTTAGCCCTATTTGCATGCTCTAGTTTACATAGGATTGTACCAATGTTGCTGAAATAAACAATACTTTTTTTTTGTTAATATAATACGTAATAAAAGATCAATATACTTGGCCATAATGTTGATTCTTCAATTTATTTTCCAGATGGAGTTGTTTCTTAGTTCTTTGGAGCTGAAGTACCTCTTCGTCATCAATACCATCAATTATTGAAAGTATGTTCACTTATAATAACAATAAATAACATTTTATTATTTACAGTGTATAACGCCTCGATGGTCTAGTGGTTTAAGTACCAGGCCTTGGTCTCGAGGTCCTGGGTTCGATTCCCGGGTCCGGCAAATTTTGTGTTGATTTTTATGAACACAGCCCGGGTTTTTGATCACCAATCCGCATTTGGCAATCGTGGTGATTAAGCCAAAACCCATCTTTGTAACGAAAACATGATTTCAAATGATGGAGGCCTTTGCACTGCAGTGGGACATTAATAGGCCGATATTTAACTTTTACTATATATATACAGTGAGAACAAATAACGAACTATAGTGTTTTTCAAGGAATAGATTTGTGGGGTCACTATAAGCAACAATATTAGTATTAGTAGGCCTGATAGTCTAGTGGTAAAAGACCCTAACCAAAAAATCAAGGATTGCGAGTTCGAATCCTGCAAAGCGGCTGTTTGTAAGTGTGAAAGACCTCTGCACTTGTTCTCGAGACATGTATCTTTATAAAAGTATTTAAGTACCTATCTCACAGTAAAAGCTTTGAGCTTACTTTGTTAGTCAAAGAAATGTATTATATTTCATTATTTATTATTTACTAGGAATGCAATAAGAAACTTAACAATGAGTATTATGATTTCCTAGTGTTATACAATAAAGTGTTCTCTATCTCTCTCTATGAATATTATTAATAATAATTAAAAAATCACAGATATCTCACTGGCACTGTATGAATCATCTGAAATAGATGTAGAGGTTGATGATGATGATGAATGAAAATTCAATATAAACTTTTGCTGCAGATTCTGACGACTCAGTGAAAGACCCTGTCGTAGGTGTAGAACTCGGCAGTCAATGGCTTCACCGAGCAAATCTGGGCCCATTGCAAGAAAGGTATTAATAAGTTAAAGATAAACAAAAAAATAATAGTTCTAGTGAAGGTGAAAAGATGATGATATAAATAGGGACGACAACTAAAATATGAAGCATGATTATTTGAATGAAGACCAAATAAATAATAATGTGAATCTTCCTAGCGGGACCCCCCGAGCTAGACTTATAAAACTAATGGCAACGCTTAAGTAGTCCAATGTACCTTTCGAGTTTAATAATAATTTTCAATGTACCTCAATAGTTTTGGCAGAAATCACGATTTAGTGACTGATCTTCCTAGCGGGGCCCTCCGCCGTTTTACGTTCAAAATACATAAATGATATACCGATCGAATGCATTTTCAATGTACCTCGCGAATTATGTATAAAATTCAAAAAATATATAATAGAACCAAAGAAATTCCGCTTCAAAGGAATTGTCTTCCTAGCGGGGCCCTCTGTAATTAAAGTGAATAAGAATAAAAAAAGTATACAGTTTTAATGTATTTCCAATGTACCTCCTAGTTCTTCATCCATTTGCCCAATTTAGATGCAAAATTATGAGATATTTACAAAAATGGTTAAAAGTATGGTCAGCAAAAAAGTTAGCGTTAACTAAACGTAACCTCCTTTATAGTAGGTAAATGTTGGAGTTCAATGAGAGATATTTGGAGGACTTTTTTATTTATATCAAATGATAAACACGTGATAAACAGCAATAAAATCTGATAATGTTTGTGTAACAATCTACAAACTCCATTGTAGTTATGTTTGTGATATATGTGTCATCGAAGCATTAATAGTTTTCAATATTATATTTGAGAAATGTCAAATCTTTGGCGCGAAGCGAAAAGCGCGTTTGAAAAAAAAACTTTCAAAATTTTTTTTTATAATGCTCAATCACTGGTGTTGGCATATCATTTATTAGCGCAAAGCAAAATAATAAAAAAAAATATCAACAGTGGATTTCCAAATATAAACAATAAAATATTTTATTTCAAGAAACATCACAGAAACAGTTTTTAAAATTATCTTTCAATAATCTTCAACGCGGCGGGAAGAAGGCGCGCTATAAAAAAAATAATTGAAAATTATCTATTGAAACTAATTATGAGCGTGAAGCCAAGTAAAAAAAAAATGACAACAGTAGGATTACAAATATTAATAATTATTAGTTTCCTAGTTAATTAAAACATTGAGGTTAAAATCAACAGAAATTTTTAATTCATTGTTTGTTTTTTAGTTCTCGCGCGCTTATCCGCCGCGCCAAGGAGGTTACATTTATACTGAAAGATATTAAAATTAAAAAATATTACTATGAATTACCGGTATGTATTTACGTTGAAGATTATTGAAAGATACTTTTAAAAACTGTTTCTATGAATAATAATTAGATGTATGTGTTTGCAAAAGGAAATAAATTATTTCATTGTTTATATTTGGAAATCCACTGTTGATATTTTTTTTTATTTGGCTTTGCGCTAATAAATGATATGCCAACACCAGTGATTGAGCTTTATAAAAAAAAAAAATTGAAATTTTTTTTTTCAAACGCGCTTTTCGCTTCGCGCCAAAGATTTGACATTTCTCAAATATATTAATATTGAAAACTATTAATGCTTCGATGACAAATATATCACAAACATAACAACAATGGAGTTTGTAGATTGTTACACAAACATTATCAGATTTTATTGCTGTTTATCACGTGTTTATCATTTGATATAAATAAAAAAGTCCTCCAAATATCTCTCATTGAACGCCAACATTTACCTACTATAAAGGAGGTTACGTTTAGTTAACGCTAACTTTTTTGCTGACCATACTTTTAACCATTTTTGTAAATATCTCATAATTTTGCATCTAAATTGGGCAAATGGATGAAGAACTAGGAGGTACATTGGAAATACATTAAAACTGTATACTTTTTTTATTCTTATTCACTTTAATTACAGAGGGCCCCGCTAGGAAGACAATACCTTTGAAGCGGAATTTCTTTGGTTCTATTATATATTTTTTGAATTTTATACATAATTCGCGAGGTACATTGAAAATGCATTCGATCGGTATATCATTTATGTATTTTGAACGTAAAACGGCGGAGGGCCCCGCTAGGAAGATCAGTCACTAAATCGTGATTTCTGCCATAACTATTGAGGTACATTGAAAATTATTATTAAACTCGAAAGGTACATTGGACTACTTAAGCGTTGCCATTAGTTTTATAAGTCTAGCTCGGGGGGTCCCGCTAGGAAGATTCACATTAAATAATATACTTCTAAAGAAAAAAAACTGTATTATTTGTGTCAATTATAATTACAACATCTTTACCCAAAAACCCATTCTTCCAAATTAAAGCAGTTTGAACCAGAGAGACGAACTTCTTAGCTATCCATGGATTCTCCGTACGGGTGCCGGGTCCATCGCGTGGAACAGAGAGGAATAGTGTAGTGCTTTTCATAAGTGTCTATCTTATGAAATTATTATTTTTTTGATGATCTTCCAATCTGTAGCTACACTAACGATGGTAAGTAAGGTTTGACTTTGGACATCTTGGTAGATCCTTCCTTGACGAAGTTGATGTTCTTTGTTTTCGTCATCAAACCTTTTGCTGCTCTTGCTATTGAAAGGCTCACCGATTCACGTATGATCTGCAACACTCCGTCATGGCGGCGAGAGTAGTGACCTCTGTCTAGGAGTACTCTGCATCCCACCAACAAATGCCTCGCGGTATCTACGGCCTCACCACAGAGAAGACAGGTTTTGTCTACCGCCATTCCCCACCTTACAAGATTGCTCTGATCGGGTAAGGTCAACTCAAAAGGCGTTTAGATAGAATTTTAGCAACGCTGGAGACCAATCGTACAGTATCGACCGCCACTTTAATGCTAAAGAGATACAAAACTCACCAAGGGACACCCACTCGTTTTGCATTTTGAGATTAAGCGCATGTACTCTATACTCGTAATCTTCATCCATTCGCAGAAAAATGAAGATAACGAGTATAGATATAGTATATCTGTTAACAGACCCGAATAACGTCGATGGGTCAGCAGGATGAGCTAGGAACTACGGAACTCTTGTACTACTTCCCGTAGTTGCCATAACCGACTTACAAGATTTCGACGTGTAGCAATCCCTGCTTGCAACTCCAGGTTTTGCCGACTGGGACCTTCAATATTCGGTGTGACATAGGGTTGCATTGCAAATTCTTGTTCCACTTCATCTTCTGAGAGTTCATTCAGTGGTACATTTGCCGCATTACAGATGTTGTGCAAAATCACGCAGGCATTAGCAATATTGCCAGCTACTATTGGTTGGTAATGAAGCACCCTATGAACCAACAGGCACCTAAACCGTGCCTTTAAAACGCCAATCGTTCTTTCTACAATGCTTCTGGCCTGCACATGCTTTTCTGTGTAATGTGCTTCAGGAGTGTCGGCTTCGGCATTTAAAATTGGTGTCATCATTGTTTGGCGGAGAGGATAACCTGAATCACCTGAAATAAATTTATGTAATAACTATAACATGTTACTTTGTATGATCATTCTTGGTAGATATATTTTACTAATGTGTTTAGAGCCCTAGTTTTGATATCAACTAACAATTCTAAATAATATGAAATTATCCACTTTGATATAAATAAACACCCCATTTTAAACCAATTTTAATTCATTTTGTAACTTGATTGATAAGTACACTGGATGAAATTAACAATTCAATTTACCTAAAAACCATAATGCCTCTGTAGTGCTCAGGTTCTCCACATATGCACGAAGCGGATGATGGGACCAAATAAAAGAATCATGATTGGCACCAGGATTGCTGGCGTCAACACTCATGATTTCCAAGTCGGCATTGCATATCTAGAAAATAAAAGTTTTAATAATAGTTAAAACCAGTTCATGCAATTAAGTTTACCGCACCGGGTAATTGAACCGACTAAAATCCTTAAAAGTTGCACCCTGCACTTTTGATGCATCAATCATCAAACAAACTTGATAAATTAAATGAAAAGAAAACACTAACTAGTTAATTTCTCAAAATGATACCAATTGCAATCTAATTTTAATGATTGAGTACAATTTTCTATCTGGGACCCTTCCCCTCCAGGTGGCATTACAAATATCTACCCTGTATATTACTTACCAACTGTACATTCAATGAATGATAATTCTTCCTACAGAAGTATCGTTCTTCATTTTCATTGGGTCTAACTATGGCCACATGGGTTCCATCTATGCAACCTATCACACCCGGGATGCCAAATTTTTCATAAAATCTGCAAGCAAGATAAGATATTTTCGTATAAGTTAATAATAATACCCCCTTAGTAGGGGGTATTAGATTGGGCGCCGTGGCCGAACGCAGGAAAATATAGATGTAACCATAAATTGGTAAGTTTACTGAAAAAAAAATATCTTACTTAAGTAAGAAACATGTTATTACTTTATCAGAATAAATGAAAAATGCATGATAGTGCACAAGCGCGTGCGCAAGCACAGGTGCACTCCCTATTCCCTCACTATCATAATTTGATGGGACAGCAGTCTGACACAACCGTAGAGAGATCAGGCGCAGGACCAACGGCTTAACGTGCTTTCCGAGGCACGGGGGTATAGTTACACTGCCAACTTCTTAACTCCCGAATGAAAACATAGACACAATTTCATCGGTCCGACCCGGGATTCGAACCCAGGACCTCCGGCGCAGCCGCCGCTTTAAAGTGCGACACACTAGCCACTGCGCCACGGAGGCAGTTATACGTATAAGTATAGATGTAACCATAAATTGGTAAGTTTACTGAAAAAAAAATATCTTACTTAAGTAACAAACATGTTATTACTTTATCAGAATAAATGAAAAATGCATGAGTGCTACCTTCTCTTTACTCTTTCCCGTTCTGCAGCAGTTTGCGGAAATTTTATATATTTGTTTCTGATATCTATGTGGTTTAACGCAGCAGTGACTTCAGCCAATACAGCAGATACCGTTGGTTGGGCCAAGTTTTGGGCCCTACCAGTGGGTTTTTGATAGGACCCATGCCCATAAACATATATTGCTGTAAGAACCTGAAAAAATTGCATTACAATGAGAATGTGTTTCCAAGGGATTCTTCCAATAAGGAAGGTGTAAAAAAGGTCTGGGTCATTACATGGAAATTGAAATTACATTTGGTAGGAACCAACCTTTGTCTCAATGCTAAGATCACAAAGCCGCCGTGGATTTACATTCATTATAGGTTCTAAATCTGTGCACAAGTTGTGCACTAAATCTGGAGTCAACCTTAAACAACAGAACAATTATTACACAAAGAAGTTATTGGTGGTACATACGCATGATTAAGAAGCCCCATTGTAACTGTTGTTGTCTCCATAGATTTAAATCTTTCTATGATTAACTCACCTATACTCATTTATAAAATCCCTTTCCTCCATTTCGAAGGGGTCATTTAAATCTCGGAGGTGAAGCCGTCGGTTTCGCTTTTCTATGAGGTATTCCGTCTCTAAGAACTCGAAAATTTCATATTCATCGCACATCTAAAAAAAATCAAGTATGTTAAAAGCGCACAACATATTTAATTTTCAAGATGGTAATAAATTAACTTTACTTACGTTGGAAACAAGTAACGTCTCACCGGGACGAACAAAAAGCACTTGGAAATACGAACAAAAAGATATAGCCGCGAAATGGTCCACACAACAAGTTTCGGGTTAAATTTATTTGACAGCAGTCTCGATAAAGCTGCTAGGGACTAGCTTTTTAAACATCGTTAATTTGACATTAGAGACGCGCGTCAACACGTCAAAATATAGGGTCATAGTACGAATTTCCATACAAAAAGAAAGGTGAACGATTTTCCCAACTGTCAACGTAACCGCCCAGCCGCTAGATTGCTATAAGGGGTCTGGTAGTACAAAAACGCTGAGCGTAATGGAATCCGTCCTGCTATAACGGCTGGCATTAAGCCCCCTGTTCAAACCTCATTGTAACAAAAACATGATTTAGGGGCCATGATGGAGGCCTTTGCCCTGTAGTGGGGCATTAGATAGTATAATATGCTGATACTTGACTCAAGGGCGGATCCAGCTTTGGCGCCAGGGGGTAGGGGGGGGAGTCACATACTCCTGTCGCCTTTACTGTCAAGTGGGATGACGTCATTAAATCTTTGCGCGCGGCCCTCGTCTTCTGTTAGGAGAGACTGAGAGAGAAACAGACTTTACTCAACTTTACTTGAAAAATTAAGTGTTTTTTTGACGTTTGGTAGATAAATATAACTCATGAATACCATAGATGCTCCATTAGGTCGTACGTGTTTGAGTGTCTTCAATTCAACAAAATGTCAAAAAAACACTTATCCTTTGAACAGTACATTGAGAGTACGTAAATACATTTTGTTAATACGGGTGTAGTGAGACAGTGAGACACACACAGCGAAAACTTGATATTTTTTAAATAATGCACGATGTAACTTGAACAGTTTTTATTAGTTTTTAATATACATAGTTTAATAACATTATGATAAAGATAAACTAGAAGTCTATCCTATGATTTTTCTGTTTTACCGTTTTTTCAAAACTGTTCAACTGTGCAGAATTTATGTGGGGCAGATGTGAACAAAATTCGGCATACGAAAAAACACGTTTATCTCCATTGCATTTCGAGAAATTCAAACACATCATATTTTTTTTATTTTGTCCAAGGAGTAAGAAAGCGAAGAGAGATTGTATAAGTTCAATTTCTGTTTACAGTTAACTTTTAATGTGGCCAAATGTAAGTGCCCCAGGCTCTCTAACACATTGTGTTTTCTGTAAAATTGAAAATCTCATCAATCACTACCCAATATAAATTAGTTTTCTCTATGACAACCACCCTGTATTATAATATTTAATCCACTTCAACTCGTCAATTTGTCGTCAAAACTTTTTTTCCAGTCCGTGTCATTAACATAGCATTTTTTTCGTAGAGATAGAGTTCTTTAAAAAATAAGCTTGTATGTTTTTATGTAACTTACATACAACCAACTTAAAATAATGTAATACATACAAGAGTAACCCATGAGTAACCACTTTTTTGGTAACCAAACTAGCAACACTTTAGTTTCCTTGTCTATGTTATTGTCTTTGTCAAAGATTTTGTCTTTGTCGCTCGCCCGCCGCTCGATCGTGCCAGCCAGCGTCACGTTGCCTTTTGCAGTCTGTCTACTTTTGCGGCGTTTTGCCTCCATTTTGTTTTCGAGCAATTCGTTTGGTGGAAATTGGAAAAGCTCAATAATTACAGTGTGTTAATACTCTATCTGCATCGATTTATGTTACCAAACATAGTTTTCGCATAAATGCTGTGTTTATTAAAGCTAAGCTCATGAAAGGTAAGAAAATATCAATAGCGTGGTTTTTAATCCATGACGCAGTTGGTTGTTATTTTCGTTTAATCCCATTCGTGTTTTAGATACAATGTCAAGGTACGGGGATTGCAAGGTGTATGTTGGTGACTTAGGCAATAATGCCAGCAAACCTGAGTTGGAGGATGCATTTTCATATTACGGCCCATTGAGGAACGTTTGGGTAGCAAGAAATCCACCCGGCTTTGCTTTTGTTGAGTTTGAAGACCCAAGAGACGCCGAAGATGCTGTAAGTACTCAATATTTTATTTACCAATGTATAAAGTTGACTTTGAACGAAAAACTTTTTATAAACTTATTGTTTTCCTTGCAATAGATTCGGGGGTTAGATGGAAGAACAATATGCGGCCGCCGTGCCCGCGTCGAGATGTCTAATGGAAGCCGCGGCTATGGCGGACGAGGACCTCCACCGCGTTCTCGATTGCCTCCGAGACCTTATGATGACCGCTGCTATGACTGTGGAGACCGTGGCCATTACGCTCGTGATTGCACCCGCCGCCGTAGGCGCAGGTTGAAAAGTTTTTCTTTTATAACGTAGTGGTGTACATTGGATGTTTTGAAAATATTCAAGGTATGGAATCTTTGTTTAACGGCAGAGGATCAAGTCAACAAAGCTTATAAGCATTTTTCATGCCATTGTTGCAGTATTAAAAAAGTCCTTGCATCCTTGTCAGCACTTGTAAAAGATTCCATCCCATGTTTTGGACTCACGTATACCAATGATAACTATGTTATAGGTTATCATTGGCCTGTGCGCCGAGAATGAACTCGTCAGTGTCTGCACTTCTTATTGTCTGCGCTACGTAGCTTTCACTTCGCGGCGTGTACTCCGATAATGTTGGCCGCATCGGTAACTTCGCTCTGCGAACTACATAGCTACAGCCTACGTGCACACTTCACTTGTCGAGAACTACATTGAGCATTATGTTCGTTCTACGTGTTGCTACGCACATCTAATGTAATCACTGCGTGCACTCAGTGAGTTACACATTATTATCCCGTTTTTGTGTACAGTGAAGGCCTGCTATGTTTCCAACTATCTTTTTATTTTCATGACTGTATGTAGTATGAAAATAATTGACAAAAAGTACAAACTATTAAGTGTTCCGTACCCTGCAAATGTTATATAAAATATAACAAGGGTATAAATTATTTAGCCAGTGACATGCACTTTGTTTTCTTAAATAGACAATTTTTTTGTTCAGCTAGTTTCTTTTGAAGGGATGAAGATTTGAAATTATTTTAAAACTGCACTTTATTAAGCAAAATCATTGAGCGGTTATGATATTGATCAGGATATTGATTAATTTGTCTCGTGTAGGTTGGGGTGATATGGCGCATTTCGTGAGTTCTCATTTACTACTGAATTAATTAGTAGTACTATTGAAAACATCCAATTTCAAATTAGGTAATACTTCAAAAAGAAATCATTTTTATATGTTCTACAGATGTATATTTGAATTTATTGAGATAAATTTTAAATACATACATATATTTCTTCTTACTTTTTAAAATAACACTCAGTAATAAGACAAGTCAATTAATGCAGCATATTTTAATATTTATGCTCAATTGACTTGTCAAACATGCTATAGATTTAAATAGGCTGTAGTTTGGCTGGGCGACTATTTTATAAGTTCACGAAAATCATACGAGTATTAAAATGTCGGTAGCAAAACCAAAAATATTATTCAGTAGGTGCAGCAAGGTTATATTTAGTGGGTTCAATAAAAATGAAGTTAAACATTATGATGCGAAGTATAAAATTTTGTATTTTTTTGATTATATTTTTAATGTTAGCTCATTTAATTTTAAAATATAAAATTTACATACCCACTTCCACTACAGTTTTTGGTGAGTTTGTTGTAGTTTTCTAGGTGTTAGGCAAACCATTATTTTAATATTTTGCAATAATACGTGATTTTTATGTTCACAGCCGTTCGAGGTCCCGCCGTCGCTCTCGCTCGCGCTCCCCGCGCTCCGGGTCGCGCTCCCGCAGCCGCTCCCGTTCCCGCTCGCGCTCCAAGGGACGCTCGATGTCGCGATCAAGATCACGCTCTCCATCCAAAGATTCAAAGAAATCCAATTAGGCTCTGTAGCCATTTACAGTTGACAGTTACTTTATTTGAAAACACTTGACTGCAAGATAATTCTGCCTTGAACAAGTACTGTTATTATACCTAATTGATATTCACTAGAAAGATATATCATTCCTGTTTGATAATTCTGTAAGATGTAGGGGAGCATACATTGATATGAATGGAACTTTGATTTACTGATCAATAATAAAACTTGTCATTTTATTCTACTGTTTTATTTACTAAATTCCATGAAATAAAATGAAAACTGGAAACTTGCGTATATTACAAAGTGAATTCTCATGAGCTTTGAAGAAAAGATTCTATATATAATTGCCCTTACATAACAATAATTAAAACAAGAAACAACCTTTTTTTTTGGAATTTGATAAGAATGTGTGCGTTAAGAAGTTCCGGTGGAGGTGATTGTGCTACCTTGGTGCTACCGGTTGGAATGATGGGCTAAATCATAGAGTAAAGTAAATATACCAAAAGGAATGGGCTAAATAGGTGCGGTGGTTCTCATTTTATAAACCCTGCCAGTTAATACCAAGGGTGTTGTGTGTAGTGAAGGTCTGTAGGAAGCTTAAAATAATTTGTATTATGTTAGATAGTGTAATTAATTACCCAAATGCAATTTTAAACATATCAAGCAAAATAAACATACATTAGATTATAGCCATTTAAAATAAAATAAAATCCAATGTGATTTTTATCTTCACAGACGTTATATATTGTACCTATTTTGAAATAATTAAAAAAAATACACAGTCGTAAAATCCATGCATTAGAATAAAATTAAAAAGGTAGTTATTACTAGTACTAACTATTGCTATTTCTGTTCTTTTTCTGCGATTTGAGGGAGACAGATTGAAGGATTCGTAGGGTTGTCAAACCAATTAATAGTTAACGAACAAATAAATTAAAACTAGGCCAAGAAAAAAGCTACACGTACAATTATGTATAAGTATTAATGCAACTATAACGACTTTAATCTCAAATTGTATTATTTTTCCCATTCTAATTTAAATAAGATAATAACTTTACATCATTAAATAAATAAATGTTAGGAATTGTATACCACTGGCAACACTGTGAAAAAAAGAAAAGCAATGTAGCGGACGGACGTCGTTTCGACTTTTCTATTCCGTCATGCAGTAATTTTTGTCATTCATGAATTCGTCGATAAAAAATATTTTATATGGTGTCACCTACGTGAACGTTAGTTAAAATATAGTTTAATAATGTGTTAATATTTCATTTCGCGTAGTTCATCCTCGTAGATCTATATGATAGGTGTGTGACAAGTTCGGTAATGGTGGCCATGTCATGAAAATCCCAACAGCCATGGATGATAGCTCCGTATCTCATCATAACGGAGGGCAAGTGGGATCTCAAATTGGAGTCAGTGTAAATAATAAACAAAATGACGAACCTAGCCAAAGTGTCCAGTATTCAATACCGGGCATCTTGCATTTTATTCAACATGAATGGGCGAGATTTGAACTCGAAAGATCACAATGGGAGGTGGACAGAGCAGAGTTTGAGGTGATTTTTTTGGCAATACTACTTTGTTTATATTTTAAGAATTACTATGCGTCTTATATTTAAGGAACGTTTGTGGATAGAGACTGTAAGAAGGCAAGTTTTCGTGTAATTTTGTTGTAATCAAGACTTTTGCAAGTGCTTCTTGTTTTGTTCTTTGTAATTACAGTACTAGTGCTTATTAACTCTTTATTTTGAGATATTATACATATTTAGTACCATTTTGATCAATTGTCATGGTGAAATATTTCTATGATAGCTCTTAGAATGGGTTCACCCACAGTAATTATTGCAAAATGTATAAATATATAGGTTTCTTCTAAAATTGAGAACTACTTTGTGAAACTTATTAATAATAAACCCTAGATTTATAATTTGCTGATTTATCATTAACAGGTGTTGTCTGGTAAATGATAATAATAAACAATATTGAAAATTCCATGAAATTAATTATTGTGTCCAGCTGTTATGTTTGTTGACATTTAATTTGATCAAGTATCACAGAAAGCATGAGTATGTTTTAGATTCCAGTTATGATGATTGTGGTTTTACACATTTGATTGTTAAAACAATGCCAAATGTTCTGACATTGCATATAGTGCTAAAAGATTTATCTACTTTAACAAATACAATACCTACTACAAGAAATTAATCTTAAAATGTTCCAGTGTTTGAAATGTTGATTGTTGTCATTAATAGACCCTCACTTTTAGGCTTGATCTTTCACATAGTATTAGATATAAGACTCTGTACCTTAAATTGTGACGGGAAATAAATATAATTTGTTTTTGTCATTAATAGAGGGAAATTAATGATGACAGGGGTCTGGAATTTTAAAATTACAAACAAAATAATTAACATTGTTGATTGCTTGACAAATACTTTTTTTTTGTAATCAGTGGTAATTAGTTTTTGAATGTCTTTTTTATAATTTGTGTCTTCTCTTTCACACAATTTTCAATACCTACACAGAAAGGTGAAGTTCTTATGAAACTAAAGTTGTATATTTTTATTTAACTGCAGGCACGGATCGCCTTCCTCCAAGGTGAGAGGAAGGGGCAGGAGAATCTTAAAAATGACCTCGTAAGGCGGATCAAAATGCTAGAATATGCATTAAAACAAGAAAGAGCTAAGTTTCATAAACTTAAGTATGGTGTAGAGCTTCAGCAGGGTGATGTGCGCCCACCTCCGGAAGAGCCCCCGGTGGAACCTGAGCCGGCGGAAAGAGCTCAGTGGAAGCAGGGTCGTCAGCTCATAAAACAGTACCTGCAGGTAATGAAACATATTAGCTATATTAACTATTGCAGTCCTTTTCTTTCTGTATAACTCTTTTACAACATTGAAATAGATAAAGTAACTGGGCTCATATGAATTATATCACACAATATCTTGGTAGAGAAAATCTAGATGTCAGATATTTGGCAATTATCCAAGAGGACATGCAATAGTGTATTAATTTATGATGCTCTCATATTTTTCCATTGAAAATGTCTCTTATGCATATTCATTTAAGGAAAATTATGTGTTCAACAGGAAATAGGATATACAGACACAATTCTGGATGTCCGCTCGAACCGAGTGAGGAACTTGCTTGGTTTGAACAATGAGGAGCAGGTGGAAGACCCAAATTACAGAAACTATGACAGATGTGACTATTCCAATTCCATGGTTCGCAAATATGATTATGGTAAGAATATTCAATAATCCATTTTTTTCCACTTTATTACCCTAGTATTTATATCCAAAAGCACAGTCACTAGATAGTTGTAAAATATTTATGTAATGTGCTCTTACACAGTAGGCATTTATTCAATTAGTTCTTAATGGTTATATAATTAAGTCTCAACTGTAATAAAATTAACATTTTGGTAAAATTCGCTTAGTATGTCATTTTGGTGTTATCACATTAATAAATTATAAGTTTTTATTGTTATGTTTTGAATATAAAAATAAAGTATTAATTAGGGAATCAGGAATATGACAAAAAGGGCAATAATGGACTGTAGATAATTAATTGAAGGATTGAAATGGTTACAATTACATTGGTACTATGATGTTTAAAATTGATGTGTAGTTTATAAGTAATTAGAAAAATGTACATGTTTTGATTAAAACCCACTATGTCATCTTCTTTTAATACCATACTGATATATAAAATTGGATATAAATAGGTGGTAAGGAGCAAAGAAAAGGCGGTGTCCCTTCGAGCGGGGTGTACAATGAAGAAGGTCTCTCAGTGCAAGAGACGGCCGCTGTTTTTGCTAATTTCGAGTTTTTGGCGAACCAGGAAATGGATATGGATGAGATTGACGACCTCGACGCCAAACAGACTCATCACACTGCTGGCAAACAAGGTACTTGAATAAATTGTTTTTACCTGCGGCTTTGCCTGCTTTATCTAGATCCCTGATTTATTCCATGGGAGCATTGAATCGGGATAAAATTATCCTATTACCTAAGTTACCCCATACCCTGCCTGTTTATCAAATTTCATAAGTAGTTCAGTTGTTTCAGCATGCTTGACGGAAACAATCCAACAAACTTTCACTTTCCTATTCATATTAATAGGAATGTAAGTTTTAATGAATATTCATTTACTCACCATTTTGTAACATAAGTTTATTAAATACCAGAATTTTTTATTTATCCATCTCTTTTTTACAGCTTTATTCACTGGACTTATTTGATTTCATTCAATTTGGAAAAATAGGAACATTAGCTTTTAGTTTTTATGCTTAATCTACAGCCCTTTAAAAGGAAACAATGCAGCATTTTTAAGTGGTTTAAAAAATTAGTTATTATTGACTCATTCTACCCAAAAAAAAATTAGATAAATTATGGCACCAGTACCAGTCCTCGTTAAAAAAAACATTCCAGTTAAATCAGTCCAGCACTGATTTTATGCTATTAACAGTATAAAACAGATTTATAACATTTCTAACGCCACTCAATAATTGTATTTAAGATATTATCTGTGCTCATATAAGCATACTTTTTGTTGTAACAGGCGAGGAGGTAGACCACGAAGCTGAGGAGGTGTTGAACGAACTCAATATGCTTACGGAGAGCGAGGCCGACGGCGGCGGGCAGGGCGACGAGTATCCCGTCGGTGAGTTGGTTATTTATTTATTTGTATTTATTCAGAATACTAACAGCTAAAATAGCAAGTGTAAAAGTAACAATAAATTGTTATATGCTAATAATGTGACTGGTATAAGGTGATATTAAGGTAACTGGTGTGATTTGTGACCCCAAAATGCCGGTTAAGCTAAAGGGTCAGGTCTATAAGACCATTATGAGCGGGGTCCTCTTTGACCATGATCCAGGATTTGGCGAGTTTGATTATTACAGTGAAGTGACTGCCATCGGACCTTCGTAGCTCTTAGAGCCAGACAGATTGAATCATGGTTACACAATTCATTAATGTCACAAATCCCCACATAGATTTTAGAAAAATCCAGAGATGTGGGCCCGATTTCGAACCACGGACCTCACGTATGTGAGACGCGGTCCTTACCACTAGGCCACGATCGCTCTATAGTTAGTTATTTGTTACTTATTTGAGAAATCATTCACAACTGAAATTCAATATTTTGTGGATGGAAAAGACAAGATTGTACTCCTAGCTGGAGAGCTGGCAAGCATTTTTGGGGAGGTGCTTGAGGCAAGCTGAAAACTTGTCCTGTACCTCTCCTATTATATCCCAACACGAAACTGCAGACCTGGCTGGTGAGTAGCGGGGCTAAATCGACCCCCAAATTTTTAAAAGTATATTTTTTTTTAATCCAAAAATATACTTGAGGCAATTTGCAATTTTAATATGTTGTAGTTTAATATTTACAGAATATAAAAAAAAATAAGCCAGACGATTCAGCCGGGGTTTTATCATTGCCAGGCCCGTCCAAAAATATTTTGCAAATGAATATAAAAAATGTGTTTGAGGCAACTTGAAATTTTAATAGCGTATTATTTATAACTAAAAAATAAGACTCTCAAAAAGACAGATCATTTCGGTGGGACTTTCTACCTGCCAGGCGATCTAACAAAAGACAATGCCGATTTTGTTAGGGAAGGTGGCGTCTTTTTTTTTCGAGCGTCCACCAACCAAACTTGGTAATCTATATTCTTGAGGGCATTACAAACGATTTTTGCTATGGCAGTACAGCTGTAAACTCAGTCCGAACTGAGTAAATCAGGTTTGAACTTTTTTTGGCTTCATACATTTTTCTATGGGAAATTGTTTTTTTTTGTTTCTTGCGTCCATCGACGAAACGTGAAAATATATATTCTTGAGGTCATCACAAACAATATTTGCTATGGCAGTGACGCTGTAAACTCGGTCCGAACTGAGTGAGACTGGCCAGAACTATTTAAATGTACATTACAAGTCGTAATCGCAATCATTTTCAACTGTTGGAAAAAAAGTAGGAATTTCCTATACAAAAACGCAGGAGCGAACGCCTAGAGTGAAAACGATCTAGGCTGTCTCACTCCGTTTGGACTGAGTTTACAGCTTTACTGCCATAGCAAATATCGTTTGTGATGACCTCAAGAATATATATTTTCATGTTTCGTCGATGGACGCAAGAAACAAAAAAAAACAATTTCCCATAGAAAAATGTATGAAGCCAAAAAAAGTTCAAACCTGATTTACTCAGTTCGGACTGAGTTTACAGCTTTACTGCCATAGCAAAAATCGTTTGTAATGCCCTCAAGAATATAGATTACCAAGTTTGGTTGGTGGACGCTCGAAAAAAAAAGACGCCACCTTCCCTAACAAAATCGGCATTGTCTTTTGTTAGATCGCCTGGCAGGTAGAAAGTCCCACCGAAATGATCTGTCTTTTTGAGAGTCTTATTTTTTAGTTATAAATAATACGCTATTAAAATTTCAAGTTGCCTCAAACACATTTTTTATATTCATTTGCAAAATATTTTTGGACGGGCCTGGCAATGATAAAACCCCGGCTGAATCGTCTGGCTTATTTTTTTTATATTCTGTAAATATTAAAATAAAACATATAAAAATTGCAAATTGCCTCAAGTATATTTTTGGATAAAAAAAAAAAATTCTTTTAAAAATTTGGGGGTTGATTTAGCCCCGCTACTCACCAGCCAGGTCTGCAGTTTCGTGTTGGGATATAATAGGAGAGGTACAGGACAAGTTTTCAGCTTGCCTCAAGCACCTCCCCAAAAATGCTTGCCAGCTCTCGGGCTATCCCTTTTAAAAGGCTGGCAATGCACTTGTAACTCTCTGGTTTTTGCGAGTGTCCATGGGTGACGCTAATTGCTTACCATTAGGCTGTCCGTATGCTTCTTTGCCAATGTTTGCTTATGTTTTTGAAAAAATGACATAAATAATGTGTTCTCATTATGTGCGTCAGTATTTTTTAGAGATTAAATCTCTTTTAGATCACAAGATACTTCAATTCTTCTGTATCTGCTAAAAATAACGCAGGGTAGGTTTTTCATAAGCATATCGGACAGATCTTGTTATAAGATAGCACTTTAGGGGATGTGAGCCTTAATAAAATAGCCACGGTTCTCTTATCTCGAAACTACGAGACAGACACTCGACTCGTCTGAAGTTGAAGATCCGAGGAGCCATATGTTCTATAGAGCGTCGGACGATTTCCGTTGATGTGTCCTTGGAAGGAACGAGAAAATGAGGGAAAGTCGCACGACGTTTCTCATTTTTAATTTTACGATTTTATATGACTCTTCGATAATCATATAAAACCTGTGTGGAGAGAAAGAACGTTTCACTTTCTTTTTCCTTTTATTGCATGTCATATTTTTTACAACACCTCCTCCTTGAGTCGTATACCTCATTACTGTGGGTCCTAATCATTGTATGAAAAGACACAACAAACCTCTTGGCAATTAAAAAAATATACTTTTTTTAATTGCCAAGAGGTTTGTTGTGTTTATCAATACATAGTATAAAACAAAGTCGCTTTCGCTGTATGTCCGTATGTATGCTTAGATCTTTAAAACTACGCAACGGATTTTGACGCGGTTTTTTTTTAATAGATAGAGTGATTCTTAAGGAAGGTTTGTATGTATAATACATGGGCGGGCATCTAGTATATAATAAAAACAGAGTTTTACATCACACGAAAAATTCGGTTAGGTTCACAAAAGATGTCAGATAGGGTAACAGCTTGCTACTGAGAGAGTGCGTGCGTGTAGGTGCTTATTTACACGCAGCTGGGCTTGCTTTTAGGTGCA
The DNA here is from genome assembly GCA_958496325.1 of Nomophila noctuella. NCBI lineage: Eukaryota > Metazoa > Arthropoda > Insecta > Lepidoptera > Crambidae > Nomophila > Nomophila noctuella. The sequence continues at coordinate 9,134,096 of OY292490.1, read as the reverse complement.
TCATCAGTTATGTAGGTGACGCGGAGTCCCTATTGACAACTTGTCTATTATTCTTAAACGGCTTCCTAGCCAGCCTGTAGCCGACAGTGGGCGTCGCACGTCTTTTCCTCATCTCGACACAATATCACTGGCACTGGTTCCAAAAGTTGTGAGCCCCACACACGGCTGCAGGTTTTGCTAACCTGTACGCTATGGCGCGTAAAAGCGTTCTCCTGCGAAAAATAGAAAAAGGGCAGCGATCATCACTTCCTATCTGGTTACCTTCTTGTTCGTTGGCCTCCCCATAACATTAAAAAAAATTCGCCATGTGCGAGTCGGACTCGCGCACAGAGGGTTCCGTACAAATTCTATTTTTGGCGTATTAAAAAAACTACATTACTAGATTTCGTTCAAACCAATTTTCGTTGGTAGTTTGTATAGTATTGTACATTTTATATTTTTTTTAGTTTTATCATCCTTTTATTTTAGCAGTTAGGGGGGTGGGGGAGACTCACGTTGTACCACTTTGGAAGGGTCCCTCACGTAAAGGGCAGCGGTGATTACTTCCTGTCTGGTTACCTTCTCGTTCGTTTGCCTCCCTATAACATTAAAAAAACATGTTTTCCCCGGCAGGCGCGGCTGCCGGCGTGGCAGCAGCGGCGACGGCGGCGGCGGGCGGCGGCGGCGGCGAGGCGGACGAGGAGCCCCTCGCACTCGGCGAGCTCGCACAGCTGACGGTCAGCAACGAGCCGGAGGCGTACGACGTCGCCTCCGCCAACAAGGAGTCTTTCCGGAAGACTTGGAACGCCAAATACACGCTGCGGTCGCATTTTGATGGGGTGAGTTGGTTGTCGTTCGAAGCTAGTTTCATTATTGTGAAAAGTTCCTGATGGTAATTTAGGCAATAACTTGACATAATGATGCCATTATCTACTTGTGGGGTTTGGCGAAAACCATCCTTATGTTAGATCACTTTGTATATGTTTTTTAATTTCATTATGATTTTGTTCTATTTGGCTATAGATTTAACATTCTAAGGAGTAAGGACATATTATTCGGAATAACTAACTTTTTCTTGAAGTTTTGTTAAGGGCTGGTCATACTTTTATTTCACACTTTGATTTCTCTTTTATATCACAATACACTTCCGTATCTGCTAAAAATAACGCGGGTTGAAAAAAGTAGAAAAAATATATATAATTAATAGGCATCTGTTCGCGAATTTCCAATTTTTTTCTTTAATTATTTTTTAAATTTCGTTGTTTCCAATCACAGTCTAGAATTTACTTCTAATATTTCCGACCACACCGGCAGGTCCGCGCGCTCGCATTCCACCCGACCGAAGCGGCGCTGGTAACAGCGTCTGAAGACCACACCCTGAAGCTGTGGAACCTGCAGCGCACCGTGCCCGCCAAGAAGTCGGCCGGGCTGGACGTGGAGCCGCTGTACACGTTCCGCGCGCACACGGCGCCCGTGCTGTGCCTCGCCATGGGCGCGCCGCGATCCGAGGAGTGCTTCTCCGGAGGCTTAGACGGCACCATCCGCGTCTGGAACCTGCCCGCGCCCACCGCTGATCCTTATGATCCGTATGATCCGGCTGTACAGGTTTGTGGAGCAGTGCTATGTCGGATGGTGTTCATTACAGGTTTTAGGACTAACTAACTAAGGCTACTTGCCTGAGCTGCGGAGCGGTGGATAGGTGCGGTGATAGTTGTTATTTTTTTATGACTGTGCAAAAGTAGTTTATTGTACACGTTCCGCGCGCACACGGCGCCCGTGCTGTGCCTCGCCATGGGCGCGCCGCGATCCGAGGAGTGCTTCTCCGGCGGCTTGGACGGCACCATCCGCGTCTGGAACCTGCCGGCGCCCACCGCTGATCCTTATGATCCCTATGATCCGGCTGTACAGGTTTGTGTAGCGTTCTGTCGTGTGGTGTTCGTTATAGGTTTTAGAATTGACTAACTAAGGCTATTTGCCTGGGCTTGCTAGTAAGCGAGCCACCCATGCAAGTCTGCCGCTGAAAGTATCCTGCTGGATGCTCTGTTTAAGTGATCTGTAAGTCTGGGTGTGGATTATGTTAGTTGTTACATTTTTATGACGTGCAAAAGATCCAATTGATCCAGTACACTAGTACTGGATCAATATTCAATATCAAAGATAAATTATTATCACTTGAACGATATGCGGCTTTTATTATATTAAAGTGGAATGTCAGCTCGACACAACAAACAAACAAAGTCATATGGTGTTAAAACATGGATTTATCAATGTCTTGTGTGTGAACCACAATTTTTTTATCTCTATCTATCGGTAACTCGTTGGTTAATGTTTGTTGATTGTCCAGGGCCCCGTGCTGCGCGACCACACGGACGCGGTGTGGTCGCTGGCGGCGGGGCACGGGCGGCTGCTGTCGGCGTCGGCGGACGGCACCGCGCGCCTGTGGGCCCCGCGCGCGCCGCGCCCGCTGCTGGCCACGCTGCGCGACGACGCGCCCGCCCACGCCGCCGCGCACGTGCCCGCCGCCGCGGACTTCGCCGACGCCGCCTCGCGCGCCGCCGTCGTCTACCGGGACGGCGCGCTGCTCATGTTCGACCTCGAGACCGGCCAGGTGAGCTCCCCGCCTGTGGACTAGTGTCTGCTGCCGTCTGCGCCCGCTGCTGGCCACGCTGCGCGACGACGCGCCCGCCCACGCCGCCGCGCACGTGCCCGCCGCCGCGGACTTCGCCGACGCCGCCTCGCGCGCCGCCGTCGTCTACCGGGACGGCGCGCTGCTCATGTTCGACCTCGAGACCGGCCAGGTGAGCTCCCCGCCTGTGGACTAGTGTCTGCTGCCGTCTGCGCCCGCTGCTGGCCACGCTGCGCGACGACGCGCCCGCCCACGCCGCCGCGCACGTGCCCGCCGCCGCGGACTTCGCCGACGCCGCCTCGCGCGCCGCCGTCGTCTACCGGGACGGCGCGCTGCTCATGTTCGACCTCGAGACCGGCCAGGTGAGCTCCCCGCCTGTGGACTAGTGTCTGCTGCCGTCTGCGCCCGCTGCTGGCCACGCTGCGCGACGACGCGCCCGCCCACGCCGCCGCGCACGTGCCCGCCGCCGCGGACTTCGCCGACGCCGCCTCGCGCGCCGCCGTCGTCTACCGGGACGGCGCGCTGCTCATGTTCGACCTCGAGACCGGCCAGGTGAGCTCCCCGCCTGTGGACTAGTGTCTGCTGCCGTCTGCGCCCGCTGCTGGCCACGCTGCGCGACGACGCGCCCGCCCACGCCGCCGCGCACGTGCCCGCCGCCGCGGACTTCGCCGACGCCGCCTCGCGCGCCGCCGTCGTCTACCGGGACGGCGCGCTGCTCATGTTCGACCTCGAGACCGGCCAGGTGAGCTCCCCGCCTGTGGACTAGTGTCTGCTGCCGTCTGCGCCCGCTGCTGGCCACGCTGCGCGACGACGCGCCCGCCCACGCCGCCGCGCACGTGCCCGCCGCCGCGGACTTCGCCGACGCCGCCTCGCGCGCCGCCGTCGTCTACCGGGACGGCGCGCTGCTCATGTTCGACCTCGAGACCGGCCAGGTGAGCTCCCCGCCTGTGGACTAGTGTCTGCTGCCGTCTGCGCCCGCTGCTGGCCACGCTGCGCGACGACGCGCCCGCCCACGCCGCCGCGCACGTGCCCGCCGCCGCGGACTTCGCCGACGCCGCCTCGCGCGCCGCCGTCGTCTACCGGGACGGCGCGCTGCTCATGTTCGACCTCGAGACCGGCCAGGTGAGCTGATCCACCCTTCAGACGACTACTAAGTCTCGAGCGGATGTCGCCAGCGCCCGCTGCTTGCCACACGCCCGCTCACGTCGCCTCGCACGTGCCCGCCGCAGCGAACTTTGTAGACGCCGCATCACGTGCTGCAGTCGTCTACTGCGACGACGAGCCCCTCATGTTCGACTTCGAGACCGGACAGGTGAGATGGGCTTTTCATCTCGGGTTATGGGCGGCTGTTGTCGGAGCCATATGCGCGACGACGTGTCCGCCCACGCCGCCTTGCACATGCCCGCTGCGGCTGACTTGCTGACGTCTATCGTGACAGCGCGGTGCTCGACGCATTTTTTGACGCAAACTCGGCGATATAGGCTCCGTGTGAAGCAATGACTCTGCCATCTCGTGACTCATATTCGAAACTTTTATTCTCAATGTCGGGAATTCTACTGTCAAACCACGGAAAAACACGGTGCCTTATTCTGCCATCTAGTGACTCATATTCGAAACTTTTACAAATTTTACTGTCAAAGCACAGAAAAAAAAAACTAAATTTTAGCGCCCTCTATAGTTTCTGCACGGTGCATATACGATACATTAAGTTGTCGATGGTTGCTGTTTTCCATGATCGTTTCGTTTCATGAAACTGAATGATGGAACTCTGTTTTAATTATGGTGGTGTCTACAATTTTACTCGTTATTCTTTAGTTATATTAATGTATAGAAACTCCTCATATCTTATATGTATATTTGGTAAATACATACAATGTTTTTTTGTCTCCTAATAGCTTCAATTAATTCTTCTTTTGGTAGCTGTAATTTTCATGCCTTATCTTGTGAGCAGTGTAACGAATGTTTCGACATGAATGACAACTGGACGTAGTTTAGCAAAAACGTTCCAACCCACAACATGGCCAAAATTGAGTTAAGTACATTTTTAAGATCAGCAGACATAGTACTACCATCTAGCGAAATGTCACTCAACTAACTTGTATGTAGACACACATACAGCTATGGTGGTCCAACCCACACATATGACAGGTGGGATTGTTTAAAACGCAATAAGGTTCCAACCGGTTTGAAACGTTTTCGTGATTCCGCTTTTATAAGACACATGCATTTAACTTATTTCACGAAAACGATCTAAGCAGCCTGGAACGTTTTTGAGAAATGAATAAAGTATGTGAACTCTATAAAATCTATTTCACGAAAACGTTCCAGGCAGCCTGGAACGTCGAGAAACCAATAGAAAATATTTAAATCTAAATCACAATAATGATCTAAGCAAAGAACCGTTAATTTTTAAATAATACAAAAACGTACCATATTCATTTTTGTACTATTTAAACATCAACTATTTTTTCCAACATTGATTTTACAAGTTACATATAAGATATAATATAAAGCTACTTGTATATATCGACGGTGGAAAGCGGAAGTAGCGTATCTCAAAAAGTCCAACTTTACACCAGAGCCAAAAAACTATTTCAAAAATTCATATCTCTTAAATTAAGAAAGTTACAAAGCTGCAATTTGACATGTTTTTTCTACTGATAAAAGTTTATTACATGAAGTTGATTAGAATATTCTAGAGTTACTGCTTCATTGATTTTCGACTAGTTACAGCAATTGATGTTTAAATATCGAGCAGCAGAAATGTCGTATCTGTTAGGTAAAATATATGGCTTGTTTAAGTAGACTTCAGTTTCCATGCAGCGGATCTGCTGTATCTCAAAGAAAAGATAAACTCTATAGGGCTTTTTAGCTGTATGAACTTTTAATAAAAAACTTTTTACATTTGAAATGTTTTAAGTACAATAAGAGTCGGAGATGTACTAATAATAAAATACTGTATCTTTCTCTGAAATGTTTTCTTCAAATTTAAAGAATGTGAGGACACCCAAAGATCAATCTGTAACATTTTTATTTTAATAAGTCCGACAAAATTTTTCTTCTTTATGCTACTAGCATAAATATTGAATGTTGTTCTTATTTCTCTTCTGCTAATACAAAAGAGAGCATCAATACGTTTACAATTTCTATTACTTTTTTGGGCTTTGGGGCTCAGATAACATCTTGTAAGACCAAGTCAACCACACCTGCCCGTGGTGCACCCTGCTGAAAGATGGACGAGGCTCGGGAATGGCTTTCCTCCCGGGGAAGGGGGAGTGGTCAAACGGCAGTCGCCCCCATAAAAGCCAAAACTTGCCAAATCATATAGTAGGAATTTCAAGAAATACGGTTGTGCTTAGGGCGCCGACGGAAAACGGCGCGCAGGAGCTCGCCCAACTTCTACGACAATTGGGCGAGGGCTACCATGCACTGGGCGTGCACAGCTGAACTATCGAGCCCCAAACCGTAGAAAATAGCTCAGTTATGCAACCTGGAACATTGGCACAATAACTGGACGAGTAAGGGAGCTAGCCGACGTACTCACGGTTGCTGTAGTGCTGTCTGAGCGGTTTCGGGACAGCGTTCTGGAAGTAAATCATTGCAGCGATCCGCTGATGGTGATTAAGTTGCTAATTAATGAAGTCACGCCCCAATCGATGAGAGCTTATGCGCCGCAGGCCGGCTGTAGCGATGTTGACAGGGTGAGGTGCTGGAACCAACTTGGAGATGTGCTGAGTGGCTTCCCGATTTCACAGGGGATCGTTTTGGGAGGCGATCTGAACGGCCATATGTGTGACAGGTGTGAGGAGTTTGGACGTACTCACGGTGGTTTCGGATAGCGGGCGATAATATTTCCAAGTGCCGCTGTGTAAAAGATCCAAGTGGCAATCTGTTATGCGAGGACCTCGTGGTAAAGGAGACATGGCGCTTGTATTTCCACGAGCTGCCTTATGAGACTGTGAGGCAGCATAAGGAGGTGCAGCCACCGGATCTTCATCCAAATCAAGGACTAGTATATACCACCTATAACGCCTGATGAAGTTCTGAGAGCTCTTCGCCACATGAAGAATCGGTAAGCAGTTGGTTCCACCGATGCCGTCCACATCGAAGCCTGGAAAGCAATGGGTCCTCGTGGTGTGGACATTTTAACCGACCTGTACCATAGACCCTGTTTTAGCCCTAAGGATAATGATGATGATGACATGGAGAAGTACAGAACGAAGAACGTATTCTTCGTTCAGAGGCGTACCCCTACATTTCCTGTTCCTGGACATGCAGAATGCCTTCGACTGTGTTCCTCGCGTGACCACCTGGTGGGCACTGAGGTCAAAGAAGGCTGAGATTCACGGAGATGAAAATTTTGCACTGGATGCGAGTAGTCTTCTTCTTCTTCTTCTTCTTCTTAGCCGCAGATAAACTGCAGGAGTGTCACCTAAGTTGTTACAGCCATGTTTTACGGAAACCGGCAAACTACGTGTGAATTAAATGCATCGCCATGCAACTCCCGCCAGGTCCCGGAAGACCAAGAAATGCTGGCTTGACGTCGTGCTGAAGATCGTGCGAAGTGGAGGAGGAAGTAAAGGAAAGCGGACCCTGGACTCCAAGGCTATGGAAGCTCGTGGAAAAAGTGACCAAGACATAATACCCTAGGGTGACGATGATGACATTTTCTCTTCTATTAATAACAATCAGTCTGTCATCGTTTTTTTGCTTCATTAGTTTCTACATTAAATATCGACGGTGGAAAGCGGAAGTAGCGTATCTCAAAAAGTCCAACTTTACACCAGAGCCAAAAAACTATTTCAAAAATTCATATCTCTTAAATTAAGAATGTTAGAAAGCTGCAATTTTACATGATTTTTCTACTGATAAAAGTTTATTACATGAAGTTGATTAGAATATTCTAGAGTTACTGCTTCATTGATTTTCGACTAGTTACAGCAATTGATGTTCAAATATCGAGCAGCAGAAATGTCGTATCTGTTAGGTAAAATATATGGCTTGTTTAAGTAGACTTCAGTTTCCATGCAGCGGATCTGCTGTATCTCAAAGAAAGGATAAACTCTATAGGGCTTTTTAGCTGTATGAACTTTTAATAAAAAACTTTTTACATTTGAAATGTTTTAAGTACAATAAGAGTCACAGATGTACTAATAATAAAATACTGTATCTTTCTCTGAAATGTTTTGTTCAAATTTAAAGAATGTGAGGACACCCAAAGATCAATCTGTAACATTTTTATTTTAATCAGTCCGACAAAATTTTTCTTCTTTATTAGTAGCATAAATATTGAATGTTGTTCTTATCTCTCTTCTGCTAATACAAAAGAGTCAAACGGCAGTCGCCCCCATAAAAGCCAAAACTTGCTAAATCATATAGTAGGAATTTCAAGAAATACGGTTGTGGTTAGGGCGCTGACGGAAAACGGCGCGCAGGAGCCTCGCCCAACTTCTACGACAATTGGGCGAGGGCTACCATGCACTGGGCGTGCACAGCTGAACTATCGAGCCCCAAACCGTAGAAAATAGCTCAGTTATGCAACCTGGAACATTGGCACAATAACTGGACGAGTAAGGAAGCTAGCCAACGTACTCACGGTTGCTATAGTGCTCTCTGAGCGGTTTCGGGACAGCATTCTGGAAGTTAATCGTTGTAGCGATCGGCTGATGGTGATTAAGTTGCTACTTGATGAAGTCACGCCCCAATTGATGAGAGCTTATGCGCCGAAGGCCGGCTGTAGCGATGTTGACAGGGTGAGGTGCTGGAACCAACTTGGAGATGTGCTGAGTGGCTTCCTGATTTCACAGGTGATCGTTTTGGGAGGCGATCTGAACGGCCATGTGTGTGACAGGTGTGAGGAGTTTGGACGTACTCACGGTGGTTTCGGATGCGGCGGTCGCAACGTATACACACACAACCGAACACCTAATCACCTACAGGAGCGGGCGGCATGCTACCTAAATTGATCACCTGCTCACTAGGAGCACCTCATCTGCAAAGTGGCCAACTGCAAGGTCATAACCGGTGAGAGTCTCACTGCTCAACACCGACACCTTTTTATGGATCTCTGCGTAATACCTACTGAGAAATCCCTTGAGTGTTGCCGATGCCAGGTAGTAGCTGCTGAATCAATCCAGATCCCAGGAGTTTGCATCAGAGATTGGCGTAACCTGTGGCGATGCTGATGGCAAACCGGTCCAAGACCATTGGGATGGGATTCAGGATGCAATCACAAACTGCGTCAAGATGCTTGGGATGCACGGTCCTCGGGATCTCAAAGGGTGCACGCAAGTTTGACAAGGAGGCATAGAGGTGGAACGGAGAAGAACAGAGAGAGATCAAGGCAAATCAAACCTTCATCTCATAGTGGCAATTGTCCAGATCTCCTGAAGACGATACGGGGCTGCACAACGCGCTGCAAAGCAAGCTGTTGCCGATACCACTTACAACCGCTCTATGATAAGCTGGACTCGTCAAAAGGGCAGAAGCTTGTGTTCAGAGTAGCTGGTACAAGGGTCAAAGCTGCACTGGATATTTTCAAGTACCGCTGTGTAAAAGACCATAGCGACAATCTGTTATGCGAGGACCTCGTGGTTAAGGAGATATGGCGCTTGTATTTCCAGCAGAGCTGCCTTATGAGGCAGCATAAGGAGGTGCAGCCACCGAATCTTCCTCCAAATCAAGGACTAGTATATACCACCCATAACGCCTGATGAAGTTCTGAGAGCTCTTCGCCACATGAAGAATCGGTAAGCAGTTGGTTCCACCGATGCCGTCCACATCGAAGCCTGGAAGGCGATAAGTCCTCGTGGTGTGGGCATTTTAACCGACCTGTACCATAGACCCTGTTTTTGCCCTTAGGATAATAATGATGATGACATGGAGAAGTACAGAACGAAGAATACGCCTCTACATTTCCTGTTCCTGGACATGCAGAACGCCTTCGACTGTGTTCCTCACGTGACCATCTGGTGGGCACTGAGGTCTTAGAAGGCTGAGATTCACGGAGATGAAAATTTTGCACTGGATGCGAGGAGTGACACGGAAGGACAGCGTTAGGAACTCATGCATTCGGGGCAGCCTTAGATTAGCCGCAGATAAACTGCAGGAGTGTCGCCTAAGTTGTTACGGCCATGTTTTATGGAAACCGGCAAACTACGTGGGAACTAAATTCATTGCCATGCAACTCCCGCCAGGTCCCGGAAGACCAAGAAATGCTGGCTTGACGTCATGCTGAAGGTCGTGCAAAGTGGAGGAGGAAGTAAAAGAAAGCGGACCCTGGACTCCAAGGCTATGGAAGCTCGTGGAAAAAGCGACCGAGACATACGCTAGGATGATAATGATGACATTTTCTCTTCTATTGTTTAACAATCAGTCTGTCATCGTTTTTCTGCTTCATTAGTTTCAACATTAAATATGTTCAAATCAGTATTTTTTTTTAAGTTATTAAATAATATCATGTACCTTTTTCTTCTTTGCTACTTTGGTTAGTTCATAAAATGAATTAACAATTCCGCTTTCTCACTATCGGCTTTAACGCACAAATGCCGAGCGATCAAAATGGCGTAAGCAGGACACGCGTCGCAGCGGGTGAGAAACAAGACTCTACTCTTATGACGTTTAAAATGCAGTAACAATTTGATTAGTATTCACGTCAGTTCGGTCTATTTGCTGTATGTTCGACAACGTAAGATTTTGCAGCGGTAGAAATGATGTATCTCAATCAATATCAATGTTGAACTTGGGAAAAGAGTGCTGTAACTGTTTACCGTACTTCAAGTATTGTCGTATCTGTTTTATTTCCAAAAGTAGCGTTTTTTTGCCTATTTACAGCAATTGGTCAAGTGAGTTGTAAAAAAAGTAGAAAAAAATCGTTGACGTATCTTAATTTTTTTTCATCGTAGAAAGACGATTCATACACCAATCGACGCGGGATTTTTTTCTTAACATAATGGCATCAAAAAACAATTTTGCCAATTTTTGAGATACGCCACTTCCGCTTTCCACCGTCGATATGTTCAAATTAGTATTTTTTTCAAAGTAATAAAAAAATTATCATGTAACTTTTTCTTCATTGTTACTTTGGTTAGTTCATAAAATGAATTAACAATTCCGCTTTCTCACTATCGGCTATAACGCTCAAATGCCGAGCGATCAAAATGGCGTAAGCAGGACACGCGACGCAGCGGCGGAGAAACAAGACTCTACTCTTATGACGTTTAAAATGCAGTAACTATTTGATTTGATTCACGTCAGTTCGGTCTATTTGCTGTATGTTCGACAACGTAAGATTTTGCGGCGGCAGAAATGATGTATCTCAATCAATATCAATGTTAAACTCAGGAAAAGAGTGCTGTAACTGTTTAACGTACTACCGTACCGTATCAAGTATTGTCGTATCTGTTTTATTTCCAAAAGTTGCGTTTTTTTGACTATTTACAGCAATTGGTCAAGTAAATTGTAAAAAAACTAGAAAAAAATCGTTGACGTATCTCAATTTTTTTTCATCGTAGAAAGACGATTCATACACCAATCGACGCGGGATTTTTTTCTTAACATAATGGCATCAAAAAAAAAATTTGCCAATTTTTGAGATACGCCACTTCCGCTTTCCACCGTCGATATGTATGTATAATCTAAACCTGGTGAGCATGAAAATCATATTGGGTATTTCTGTTTATTATGGAAGTTCTATTCAGTTTTTTTAATTCAATTTGGAACAAAGAATCAATTTTCTTCATTATTCAAAACATGCATGTGAGATTGCTTGTCAGAAAATGAGATTTGGAGGCTCGATGATACTCCACAAAACTATAGGTCGAAATGCCACCGCGAATCTTCAGTGCTCCAAAGAGATTCCATCTAGGCCCCACCCGCACTCTGACTCCATTCATTGCCATATGCTTAAATAGCCTCGGTCTTCATCAGTGCAATATCCACACCAAAGTACCTCTAAGGATTCCCAGCCGAAGAGGTCCAGTTATTTCACCTGGGGCTCTTCTGGTACCCTGAGACCAATAACAATGACATGGACGTTGTTGTTGATGATCTAAGGCCCTCGGTCTTCGACAGAAGACCTTGGCTACTTACTAGTATTTTCTTCTAGGTTGTGTGTCATCTATTACATGAACAACTGATGCGAATACTGCCCACTGAAGACTTTTGGAACCGATTGAGTCAATATTCAGGCGTTAAAAGAAATGGGTTCTAATGATGTGGGATCCCTTAACTGCCTTACTGCTTTTAAAACTAGATACCAACTTCACAATGGCAAAGTTTTGAGTCAATCTATGTTTGGGACTTATACTCCGGTTTTCGATTTGATCGGTTCAGAGATGTGGAATCTATCGCGGTATAAAAGTCGTGTCCCATATGTCGTGTCGCAATCAGAAACGAACGCGTGTCTTTTGTTGCAAATCCCGAATGCAGTTCAAACCAACACCATCTTGGATACAGCCGGCATAATACGATAGATAAAGACTAGTTACAAACGAAAGTAACGCAGCCTTTCAAAGCAACATTGGTGTAGGACACTGGGATCGAGTGTATCGAGTGGCCGCCTGGAGATTGCACTTGCGAAGATCGAGACCTTTACTAGGTCTCAAACCTCCAGTTAATCCTTGGTTGTATCTACTTCATTTTGAAGATTATCATATCGAAGACCTAGGCTATCAAATAAACATAGTCATCGACAGCGATGCCCAAAAATTATTCGTAAAATCGTAACTTTTACAAATCTTTTTTATTTTGGAACGTTTTTGAGAAATGCACAAAGTCACGACTTCCAAGAAATTTGAATTAATTTAAAACGTTCCAAGTGAAATATTACGTTTTTTTTCCTATAATAGTTTAATAAAATATGGATTTCACTCATTTACAATATAGGTATTAATATTATGCTTCAAATTATCAATGACCCAATTTAAAATAATAGACTATCACTGAAGACTACTCGATTGAACTTAAAAAATTCATTACTCAAAACTAACATTGTGTGGGTTGGAACGTTTTTGCTTAACTACGTCCAACTAAGGGCCTGTGTGTATGTCTATAGGTGGTGCTGCGCGTGTCGTGCGACAGCCCGGCCAACCGCGTGCGCTCGCACCCCACGCTGCCCATCCTGGTGACGGCGCACGAGGACCGGCACATCCGCTTCTGGGACTCGGCCAGCGGGCGCTGCGCCCACGCCATGGTGGCGCACCTGGACGCCGTCACGGGCCTGGCGCTCGACCCCAACGGGCTGTTCCTGCTCTCCGGCTCGCACGACTGCTCCGTGCGCCTCTGGAACCTCGACACCAAGACCTGCGTCCAGGAGATCACCGCGCACCGCAAGAAGTTCGACGAGAGCATCCTCGACGTCGCCTTCCACCCGCTGCGGCCGTACATCGCCAGCGCCGGCGCCGACGGGCTCGCCAAGGTCTTCGTCTGAGCCTGAGCGCCCGACATTTATATATATAAAATATATATAATACATGTAATTTTACTTTCGATACGAACTTTATGTAACGCAGTAGCGATCGCGTCGTCGCTCGGCCGGGCGAGCGGCCCCGGGCCGCGTCTAGTCGTGGGAGCGTCCGCGGGCGGCGACGCCGGCGCCGGACGGAGCCGGTTCGTTTTATCGTATTTAAATATTGTAACGTAATGGACGCGCGCTCGACGCTCGTTATAAGCGCGTAGTGAACACTCATTTATGTATAGACATTTGAAATCTATTATAATATATTTTTAGACTTTCAGTATGTGGATTTTAGGTTTTTATCGCGACTTTTTCACCGATTTTACGATACGCAGTGAGAGTAATTGTTCGTTTCTACGCATATGTAAGCGAGACCTTGTAATAAATATCATGTGGATACCGAAGATGTTTCCTCGATACGTGTTTGTTTTCGTGTATGTACAGTTAGATGTTACACAGTAAAGCTAATCTCTCGCGGAGAACGAATGCTGTTTCTTTAGCTAGTATATTTTTATTTAAATCAATGATTGGATTTCCTTAGAGAATATTTTTGTTTTGTGACATGATTGTAAGGAAAACATGCTCTAATAATAATATGTTTACGCCGGATGAGCTGTCGAACAAAAATATGAATGAGTAGAAGTACTATATCGAAAATAACATAAGTAATGTTTGTTCATAACGAGTACTGCGATGTAGAGTATATATTATAAATTTTGTTCCAGGGATAAAACATTAAAATATTCCTTTATTTTCCTTGAATTCATACTTGTACACATACATCCAAAATTGATAGTAAAAAGCAACATAACCGAAATAATGCCTTTTTTTTATTCGTCATTGTTTTTCCTTTAGATATTAGGTTTTTTTTACATAGAGGCGACAATGGATACATTGGATATGTGCGCTAAAATAACACTTATATAAAATACTGAAAAAGATGTTGTGGTTGAATCCCCGAAAATTATTGATGATGATCGCATTTTATCAATATCCTCAACAGCAGTATTTAAATCAGTACGATAATTTCATGAATTGTTAAAAGATGTTCAATATGCTCTTATGAGAATCAGATATTATTAACCTGCCTATGAAACTTTATATTTTTTTGCGATGCAGCCATGATTTTTCGAATCAACTAATTTTATTCAGAATAAATATTTTTTGAGATTCAATCTTTATTGGGTATGTACAGTGGTGTCAGAACATTTAACTTATACCTACATTTCACAACACTGTATCAATCATACAAAAATATGCTTAAATTACTTAGCGTTATCCAATTATCCGCTCCTCACAAGTACCTAAGAACTTACTAAACTAAAAAAAAACTTCATGAGTCGTTCTAGACAGATTTCCAGATACAATTAAAAAAAGCCCGACAGATTGAACCTGTATTTTTTTGTTTTAAAACACAATAACACGTCTATAGCATAATTGAATGCGAGTACAACATGTTTGAAATTAATTTAATTCCAAATTATAAACCACAATAAATTCAGTTGAACCTGCGTTTACGCAGGTGTGTAAAATGTACGCGCTTCTTTAGCTCAACCACAGATTATAGTATCTAATAGTGCTCATCTTGTATTTAATCAATCTTATTCTAATCTACACAAAATGAATTTGAATCTTCTTCTCTCTTCTCCTAGATACAATGAAAAAAAAAGCCCGACAGATTGAACCTGTATTTTTTTGTTTTAAAACACAATAACACGTCTATAGCTTAATAGAATGCGAGTAGGTAGGTAGGTACAACATGTTTGAAATTAATTTAATTGCAAATTATAAATCAAAATAAATTCAGTTGAACCTGCGTGTACGCAGGTGTGTAAAATGTACGCTTCTTTAGCTCAACCACAGATATTATCTAATAGTGCTCAACTTGTATTTAATGAATCTTATTCTAATATACACCCAAATGAATTGGAATCTTCTACACCGTAAACGAATCGGCGTCAGTGAATCAGCCCCGTTGCGGCGCCGGCGGCACAGTAAGTGCCGGCGGCTTCATGTGTCGACTGAACTCTGTCGGCGGTGGCGCGTCGGGAGGAGGAGGGCTTGGCAGGTCTGAGAGGATCTTCGTCAGCCAGATCAGACCGTACACGATCAGGGAGACTCCGGAAAGCCTGGATGAACAATTTAACAAAGTGATTTAATTCGGGGACAATTTTTTTTTGTTAAATTGGAACTTTAATATATTTCACAACATCACTTCACAAAGTGATGTTGTGAAATATATTTAACTTTAATATATTGTTATAATGAAAATCGAATATACACGACTCTATAATATTATATTATAGAGTTGTGCCCAGGGCCCGGGGATCGCTTTGGGCCCCCAGTACCGTTTCTGTAAGCCCTACGTTTACCAAACAAGAGGTTTAAATGCCGATGTGCCCAGGGTCTTTAATAGGTGAAAGACGGCCTTGTATAGCATCGACTACCAAATAAAGTAAGGAGATGAAGTAGGTAGGTATCTGCCGATAAGCCAAACGATGAGATTTCTATAGGCGTACCTAGTAGGCATAGCCTTTTCTAACTGCAGTAGGATTTTACTTTTTAACCGACTTCAAAAAAGGAGGAGGTTCTCAATTCGTCTGTATGTTTTTTTTTTTTTTTATGTATGTTCATCGATAATTTCGTCAAATATGGACGGATTTCAAAAATTTTTTTTTTGTTGGATAGAGTTCAGTTCTGAGGTGGTCCCATTTTCACCAGTCCAGGATCTGATGATGGAATCCAGGAGAAATCGAGGGCAACCACCGAAAATTGTATGCTCGTATGGTGTTTTTGTTACGTAATCATGTCTTACTCAGGTATATGCTTCAGGGTGTCAACATCTGAAGCTGCTGTCCTGATGATGATGCTACAGCACTCCTTAACGGTTAGGAGTTGGAAGGCAGAACTGCAATTTGGTCGATGGAAACTATTTAGTAGTATGTAGGGCTTACATGTTGCTTGTGAGGTATGCTTGAATCAACATCTGATGCTACTGTACTGATGATGAAGCTACAGTACTCCTTAACGGTTAGGAGTTGGAAGGCAGAACTGCAATTGGTCGATCTAATGTATGTAGGGCTAACGTGATACTTGTGTATATTACATCCAGACCCCGGCGAGAAATCTCGCCGAGAAGTCTCGCTGGGCCTTCACGCGAGAACAAGAAATTTATCCACACTCTCCTTCACTCTTAACAACAACTAAGTTCCTATTAATAATTAAGTTCACAACGCTTTTACGCAACTAAAAACCATGAAATTAACTGACTTTTTTAAAAAAAATTAAACCAACTTCAAAAAAACCGTAAACAAAAAATAAACTAAAAATTAAAAAATAATTCCTTATATCTATATTACCTAATACTATAATTTTCCTAAACTATGTCAAAGTAATCTTAAACAAACTAACTGAAGTCGGTGCCTGCCCAAAAAAACAGAAGAGAAAAAGCACCGACTTCAGTTAGTTTGTTTAAGATTACTTTGACATAGTTTAGGAAAATTATAGTATTAGGTAATATAGATATAAGGAATTATTTTTTAATTTTTAGTTTATTTTTTGTTTACGGTTTTTTTGAAGTCGGTTTATACTCTTGATTTGCACGTAGTAAAAATAAACCAAGTTTTAAAAAAACTGTCGAATGTAATGCAAACTCCTTCATAAGATCGGTTATTGGACTGGTTGACCGAACTTATCACATTATTACTAAATTGAATACAATTAAATCATAAAAAATTAATTATCGTAACAAATTTTAAAATGTGTTGTTAAATGGATACTTACGCGCCCAAACTCATTTTATATCGAATTAATTAAACGAAGATATAGCTCCTGCACACGAGACTGCTTGCCACTTAAATCCCACTGTCAACTACCGAGCGTGTTTAAGTTCAGTGTTTGTTGATGATAATGGTAACTCATAATAAAAACAGTGAAATTTCTCACATCTTAAGGCGTCGGTACACCGCTGAAGATTGGCTCAGGCTATTAAATACTTATCTGCTAATATGTCTAGCGCCTGCGGTGGAGGGTGTGGCAATCGGGCTTATAACGTTACCGTGGGTTCAATTCCCGGCTTGGCTCTGGTTGTTTTCTGGAAATGTTAAATGTTGATGTGGAATAAAAACTCGAACAAACAAATTAGCCATTCTAGCGAAAAAAAAATATACTTACTTATCACATAATTATTATTTAATTAAATCATAAATTAATTTAAATAAAAATATTCTAATAAATTAGCGGATAGGTACTGGAAGGCATTCATTTATTTTATTTACTCAAAGGAATTCCTTTTTGGTGCCTCGAAGTATAAACAACTTATGTTTAATAACTTTGCTTGGTACAGTAAAACAACAATAGGTATGAGGATTATAATATTTACAGGGAGAGGTGTAGGTGCTTCCGGAAAGTCATTCATGTTTTGTTTTTATTTCAGGCGACTGGGACCATAAAGAAATTGGATCACGGTTCCAGTTGCCTGAACCATTTTTGAATCGTTCGACTGGGACCATCAACTAATTTGCTTCAATGGAGGTACCTACAGTTACCAGAAAAATATAAGTCAGGATTGTATTTTAAGTTCCTAATGTATAACTTTGTTTTATTTGGGACACTTTCTCTGCTAGCTGTACCAAATCTGATACTTACACAATGAAATTGTTGTTAAAATGACGGATGGTCTCTCTCGCCTGACGAAATTAATAATTTATAATACTTCAACTGTCCCAGACGCCCGACGGAACCCTGAGTTCTCGCGCGGTAATGGGCAGACTTGGCTTCGAAGATCAGCTTGTTCTTAAAGATAGACCCACTTTGCAATTTCAAAATGCAGTTTGTTTTATAAGTGACGGCAACTGCTTACCTACTATCAGGAAGGCTTGAGTAGGTATTAAGAAAATCAATGCTGGCCTAGTTTTGGAAATATTGTTTGTTTATCTTTACAAAATTTAAGTAGATTTGACATTATTGTTTATTGAAAACTAAGGAATGACATAATTATTCGATTGTATTCTGAGGCATAATAGAGAGGTATCCATTATAAATATCAGTCAAAGATGTTTTTTCGCCATGTTTCTGTATTGATATTGATGAGAACAGGCAGTGCTTAAGTGACATTAAACAGTAATTTCTTCCTTAAGATTATTATTTAGGCGTTCAGATCAATGTCTTATTATGTGTAAGTATTATTGTTATTTTTTTCAATTGCAAGTAATGTGTTATCACCAAGTTATCACCAAGATATTTTGATAACATTCCCTCCCCTCTACGCCCTTAAAGGTTAATTTTATTAAATATCGATGTCGAACAATGCTCTAGTTAAAGACCCGCTTGGTGTACTGGTTAAGACGTTGAAAATCAGACAAAGAGGTCGCGGTTCGATCCCTGCATATGACAAACATTTGTATGGATAAACATATCTATATGTTCTGGTCTGGTTGTTAAGCATCTTTTTAAGTAGTTCTATTTGATTTTAAAGAGGTATAATTCCTAGTTCAAGATGTTTATATATTTTTATGATGTTCCTTTCTTTTGTATAATAATACCCACGGAATATAAAACCGTTAACATACTTAGATGTAGAAGTTTGTTTGTAAACCCTATTTATGAGCAAATAAATATAATAGGAACTGATAGACCTTCTTGAATACTTATAGAAGGTTTATCAGTTCCTAGCACCCGTACAAGCATCGAGCTTAGTTTGAGCCACGCCAATTGGTGTTTTAGTCTCAAGAAATTAATTGATAAATTTATTTTATTTTATTTCCGTTTCCCCAGCCTCTTCTCGTCCACACTCGGAGCTCTGTTGACACTCTACGGGTCGTTCCGCCTGTGGAACTTGTTCACGGACAAGGTCTTCCCTGAGTGGAACCCTCCCACGCCCTTCAGCATGAGCGGAGAGTGAAGAAACAAGAAGTCCGTGCAAAATTATGTTCATTTGTATTAGCAATTTAATATACAGTTGAAATGGGAGTAGTTGTATAATTGACGTTTAGTCGTGTAGTAATTAACATACCAGCTTAGCATAGGCTTAGCATAGGCTTAGCCCATATCTTTCTGTTGGTGTCGGAAGACGACCCGCTTGGTGGAATGGTAAAGAAGTTGCCTAATAGACCAAGAGGCCGCGGGTTCAATCCCCGCACAGGATAAACATTTGTGTGCATGAACACGTCTGTTTGTCCTGGTCTGGGTGTTTTATGTATCCATTTAAATAAATAATTTATTGCCTATGTACCTAATAAAAAAACAAGATTGACATAGTTATAGTTTTTCATTTGGGATGGGACAGATTAACAGAAAAACAAATAGGGTGTTATTATAAGTATAATTCTTAGGTCTTACACCAACAGTCTAGACTAGAAGGAGAGGTATTCGCACATAAAGCAGCGGCATTCTCGTAACGCTCTCCCTAAGAAGTGGCACAACGACTGCTCCGACTCCACGCTGGTCT
Source organism: Nomophila noctuella (assembly GCA_958496325.1). Taxonomy (NCBI): domain Eukaryota; kingdom Metazoa; phylum Arthropoda; class Insecta; order Lepidoptera; family Crambidae; genus Nomophila; species Nomophila noctuella. The sequence goes on along the minus strand of OY292490.1, from coordinate 9,114,587 downwards.
CCCGCTCCTCGCCCGGTGCGAAGTGGAACTAGAACAGGCATAAAAATATGCTTTTTAGTGTTCCGTAGCTAAATGAAAAAAAAACGGAGCCCTTATAGATTCGACATGTCTGTTTGTCTGTCTGTATGTCTGTGTGTCCGCCAGTCTGACACAGCCACTTTTTTCTGAAACTATGAGTAAGTTCTATATTGCTGAAACTTGGTGAGTAGTTGTATTCTGTGAACCGCAATAAGGTCTTTTACACGAAAACATAAAAAAATAAAAACTGGGTTGTCCCCACAGTTAGACATGAAATAAGTTTTTTTTTCATTGAACTTATGCGTGTGTTGTACATATCTATGGATAGATCTTTGGTAATCAACCATCGGTACCATCCTCGCCATCTCCTGGCAGTGCAGGCGGCGCGCGCTGGACACCACCAGCCGCGCGAGCAGTGACCAGGCGCGGCCCGCCTGCCGGTCGCACTTGAGAGCCTGCACCGTGACGCAACTGTTAGTAAGTAGTAGCGAGTCTCGGTACCATCCTCGCCATCTCCTGGCAGTGCAGGCGGCGCGCGCTGGGCACCACCAGCCGGGCAAGGAGTGCCCAGGCGCGGCCCGCCTGCCGGTCGCACTTGAGCGCCTGCTCCGCGACGCAACTGCTTAGGAAGGTGTAATGGAGTCTCGGTACCATCCTCGCCATCTCCTGGCAGTGCAGGCGGCGCGCGCTGGGCACCACCAGCCGGGCGAGCAGTGCCCAGGCGCGGCCCGCCTGCCGGTCGCACTTGAGAGCCTGCACCGTGACGCAACTGCTTAAGAAGGTGTAATGGAGTCTCGGTACCATCCTCGCCATCTCCTGGCAGTGCAGGCGGCGCGCGCTGGGCACCACCAGCCGGGCAAGGAGTGCCCAGGCGCGGCCCGCCTGCCGGTCGCACTTGAGCGCCTGCACCGCGCACGCCGCCGCGCAAGTACGGGCCGTGGTCTGCTCATCAGGCGTGCTGTCTCCTTCGCCACCGCCTTCACCACCAGCTGCGCCGGCTGCCGCTCGCTATAACATTTTCATATCAATAGTTTCTGGACACCTACAATTATTATTATACACCGCTGTGAAGTGCTGCCCCAGAACGAAGTGCTACTCGTATGCTTCCAGTTGGTGTCGAATCAAGCAACTGCAAGTTGGGTATTATAGTGTGGGCCGCAATCAGACCCCTCTTTCCCATTGGGCACAATGGGCACGTGCCCAGTGCCCCGCGATTGTTTGGAGCCCCAGACCAGTGTATGGGGGCTCCACTATTACCAAACCTGATGATGTTTAAATGCCCATGTGCTCAGGGCCTCGGCCCTGGCCTTTATAGATTTATGTAGATCTCTCGGCAATAGTAATGTGAGATTCTGAGAAAAGTCCTCGGAATTGCCGCGTTATGAGTAGGATGCGCTTTGAAATAAAATAAATTTTGCGGGCGACCGTTTCATTCATCGTCAAATAAAGTAATATTCACCTGAACCCAATCTTCGGCAAGAGCGACCCATGCGTAGGCGCTTGGTTGCCTACGAATCAAGTCAAGTAATAAGGACCGCGCCCGTGTTGGCTCCCAGCAAGGCATCGATAACAGAATACTGTGGAACAGGAAAGAGCATAGGTTTGATAATTATGACTTGGCTTTCCCGTACCTATATACTTGAAAGCAGGGAGAGATAAATTATTATTATGGAGGAGAAATCTCTGCGGTTTCACCTGTAAGCGCTCAAGCAGCTACCAGCTTTTTCGAATGATGCCATGGCAGACCCTGTGTCCTTTTTCTTATGATGACATTCAGCTTGTAAGCTTCGGAAGTAGTTTAACTGGAAAAAATATGTTAAATATAGATTTTTCATGTGTGAAGAGGAACTGCTTAGGTCACGTTTTTTTTCATAGTGACCAGAGACATATAATGCTATTTCACTTACAGAAGACTACTTCTATAAGACTTTAATAACAGAAAAAAGACATGTAAAGAACTAACGTCCCCGAATTTGTCGATCCCTTGCTGCAGATGGCAGAGGGCGTCGTCAATGTCTCCTCGAAGCCGGCTGCTCAGTGCCAGAAGGTGGCACGTCACCGCCGAGTCACCCGCCTCCGCGATCGCGCGAGATAGGCATGTTTCTGCCAGCTAGGTAGCAAGATTATTGAAATAAGCTGTTAAATCGTACAAAAAAGACCGGCGAATTACAAAGCTGAAGAGACTTTGGGTAATCCAGATACTTGACAAAACAAAATGACTGGGCGAAAAGATGAACGGATGGACTCGTCAAAGGTTGGAATTTGGTCAAAGCTAAAGGAGTGGTAGTCTTGAAGTAAATTCCTCCAGGATAGTAAATTAGACTTCTTCACATACACGGTCATACAACTTATTGGTTGGTGGACTAGCTTTTGCGGGTTTGTTCACGAAATTAACAAGTAGTGTCGCCGAAGAAGTTGTTTGCTATTAGTTACTTGAGCAATGTTACTTACACCAATAGCTCTGAGTCTCAGCAGAAGGTCAGTGGCTTCGTAGAATGGGTTCATCGCTGGTAACAGTGGAGTGTTGTCCCACCAGTCCCCTAGCTCATACTCCCAAGCTCTGGCACCCCCGATGTCTTCCACTAAGCCTTCTGCGTGCCCCCTAACAAAAATGTTGAACTAATTAATTAGATTATTCGAAAATGCGGACTTTAATTTTCTTTATTTATAGCCATAAGGGTTTTTTGAGGCGCAGAGGGCAAACGAACATGGTGAAGTATACTACAGAAATACTTCTTTATAAGAAGCTTTATCATTCTGTTTATTTTGAAGTTAAGATCTAGGTAGCCAAGATGCTATTTTCACGAGCGTTAGCTCCGCTCCCAAAGAAACATCTTGCCTAGACCATCTGGTATCTCTTGTCTTACACGACTGAAGAAATTATACAACATCAGCTATTTGCAAAACTCTAACAATAGAGTTAGATTTTATTTCAACTTCTCTAACGATAACGTTAAAGTTCTTATTGAATCATGAACTCACTTCCGCAGCTGTACCATGACCTCATCAGCCAGGTGGAACAGCTCCCGCTTCCAGTAGTACGCGCTGGCTATGACCATGCCCGTCAGCCAGAACGGATACAGGGCGAGCAGAGCCACGAAGAACGGCTCCGCTGCTGCCGGATCATCTTCGAAGAGAATGCTGCCTTTTGCTACCAGACTGGGAAAAAGTAAAAATAAAAATTGATTAATCCTTTGCTCATTTTTTTTACGTATTTAAGGATTGGATAATTCACATTTTTTTAGCACAAGAATTATTCTGACCTTAAATTATAGGGGATTTAATTTATTTTCTTCAACGGCAGAATCATAAGAAGTTAATCACAACAAAAATTACATACCTACTTGTTTTTTTTTTTAAATTAAGTCAACAAATGGAGTATAACATTATACTTACTTATGTTGTACAAATCGTGTAAGCTGCTTAACTCAATTGGTAAACTCGTAATAGCCAAAGTCGAACCTTAGCTGTTTTTAAGCCCTATTAGCATAATTATTTGTACTCGTAATATTGTTTAGGTGTACCTCAACGGATGGCGAGGGTCAAGAACCACAGCCTTATTGATGCAAACATCTGCCCAGTCTTTGTCGACGTCCCGCAGACACGTGGACAGCTCCCGCCAACTGTTCGCACTGCGAGGTTGGTGGACGACTACCTGGGTTCATCAGATTCGTTCATCGTTTATATTTTCTTAGGATGATGACAGGGAAGGGAATCGATTGTTGTACAAAACTACAAATCTAGACATTGAACGCTAAGATCATTAATATTGAAGAAAGAAACTAACAAATGTAAGGATTATTGCTGTGGCCCAGGCTGGTAATGTATGTATTTGAAAGTAGTTAGAACTAGTAAGTTTTCTGACTGACTGCTGATTGCTTCGAAACTGCGCATATGCAAGTTGTAAAAACTATAAGTGGCGCTGCTAGCGCATCACAGCCAAGAAAGTGCTCTTCACGCCACTAATATTTGAGTTTGCATTAAGCTGGGCGTTCCATCACAAAATTCCCAAAAGCGCAGTTACTGAAGCTATTCAGCACCTGGAAGTACAGATCCAGCGCGTGCCTAACATCCTGCATGTGCCTCGCATTCCTCGCCGCCTTCAGCGTGGGGTCGAGCTCGCGCCGGTCGCAGCTGCCCACTAGCGTGCTGCAAGCCACGCGGGTCAGGCACGCGTGTGACATCATCAGCATCTCCTGGGAAAACGAAGGAAGTTAGGAGAGATTGCCTTGCTGATTTTTGACCGGCAAGCAACCGAACTAGTCCCTCCCTCAACACGGACTCGGAGAAAGCCAAAGGGGAAGGCTGAAGGTTGAGCTACGCTGCAGCTATGGCGCATGAATCCTACTGGTCTTGTGGTTTGTGCTCCTGACCACAAAATCATGGGTCGCGTGTTTGAATCCCGCTAAATGCAAATGTTTGCATGATGAGGGTTTGTTTTAGTATCATGTCATAAATTAGCAATTACCCTTAGCACCCATAGTTTCAAAACCAACCTCATAAGTATCTTCGGAGCGCAAAAACTCCTGCACCACGAAGTTGTTGTTGACGTAAAGGGCGGCTTCAAGCCAGCATGACGTCATCAGTTCCACGCCGGTCCTGGTCTCGCTTAGCTGTCGGTTGAATGCGCAGAACTCTGTCATCCCTGAGGAAGACGAAAAGGTATAAGGGAAGGGAAGGCAAAGCCAATGCATCGGGTCACGTAAGTAGAGTATGGGGACACAGGAGTGTAACGTAATTACACCGCCAACTTGCAGACTCCGGTCTGTAATTGGGTTATATTACATCTATTAGTGAAGAAAAATAAAATAGTTATTAGGGATATTAACCATAATGAGGCACTCTCCGCAGGGAGATCTCGGCAGCTTTTACGGTGGATTGCCAGTCTCGGTCGAGCTGCCCGCGACCCGAGCACTCTCGCTTGCTTGGACCTTGTTCCCAATCGTACAGCATGCCCATTATCTCCTCGCTATAATATTGTAGATACATTAAAATGTCGTTATGCTCAACTGGAACCCCTATTTTAGTCATAACTACCTGAAGCATTTGCTTCAGATCGTAATTGTCCTAATAAACATTGGTTCAGCAACAATACATTTCTATAAATAAATTAATTATTAATTTCGAAATATGTTCTTGAATTTAATCGGGGATTGGCACATCTTCTTTAAGTTGTTTTTTGTAATGGTGACGCATGAAAATATGTGTGTGATTTCGACAGTAGGCCAAAGCAAAAAGGTTATCTGACAGATCAGTTTTCATAGTTTCATAATAGGCTCTTACGCAATTCACTCTTGTTCTTTTAAACAAGGATGGAACAAGGAAATTGAATTGCTCGAGTCTAGAGGCTCATAATAAATGCAAGTGTAATGGACCATCTTAAAAAAATATTTTACATCATCACATACATTGATCTGACTCCGTGTTAAGTAGCTTAAGCACTTGTGTTACAGACATCAGAATAAACTGTGGTATTAAAAATATACTTAAATAGATACATATAACACCCAGACCAGGACAAACAGACATGTTCATGCACACAAATGTTTGTCCTGTGCGGGAATGGAACACGCGACCTATTGCGTAATAGGCAACATTTTGACCATTACACCAAGCGGGTTGTCACGAGCGATGATATTGATGATGATGATGATGATTACTTGGTGATGGGTGTGGGGATGACGGCCTTCTTCAAAGGCCTCGCCAGCTTGACTTCCACGATGATGAAGGCGCAGTTGTCATCAGCTCCTGTAGGCCGTATTGTGAGGCCTACCTCAGTGCTAGCGCTCCCCGAGTCATTGGGCAGTCTGGAATATAATCATTACTAAAACGTAAGCAAATGTGACCCTCACATGAATTGTTACACTAGATTGTGCCTCTGATTGTGTCTAGTAAAGGTTCACACAAATGTGAACTCGTAGAATTGCGTCTGCCATTACAACGTTAATAGAAGATGGGAGGAGGGTATAAAGGAGTCCTATAAGGGAGATACTTGTGGAGTTGTCGATGTTAAAGGGCAGCCGTGATTATTTAACATCAGGTCAGGCGTTGGCCTCACTGTAAAAATTAGAAAAAATAGGTATCGAACCAGCTGTCTAGTATGATTAACATAGTCGTAGCTTTAACACAAAAGGACACAAAAGTATATAAAAAGAAATTAACTTGGGTTTAGGAGTGCTGCCAGTAGTGGAAGCGAGGTTGTCGTTGGGCGTCAGCAACAAGTCGCACCCACAGGCCTCCTGCATGGCCTGCGGATTGATCCACTGCAGCGGTACGGCCATGCGGACGGTGTTCTCTGAAGATATTAGAAAGAAAGAAAGAAAATACGTTTATTTCGTGCAAGACAAATAATACATTTACAAAAAAATTAAGACGAAAGTAAAAACAATATGCTACCAAAAGGATTGCCACTCGGCAATATGCCGAGTCAGTCAATTTCAGTGAATCAAGAAGGAAGATTTGTAATCATCATGTTCTCATCAAACCATTAACGTCCCCATCGCTGCGGCACGGGCCTTTTCAATGGATGGATAGGGAGAGTGGGCCTTTTGATTTGGTTCACAAGCACCACATTGGTGGTTGTGAACGAAATCAAAAGCGTGCAGGAAGATTTGTAATATTAATGATTTAACCGTGTTCTGTAGAGATAATGAATTGCTCCAGAGAAGGTAGAACATACACTTATGCGACTAAGAAAACGACTTTTACCTACAAAAAAGCTGAAGAAAAACTTTTACAATTCGAAAACGAGTCGCCGAGGATTGGGCTTAGTACAAAGCCCTAGGAGAGGCCTTTGTCTGCAATAGGCTGATAATGATGATATTTATCACATCTTGAGGTCCAGATAAGAAGAGCATAGGCTTTAAAATCATCTCACCGCCGGGATACAACAGGTGGAACAGGTTGAAGAAAGCCATAAAGCTGAGTCCGCTCTGCTCGCCGTAGATGTGCATCTCGAATGGCCAGCAGAAGCGACGCAGGTGTGCGCCCAGCCACGCCTCAGCATGCTACAGCATCAGCACTCGGTGGAACGACGAGCCCCACGTTATCACATCCCAACCCTCAGACCAGATGGAGGGACGATATGCACAAGACGGCTGGCAGGAACTATGTATATAGGGTGTAACAAAATATACTGCAAATATTTTAAGGGCGAATTCTTTAGTGGCAATGTAATCAATATCAGATATTAAAAAGTCAAAATTAATGCCTACCAAATTGTGCATTTTCTGCATTGGCCAATTTGCTCTTTTCGTCCTGTAAGCTTCGCCCCCTCTCCACCACTTTGCTTTTGGGGCAGGACAAGTGTAGTAATTGTATTGTATTACACTGATAAGACACGACCAGCTGTCTTGCATATGACAAATTTTGTACTTTTCCCAATTATTCACTCAATTTATTTTGTTGATATTCTCGGAAACTAGCGTATTAACAAAAAAAAAATTACTTGAAAAATTTAATACATTTTCACTAAACGATTCGCCTTTAAAATATTTGCAGTATATTTTGTTACACCTTATATACGAGTCGCCTAGGATCGGGCTGAGTAGAGAGCCCTAGGAGCGGCCTATGTCCTGCAGTAGACTGCGATAGGCTGATGACGATGATTATGCTGATATTAATTATGTCTTGAGGACCAGATAAGATGAGCATAGGTTTCATAATCTCACCGCCGGGATACAACAAGTGGAACAGGTTGAAGAAAGCCATGAAGCTGAGTCCGCTCTGCTCGCCGTAGATGTGCATCTCGAATGGCCAACAGAAGCGACGCAGATGCGCGCCCAGCCACGCCTCCGCATGCTCCAGCATCAGCACTCGGTGGAACGAGCCCCATGTTATCATGTCTTGTAGAGGAGACATAAAAGAAGAAGAAGAATGAAACAATACACAAAATCACATTATGCACCTACAACATAATCTGATCACGAAGATTTTCGTCATAGAGATGCTCTATTATTATGATTCAAGAGATTTATTTATTTCCAAGATAACTCAGTGATAATTAAGATCGGAGGATATCGTAAAATTATATCTCAGATGTAAGCTGCATACCAACTACCAATACGAGTATATTTCTTCCACACCAAAATAAATACCAATTCTTACTTTACCAGAAAATATATTTACTCACGGGAACGCATCTTCCTTGATAGATAATATTCCAAATCTATGTTGTCGGGGTTTTGGATGTCTTCCAATCGGCAAACGAATTTTTTATCTTCTCTGGTAAACATATCATCGCCCACTCTTAGGCTTTCCCATTTTGGATAAAAACTTAGCTGGTTGAACCTTCTTGGTACACTGTGACCTTGATTATACGTAACGATGCCGGTGCTCTAAAATACATTTCGTTTAAAAATACACTAGCATAGATTTGCGATAATTATTACAGGTTCGATACTAATCAGGATACAGAACGGCTAAAATCGTACGATATGGATGCAAACGCAAATGACTGTAAAAATTATAGCTCGTTATTATTATGAGGCGTAATTTCAACATGCAACGTTTATGAAGCGATAGCATATAGGGAAATTTATTTCACAAACACTATATGAGTAACTTGTAGCTTGTTTGATGGACGCCCAAAATCTAAGTAACTATTTATTATCATATCAAGGACGTAAGATGTTATATGTTTTGAAGGAAAACCAGGATTACTTTTATGAATTGGTATGGTAAACTTATAAAAAGTCGATATACCGTTTCGTTAGGTAGTGGTATATTGGAAGCTGCAGTATAAATATACTCGTCTTCGTAAGGGATCTGAACGTTGTACGCTGCTAACAGAGTAATCTTAATGTGGTTGGCTCGCTTAAAACGTTTATGATGGCCAGAGTTCTCAGGATTACGATTTACAGAAAGTTCCATTGTCAGTAAAGGTAGATTGTCCCAACTCTTGCTTTGCAATAGAGGTGGTGTTATCATTGGTTCCATACGTTTTTGCACCAACATTTTGTCTTTATCTGAAAGCATTATAGCATCAGTTTTCCGACATTTCGTGTTCATCAGCACGGGGTACGTAAGGGACCAACTATTTTTGCAAACTTTGATAACTATCGAGGCTCTTTGTAATTAAGATGAACAATAGTTTTAGTATTAATAACTCAGGTATACTTATGAATATGGGTAAAATGTCCACGTTGCAACAGCTGATGTCAAGCACTGGTTTTATGTTGGTGACAGACTTATTTGATTCATTGCTCAATCTGGGGGACATAAACGACTGCCCGCTTATAGTAGTCGTCTCGATACTCTTAAGTGGCTGAATATTTACTGGAATTAAACGAAAACTATTGAACGATCCAAAGTTTTGGCTATAATCAAAGAATTAATAAAGAACATAGGAATGTTTGTACATAACAGGTATATAGGTATTACTATTAACTTTACTATTAAATCAGATACTTTGAAGGTATAAGTGTCCTAACCAACTAAAGGGGCATCAGCAAAGAGGCACATCTTCTCATAGTCAGAAGGATCGTAATTCATAGTTCCAATAGCGATAATTTTCCTTTTCAACTTAGTTCTGAAGTCAACAGTGTTAATGATCCCAGTCAGAAGAAGTTGGTCGAAGAAAGTCACTTTGATAGCATAATGCTTTTGAATATCGTCTGTTACTTGGAGGCTAAGTACTTTAACAGTCAATTCATCCAATGGTGGAATATAAATTTCTTCTTTCATCTGTACGTCCGATTTGGCCGAAAGAAGTGAAGCTTCGGAACGATTCTGGAAATATATTTTTTTAATGACATAGGTAGGAATATGCAGGTATATGTGTTGAAATCATCAAGAAAGACAAGAATTTCCAGTTTAGTAGTAGAAACAGGGTATATTTTACCCGTGATTTTTTCATTGTCACTTTTATAACTCAAGTAACTTAATAATTGTTATACTAATTTCTAAAGCTTAAGATGAAGATTTTGCTAAAACTAATTATGCAATCTGCAGAAATTAATAGAAAAGTATTGACATATAGGAATGACTAGAATGACATCACTAATTGTGACAGTAAAATTGAGGGACGTAAAAGGGTTATAGATTTTATAATTCCAAATCTACCTAAATGTTTTAATTTAAAAAAAAATCATTTCATATTATGAGTCTTACCTCGGAAATATTCAAGACCAAGAACTCAAACCACTCACTCGTATTATTTTTATAAGATTTTTTTACTCTCTCAAGTTTCTACTGTCCGTCCAATTCTGTTATAGGCGTTTTCAATAATACTCAGGTTTCTACTAATTCATAGTTTATTTATACTTTGATGAAACATAAAACAGAAAATGTTACCGCTTTTAGATACACCAAACGATTTTGATATAAACTTTCCGTAGAAAAATGAATCGCCTATGAAAGCATGAGCGTAGCGGTCCATATCTATGTTTCTTAATGTGTAAACACCCTGAAAATAAGATTTAAAAAAATTATAAATCAATCAAATATACTTTATTCCAATAGGCCTCAGAAAAGCACTTAAGAATAGTCGATAATAAAAAAAACTACAGATTAAATTTACCACCGACTTCGGAATGCAGTCATTTACCAAGAAGAAGCAGCAAGAAACTCGATAGTTTCTCTTAATATATTAATATTTGTCCAATAAGTTAACATACTTAAATAATATTAAATACATATGAACAGATTGAGTATTTGAGTCCCAGTCGTATTAAGTAAGTCAGTGATAATGATGAATATGAATGATAGATAGACAGGCTAATTGGTCTATTGGTTAGAGACCCTGGCCACAAAACCAAGGATTCGAATCCCGCTAGGGGCAAATGTTTGTATGATAAACGTCGCCATTTGTATTCGAGTCATGGATATTTAAGGCTCGTTTTAATGAATCGCATTCAACTCTGAGATCGAGCTTGAGGGCGAACTTGATATGTCGTTCTCATATAAAACAGCACCTCAAGTTCGCGCTCAAGTTCGATCTCAGAGTTGAGTGCGATTTATTAATACGAGCCTAAGTATGTCTATCCGTTTCCTAGGATCCATTGTTGGAGCTTAGAGCGAGCTTAGTTTCCGGCGATTGTCGGGCTTTGTCTACATTTTTGATGTGGTAGTTCAAGCAATTTTAAATTAATTTTATTTTTGTATAAAATCGGGTACACGCAAACCTTTTTGAAAACACAGTTCTTAATTTGAATCATGTGGTTTAACGTTGTCTCAACAACCTGGTGTTGACATGGATTTTTTAGTTTATACGTAAATACGTTCTGCTTCGTTGTTTCTTTCTCGGTCCACATTGTGACGCTTAACTAAAAAAATATTGAATATTATTATCATAAGGTCAGATATCATCATGTTCAAATCTGCCTCTCTTTTATCTCTCCCTTAATTTCCTTTGTGACTTGAGATTTGGAAAAAATTGGACGTATTTTCTGCTGATAATACATATATTTTCAATACGTGTTGTACGATTAATTAATGTTTTTGCACAATTGGTGTAATGGTCAAGATGTTGCCTATTACGCAAGAGGTCGCGGGTTCGATCCCCGCACAGGACAAACATTTGTATGCATGAACATGTCTGTTTGTCCTGGTCTGGGTGTTATATGTATCTATTTAAGTCTATTTGTAATACCACTGTTGATTCTGATGTCTGTAATACAAGTGCTTAAGCTACTTAGCACGGGGTCAGATCAATGTATGTGATGTTGAGAAATATTAAATAAATAAATTAAAATAAATTAATGATATGTCATTGCGATCAAATTCTTCTTCCTTATGATATGTTACCTCTTCCATTTTAGTACTTTTAAAAAATGTGGCGTTTCCTCTGATGGTCCATCCTCTTGTGCCTCCGATCTCCAAAATCATGTCACTTTCATTTATAGCCTTTGGTCCTTTGCATTGTCGAAACTGTGAAGCTGTTATTACGTATGGACCCTGCGAAAGTTCAAATGTTCAGATTTTTGAAACAAATGCAGCATTTATCAGGGCCTTCTTTCACCTGTTAGAGGCCATATGGGCCTTGAAATATTTGATTTTGTAGTACTGGGGCCCCCTAACCCTGATGTGGGGGCCCCACTCGATCGCGGGGCCCTGGGCACGTGCCCTTAGTACCAAGAGGGAAAGAGGGGTCTGGCATTAAGTAATATTAGCACGCTGGGATTATATTAAAAAGACAAGGTTAAGTACTTACAAAATTATCTCTATTTTGAAATAATGAAAATTGTTGGGTGGCAGTTAATATTGATAGTAAAATAAGACTTTTAACAAAATTGATACTATCCATGGTATCAGTACCGCATTCAATACTCGAGCGACAGAGGTAATAAGAGTTACAATGATGATAAATCAGGGTAGGTACCTACTAGTATAATGACAATGATATCAAACATCATATCTTGGTTCTGCACATAATATAGGGTTCTGCACGTTTTAAATCTATTTTATATTTATTTTATTTTTGATCTACCATTAACACATTTGATTTAAATATTTGTGAGATTTATTTTTAGAGGAGAAGCTATGAATATGATCCCCACTTCATATTTATGTAGTCTATTTTTTTACCTACTGGCACTTCGACTTGAATGACCTGCTGAGAAGTGCCAGAAGTAACTCAACAGTTTGCCTCTTTTCTTAATAAATATTTGTATAAATAATAATTTACATGTGATCAAAACAAAATAAAAATCATCAAAAAATCTTACTATTGGCCTCAATTAGGACACAATATCTATTGTTATTTATAAAATAAATAAAAAATCATCAAAAAATCTTACTATTGGCCTCAATTGGGACACAATATCTATTATTATTTATCTAGTAGGGATATGTACTTAACAAAGGGCAATCAAGTATCGATTAGTGAAAATGTCATTTTAATAGGCTAGTTCACTGGTTAAAAATTACTTTAGAAAGAAATTAGCTACTACATCATACAATAAGCTGCTTTTCTGGATCTCAATTGTATGTAGTTTAACTATGAGTGTTATAAATCTTCTATGAAAAAAGTAAAAATTTTTAGTTTAGTTTTTATTAGACTCTTTGGCTCTGGTCGTTGGTATTAAATGTTTAGCGCAAATGTCATCTCATACTTTTGCTACATTTTAATGAGCAGGCGTTATGTAAAATATTTCATTTATTTCACAAACGTATCTGTTAAGAATAAACGTCTTTTTTAAGACTGTATCAGTATTTTAAAATTAACATTCGTATTTTATCAAGCGTTGATGTTATTTTTTTCTTTCTGTAAAAGGGGTACCAAAAAAAGTTAGGAATTTCGTAGGTATAAATAATTTATTGCATAGTCTCCCATGTAACACTTAAATGATGTAAATTTATTCCAAAAACATTCATTTATGACTAAGTTCATTAAGGATACTTATAAACTAGGTACCTATTAGGAATTGTGTCTTAAAATTATGCCATAATTTAATGTTATTATTGTTTTACATTATGAAATCACAACCACCAAGGTTCTATCAAAATATGGCCTGATCTTGTGAAAGTTAAACGTTTCATTTTTAACATTTCTCAGGCCAAATAGTAAAGTAACCATATCTATGTTTTCCTTCTTTGATTTATTTAGATATTTATCTCTCTGAATTATGATAGAAGTTTCATATGGATACAAAAGTGATTGCAAAGTTTTACGTCAAGACTGGAAAGGATGTGATTTAGTATCCTGTATTAAACATTAAACATATTCAACTTAAACATTAACTTAATTAAATAAATAAATAATAAATTAACATACTCCATCACGGTGGGAATTAATACTGAAAACACGATTATGCTAACAATTTCTAAAGTTCTTAAAAGTTTCTAAAAGTACACGTGCTCTACTTAAATAGAGCTTACACTGTAAAAATATATTGTAACAAGAATGATTCTTAACATTTTTATAGCTAAAATCACTCTTCTGGGGCTTAAAATAAAATATAAGGAACATTGAATATTACTATCATCTATGCGATTAATTTAGATACCTTAAACCTGGATTTTAAAATGTGATGAAATAGTCATCAATTTAATTCACTATTGACACATGCAAATAAAACTTAAAACGTTTAAATTTAGCAAATATTTCCGTAATAATAATATTTTTTCTTACACAATACTTCTGTACATTAAAATCCAACACCATTTCGCTCTACAACATCTTGCAGAATGATCAATGCATCTCGACTCTATTAAAGTTATAACATAATATTTAAAAGTAAGTACTGGCGCATTATTGATAAGGGAAATTAAAGTTTAATCAACCCGACGAGATAAAATCTACTTAAATGTCTCGTTTGACAGACGTAACAATGTTTCTTCTGGTTTTACTGTCCATTTAACTATTTAGTAATCATTATTATTCGTTACCCGACTAACAAAGTTATCGCAGCAGCCCTTTAAAATAAAATTATTGAAATATGGTCACGAAGTTTGCTACGTGTAGTACGTTCACAATCACAAAATATACAACTGGAAATGTCGTCATATGAGGTCACGAAAGGCGTCTTTCTATCACCATGAGTCTAACTAAAGCATTGAGGTATTTCTTTTACGTACCAAGGTACCTACATAGTATTAAGACACCTCGAAGAAATATTTTCTTATACGCACTGTGGACTATGGACAACGACAGCAGAATATTGTAATTTTATAATCGTAAAAAGGCCGTTTTGTGTTTTAAGTGTGTACAATATTTTCCGCCCCCTTCCCTCTCAAGTTGACGCAAAGATTTTGACCTCGTTGCCCATTCTATACGTAGCAGTAACAGCTCAAAAGTCTCAAGCAGCTGTTGCCAAAAAATCAAGGAACTTCATCATAATCATTAACATCTACGGTACTCTAACCTATACAAGATCTTGGTTTGCTTCCAAAGACGGTGAGCAGTTTGTAATTCGCTCTCACACTGGCTGGTTTGTTGTTGTTGACTTCGTCCATCAGCTTCATGTCTCGTACCACGTCGAGGTAATCTGTGATGAAGTCTTCGAACACCTCCTTTGGCATGTGGAATGGGTGGACAGCCTGCACTGCTTCTAGAAATGGAAGAAATTATGATTTTTACACCACTTTCATCCATTATAGCCTTCTTCAAAGTATTTTAGGGATATGACGAAGCCTAGCTTGCCCTTTATCTAAACAAAATTTTATTAAATAGAATGGCAGGGCGCCCACCTTGTGGGCAGGAGGTGGTGGGTTCGATTGATCGAGCCAACTGACATCAGATGAATTTTCCTTTGATTATAGTTTTGAAAATTATAATTGAAGATGAATTCTCGGTATGAACAATAAAAAAGGCTATCGTCTGCCGACTTTTTCATTCGATGTTAGTAGCTTTTCTAGAGATATTACTTAGTGGAGACTAGGAAATTTCTGTAGTCATTCAATTGTGGGGAATTATACTTTAATACTATTCTATTTAGCATACTTAATTCCTTACTTTTAACAGCATCCAGGCCATCGAAGATGAACAGCTTTTCTTGGCATTTCACTGTGATGTCAGTAAATCCAACTTTGAGCATTAATTTTCTTATTTCATTTTCAGGATCCTTCAACAAAAGAATATGATATTTTATATATGGCTTTCACTTGTACTCGTGTAATATAGATATAACAGTGAATTTTTAAATTATGTACTTTGATAATTATGTTGCAAAATTAGCAACATGTTTCAAAATTCAATGTTTTGTAAATAAATGAAAATCATGACAAAGTAATTGCAATCGTAAATTATTACTAACTTGTATAAGTATTAACTAGGTTTAAAAATTATCAGATGTAGAGAACGAGCTTTAATGAGCTTAGAATAATTAAAAAAAAAAAAGAATGTGAAATGTAGCTTTTCTATGTACTGTACATATGTTGCCCGTTTTTAAGACCCCATACCCTCCCACTAGAGCGTAAACTAAGAACTTAAATTGAGAACTCAAATGCGAAACTATTTTTGCTTACCTGTGTTTCAAAGTAGGGCGATATGAACTTGTCGACGCCCTGCAGCCAGGAGGTCCACTTGTTGCTCCGTGCCAGGATGCGGTAGACCTGGAACACGGAGTGGTGACCGAGGAACGTGAGCAGGCACTCGCCACCCTCTGACAGCATGTCGTAGATGTTCTCAAATGCTAATCTGGAAAGGATGGAGATTTTTTATTATAAATCTGAAGTGTTGAAAATTAAATTGAAAGAAGAATGTAGTTTTAGATTAGCAACTATGAGACTATGGTGGGGTTGTCGGGCAATGATCTACCATTGGAGAAATAAACTATCTACGTGTTGAAACTTTTCTTTTACTAACAATGCGTTTCGTGCGTCTACATCGTCAACAAGCTTGGAAGCTAATCTAGAGCTTGATCAATTTAAATAAATTGAATTAGAGATAAATAATTGTATATCTTAATTTAATGAAAAACGACAAAGTGTTTCGTTCTTGAAATAAATTTTTCGCAATTATTTTTTGTAGGTTGTACAATTAAACAGTGTTTAATTCTACTGGACCTGATTTGAGCAGTAAAATATAAACATGCTCAATAAATTATAAAATAAATTTATTAGAACAGTTATAACAGTATATTATATGTTTATCTACTCACTCTTGATCCTTTATCCAGTGCAGAGCGTAGAATGAAAACGCATGATCGAAGGAATCCCTCATGTGTGCCGGTATCTTTCTCTCCAAATCAAGTATTGCAAACTTCGTCCTGCCGTCTTCGTAGTGATTATTCGCAAATGTGATCATCTTCTCGCTAACATCACATCCCACCAGCTTCTCAAAGTTGTCGGGGAGGTATTGTTTTAAAATCTTAACAGTGACACTTCCATCTCCGCATCCGATGTCTATTATCCTGTCGCCTATTCTGTTCCATTTGAGTTTTCTGGCGAATTCTTCTAGGCAGTCGATGGCATCTCGTTTTTGGAAGGTGTTGTTCTCGTGGTATAGTTCTGCGTTGTTCATGGTGATGTAGACGTGGATGGTTGGATGGTTGGATGTTTGGTCGTGTTGGACGTTTCTTGGCGGTGTTGGACGTGCGCTGGGTGGGCGAGCGGAGCGTGCCTGCGTGCGGGCGCGGCGTACGGGCGCATTTATAGCGGCGGACACGCGCGGCTTTCGGCGGATTCGGGACCACGGGACCGCCGGTACCTGTCAACTGAGATTTTAGCAAATTAATCATACTATTTTTTTAAAATGTGAAAGTTTGTAAGTTTTGATTACTGACCGTCAATCACGCTGAAACTAATGAACGGATTTTGTAAGTTGGTAAACAGGCAGGGTATGCGCTGATTGAGGTGATAGGATACTTTTTATCCAGATTAAATGCTTCCATGGGAAAAAACAGGAATCTTGATATAGCGGGCAAAGCCGCGGGTAAAAACTAGTTTAAAGTTAAACCCGTAAGTTTCCCGAAAATTGCAAATATGGTATCTTTAACGAAAAACTGTTTACTAGGCCGGCATTATAGATCTACGACCGCGTCTATACTTAACACCAGGTTTTGACAGTCAAATGCCTGTCTAGCAACAAAAAAAAAACAACTTTAATTTACTTTAGATAACAGTTGCTTAAGTCATCATTATTAATTTTTAGGCATCAAGTCAGTTTTTTTTATTTAAAGTATTTTAAATTGATTGATAGAATTGATTATTATTGATCGAATGCTTGATTCAAAAGACTAAGTTTTCTCATAGTGCAATTGCTTTTTGAAACACGGAGGAGATTCGAAATCTAATGTCACCCATCAATGTTCTCTTATTTTATTGTGTCTCAGTCCTAAAACTCACTACCTACTAGGCAAACGAGCAATACGAGTACGAGTTCCACCTGATGGTAAATGATAACCGCAACCCATGGACGTCAACAACTCGACAAAGGTTGCTTTAAAACTCCTTCCATGACTAAGCTAACTCTTAAGTAATGTAGTGCTTTTTCTGTGGTTCTCAAGTTTCTATCATTATAATATTTTAGTAATAACCCAAAAGTGTTTTCTATCGAACAAATTGGACATATAAATAATTATAATCTTAAGATTAATGCCATGATTGGGATGGGATTAATCCCAGCAACTGATTTCAAATCTGTCTTCTTTTCAAAGACATAATTCCACACGGAAGTTACAAAAACTTTGCGTAATTATTGCAACAGTCTGTCCGCATAATCTCAATGAATGTAGGCTCCAATACTTCGACATCCTATATCTCAGATGAGCCACTGTGATTGATATCGAAAAACTTTTGTGCCAAACAAAGGCGACGACAATGACGATAGACGCAACTGATTCACAAGAAGATATATGTATCTATTTTCGGTGAATGAAAGAATTGTTACTTTGTAGTTACATAATTGTACTAGGAAAAAATAAGGAAGTAGCCAAGTAACATAAGTTTCTTCAAGTATGTATGTACACGTAAATCTTAGCTAGTACAAAAACTGAGTTTAGTGCCAAATTATATTATACTAGCGGCGATTTCGATTTCCAATATCCTATGTGTTATTCTGATGTATAAGCTATATTGTGGTAAAGTTTCATTCAAATCCATTCAGTAGTTTTTACGTGAAAGAGTAACAAACATCCATACATCCATACATACAAACTTTCGCCTAATAGTAGTAGGATTACCCCTTACAATTTAACGAATATACAAACACACAAACTTTACTTATTTAAAATATTAGTAAATATTAAGAATGATGAACATAATAATGTTACGGACGTTATGGTTTCCATGAATACGGAGTAACTTATTACACCAATAAGCACAAATAATGTGTTAAAAATGCGTTTTACTGCAATGTTTTACTTATTGTATTCTGATTTACGGAAAAGTAAAGAAACCCACAT
The DNA here is from genome assembly GCA_958496325.1 of Nomophila noctuella. Classification (NCBI taxonomy): domain Eukaryota; kingdom Metazoa; phylum Arthropoda; class Insecta; order Lepidoptera; family Crambidae; genus Nomophila; species Nomophila noctuella. The sequence goes on along the minus strand of OY292490.1, from coordinate 9,095,784 downwards.
GTATAGCATTTTACTTTGAGGAATGTTTCCATACTTAATACTGTAAAATATCGGCTTTTTTAGTCCGGTATAAAAGTTGTATTATATATTTGAAAGAAATTTAACTTGACTATCAATGAATATAATATACATTTTCTGAAGTCTGATACACCTGATTGAATCATAATTGAAATAATTGTAATAAGTAAGCTGATGTTCTCAGCTAAAACTTGAGTGATACAACTCGTTAGAAATAATTGTGGTATGTCTATTAAAAATAATAGTCATAGTTAATCAATTTGATAACAATAAAAGTATGTATCTACATTATTCTTGGCAACTTGACCTAGAAAATACTCATAACATTGTATTTCAAACAGAATATATTAATAAAGAAGTTGAGGAAAATAGACGGCACAATGAAACTTCCGGCTTCTTTGGATTTCTCGTGGCCATATTGTACAATTGATTATTTCATGAAATGACCAACGCAGTTTGACTAGATCATTACATTTTTTCATTTCAGAATGATTTATCAGCCTTATCCTAATACTACTATAAAGGCGAAAGTTTGTATGTATCGATGTATGGGTGTTTGTAACTCTTTCACGTAAAAACTACTGAATGGATTTGAATGAAACTTTACCACAATATATGTAGCTTATACATCAGAATAACACATAGGATATTGGAAATCGAAATCCACGCGGACGGAGTCGCGGGCGGCCGCTAGTAATGTTATATATTAAAGATTTTAAGGGGCTTGCTTACACCAAAAAGATGCTTAAAATCATATCAATCTTATTTGTCTTCCGTTCTAAACTTTTTAGGTAGGTTAGGGTTATTTTCTGTAAGCCCTATAAATCTCTGGTTATCATAAATAATATGTACATTAAATGTATTGAAGTCTACAGTCCAGCCATTAACCAGGCTTGTGAATTCAGGACCATAGTCGTAGTGTACCCTGAGCTCCGAGGCAATGGCCGAGGGAGAAACCTAACCGGGAGAGGCGCTAGGATGATGATGATGATAAATTGAATGAAGCCTTATAATTCAAGATTGTATCAAAAGTTTTTGAACAAACACGATGTCTCTAAATCAAATCACGCGAATCAAAGGAAGACGAGATTCACGAGACGTGCTATGATGTAACAATTACTGGACGGATGTGTCATTGATCTGATGTTGTCCCGTGGTAAGGTATCGCCAAATTATTTCAAGGCTACCACAGTACAGTACACTACGCCTCGATTTTCTAATGATTTAAGGACCGGGCCGTGGTCTCCTTTGCCCATCAGTGGGATAATTAATAGGCTCATAAGATAAGAGACAGCGGTGGTGGCCTAGTGGTACGGACCCCGCCTCACATACGTGAGGTCCACCATGGATCGAATCAGGGCCACATATCTGGATTTTTTGAAAATCTATGTATGGATTTGTGCCATTCGCTCTACGGTGAGGGAAAACTGAAACCGTGATGAAACCTGCACATTCAGGTAGTTTCTGACTTTAAGTCTGTTGGATCTGAAATGTGTAACCATGAACCAATCTGTCTGATGGCAGTCGCTTCACTGAAATAATCGGACTCGCCAGATCCGCGATCATGGTTAAAGCGGACTCCGCACAGAAACGGAATAAACGTTAGAAGGATGATAACTCTTTACAATGAGCAATAAAGATTGCTATTCTTATTCTATAGTTGTGATTCGTGGATGGTCGGTGATTTTTATGCAGATGTTTTTGGTTTTTCACTTTAATTGTGAAGTTGTTCTCAATAAATGCGACCAAACATGCCATGATATAGCAGAATGCGAAGATACTAATCAAAGCTTGAGGCTTGAATGCTTCAGCGCAATTATCACGACACATTTTTGTATGTTCCAGTCGATACTCAATGTAAAATCTTTTGCTGAATGAATCTTATCTGATATTGACAATTTCTTTAGTCGCCTCATTTTATCGTTTAATTTATCTCATGAAACGAATTTAAAACCTGCGCATGTTATGTTCTAAATAATGTCGGTCGGTTATAGGTGCAGGTATTCTTTCGCAAAATAAATGTAATTGCATTTTTAAGTCTTAAAAATTTTTCGAAAAAGTCGTATTTCAAAATTTGTTGGCGTTTCAAAGTAAGTTCTCAGCAGACAAGATAGAGTTTAATTTTCAATATAGAGTGTTTAAAATTGTCATGCTGGCCGCATGACTTGGGCAAGTCTCGTTGCATTCGGCTCTTCGGATCGTCCACGAAAAAGTGCATTGCCCTACGGCGAACGCCCGGTTCCTGTTTTTATTGTCAAGTCGATCTACTCGCTTGGGTTAGGATTCTTGACCTAGCCTAATGTGTTTCGCATTAAGATATACTAAAAGTTGTAATAATGTTTGCTATCCATTTATGGCATTGTATTACACAATAAATTGTGCAGAAAAATAATGCTAAAAGAGCATCTTTAATAAAAAGATTTCATGTGCATTTTGATGAATTAAGAGCATTCTAAAAATTACAAAAAATCACTAAATTATCACTTAAAAGTAACGATTTTTTTAAAGAGTCATTAAACTAAGAATATGCTTAATAAAGCCATAAGATTCACTTAACGCTCTTAAATACTCAAATGCAGAACATCGTCTTCCCACATATTGTTCCATATAAGTGTGGAAACATTAACCGAGCACATTTCGGCTATAATGCACGTCGTAATCTAAACTTGAAATTCAAGGACAAAGTTAAAAACCGGCGAAAAAAATTTAGTCGGTGCATCCATACACTATAACGCAAGTGCACTGCATATTTAAGACTAGCGGTCGCCCGCGACTCCGTCCGCGTGGTTTCCGGTTTCCGCAAACATACACTATACCTATAAAGTTCCATACAAACATTAATCCCCTTTTTCATCCCCTTGGGGTGGAACATATAAAAATCCTTTCTAAGGGAATCTTTATGTCATAGTTACTTTATGCATGGCAAGTCCCAGCCCGATCGGTTTAAAATTGACAAAGTTTCATACAAACATTAATCTCCTTTTTCATCCACTTGGGGTGGATGGAACATATAAAAATCCTTTCTAAGGGGATCTTTATGTAATAGTAGCTTTATGCATGGCAAGTCCCAGCCCGATCGGTTTAAAATTGACAAAGTTTCATACAAAAATTAATCCCCTTTTTCATCCCCTTGGGGTGGAACATATAAAATCCTTTCTAAGGGGATCTTTATGTCATAGTAGCTTTATGCATGGCAAGTTCCAGCCCGATCGGTTTAAAATTGACAAAGTGTCATACAAACATTAATCCCCTTTTTCATCCCCTTGTGGTGGAACATATAAAAATCCTTTCTAAGGGAATCTTTATGTCATAGTAGCTTTATGCATGGCAAGTCCCAGCCTGATCGGTTTAAAATTGACAAAGTTTCATACAAACATTAATCCCCTTTTTCATCCCCTTGGGGTGGAGCATATAAAAATCCTTTCTAAGGGGATCTTTATGTCATAGTAGCTTTATGCATGCAAAGTCCCAGCCCGATCGGTTCAAAATTGACAAAGTTTCATACAAACATTAATCCCCGTTTTCATCCCCTTGGGGTGGACCATATAAAAAACCTTTCTGAGGGGATCTTTATGTCATAGTAGCTTCATGCATGGCAAGTCCCTGCCCGATCGGTTTAAAATTGACAAAGTTTCATACAAAAATTAATCCCCTTTTTCATCCCCTTGGGGTGGAACATATAAAATCCTTTCTAAGGGGATCTTTATGTCATAGTAGCTTTATGCATGGCAAGTCCCTGCCCGATCGGTTTAAAATTGACAATGTTTCATACAAACATTAATCCCCTTTTTCATCCCCTTGGGGTGGAACATATAAAAATTCTTTTTAAAGGGATCTTTATGTCATAGTAGCTTTATGCATGCAAAGTCCCAGCCCGATCGGTTTAAAATTGACAATGTTTCATACAAACATTAATCCCCTTTTTCATCCCCTTGGGGTGGAACATATAAAAATCCTTTTTAAAGGGATCTTTATGTCATAGTAGCTTTATGCATGCAAAGTCCAAGCCCGATCGGTTTAAAATTGACAAAGTTTCATACAAACATTAATCCCCTTTTTCATCCCCTTGGGGTGGAACATATAAAATCCTTTCTAAGGGGATCTTTATGTCATAGTAGCTTTATGCATGGCAAGTTCCAGCCCGATCGGTTTAAAATTGACAAAGTGTCATACAAACATTAATCCCCTTTTTCATCCCCTTGTGGTGGAACATATAAAAATCCTTTCTAAGGTAATCTTTATGTCATAGTAGCTTTATGCATGGCAAGTCCCTGCCCGATCGGTTTAAAATTGACAATGTTTCATACAAACATTAATCCCCTTTTTCATCCCCTTGGGGTGGAACATATAAAAATCCTTTTTAAAGGGATCTTTATGTCATAGTAGCTTTATGCATGCAAAGTCCAAGCCCGATCGGTTTAAAATTGACAAAGTTTCATACATACATTAATCCCCTTTTTCATCCCCTTGGGGTGGAACATATAAAATCCTTTCTAAGGGGATCTTTATGTCATAGTAGCTTTATGCATGGCAAGTTCCAGCCCGATCGGTTTAAAATTGACAAAGTGTCATACAAACATTAATCCCCTTTTTCATCCCCTTGTGGTGGAACATATAAAAATCCTTTCTAAGGTAATCTTTATGTCATAGTAGCTTTATGCATGGCAAGTCCCTGCCCGATCGGTTTAAAATTGACAATGTTTCATACAAACATTAATCCCCTTTTTCATCCCCTTGGGGTGGAACATATAAAAATCCTTTTTAAAGGGATCTTTATGTCATAGTAGCTTTATGCATGCAAAGTCCCAGCCCGATCGGTTTAAAATTGACAAAGTTTCATACAAACATTAATCCCCTTTTTCATCCCCTTGGGGTGGAGCATATAAAAATCCTTTCTAAGGGGATCTTTATGTCATAGTAGCTTTATGCATGCAAAGTCCCAGCCCGATCGGTTCAAAATTGACAAAGTTTCATACAAACATTAATCCCCGTTTTCATCCCCTTGGGGTGGACCATATAAAAAACCTTTCTGAGGGGATCTTTATGTCATAGTAGCTTTATGCATGGCAAGTCCCTGCCCGATCGGTTTAAAATTGACAAAGTTTCATACAAAAATTAATCCCCTTTTTCATCCCCTTGGGGTGGAACATATAAAATCCTTTCTAAGGGGATCTTTATGTCATAGTAGCTTTATGCATGGCAAGTCCCTGCCCGATCGGTTTAAAATTGACAATGTTTCATACAAACATTAATCCCCTTTTTCATCCCCTTGGGGTGGAACATATAAAAATTTTTTTAAAGGGATCTTTATGTCATAGTAGCTTTATGCATGCAAAGTCCCAGCCCGATCGGTTTAAAATTGACAATGTTTCATACAAACATTAATCCCCTTTTTCATCCCCTTGGGGTGGAACATATAAAAATCCTTTTTAAAGGGATCTTAATGTCATAGTAGCTTTATGCATGCAAAGTCCCAGCCCGATCGGTTTAAAATTGACAAAGTTTCATACATACATTAATCCCCTTTTTCATCCCCTTGGGGTGGAACATATAAAATCCTTTCTAAGGGGATCTTTATGTCATAGTAGCTTTATGCATGGCAAGTTCCAGCCCGATCGGTTTAAAATTGACAAAGTGTCATACAAACATTAATCCCCTTTTTCATCCCCTTGTGGTGGAACATATAAAAATCCTTTCTAAGGGGATCTTTATGTCATAGTAGCTTTATGCATGGCAAGTCCCTGCCCGATCGGTTTAAAATTGACAATGTTTCATACAAACATTAATCCCCTTTTTCATCCCCTTGGGGTGGAACATATAAAAATCCTTTTTAAAGGGATCTTTATGTCATAGTAGCTTTATGCATGCAAAGTCCCAGCCCGATCGGTTTAAAATTGACAAAGTTTCATACATACATTAATCCCCTTTTTCATCCCCTTGGGGTGGAACATATAAAAATCCTTTTTAAGGGAATCTTTATGTCATAGGTAGTAGCTTTATGCATGGCAAGTCCCAGCCCGATCGGTTTAAAATTGACAAAGTTTCATATAAACATTAATCCCCTTTTTCATCCCCTTGGAGTAAAATAATAGTTATATACTATAGCCTATAACTTTCCTCGTCAAATAGGCTATCCAACACAAAAAGAATTTTTCAAATCGGACCAGTAGTTCCTGAGATTAGCGCGTTCAAACAAACAAACAAACAAACAAACAAACAAACAAACAAACTCTTCAGCTTTATATATTAGTATAGATGGGGTGGAACATATAAAAATCCTTTTTAAAGGGATCTTTATGTCATAGTAGCTTTATGCATGCAAAGTCCCAGCCCGATCGGTTTAAAATTGACAAAGTTTCATACATACATTAATCCCCTTTTTCATCCCCTTGGGGTGGAACATATAAAAATCCTTTTTAAGGGAATCTTTATGTCATAGGTAGTAGCTTTATGCATGGCAAGTCCCAGCCCGATCGGTTTAAAATTGACAAAGTTTCATATAAACATTAATCCCCTTTTTCATCCCCTTGGAGTAAAATAATAGTTATATACTATAGCCTATAACTTTCCTCGTCAAATAGGCTATCCAACACAAAAAGAATTTTTCAAATCGGACCAGTAGTTCCTGAGATTAGCGCGTTCAAACAAACAAACAAACAAACAAACAAACAAACAAACAAACTCTTCAGCTTTATATATTAGTATAGATGGGGTGGAACATATAAAAATCCTTTTTAAAGGGATCTTTATGTCATAGTAGCTTTATGCATGCAAAGTCCCAGCCCGATCGGTTTAAAATTGACAAAGTTTCATACATACATTAATCCCCTTTTTCATCCCCTTGGGGTGGAACATATAAAAATCCTTTTTAAGGGAATCTTTATGTCATAGGTAGTAGCTTTATGCATGGCAAGTCCCAGCCCGATCGGTTTAAAATTGACAAAGTTTCATATAAACATTAATCCCCTTTTTCATCCCCTTGGAGTAAAATAATAGTTATATACTATAGCCTATAACTTTCCTCGTCAAATAGGCTATCCAACACAAAAAGAATTTTTCAAATCGGACCAGTAGTTCCTGAGATTAGCGCGTTCAAACAAACAAACAAACAAACAAACAAACAAACAAACAAACAAACTCTTCAGCTTTATATATTAGTATAGATGTACTGTAACTGCAGTTTTTGATACTTTTGTGAAATCAGATCTTTGGGTCAATCTAATAAATTTGTACCTATTAAATAACGGAACTGTTAAATTAATGTGTGTGACTATTACCTGTGTGCGTGGTTTCTCTGTTATTTTCATATTTAATACAAATATATTTAAAACCCGTCATTATTTGTAAGCTTAGAATAAAAGTTCCGTGTATTAATTTTTAAAAGCTGTGAATTTTGTGCAAATAAAAAAAAAAGTAAATTAAATCGTGGATTATAGTCGTTTGATAAATAGGACTGTTGTGAACTATGTGATAAATCCTAAGCGTATCAAAAATGAAACACTAAAAATATTGTAGGTACATTTATAACCTTGAGTATGATAATTATAGTGAAATGGAAGCAATAGATAAAAAAATGCTAGTCATGTTTGTTAGTGAAGCCAAGTATCAAGATGTCTGGTGGCAGTATTCGCGTCCGCAATGTCACCCCGCACGGGTTCAAGCGCCGAGTGCGCCGCGGGAGAAAGGGCTCGAGGGAAGTTTGGCACAGAAGCGTTGTAACTTGACCGGCCTATATGTACATTGTTAATACTGGCAAGAAGATTACCATCTATAAAGAGCCAAGGCATAGTGAATACTATTCGAAATATGAATAATGCTAGTGATGACAAGTATCAAGATGTCTGGTGCCAGTATTCGCGTCCGCAATGTCACCCCGCGCGGGTTCAAGCGCCGAGTGCGCGGCGGAGAAAGGGCTCGAGGGAAGTTTGGTGCAGACGCGACTTGACCGGCCTAAACATTGTCACTTGTGATTTCCAAACCAGAAGATAAAAAAAATATAAAACTTCTGCCAAATCAAGCGTAGTGATTAAGCCATAACCCACATTTGGAACGAAAATATGATTTCGAATGATGAAGGCCTTGGCAGTGGGGCATTTATAGACTGACTCTATACTAGGTAGGTACTTCTGTCAATTCACACAAAAAAAAATATTTAAAAAATCCTTGGATTAAAAAAAACTTTCTTGGATCGGAAAGACATACTTAAATACCTACTTACTTTTTATGTACTCGAGAGTACAAATTAATTTCAATGTTTATCACACCCTGATTTGTAGCCAGAATTTCTGACCACTAAGCCAAGGGGTCCGTCAATTGGTTTTGGGTTATTAAAACATGTTATTTACTTGACGACTGCCAGCTTTTATTGGGTAAAACCTTCAACGAATGGTAAGTGGACACAACAACACAAAATATTTTGTCATTTCTAACCAGTAGTTTCTGAGATTAGCGCGTTCAAACCAATCTGGATCAGGAGTAACACTTGTTATTGTGAGACAACCATAAAAGAAAGACATGATGTTACAGGATAAATTTTAGGAAATTTTATGTAGAATATTTAATTGAAATATACACGTCTGGGAGGTCATCATGCCAATGTACCAACATGAGAGGTTTTGTCATCGGATTATAATTGGTCTACAACGGTAGAAGATGCGTAGTTGCTCTTTTCAATGCACTAACGTCAATATCAACTTTGAAGACTTAACTCCCCAACAGAAATATAGAACACCAGTCATGAATTGTTTAATTAAAGAAAATAAAGGGAAGAACGTTTAGAAGCCAAATTAAAATACATGTTTGTCGAATATCCAGGTATAATAATGTAGTGCCTACGTGATGTAATATAGGCGTGTGTCAACATCATTGACTGAACAAATAGATTTATTCAATCACTATTTGCTTCTGACTACTCGCCCAAAACACTTTCTTCGGTCGAAACTTGTTCATTTCCCAATCCTTTTATTGTGAACATCAGCGATACAGGTTCTTCGCATGTCAAGAGATTTGGTAGCAGAAGGCAAGTAAAGCCTCAGGGATCAGTGGATTTACTTGAACCATTGTGTTATTTCAGAAATGATTTCAATAGAAATTCTTCAAAATTATTTTATTGCTGGTTTAGTGGACGGCAACAAACAAAAACATAAAGTTTTGATTAGTACTGGAACAGCAAGAAGATTCAAAGATTCAAAATTTAGTAAAGGTCTAAGTAGTATTTGGTAAAGCATATGCCCGGACTGCGATAAAGTGTGGGTTCAAGTACCACTTGATTCTAGAGACAAGATGGAAGATGGATATTTCATTTTTATCACTAAGAAAGTACTAGTTCGATAGACGAGATAGATACTTGTACTAAAGAGGAAATTCTGTTACTGATAAATAATTTTCGTCTCGATTATTATCTGTGAACTATTACGTACGGAACCAAATCCTTAGAAATGATCTACCAACTGTTTGTCCTCCCATGTTCCTCAAATATTACTCGGGATTTCTGACGCAATAGAAAAGTGAAAGTGAAAACCTGACATACGTGATTTTTATCAGGAAGTACCTACATCTCTATTTTGTGGTTAAGGAAAAAGGGTCTGTCGGTGTCGATGTTTCTGAGTTCATATAATTTTCCGGGACTCTTCATGGTGCAAATTTAGAGGCTCTTCCTTGACAAACTCACAAAGATGACGGCCTATGGTATATCGCTATTAGAGACCTCATCTTCATCTCTATATAAGTAAAAGACTGGATTGAGGTTAAGAAACAATACATTTCGCATAAAGGGGAGAACTAAATTCAAGTGCAAAGCTATATTTGAAGAAATTCACTTGACGCGGGCATTACGCATGCCCTCACGATCTTTCACTTAAATTATTATAAAAAAATTCGTACTTTCGTCCTCTCACGACCAGTTGGCGAGTACGTTGCCCCGTAATATTACTGCTCAAATTTAAAATTGATTTAGCTTTCTCTGTCACACATATCTTGGTGATCGTGTGTGGGAGTGGGTAAGAGGATGTGCTTAGTCATTGGCGGCTATATTCGTCTGTTATCGGAGCCCCAATGGGTCAGGCCTTAAGGCAGGTTATGAATAAGGTCATAAAGGATAAGTTGTCGTAGGCTTAGAAGTGACGTTTCATGCAATCTGTTGCAGTTAATTGAGGTATTTTTTTGCACTAACAGAGCATTTAGATTTTAGTTTAGAAACAAAATCAAGCGCTCGAAGATGTTAAGAGCCAACCACGTGGCAGAATAAGTACTGAGCATGGTAGTTGGTGCCACTGCACCAGGGTCAGGTAAGATAAGTTTGGTACAAAAAAACAAAGTTTTAAAACCTAAAGAAAATTAAGTCTCGAATATCGTCTCGAATATCTTCTCGAATGTAATAGATATTTTTGATAAATGGTATTAAGAAATCAATTTAGGAAACAGAAGAATGGTGGTACCGCGTTCGGGGAAGAGTAAGAAATATAAAAGGCATTTATGGTCATTGTCAGCATAATTGCAAGTTGATAGTAACAAAATACATATTTCATACTACTTAATAATTTTCTGTTACTAACTGTCTAATGCCAATATTGAAGCCGATGCAGATAATGCAGAAACAAAAGGTTGTAAGAATCTATCAAATGCAGGTTGATAATTCTGACTTGAAGAACTCATAAAATCTATTGAAACTTTATCCGTTTACTTTCATCAGATTCTATGGAATTATTTATTTAATTCATCAAAGTAAAAATTCGGCTGCTGCCATCTAAACTCCACGTTTTAAATCATACAGTATTGGGAGTACTTGCGTTTCATGATAGCATTCCCTCTTGAACCGACTTACCGGCCCTCCCGAGTACTCACTATGTTACCAAGTCCCTGCCTTAATCGAGAGATGGCGCGGATTCGATAAAGTTGTGAACTCAGGGTTAGGAGCATTGGTCACATCTTTCTGTTGATTATTTGAAAGAACTCGTATGTCCATATGGGTATCGTTAAGATGCTTTACGAATACGAGTATAATAATAAAAACACAGATCTCCTCCGAACATAGTATGTGATGTTTTTGAACCCATATTGTATGCTGTGTTCGGTAATGATCATGACGTCCATTTTTGTGAATTTCTGAATAATGAATCGTCAAACAATTAAGAACAATCTATCAAGAGCTTATCTGAGGAAAGTAAAACTTTACTAGGCCATCTAACCAAAATCCAATCAAAAAAGTATACAGATATTCTAGTACAACGTAAGGCTCTATCATGAAATATATTGTGATGACATGAATACCCTTATTTGTACTACACATTTGACTATCATAGGCGAAAAAATTATATTTCAAAGGATTTATTTAAGAAAACAGATTAAAAGAGTTCAGTAAAGTGGAGAGCACTAACATGCAGTTATGATTGGGAACGTTTTAAGTATGTGAAAACAAAAAGAAGTTTTTGGATAAGCGTCAGTCCAGTTCAATTTTCCAGAAAGATTAGAATCTTTAGAGAGATATCGAATTTATAGAAAGCTTTGATGTAAGTTAATGCAAAATTGATAATTACTACTTTAATTGCAAAATTGATATTTTCTTGGTCCGAATTTTGTATCGGTACTATCCACAGCTACATTATTACATAGCATACTTATGCAAATGCTATTTAACTAACGGTCAGAGTAAGTACGAGTAGTTGCTTCCATCTCTACCAGTGATTCCTGAATCGAAACGACAATATTTATTTTTCAGCAGATCTCTCGCTTTACAAATATCCGATCCAATCCAAATCGTCGAAATATACCCCCACAATTTTCAGTCTTGGCTGTGTGAAGCGAGTACCTAAAGCGGGTTCACAACACATAAGCAAACCGACATTCTCAGTATTTACGTACCCACACAAACACGAGAAACACCTAAAAAATATACAAAAAGCTTTTGCTAAGAATAAGCGGGACGGAGTACGGATCTTATTTTTCTCGCGGCCGTTTCAGTCACTCCGAGAGTAGGGGAGGGGTGGGGAGAAGCCTCCCCCTGCAATAATACTGCGTCACTATTTTGCGCCATTACCTACACTCGCTTCCTATTCTATAAGTAGCGAGCTCTCTAGAACGTAGCCGTGGTACTCTTGAATTATAAGACTAGAACATCTTTACTGTGGCAATAAGAAGACAAACACTCCCAGTAGTTTGATTGGAGAAAGAAGTTTGCTTTTTACGAACGCAAGGAACTTGGGAACTATTAAGTCTAAAGTTTGTCTGGTCCATTCTCGAACTAAGTTCTTTTAAATGGACCTGGGAAGTTAATTGTCATTTAATTTTCAGTTTCCACCGAAATTTCTTTCCGCTTTCCAAAGGTTTTTACAGAAGCCGCTTATTTAAGGTTATAATTTTACATCTAAATTCCTCGGGAGGAGCTGACCTACATTTGTATTTTCCTGTTTCTTTTTCAGTATCGGAATTGAAGTACCAAAATTACTTGGGAGCGTGTCGATATGAGTCTTTTTTAGTAATATCCTTTGCTATTACGAATATGCAATAAAAGCTTTCCTAAATATTTCACTTCCTGATATTCACATTTATCTGTAACCAATATTTTATTTCTTGAAATATTAATTGGATTATTTGACCAAAACTTACTATGCTGATTGATTGTACCTTCTTTCAAGCTTTATCTCAAGACTATGAAAGTAAATTTCACGGGTTTGCCAATAATGTAATTCTCAAGAACCTTTTCATTCCGGAGGGAACAGTTACGTTCTAGTGTTTCAGGATTTCGAGTGCTAGCGTTCGTTGGAAGGCTGCTTTATATGTGTTCGTTGTTCCAACTCGTAGGTGGCTTGTTCCACTTTTACATATATCTATTGCAACTTGTTATCTATTTACTGCGGTTGACGGGGAAGGATGCAAGTATATGGAGGTTCATGGAATGTCTGAGTTTTATTGAGTTGACGCAAATTCAATTCGAAGTACGAGAGTATGAGTGAACGCTCGAAGATAATTGCAGAAAATGAGCATGGAAGTATTCTTGAGACATCTCCAGATATTAAAACAAATTCTTTTTTTTATCAAAAAGACGATGAAATGCCATTGCAAACAACATACGGTGAGCTTTATGTTATATTAAGATTGGTATTTAAAACACGATTTAGGGCAAAAAATAACATTTTAAATTAATTTGCATAATATCTAAAATACTAGGAGTACATGACTTTCAACCGCTTTCACATAGTACTTATATGAAAATAGAAAATTCGCAGTCAATCTTTTAAATGTATAATGAAAAGTTCAAAATCAACCTAAGTTACATGAACATCTCATATGTGACTCAATCTATCACGGTAAGGGGAAAACCCATTTTCTAAAACGCTCTGAAAGGGAGGCTCAATATTCGAACACAATAGGTCCGAATAGGATGGAATACCGTAGTTGGAAATAATTTGAGCTAAACAATGAGTTAAGTCTAACCGCCCGCCGCCGACGGACACAAATTATTGACAATCGATACACATGCGTCCGTGGAGCTTTAATTCGACGGTATTCGGTTGCAAATTCACTTTATATCGACGGAATCGCAAATTGCCGCCCATTTCGCAAATTTTCAATAGATACTGATGTTTTCGAAGCGTATCTATATCTGTCTGTATACTAAGAAAGTATTATAAAAATTGTTTGTCGAACATAAAAATGCAACAACTGTATGTTATTCAATTCAGGTCATATCTGATAATTCTGGTGGTGCAAAGGTTCTAAGGAGACGAAGATCACAATCTCTATTGATCATTTAGAAATTAACAAATATAGACAAACGAATCTACTTTTTACTAACTATTGACGGTCGATACCCATCCGTCTTTAGAGCTGTAGTTCGACGGTATTCGGTTGCAAATTCACTTTATATCGACGGAATCGCAAACTTCTGGTGTTGCAAAGGTTCTATGGTGATGAAAATCACCATCTTTATTCCTCGTTAGGAAATGAACATACGAAAATTGCAAATTGCCGCCCCCGTTTTGCTCATGAAGAAAATTTTCAGATGATACTGATATCTCGGAAACGCAAACGTATATCTGCTTCTGCCCTGGGAAAATTGTCGAGAAAGAAAGGCATAATTGAGTGTTTACTGATTGTTCGATCTCAATTTTAAAATATTTATTTACTTTATTATTTTATATTGCAGATTATTTTATATAAACGTGCTATATTAGATCTGCAATGTTAATTAATTAAGAAGAATAACAGATCATTTTAAAGTTATGGTTATGTAACGAGATACGCATGCACGTTGCTATAACTTGCAGATGACAAAGTAAATGACAACGTAAATGAAACGTGTTTCCTCACGTGCTTGACGGGGCAAAGATGTCTTAAGCAAAGCTAACCGGGTATTAAAATGTTTGTTTACAATTACTTAAGTACGCTCGCAGTTGATTTATAAATGCTTAGGAAATGTTTGCTTAAAGCAAAGAAATTATAGTTAGATGAAGTTCAATTTTTCAATCAATATTACGCGACATCATTTCGGTACAGTCTGTCATCCTCCATTTCGGCCTAGTGGTTTTCTATACATAGCCAAATAACAAAAAGTTTAATGATGATATCATCGATAAATTCCAGAATTATTTCTACACTAGCAAGCCCTATACAAAACCAGTATAACGAATTGGGCATAGAATCATTAGATTATTTTATTACACATACAAAAGGTTTGTATTTTTATACCTGTAAATTGGCAACTTTTTGTTCATCGGATGAAAAAAACTAATTTCTATTTTTTTGCGTTACTAATTAATTACACTTCTTAACGACCTAAATTATACATACAATTGGAAAACAGTGGTGCAACTATGGGCAATAAATTATCGGTACCGTGCATAAATGTTAAAATTAATTCCCTACAAAATAACAACCGCACACAAGAACTACGTTCACTGCAATCTGGAAATGCAACTATCTGGTCTGGGGACATCTAAACATACCTTCACTGTTATAGGCTTGGATACACACTGCTCACCATCACAGCAATTCCGAACTACCAAAAGTGTTATTGCGTAATCCATTGCAGCGTGGCCTAGAGCTTTATTCTACGGGCTCGGAGTTACGAAAGCAATGCATATAAAAGTAATGGGTTCGGTCGATGAATGAGTCCGGGTAGGAGGTATTCGGTACGGAGGTGGGTGTGAGGCGACGGTCCTTTGATTCTGGCGAGATTAAACGTGCGGCAGACGGTGGCGCCTCTATCGATTGTTGTTGTAATTACAACGCTATCCTCGCCCAGTCGCAAATGAAATTGTTCCGGACAGAGCCAGCTGGAGACGCCAACGTGATATTACAGTTGTCTCTTGCAAGCAGAGACATTGTGGACTGTATGTCCTGCGCCCGTGGGTCGCACCGCGGCGGCGCGGCTCTTGCACCCGTTGCGGACGCGTTATTGCATACAATGCATCGTCCAAGGTTGATGAAATTCCCACGCCCGCAGTAGCTTTCTAAAATTCAAAAGGTTCACCGGAACTACCATGTTAGAATTTTGTAACAAAGAAATATTGATGAGAACGATTCATCTTTTTTAATTGATCATAGGTAGTTTCCTATCAGACAGCCTAGGCAACAGTCGTTCCTCTGATTAACTAGAGATGAGCGACTGAGTGGAATAACAGGTTATTTACAACATTTTCAACTTAATAAAATACTTGACCTGAATAATGAAGTATTTTTGCAAACGTTCGAAGAATCTTAAAAGCTCTCGACCTGACAATCTTATTGTGAACATTCTAAGAACAGGAAGATCCTTTGATTGCTTGGTTTCTTTATTTTAAGAAGTATAATTTCATTTAATCACCCATTCTGATTATTAAACAGTTTTTACAAAACACTAGGTACCACATCTACTTTCATCTACTTCATCATCTAATCATGATTGCCATAAAGTAAATGCTCTATCACTACGAGTATAGCAATAACGCATTTGTATAAAAGCATACTACGAAAACGATTTCACGAATCATAAGTACACCCACAAAAATGTTCGTATACAAAAAAAGCAAAGCCTCCTACGGCTGCGCAGTAACAGTTGGCCCACATCGCTACGAACAAATCCACATCCGAATCGGAATACGAATGGCAACGGAGAGAGCAATCCAATAAAACATTCGTAGCCGTATCTACGGGTACGTGACGTAGCCGCCTCCTCCCACGCATGCGCCCCGCACTTACAGAACAATCCGACAGTTCCAATTCCATTTGTAGAAAAAAAATAACCAATTCCAAATGGAGAAGGCTTCGCGGCGACCAATGGGAACGCGCAGTCGTAATGCCGACTGTGTGGGCGGGGCCAGTGATATCTAGCATTGGAATGCTGGTTGTATTTGTTTTGCCGGATTCGAAGGCTTTATTGCCGGGTGTTTGAGCCTCTTTCCCTTTGAGGGTGGAAACGGCGGAAAGCCCGGTACGGTTTTGGGTTGAGCCGTTTTCACATTATGTACCGTTGGTTTGCAGTCGAATGTTGACCCACATACACATAAATTCTTTTGTGTGTTTCTTCTTTCTAGAATAGGCATAACTTATATAATGGTCTTATTGAAATAACAGGTGATAACGTAATTAGAAGCACTTGAGGTGATGTCAAAAAAATACAAGGCAAAAACTCCTCGGATGTCCTCGTAGCTACTTAAAAATTAAAGTCTAATAAAATTAAGGAGTGTCGCTCTTCCGACTTTAAGAAACTGTGAGTATTGATTTTTAGATAGGGAAAAAACGAAGGCAACGATCTATGCAGATCTGGAGTGCTCTCGGCACATCAGATGGCACCGGCGGGGCAGCCTCCGCAGACAATCGAACGGTGGGGGCCCCCACTGGAGGTCGGGGAACCGCCAAAGAGTAGTATCCACGTCTGCTTCCAGATGAAACACAGATCTCTTAGTAGATTAATTAGCATTTTAAGGACCTCTTTTATTGTTCGTATAAAAGATATGAAACTGATTTTAAATGTAGTAGGTGTTGAGATTTGCAAAAAACAACGATATTGAGCGGAATTCCATAAAAGATAGGATTTAGAATTGGTAGCTTTGTCTGAGCACCAGACGATTAATTAATGAGCGTTATGAATTCAATTACAGCAGTTTTCATTATCACAATATTTCGACTTTATTATTTAAAAAGGTGGTTAACGTTCATTTATATTCCAAGAAAAACGTTCATTATTATGAGATACGCGAGTACATGTTTCAGATTTGAAAGTTCATCTGGTATGTATGTTTGAAAGTTGTTATTAAACACACGACTCAACAATGATAGTTTTCTCGTAAAACCAAATACTCTGTCATTTGAATGGTAATCTGTCTTCAAGAAGACAGAAGATGATATATAGAAGCTGTAGCAAAACCACAAGTACGTTTCGATATTCGTACGGTTTTCAGCTTCAGTCCTCTGCGCGTTTATCTTTGCCGATATCGACCCGTCGCCGGCGACTTCCCATTCTCGAAGTAAAACACGGCGGGAAGGAAACCGCGGGATAAACCGCCCCCCCTGGCCCACCCCCCACCCCGATCTTTACGTTTCAGGAATAAATATTTCAGAGCGTGTGCTTCGGAAGTTAAAGTTATGTATCGCCGAGCCACGGTAACAATCTGAGAATGAGAAAAGCTCGCTCCCACTTTTATGTAAGTTGCTTTTGTGCTCGCGTCTATTTACGTCTGCCACAATGTGCTTTCATTATTTAAGGATTTATCCTGTGAATATGGTTTGGCAGAGCTGATACACTTGTAATGGCACCGATTTAGTTTGGCGATTATTGTGAATCAAGTGGTCGTGGAAATGAGTATGGTGGGTGTGTGTAAAGTAATGAGAATGAGGGATGTTGTCCAAAATCGTATTTTTATTTCCAGCTTGGGCGCCTTATACTTGGTAGTATCTTATAAAAAGTCTTTATTCCGATTAAACACATAATTGTGTTCGTTATTGTCATCGTAAAACATATTTAGCAGGATGTATATTACTGTACAGTTAACTTCAATAAGGATCTCATTTTATTGCAGTCTCGTTAACACATACTAAAGTCATCCGGGTTTAAATAAACAATTTGAAAATAAAACAAGTTACTTTAGCAAATATGCTTAAAACGGTCTATCGAGTTTGTAATTAATTTAAAAAGAGACAAGATTTTTGATGCAATTTTTGAGTGTGGAAATAGTCAACAATACTTTTTGTAGGCAATAAATAATACGCTTACAAACTAGAAAGAACCGTCTTAGTTTAAAATATTGTTTCAATTGAATAGTTTATTGTAATGACTCGGCTAGTAATGCTTAGTTTCCCAGGAGTCTAACTGTCGCTATACACATAAATCTTCATATATTCAATTATATGTTAATTTTATTATGAATGGTACATATTGATTCAATGAGTTGGCAAATCAATGCGTGCTATATTATTTACATATATTTTTACATATGTTTATAATGCCATATGACGTTACCAAAACTCTTAGCAAATATGGTGTTATGGTGCCGTGCAATCGTTAAAATTCCTTATTGTATAAATACATTCTAGGATTTACTTGTAATCACAATCAAGTGTTCATCATCAAGCCATCGATACGGTATAAAAGTTATGTGTCTAATTATACTAAAACGATGGCTAGTTTTATTATGTAATTGGGAGGCAAACGAACAAGAGAGTCACCTGATGCTCAATGATCACCGGTACCCATAGACATCAACAAACGCACAAGGGTCGCAGGTGCCTTTAAAACCCATTCCCTCCCCAAATCAGCTGAGCTCTGGCGACTTACTCACCAGCAGAAACATAGCACAACAGTCATTATCAAAAGGATATTGATGGTATTGTTTATCTGAATAGATCATTCATGGTGTGTTTTCCTTGATGTACCATCACGTTTTCCATGGTAAACAGATAAGAATTTTGCATGAATTGCGTGCCACTGACCAGTTTACGTATTTTATTGGTAATTACGAATTACGACATCAATTGATGTGGCATGTAACGTATGACTTTAATGGCGCATTTGGTAGTAGCATGCGTGCTTTGAATCATGGTATATGAAAATGAGGATATGGGAGCGAGTATTTAGTTGTTATCCTGAGATTTCCGCATATAAGTTTTCGTATTTGCTAACACTTTCGGATCAGATAAACTAGTGGTTTAAATACCGGGCAGTGGTCCTGGGTTCGATTCCCGGGTCGGTTTTTTCGAACATAGCTCGGGTTTGATATCACCAATCCGTATTTGGCTGGTGCGTGGAGGTTAAGTTAAGCCAAAAACCCATATTGGTAACGAAAAGAAGATTTCAAATGATGGAGGCCTTGGCCCTGCAGTGGGACATTAATAGGCTGATACTTTTATGATACTTTACATCGGATGTTCATCAATTCATAGACTTAAATTGTTGGTTAGTTGTTGATGGACCGAAGAGGTGAGCTTAATACAAGAACGTTTAAAACAATTTATTTAAGATACAATCAGTGACTGTGATGTAAAATTTCCTAACGAAGTCAGAAGTAATCTGACGACTCTAGTTTTAAACTATGACCTAATTAGTTTGTTTCTGTGCTACTGTAACTTAATACCCACTCGGAACTAAGAGTTATACAAAGTAATTACAAGCAGCGCGGCGCCGGCCAAAGATTGTAGATCCATTTCGAATCCTTGAAGGCAATGGAACAATAAAGAAATCCCACAAAATGATATGTCGTCTTGTAACCTTCCACTTTACAATGTTCTTGTTGAAAGGCCGTATTTTGGATAACCTTACTAGTATTGTATGGCAGTGAAGGATATCAACTATTTTATCAAAATGAGGAATGCTTTTTATTTTTTTAAAAATCTAATAGGTATTTGAGGAGGACCGGATAGCCTGGAGAACAAGATACTCACTGATCGCATGGAGGGGAAAAGGAGTAGAGGAAGTATGCCCATGAGATGGGCCGATGCAGTTGAGGAGGTCTCAGGGAGGAGGATGCAAGCCAACATTAACCTGGCTCAGAATCGAGCGGCCTGGAGAGCTGTGGCAAGATTTACCCCCAATGGTCACGTCCCTCAGTCATGAGGAAACGACAAGGAAGAAGTTTCGATCACCATCCTGTATGCGATGCAAACAAGATGCGGCATAAAGATGTAATATATATCGACTTTTAAAATATTCAGTAATGATGAAAACGGCATACGAATAAGGACGAAGGACTAACTATAACTATAAAGCATCTTACTTCCCGCTATTCGCTGTACGCATTCTTACGCATCGAGTAAGTTTTTATTATCGGCTATTTTATAGCTGTTCTTAAGGTCACCACGATAACACAACAACAGCCTACGGAGTACCATCGGCAGTGTGAGTGGAACACTATAAATTCAAGATGATGTTCACCTAATTATAATATTCATATCCATAGCTTTTCTGTATATACACAATCTGTATTAAAAATATAGATTCTGTGACTTTGCACTAATCATGCTTATTCAGGTTAGGATATTTTATATATGTCGCTATATGTGCGATTAAGTTAGTTAATGTATGGCCGAAGGGTACGTACCTACAAATTAGTTTGGTTATTTTTTACGCGCGGAACACTTCGCTTGACACAAACTGTCAGATTATTTTTATTAAATATTATAACCTTATATTTCATCATCAAATCAAATTCAATTAAAATAATACATATTATAAAATATGTGAGTAAGTACAACAAACATGTGCATTAATTGTAATTGTTATGCATAATTGACCCAATTACATTTAATTAACTTAAAGATTAAGCTCGTTATCGTATTAGATTACCATACAATAACAGATAGCGACATGACCTATCTCACTACAATGTATTTAAACTAGACTTACCTATAGATAGATGCTGGATGGAACTTGGAACTAATAATTGTTGCACTTTAATATTAATATTAATTTATAAATCACTGAGGTGCGCCGGCGACGGATTTCATTAACAAATGCGAGGATTTCGCTCCTACGTTCGTACTCACTCGTAGTACCGCGATCGTAATGCAATAAAACTGCGGATACTTGCGTTCCGTACTACGCACTTCAGTCACTGGCGAGTTGGCCAGTGGTACTTTACTATTGCGTTCCGTACTACGCACTACTCGCGCGTTTGGCCAGTGGTACTTCACTCGCCGCACCACGTATAAGTAGTCACCATAATCTTTATTAGTACTCGCTGTGTAAATTATAAACTATGTTACAATATGCGGAGCAAATTATTGTATTTTTTTTCTTTAATTAACGGTGACTGGAATGTAATTCATAATTATCGTTGTTAATTTTGAGGAAAATAGTTTAAATTTATACATAAATAAACAAATTTAAAGGCACTTTCGGCTGTAAAATCTTTAGTGTGTGTGAAAGTTTGGTTTCCTAAACACAACTGCTATGCCTATAGTAATCTCTAGTCTGAAAATATGCTTTTCACATTGAATTCTATTATAATGTTGCATGGAAGATTTTTTTTAACATTACTAGTATCATTTGATGGACATACATAAACAGATAAATTATACTAGTTACGTAATTGTTTCATATTAGCACAATTTAAAGTGGTTTCTAAGTTGCGTAGTTGTATAGTTGTGTATGGCACCTGTTGATTTATTTATTTATTTATAATTAATCTAATTACATGGTATTATCAGAGGAATGCGCAGTTTTCTTCCATTTAATTGAGTTCTTAATAGATGGAAAGTTTACAGAATTGTATTTATACAGGATGTATTCTATTTAGACAGCGCTGTAAATAAATAATTATTTATTTTTTATTTCTATGAATATTTGATATGGTTTACAAACGCATTCATAAAATTAAGAGTTTTAAACTTGCTTCTTTAAATAAGCCAAACATGCAGTAGTTTTTTTAAGAACTATTAATCCATTCTTCCATTCAAAGACCGTTCTATTTAAATAATGTTTTTTATTTGAATTTCTCGTAATATCAAGGTATATAATAAAGGTTCAATATCACTGCATGTACGAATAACTTATCGTGTAGACTCGTTCTTGTGATGTAACATGAGTTATTACATAGGTACTTATGACGTCCAGCGGCGACGTCGTCATTTTATTACTTACGAACTATGTGCGAGATATTTGTGAAATGTCCAAGCAATGTTTTAGTGCGATATTAGTTGCTTATTTGAGTACCTACCTGTACGCGCGCACGAATTATTCATTATGCACGAAACAAGTGGTGCCACGCATAGATGACGAGCCCGTTGGTCTAGTGATGAGATACAAAACAAAACCAAGGGTTGCGGGTGCGAATCCCGCTAGGGGAAAATGTTTGTGTGAACAGCGACATTTGTACTCGCGTCATGGATGTTTATAAAGTATTTAATTATGTTTGGGGCTTAGTAATTGGTGAGTTAGTCCAAAGAATTTATTTTATTTATTTATTTATATATTAGGTCTTTAGATCTTTAAGTATGGCTTTGCCACATTTCGACCCGCTCCGGCCTCTGACATAGGCCCTGGCTGGTGGTCTAGCAAAGCTGCTACTTTGACTATTGTCCCTATAGCTATCGTTATGACTTATATCTCCATCCCACTGTGTTAGCGGTACTTCGTGTGCGAGATGGCAATATTAGTCGAAGCGATGGCGATGGCGATAGTGGTCGTAGTTGCAACATGTCTAGACCATCTGTAACGTGAAGCGAACGTCGCTTCACGTCGCCTGCATCCTTAGTAATCAACGTACGTCACGTCTATCAAAATAATGCCAGTCTTCTGGTGTCACACATATCTGTCGACGTGTACTCAACTGTTATCTGTGAATTCGGCGTTTAACCCAAATTATACAATCGATTATTGAAATACCTACTCGTAGCGTTATTCAATACGTCACGGCGCAATGTATTAGTCATACTAGTACCCGTTCGTATATTGAATTAGTATATCTGACCGTTTTATAAAGCTACATACGATTACACATAAAGTATCAATAACATGATATCAATTCGCAATTGAGTTGCAATTCCGCATTGATTTAAACGATAATCTTCTCATTCTTAATTATCATTCCGCTTGCATCGCACAAACGCGCTGGCCAGAGGTCAACAATTAATACTATGAATTGTGTGACTGTGTGGCGTTTATGTACAATTACATCTAGATACTAATGTAATATAGCTGAGGAGTTTGTTTGTTTGTATGTTTGTTTGAACGCTCTAATCTCAGGAAGGACTGGTTCGAATTTAACAATTCTTTTTGTGTTCGATAGTCCATTAGGAAGGCTTTTAAGCTGTATGTGTGCGAAAACAAATGCCACGTGGACGGAGTCGAGGGCGGCCTCTAGTATAAGAAAATGATCTTTTAGTAAAAAAAACCAATTCGAATCAGTATTTCTTGAGATAAGGGCGTTCAAACAAATAAACTCTTCAGCATTATTATATTAGTATAGATTTGAACCAATGCTTTTTGTTACAAATCTTCTAAGAGATACATCACCCCGTACATACGAGTGTAGTAGCTGAGGGTATCGAAATAAATAATGTGTATCTAATGTTATTTATGAATTATCCGTATAATCCGTGTAATTGTCGCGGAACTAATCTATGGCATTTATTTGAAAAATCTTGCTGTTTAGGGAGCGCTTGATCCTTAATGGGGCAAATACGGTATTGTAGAGTAAAACTTGGTATTCAGTGGGTAGTCGCCCCCAGCCAAGTCCCACATATCTTTGATCAGTGGCAAGGATTCGTAAAAGTATTCACCAAGTTAAAAAAAAAGACAAAACTGATAACTTTAAGGTTTTTTTAAAATTTCCTACTACCGATGACAATAATAAAGAAACATAGTAATATTACATTGATATTAATTGCTGCTGATAGATAAATAAACATGGCATTATAATGATTCAATCGATTATATAAAGGTGTTAAATTATGGCTTTGAATATTAAATAGTATGTCAGTATGTCATACAGTTACAAAGTTGCAACTTGAACGGTCATATAAGGAAATATGAATAGTTATGTGATTTGTCGTGCAAAATACTATTATTATGGAATTCAGATGGAATACAGACAATAATATCGAATGACTCGGCATATATAAAAACAAATAAACATCTAAACTTTCCACTCAAGTTGTAAATAGTAATTTGACATATTTTTACGTTGTGAAATAGTTACCTAAGTACTTTTAACGAGCATAGACTTGGTCGGGGAAGGGAGTAGATTTCTACTTCTGCTTAACCTTATCTCATTCAAAATCATATTACGTTACCGATATTAATCTATACAAATATGTATAATGAAGCTGAAGAGTTTGTTTTTTGGTTTAACGCGCTAATCTCAGGTGGTTCTGGTTTGATTTAAATAAATCTTCTTGTGTTGGATATACCATTTGTCGAGGAAGGTTTAAAAGTATTTTTATGCAAATATAACACTATGTGTGCAGAAACCGAAATCCGAGCGAATTCACGGGCGGCCTCTAGCTGTTGTTAAAAAAATTGCACATAGATTAGATAAATCCTGATTAGTTAAAATAAGAAAAAGGGAAAGTGAATATTGGCAATGGCCAAGATTGAATGTTTCAATAACTTAACTATGTTTATAGGTCATTGTTGCAGAAAATTTGTTATATAACAGTCCCCGCACACGTGACATTAATGTTATTACTTGGTCACTTTACAATGGCCATCTGCGAAGAAGTTTAAAGTTTTTAACAGCTGCACTGGAGTAACTATAGCAACAGATGTGATTGCAAACTATGACCTAGGTGCATCTATGTACATCACAGTTTAATTATCTGATTTGAATTAGAAAAAAACATACAAACTTTCATCCCCTATTTTATTCGCTTGGGGAAAGAATTCATCAAAATCCTTTCTTATCAAGTTTATTTTTATTGATTTATTTTTGTGTATGCTGTTAATAACAGTTTTTTTCACTCCTTCATTATTTCTTTAACGTGATACGTATTTACTAGTCAAAATCGTTTTCATTCGATAAAATAAGGGTGCATGCGATTGTGTGTAGTCATTCTGTCCTTACGAGGCCCGAAGCCAACATAGAGACAAAACGGTAAAGAATGATCAACACATGAGACAGCAAGTAAAGAAAAATAAAGTTTACTGCACAATAAAACTACACGTCCAATCTACAGAATCAACGAATTGAACAATCTGATTTCCTGATGTTGTTGGAAATATTCTCAATGCTTGCCAACTTAAAGAATTGAGCAGATTTTGCAACCATTTATTTTTGTAATATACTCATAAGATTGAAACATTCTTTAGGTAATTTTCATTGTAACTATTGTATTGGGAATTTGAATACGGCTGACGTTACTGCTTCTATTTTTAGTTGGCATTAACTCTTTAAAAATAGATCTTCTATTTCGCAAATACCGTTAACCTCTAACAAAAACCTTAATAACATTTATTGTAAGTCGAAAAATCCCCGGGTCACAGTCCCCGCGTACCCACAAAAATCAACTGCGATGACTGGCGGATTCTACTCCAGTTACGTTCCTAATCCCGAACCCTTCCTCGGCGTTCTTCGCAATATGATTTGCGTCAGTGCCGATGCGTTCAGAACAGATCACCGGACGGTAACCGAGTGGAAAAAGCGCTTCTCATCGGGACCCGTTACGAGAGTTCGTTCCGATTCGAGTAGCGTTCAACGTCTCGGCTCAGAGAAAAACAATATTTTATCCAAGTGTGCTGGGACGGAGATTGCTGAAATGAAAAAAGGATTGAGTTTATTTATTGCTGGAGTTGAGTTGAACAGGCGGGAATACTGCTGACGAAATTATGATCTAGTTCTACTAAAACAAACATAATTTAATGATGGGAAATCAAATTCAGAATATGTGCCATACCATGACAAAAATATAAATACGGACTACATAATAATTGTATATTGTAAACCCCTACTTCTGTTGATGTTGGAAATAAAAATTGTTGTATTTGTATTCGTATATTTATTGTCAATTTAAGATGCAAATGGTGACTGTAATCAAACTGATAGAATTTGAAATATTTTATCGCTTGTTTTGTAGATAATAATTATACTTGTATTTATAGAAAGCTGCAATTAAAAGACTGCAGGCGTCCGACCGCGAGGTGGGTAATGTTATCATTCCATTAATTACAACAGTCATACCCCCCTGCTTTTTAAAAGTAAATTAATCCGATTAAGGGGGAATCGAAGAACCCGCTCCGTCCGAGTTTATTCAGGCAACTTTCTTTGGAATAATTATTTTTTGTAATTAAATCCATCAACACGATTTTTTCCTAATGATTCTCCCATGGGAGCCGGGCGGGCAAAAAGTGAGTAGGGGGTGTTTTTTCTGGAATTTTCTTGGTCTCGTGTAGGTGAGAAGTACGTCAGGCGAAGTATGGATTGCAGCATAAATTGTTTTGCAAGTTAATTTTTACTAATTTCGTTTAGGTTTAATTGGGACTAAATTCGACTACTCGTTTTGTATTAAAGAAAATATTGTTTGTTTTAGTAACCGATTTATTTATGCTGATAATAATGAGTCTATGAAATGGCATAGTTTTTAAAGATATTGACACTGGTCAGTAAATTCAATAAGGTCATTTTAAAAACTTAAAAGTTACGCCTTCAAAGTTAATCCATACCAAAAACTTATGGTTTGCTATGTTTGGAGTATGTAGTCATTTCTTTTTTTAAAGTGATAATATTTTTTATGCAATCGTTACTTCGAGAATGGCCTCGCCGACCCCCGAGCAGCCGCAGTGTTAATGATATCTCGCTTTTAAAGGGCACATTTACTTATTTCTACGAAAATTAATTGAAATGAGTTTTGACGATGAAAAGATGGCTGCACAAAAGAGAGTGGTGGCCGCTAGGTGTCGCTCCGAGATAACTTGTTCGTCTTTAATTAATTATTTTGCGGCAAAGAAATTGCTCGCTTTGAAACTCTATATTCTATTCACTGGCATTTGCAATTATGATTTCGATTAAGAAGCTTTATGAAGCTTTGAATTTGTTTTATTCTAATTTCTGTGTGAGCACTTATTAAAGAAATTGAATAAAAACTTCAGAGTGAGTCGAGAGGTCAATTGAGTAAAGAATCCTTATGAAAACGAATAAAATAAAAAGCACAGAATATCGAGAAAGTTTCTAATCATTAATATTTTGCTGGCTTCAGACTTCTGCTGGAAGTAGGAACCTTCCGAGTTGGTTATATGCCCATAGTCATCATGCTGGGCAAGGTCTTGGTGATCAAAGTATGTAAGTAGCCTTTCCGACACCACGGGAAGAGATGTGGTAGTTCTAATTTTCAAAATTAATAATTATTTCACAACATCACATACTATGATCTGACTCCGTGTTAAGTAGTATAAGCACTTGTGCTACAGACATTGGAATCAACTGTGGTATTAGAAATATAGCTACAATATCACCAAGAATCGGATAAACAGACATGTTCATGCACAGAAATGTCTGTCCTGTACGGGGATCGAACCAGCGACCTCTTAGTCCAATAGGCAAATTCCTGACCATAACCCAAAGCAAGTGGAAGAAAGTTAGTCGTACCTACATCTTTTCCACATTTTGCCTCTACCCCTATGATAATTACTCCTAGCATCTCTAAATAAAAAAGGTTGAAAGTGCGGTTCGAGGCAAGTCACATCTGGCACGAGGCCCGTATCGACAGGAGGACCGCAGATTGATGGACCTCCCCCCCTTCCCCTGCTCTCCCGTGGGTTTTCCTCTATTGCTGTAGATTGAGTCCGTTTTGTTTCTCGCCCGGACGCCTCGAGGGACCTCTGTCCGGAATAATACATGCTTGTGCGAAAAATTGCCCTCTGATAACCCTATTTTTCAAGAGTTCGATGAACTTGTGAACGTTTATTTACACATTTATATCGGTGATGGCTATTTTGAAATATTGTTACTTGTTGAACAATCATCATTTGGTTTACGATTCGCAAGGGGTAACTTTTACCTTCAAGAGTGGTTGAAAGTTTTTGACACAAGACTACACCACTACCCCATTTTCATATATCAAATTTCCGTATTTCAAAACATCATTCGCTATAATAGTTACTGTTGAAAAATCATCATCATCATCAAAAATACCTTGTTCCAAGACATCATTCTACATGTAGAATGATGTTTGAACATTCGTATCTACTATAAATAAAATGTTTAGAATTAAATACGACCTCCTTTGCCTACCTTCCTATAGTTGAGTTGGGTGTATTTATTTCGCTCTACATTTAGGTCATTGGTCAAGTTTGTAATGTAACATAGCTAACATGTTAATATCTAAATCCTCTGGTTCAAACATATCAACCATTAACATTTCCATTTTAATCCACAAGAAGTTTTGTTTTTAACATACCAACATTTCCCATGGGAGGGAACAAGAAAAATATTACCACGCGATTTTTCCTTTTTCCGTGGCGCATGGGGAAGTGTGAAATTATGTTTCCGTTTTTTGTTATTGTTCTGTGGGGTAATAAAGATGTATACGTTTAATATGGAATGAGACTTCACTTGACGTGTTTGAATTGAAAAAGTGATCTATATTTAGCCTGAGAATAATGTTGCTGGAAATAACAAGGTTCTTTTGACCTTTATGATTAATTATGATGGAGAAAGGCTCTTTTATGCATTGAACTTTCCGAGTAAATTGTATATATTTTTTTAAATTACACCGATTCACTGTGCTGCTGGGAGTACAAATCATGTAAGGAATAGTTAAGCTTTTGTTAAATATTCTTTACTTTTAAATACTTTTAATTTAACCTTTCTTGCCAATGAATGACATTTCAATTAAAATAAATATTTTCACGGTAACTTGAATACAAATCACTCAATTACAAATGTTAATACGAGTATTTTACGCGACCATTTATATCAAAACATGCATTCTTAAATAAGTATGTTTGACGCGACGATTTCTTGGCACTACTGAGTTGAGCGTTGCGATCGTAAAGAATTTGATGGGGTATTAAATCAAGGCATAAGAGATGTTCATAGAAGAAATAAGGCGGATATATGGTAGAGATGGGATCACTGAGAAAGCACCCGGGGGTCAGAGTTCACAGCGGGGCCGATACGTTTCCTAAGAATACTGTTAGGGATATATTGCAATACAGAAAACACGTCAAATGTATACAGCTATATCTTACTTGGATATGATTCACAACGATGAAAATGAGATTCAGACAAACTTATGAAGTAATAATGCCGTATTTACATTTACCACTGTACTGTAAGGTGCTTAATTATTTTAATCTTAAAACACCACAATTTGATCAGGATTAGAGTAAAAGGAGCGAGGCATTACTACAGAAGGAGATGAGTCTTAATTTTTAGACTTCAGCATTATGATTAGAGTAAGTGATTTATTGGTAATGACAATCGTCACATTTTGTTACTTTGATCTGTGACCTTTGCCATTTAGAGAACAAATAAAGTAGTCAAATAGAGAGTAAAAAAAAGAAGTGGTCAAAGCGGCCCCGCACAGAAACGGGATAAACGCTAGGAAGAAAAGAAGAGAATCAAATAGATTAGGTAATTTAAAACACTCTTACACATGAACATATACTGGCTCTATAAATGTTGTTTCCTTCGCCAGCCTGTGGTTGTGATGCTAAGCATTAGTGATGATGAGAGCACAGGCCTCCTTGGTTGGTTTATGCCGTCGTAACGCACGATACGACCGAAGCAAATCGTATGCGCGTTTTAAGTGGAAGCCGAGCGGACGCTTGGTTCGCCTTTTATTAATAACTATATTTTAATGCTAGAGATCTAAGTCTTGCATTAAAAGATATACCGTTAATCAATGGTACTGGATGGTAAGTTCAAAGAAGGGAATCATATCATTCGACATCGTTCACCTCTTGGTAAGTGCCACGTCTGCCTATTTATACAGTATCATCAAGAATCATTCTAAAATTAATACTTACCCAAAAATAACATCGCAGCACTGCATTGCACTTTTACACCAACAAACTTGTCTTGTCAAATATAATTTAAATTGCTACTATAAAATTGATCATCAAACAATTTCAAAACAGAAAAAAATTAAACCCTTCCTGGTTAAAAGGCTTCCCTTTAACCCCCTCGTCAACATTCGCCTCGCTAATTCTAGTATTACCGAGATAAGCAGCTACTCCGTTACCTTCGGCTCAATGAGTGCTCCTCACGCCTGGGAAGTACCTGAATGACACATTACCCGGCATTGATAGGAAAGCTTTTCACTTTAAACAACCAGGTTGAAGACAGTGAAGCAAAAATCCATCTTCCGATTTGAACCTTTTTAAAACAGGGTCCATGTGACTTCAGTAGTCATTTGAAGTATACATTCACGTTGCAGAAGACCCCATTGCGGGATCTCTACGTTACTTTTCCTAATTCTTTCAGATAAAACAGACAATAATTTAAAAACAATTCCTTTGATTTCTTAAGACTATGTTTTATTCAATTTATGTCATCGTATCTTTTATCTCAGCACTAAGTAAGTTTTGTTAGGTGAACTCCTGCTAACCTAAAAATAATCGGTACAGTTTGCAATTTGTTTTTTAGCTTTTACAAAAGCAATCTATGTATATCCACAATTCCACATAAAGCTTTTTCAGCTACCACGAGGCCATACATTGTTCAGTGGCATTCAGTGAGCAACTATTTTGTCCCAAAGTTTGTCTAGCAAGTGAGGGAGGTGGCCGGTTTGATGCTACTTCAATTGCATCACTAAAACCTATGAATATTGGCAGAGTTCCTTTTGTTCGTCAATGCTTTTCCTTCATCTTCATCTATACTAATATTATAAAGAGGAAAGGTTTGATTTTTTGTTTGTTTGTATGAACTGAATAGGCTCCGAAACTACTTGGCAGATTTGAAAAATTCTTTCACTGTTGGTTAGCTACATTCACCCAGAGTAACATAGGCTATATTTTATCCCGGTACGGGAAGTAGTTCCCCCGGGACGCGGGTGAAACCGCGTGACGGGCCGCTAGTACAAAATAAATTCGTATTGAAAAGATATGTAAGAATAAGAAATAAGCCATTTATTATATTTTAAATAACACTTCACTGACTGCTCGTATTTAAACTAAAGTGTGCCCGATTTTTACTTCCTATACATACATATCTTGTGAGATTATTACAAAAATTAACACTGTCTTAATCTTTGAGAGTGATACTTTTGATACTCGTAGAATATCTCAGATATCCGTCAACTTAAGCACTGTACTCATTAGATGTATGTAAATTATATTTAACGATTTATTTTTGTAGAAACACGTACGGTCTACAATTGTTATACTTAGAAGAGGTATACCGACCTCCTTTTCGCCTTCCGTCCTTATACGTTTATCTAAAGTCCAAAATGAAGGTTGGCAATGTCCGCATGCACAAAGGCTATCGATTGATTCGCCTAACAACACGGGCCTACTTTAATCTGACGTGGTGATCTATTCCATCACCGTCTGAGTGTGTGCGTAAGTGTTTGTGTAAGCTCGTTAATCATAATTTCAGACGTTTGTTCGTGTGTTGGCTCATATTATTATGTTTTGGGGATAAGAAATTAGTTAGTGGACATTAAACTTGTACGTAGTACGACTGGGAGGTATTGGTCCTTTGTTTAGGTCGCATTGTTTTCGGTTATAAAGAGTATTTTGATTCTTATTAACATCTTCAAAAATTCTAGATAACCTTTTCGAAATATTTTCAATCGTTGGTACGCCATTTTTCTTTTGAAGACGTATTAGAGATCTAAGAAATGCATAATAATGAGTCTCAAAATCTTCTTTTTATCCAAGTGTTAAATAAGGTTAGTAAGTTTAGTTGGAATCCAGAAAAAGAATAGTTTTGTAATTTTCTCTACGAATTCTTTAAATTCAATCTCTCACAAGTATCGTGAGCTCGCGGTCGCCGTACCCGAAACTTGGTAAGAAACATTAAGGGCTCGCACATCGTAGGGACTGACCCGTCATGAAATTTAAATCTAGATCAATAACCGCGCTTATATCATTGTCTTCATTAGAGATAATTGGGTTCGCTCCCCGTCGGCCGCAACTTTGTTTGCTTGCCGATAACTTGAGACGAATTACTTGGATGTAAAGGTACCCATGTCACAGGGTGAGGGACTTAGTTACAGTATGTGCCAGTATGTACTGACGTCATCAGGTCACCTACGCCTATCTAATGGAAGCGGCCAGTAGCAACGAATTTGCATAATTGCTTGTGTTAGAACTAACAGTTGTGATTAATATGCAGACCCAATTAAATATTATTGCGAGTTGGTAACTAATGGGGGGTGAGTAATCATTGTAATTATCTGCGATATAAGAAAGCTTTTCCAATCATTTGTACCTCAATCTTCTTCTGTTTGTAATTGATATCAATTAGTTGTAAGATTAAACTTTACGATAATAGTCATTCGAGATCTGCTAAGTTCTAAGATACTAAGTACCCTTTAGATAGATTGTTATCTACGATGGACATCCATTATTGGGCAAAAAATAAAGTGATGGGGAAAAACAAAAAAACTAGAAAACATTCACTTCATAATATTTCAAGTCATTTTATTCGGGGTTATAAATAGCAAGTCTTGAAAAAAATCACTTGAATTAAATTATTCTTGTAATGAAATAAATTTTTCAAGAGGAATGAAGTAGGCTTAGAACACTCCGCAATGTCAACACAAGACCGGTATGGTCCTGAATTAACAGTCTCGAAACCTACTTCTAGAATTCTTCTTCTCATTATTCCTTGACACAACAGATAATGTAAACGCATGGAAGTGCGCTGGTAATATCAACATGATTCCTTCAAATAGAAAAAAAAACTTAAATTAAATAATTATTTTTTATGTACCTAAATACATGTTCAAAGAAGAGAGTGGACCTAGCTCAGAAGGGGGAGCATTGGCGCTTAGAACAGTCCGCAATGATAACATAAGAAGAAGAATTCCAAAAGTAGGTTTCGTGGGTATGGTCCACGAAACCTACTTTTAGAATTCTTCTTCTCATTATTCCTTGACACAACAGATAATGTAAACGCATGGAAGTGCGCTGGTAATATCATAAAGCACGCCGCGTCCGCCAGGTGGCGTCATTTGCCGCGGGATATGTTTACATGCGGCGAGTCAACACGATTACCTGAAATTAGGTTAGTACGTTTATGTTATTTACTCGAGCTGCCTCGCACACCTTTAGATTTTAATTAGTAATGAGGGCAGAGTTATTACGAAAGGTTTGAGAAAAATAAAACAGTTTTGTCTTGATCAATCTTGGAATAATATAGGGGGTCATTTACTCAAACTACGCAACAAATTATTGAGGACTGTGTATAAATAAATCGCAATTAATGACAAGATCTTCAGTATATTTAGATTAAAAATTACAAAACATGCTGTGGAACAAATTATTTTAGTATTTCTTCCACAATACAAGAGTGTTATAGAAACAAATAACTACAAAAATAAATGTTTTGTACATAAAAGTTTATCTGGATTAAAATCGACGAGACGAGCTGTAACTTTTGGTGTTACACTTGACTTCTATTCGACTAGATGCGTGTTGTGAGCCTTCTGCTCCCACAAAAGTCTGGTTAAGCTGTAGAGGGCCTTCCGTCGCCTGCAGCGAAATATGTACCTTTCGGGAAAAATAACTACTACATACCTAATGGTGAGCATTACTGCCAGCCAAATTGATGTCTTTGCCACCTGAAATACTGGTATTCCACCGATATTTTTCTGGTCGACTTAAACTAGTGGAGACAATAAAATTAATAGGCATTCCCAATTGTATTCCTAAAAAATCTAAACAATTGAAATATCGCTATGACGAACGGAAAACTCGATTCCCCGCCTAAGTAAACACTAGGCTTATCTCTCTTAAAACATAAGCACATTTCAAGACGCCGTCTACACCGGTGGCGGTGTTTGCATACCCCCGAATCGATTTCGACTCGATCGCTTTCTAATCCCCATTTTGGCGATGCCATTACGATTTTTCGCGCGCTCACCTCACTCCATATTTCCGTGCATATCGCGACGATTCGCAGATCCATTATTTTTTATGGCTTGAATACACGGTGCTTAGTGAGTATCGCCCTCGCCTACTGTCGACGTCTCCGTGAGGGGCGACAATGAGTTTTTTTCTTGTGGAGAAAATGAACTGCTTTGAACTGCTTTTGGTCTAGATGTTTGTAAGGAGGAGCAGGGATTCTTTAAAGGTAAGACACACACTGAGCCCAAAAATGATATGCTTAAGATTAGGCAAAAACTAATTTCATGCAAATACTCACCGATTCAACACCGATGTAAAAGTTAATCCTGTCTTTGTACAGGTACCTAATCAATTTTGCTACGATGATTTTTATTGGAAAAGTAATCAAAATCCATGCGTCTTATTAAAAAAATGCACTAATTGTATTTAAAATTAACTAAAACTAAGCTGCAACCTGATTACCAACGTCATGCAAGATCGCGAGAAACTCAGAATAAGAAGAATTTATTTGAAGCTGGGTTACGATACTTACAATGGATGGTTCAATGTTCATGTAAGATCTCTAGCCTACCTAGCCTAAAAAAAGCATTTGAATATAAAAAGGAAAATAGTAGGTACCTACTATTCAGTTTAACGATCACACATCGAACTTTAGGAATCTGTGGACTAGATTCACATTCAGAAGCGTACAAAAATCGCTTGCGGTCTCTAATAAAGATGGTTAATTACAAATGCATCGAGGTAGACATTTCCTACATCCTCGAGCGCCACTTCTCGCCACCCGGCACCCGGCACCCGCACCCGCACCCTCACAAGCACCCGACTCAGCCGTTTCCACTCAATACGTTTTATCGACAAACGTCAGTGACGCAGCGTGACACTTATGTAAATATTTAAATACGATCCAGTACAAGCTATGAATATATTAAACTCTAAGTAAACCACTCCGCTTTGTATTCCTGCAGAGATATCCACACGACAAATAAACGAAATAATTTATTGTGAGCCAAGCAATAAGACACAAAATCCCTTGTAATGACCCCCGAAACACGGCACGGTTTTTACTTTATATCTATATAATAAAGCGATTTGATAAGTGCTCGCAAATTGGGGATCGATATTAAAGTGACGAGTTATGCTGATTGGATTTTTTCAAGTGGTACCGAGGGGACGGTGAATAATTGAGTGCGAATTAGTTTCAAAAGTAAGATTGAAGCCATTTTTATCTTTAATTTATAGCAAAAGTGAGTTTAGGTATTATTTTACTTACTATGATTAATATAAAAACTTTAAACGATAACAATACGATTGCAGCAAAGTAACTCCTGCGAGGCGATCATGTAATAAGCTGATTCGAAAAATATTGCTACTAAAAATGTAGCAGGCGTTGAGTGCTGATTTTGTCATGACTAAATAACCGACTACCCACCTTTAGAATTATAATGTCATTTTGTACTATTAAGAATGGAAAACTGAAGTGCTGTGCTGAAGTATTTCTCTGGACATTTTAAAATGTCTGTTGAGTTTTTAGGAACCTGAGTGTTATCATAATGTGTTGGTGTAATTGTGTAAGAAGATTTTTCATAAGTTTGTGCTGTGAGAACATTTTTATTGTGAAGTGATAGTGGAAATGTTAAGTGTAGGTACAGGGGCATCATGTCAGCCGTGCCGTATCCAAATGTGAGTAAAACTTATGATTTCCTTACTTTTCCTATGTAAACCTCGACTTGGCGCCATGCGGTAGCTCGTAGTTATTACCACGGAGGGCAAGCGTTTTGGAGAAGGTACTACTTGTACTACTAGTGGTACCGCAAGAAAATATTAGAAACGGCACATACGCAGTTCGATTATGCGATTTAACCCTTTTCACGCCACACTTTTTTTCGAAAGTTGTCCTCTGGACGCCACGGCTATTCATTTAAAAGTTTTAAAATAACCGCACAAATCTTGTTAAATTCGTTCAGGCAAGTATTAGACAAAAATTAATAGAAATATCTATTAATTTTTCGTCTGATATATCAGTTGTATTGTAAGGGTACATGATGAAAAAGAAAAAATAATCACAGACATAACAAATCTGAAGATTTGGCCTATTGCTACAAGTATTGGTGGTAAGGACTCGTCCGTGCCGATGTGAATTGATCACGCAGATCTCATCGATAGCCCTACAATCTAGGGGATCTCTTCCATTCGAGCACCTCTCACCACCGTTCCGGTTGCCATTCTTTTGTCCCGCCTTTCGACACTCGATCCCGAGTGCGTCTTTGTTACATTGTAGCTTTGATAAGTAACCGGATGAGCGGATATAAAATAGCTATTACTTTCGTGTTGGATTGAGTTTTCGTGGGCAAAACCTTTGGTTTACTTTTTAGTGCAAATGACGGCGTTTTGTGAAGTAAGAAAATTTAAAAATTACGTTTTAAGTGTAAACCTATCTACAAAAATGTTTGCCACACATAAAATTTTCACACCGTAAAAAAATAGAAATTGAAAAACCTTTCATGATAAATTATAATTGAAAGTGATTTTTAACACACGATATTTTGTTTAAAAGTTAATAGTTATATTTAAACAGACAATCACCAAATTACACCTAGGATAGATACCACCATAGGCTTTATTTTTTACAGAAAATAAGAGCAATTTCCAATATTTTTTTTAAGTTTTATCCAACGTCGATAAATAACCCCTTGACCGCACGCACACATTCCAGTTGCCACGTGGAAAATTAATTTTGCCATACGGATCGCAATTAAAAATGTGATACCGCCAAGGATGCCAGCATCTGCGGAAGTGAAACGTAAAGGCATTTCGGTATAAAGCCAGTGCCCAGGTGGCGACTTGGGAATACAAAGTGAGCAAGGCGGTGAATCTACTGCACCCACTACGTGTTGTGATGCAGATGAATTTTTGATATCTATCTCGGAACGGTTGTTCGTTTGTTGTTGTTAATTCCTGTAGCTACTGGTGTTCGTTTACTTATTTTCTTACTAACTAGGTTGGCTTGGCGCAGTGACCCAAAGTGAGTCTTAGCTTCCGATAAAAAGAGTCTCCATCTTGGTCAGTCCTGCGCCATACCCAGACACTCGTCCGCCAACTGGTCTACGTCCATTTAGCCTTCCCATGTAGGCGCACTTTACGGCCTTTTAATCGATGTTTGTTTACTGTTGGTATGAGATGTTTTTTTAATAAAATGTTTAATAGGACTTACTCTATATTATCTACTTATTAATTACGGAAAGAATCAGACTACCTAGTTTCAAGTTTGATTTTAAAGCTACTGCATAGGTATTATTCAAATTACGGGGTTTTATTAGGGGGTTAAATGATTTCCTTCATTATAGGTAATGCACATAATTTGAAACAGGTTCGGACATCAACAGGTTAATGTAAGATTTTTAAAACTTCTTAAAGATTCTATTCTGGTTACTTATCTTTTAAACATCACCTATCTTTATGGCAATAACAAAGTTTTCTTTCATACCTAATAGGACCCCACGGCGGGCGAATGGCATTGATCATAATATCGACGGAGGCTTAGGGGTGATAAATGGACGGCCGCAACGTCACCGGCGGGATGACGCCGGCGCCATATTTAAATCGTGCCTGTCACATCCGCGCGACGCGGTCTATGTTTTTGTGCTATTTTATTCAGCAACGCTACGCTGTGCTTTTGGGTTGAGATATTTGAGATATTTCAGTGTGCTAGTAAGAGGATTCTTTGCGGTGGAATTGATTGTCTCGGGTTAGTAATGTAATGTTTTGCGCGCCATGTTATTGGTAAAGCCTAGAGTAACACAACTCAGATATAGGTGTCGGGGCCATATCGTTGAAATGAACATTTCATGAAATGGCCAAATCAGTTTGATCAGATCGTGAAATCATCCAATATTAAATAAGAAATGGTTTTCTTTTTGGATAATGTTCCAATCGAAATATTGAATTAACTGACAAAATATACAATGTAGGGTAGGTACTCCAATATCACAAGGCTTGTCAAATAAGGATAATTGTTATAGTCCGTAGTGTCCAATGGAAGTTGCCGGAATAAACGAAAGGGATGCTAAACATTTAATATATTTTACTTTTTTATCCAGCATAGTCAACCATAATCCAAATCTCCTAGTCTTATTTAATGTTAATCCTTTTATCTGTTAATTAAAAATAACTCATCAATATTACAATCGATTCAAAGTATCTATCCATAATCGAATACACTTCAACGTGGTGCAAGTTCAGATACCTTCCCGACCGTGTCACCAAGAATCAGCGAGCCAAGAAGGAAATTAAAATCATCAATCAAACTAAAAAATACAAAGGCCCCGTTTCCCATTGTCGCCGATATGTTTGCGCAAAAACGACTTTGTCGCATCACAGTCAAAGTAATAAAAAAATCCAGCAAGGATGTAAATATTCACTGGATGTGACATTTATAATTGGGATTACACGAAGCTTTTCTTTCGTGCCGTTGGCTATTTATTTGATGTTTTTGTTTTCTGTGGTAAATTAGTTTAAAAGCAAGAAGGACGTAGGTTTAATTGTTAGCGGGTTTGGTTGGCTTTGTAAGAAGGGTCTGTGGTGTAATTTCACATTTGCCTATCTGAGGCTAACTACAAAAAAAAATAGTGGCCATAATGATTCAGTCAAAATTGTAGGTAAATTTGTGAGCATTTTATTCGTGTGAACTGTTTTTAGTCTTTCATTTATAATAGCAGCCTTCCAGTGGTGTAACAATACCTATAGCTTAAAGCCTTCCTCGTGCAAATGTACGATTTTCGATTTGAACCAATAGTTCCTGAGTTTAGCGTGTTCAAAGAAACTCTTCAGATTTATGATATAAGTATAGATTAACGTAAGGCTAGTGTTTATGTCTTATTTAAGATTTTGAATCTCATAAATAAATGGATGTATCTGACAGCGTTTCTTGCGTTCATACTTTTATCTCATCCAGCATCCGTAGATCGTTGATAAAAAAGCTCGGGGCTTTGTGATAGGACACGTAATACGTTCACAATTGGTTATTGCGATGCAATGACAGTGCGGTTTGAGGCTGGTTCCCGAAGGAGAGTCGAAAAGGACCGGGACGCTTTATACCGCTTTCCCGATATTACATGCTAGCATTGTACTGCCTGTGTGGGATGTGATAAATGCCTCCCTTTTGAAGAGGTCCAAAAACATGAGGTTGCAGACGTCATGCCGGAAAATACAGATAGAGTACTTCAACTGTATTTTGGACTAAACGCGTTATTTAATTTTGTAGAACATATATATGTACTACTTACTACTTGACGTTTCGGCTGCGTTACAACAACCGTGGGCGCAAGCGGACTGGTTATGCGGGGGTTGTTGTAACGCAGCCGAAACGTCAATATACAACTTACTGGGTAAACTACAAAATTAAATAACGCGTTTGGTCCCGTTAACAAATAACAATATAGTAATGCAACGCGAAAGTTTAAAATCTCATTTTCCTGTATACATACGGCATAGTGTATCAATTGTTATTGTTTTTGGCATCTTATTGTTGAATTTTAATTTTTTTTCATGACATAAATACGGCCTTTTGATCAGTATATTTGTCGACTTTGACCACTTACGCAAGTGCAGAATTTTATTATCATCCACCTTTCCTGATGCCAACCATTTTTCTTGATGGCATGTATTCGGTCCAGACTCGATACTACGAGTACTAAGTCTTGCTGAAAATTCAATAACTGGACCCTTAGCATACACATCTTACATATTTAATCCCTTTTTATAGCTATAAAAGGTAGCTCATGTCCTTTCACAAGGTCAAGTCTACCTTTGGATTAAAATCGGTTCAGTGACTTAGGCGTGAGACCGTAAGAGATAGGGTTAATTTCACATTTGGAACATAAGAGTAACATAAGCAGATATTGATTTTTTAAAATACAAATTCTCTAACTTAACTCCGCACGAACCATGTCGGTATCTTTTATTTATACACCAATAATATTTAAGTTTGTTTTATTATGAGATTTTGCGGAACCAATCAGAAAAGGAATAAATTGCTTCTCAACTATCTATGCTTGGGACAATTACGCGAAATCCTGAAAAGTAGAATTTACAGATGACCATAATAAAAATGTTGTCAAAATAATTTGTTCATTATTTATTTTATTTGTTATCGTACCAATTGGCTCATTTCCAAAGTTTAAAAGAAACTTTAACTAGTTTCTTTATTAATTTCCTTTTCTCGTAGCATTCGTTTTAGTTTGAATAATTGTAAATAGAACCGCAAGATTTCAGTGACGCTGTCGAGTCATCGTCAGACCGAATTCTTAAAGACATTAAACCTTTCGTGACCAAGCGGGTTGTACTGTGCGCAAAAATAAATTGTTCTGTGCAATATACGGTAGATTATAACTACATACTTACTAAATTTCAACAACTTATATAATAATTGAAATTTAAATCAACCGTCGTAGATAAGGGGATTTAAAATTTTATTGAATCCAGGTTATAGGATCAATTTTCTTGATCAC
Organism: Nomophila noctuella; assembly: GCA_958496325.1. Taxonomy (NCBI): domain Eukaryota; kingdom Metazoa; phylum Arthropoda; class Insecta; order Lepidoptera; family Crambidae; genus Nomophila; species Nomophila noctuella. The sequence continues at coordinate 9,055,338 of OY292490.1, read as the reverse complement.
ATACTTAGATAATAATTAATTGGAGTTTTAAGCCAGCATAAATCAGTTAAACCAAAATGCATTCTTTAAAAAATCAAAATAGAAGTGGAATTAAAAATAAAATTAAGTTTGTAACCCTCAAGTGACAGGTATAACTAGGTAACATTTCGACTCGTCATTTGGTACTCGTATATTAAATAGAACGCATAAATAAATCTCCCGCACAGTACGCCGTCCCTGACTTTGAGTTCTTTCAGCAAGCAAGGGTTCGCGATCCTCAATGATTCAACAGTTTCCATTGAAAACTTTATTCGAAGATTACTCCGTTGTATAAATGTAATAAGCTTCGCAGTGACGAGATTAGACCCCGAATTTCACTCAGGCATTAATGACATTTTCACTGGGAGCGGGGACTGTTGTTTATGCGACACAATGATTTTGAAAGTCATTTTGTTGGGAAAAATGTCGAGGATAAACATTGGTTTTCGTTGTGGTTGTAGAGGGGTTGTATCGTCTATTCGTCTTCCTTGTTCGTTGCGTATGTATGTGAAGCCATTAACCGTAGTTTTAAGGGCTTTGTATATATTGTGATTTCTGATATGATTTCTTTTCTTTTTTCACAAAGATTTAAAGAAGAAATCTTAATGAAATTTTCTAGGTATACTAGTCAAAAGAAGTGGTATATTTTTAACCGACTTCAAAAAGGAGGAGGTTCTCATAGGAGGTATGTTTTTTTTTTTTATGTATGTTCATCGATAATTTCGTCAAATATGGACGGATTTCAAAATTTTTTTTTTGTTGGATAGAGTTCAGTTCTGAGGTGGTCCCATTTTCACCAGTCCAGGATCTGATCATGGAATCCAGGAGAAATCGAGGGCAACCACCGAAAATTGTATGCTCGTATGGTGTTTTTGTTACGTAATCATGTTTTACTCTGGTATATGCTTCAGGGTGTCAACATTTGATGCTGCTGTCCTGATGATGATGCTACAGTCCTCCTTAGCGGTTAGGAGTTGGAAGGCAGAACTGCAATTGGTCGATGGAAACTATTTAGTAGTATATAGGGCTTGAATCAACATCTGATGCTACTGTGCTGATGATGAAGCTACAGTACTCCTTAACGGTTAGGAGTTGGAAGGCAGAACTGCAAGTGGTCGATCGAATGTATGTGGGGCTAACGTGATACTTGTGTATATTACATCCAGACCCACGGCGAGAAATCTCGCCGAGAAGTCTCGCTGGGCCTTCTCACGAGAACAAGTAATTTATCCACACTCTCATTTACTTTTAACAACAACTAAGTTCCTATTAATAATTAAGTTCACGACCCTTTAACACAACTAAAAATCATGAAATAAAACTGACTTTAAAAAAAAAAAATTAAACCGACTTCAAAAAAATCGTGAACACAAAAATAAACTAAAAATTAAAAAATAATTCCTAATATCTATTACCTAATACTATAATTTTCCTAAACTATGTCAAAGTAATCTTAAACAAACTAACTGAAGTCGGTGCCTGCCCAAAAAAGCAGAAGAGAAAAAGCACCGACTTCAGTTAGTTTGTTTAAGATTACTTATTGACATAGTTTAGGAAAATTATAGTATTAGGTAATAGATATTAGGAATTATTTTTTAATTTTTAGTTTATTTTTGTGTTCATGATTTTTTTGAAGTCGGTTTAATTTTTTTTTTAAAAGTCAGTTTTATGTTTATTTTTGATTAAGTAAGTTTTATTATACAAGGTTTTTGTAGTACCTACATATTGCTACGGTGCAAAGTATTCTCCAATCAATATCCCATAGCATGGTAAACGCCTACCATTGGAAACAAGTCATCGTTGCCATGATGGGTAAGCTGGATTAATCACTTCTCTTGCTCCGAGCACCAGTAGGGCATCTGAAAGCTTTGACAAATTCGAAGATTATGGCTTGGTCTTAAAATGATGTTTGGTTTGATCGAAACGGTTACATAAACCATTTTAAAAACCAATTGCAAGTTACATGTTTGTGCCAAGTTCTTCCACTGTTAGGTCTTTTGTGCTTTATCAACATTTCCTTTTTCTTTTTATGACAAACAGCCCGACTCATGTGCTCTTGTCATTAAAATAACTGTATTTGTGAAACAAAAAGAAGAAAAATAGCGGAGATCTCAGCGATATATCGAAACTCATTCGCGTTATACATTGTCGGTGCATGAAATTTACATGGAATATTGTGCTTGTAATAAAGAATGATGAATTGGGCCCGCATTGGTAATTATGGCCAACAGTCAGCGAGCGCGCCAATATTAAATTGCGAAATTCAATAATTTTATTAACTTTTTCAAAAAAATCAACGCGTATAAATTCTACGCTTCAAATTAAAGTTTTATAATTTAGCTCCGGCTCAATTAGTTCGGTCCATTCAAAGGACATCGGCATGCAGATGATAATTTTGCATGTGCTGTGCATGGACCTTTACCCATTAACCAATTCAAAAATTAGTTTTTTTAACAAAATAAAAATTTGGTACCGAATGTTCAAATTATACTTTAACAAAAACTTATATTATTTAATAGATATATGTATTCTGTTTAATCAATAAGATAAACTTCCTTTACAAAGTTTTGAAAATTTTTGAAAATGATCCATCTTTTATATATTTAGTCTTCTATAGAAACACACTAGGCGGAAAAAATGCGACCAAAGTTCGGCGTGACTGCAATGTATTTTAAATGAAACATGACACATCATGCCGAAATTACGTAGCGTAATATTGTATAGAAAATGCATGGTCGCCGAACATCGGTCGCATAATTTCAGATTAGTATGTTCCTATACTTACAGTTATAATATACATATATATAGATAAGCGATCCCGATCTGGCCACAAAGAAATAGGAAAAGACGCGTTGTTGTGCCCTTAGCTAATAGTTTTTTGTGTGGTAATTGGGTTTCATTCGCGCTGATTTACTGCTCGCGTATGAAGCATGGATGTTTGTCACGATACTATTTGCCCAGTCCGCACTCTGAAGGTTTTCCCTTCTCCGCTGCCCTTTTTTCCCCTTTTGTATTAATTTCGGGACTTTGGTCCGTTTTTTCGTACGCGTTTCCACGTGTGATGATATAAATCTATACCAATATTATAAAGAGGAAAGGTTTGATTTTTTGTTTGTTTGTTTGTTTGTATGAATTGAATAGGCTCCAAAACTACTTGGCAGATTTGAAAAATTCTTTCACTGTTGGAAAGCTACATTCACCCAGAGTAACATAGGCTATATTTTATCCCGGTACGGGAAGTAGTTCCCCCGGGACGCGGGTGAAACCGCGTGACGGGCCGCTAGTAAATTATATACCTAAATGTCTCTTGACATCACATGCATCTGACGCAGTTATAAGTAGTTTAAGCGCTTGATTTAGACATTAAGATCAACATTGATATTTTATGGGTTTACAATTCCATTAGGAAAAACTTTTTATATTTTATTATTATTTTTATTTAAAATAACACATATAAACATACGGAGCAGAACCTACAAACAGACATGTTTATGCACACAAATATTTGTAGGTACATATAGTGCAAGGAGCAAACCCCTTTGCTCTTGGTCTAACTAAATAGTCAACATAATCGTCAACCAAATCGATCGTCCAATATTACTCGTAAATTGAAAATGTAGACAAATGATCTCGTTTCAAAATTCATTAAACAAACAATATCAGTGTTCACGAGCTTGCCGCGTCTATTTGGGTCTCTCATCTCGACTCGATGTGAGGAGATCCAGCAAAACCTCGTTAGAAAGGGTATCCCGATGCATATTTTAAAATAATCAGTTTCCGTGTTAATTCTTAATTTACTGCTTGGATGGCAGCACGATAATTCGATTGAGTGCAGCCTCGGGCAAAAACTCACTGGACGATGTGTGCCCGTATTAGCTGAGTAATTATCGATTGACTAGCACTGTTAGCTATTAGTGTCACACTGAGACGAGATGTTCGAGAAAATTTAGGGCAACTTTCATTATGGAAATCATATAAATGTTGATGACCTTTTAAATCATCATCATCTTAGCGCTTCTCCCGGTTGCGTCCTCGATTGTTTGGGAGCACAGGGTACGCTAAGACTTTGATCCCGAACTGACCATTCTGGTTATAACATAACAATGTAGCGACTGTCGTCTAAACTCCGTAACCCTCACAGGGGGAGTCAGATATATAGATCATAGCCGGGACCAACGGCAATACGTGCCTTCCGAAACACGGAATCATCATTCTTATCGGACAATCGGGTAATTCAATCCTGCAATGTCCTAACCGAACTGAGAAAACTTACACAAGCTGGTGGTGTTCCCCGCGGGATTCGTACCCACGACCTCCGTGGTTTTTGAGTTCAGAGCTCTACCCATTATACAGTTGTATGGCACAGAGTACACTATAGAGAAGCGGTTGATGACCTAATAATTATCTAGGGATATGTTTGGTCATCTAGCATCTAGAAATGGACGACATCGCCCATTAAGGGGAGCGTTGGTACGTCCTGCAGTACATTGCAACAGGCCAAAGATGAAGACGATGATGATGATCCATTAACAATTTTGGGTTCTAATTCCTTTTGCTCAGACATTAATTACAAGCGTTTTTCTCCTGTACCGTCTCAAAATATGAACTTTGGTTGGGTAATAAGTATAAAATCTAATGATGCTTTATATATTATAGATATGCAAAAATATCATGTGCCCGTAATACTAAGACTGGTTGAATGGCTTGCCAGGAACATGATTGATATATAGGGTTCTTAGTTCAATACCCATGTTAGCAAAAGCCATTTTGATTATTTTGGTTATAAATGGATTGAATTGAATTAATTAAAATTTATTATTCGATTGAACTGTGTTTGCGTTTTTGTAAATAACGCGAGACATCTTAATCCTAACGATTATTCTTTAAATATTTAATTATTACCGAATAAAAAATATTTAAGTACCAGTATTATGTCAGCTGTCTAGTTTTCATGAGTTATGTTAGTTTGATACCAAAAATGGAATAGAAAGTTAATAATATACGGAGTTGACATTTCTACTTATTATCCTTAGATGTAGTAATTTAAGTCTAGGAAAAATTACATTAAAATATTAAAATAACTTTTCTAAATAATAAATGCTCTATCAAACACGACTCTTGTTAAGGTCAACGATAACTCAACTAGTTTGAACGAATAACATTTTCTTACGCAAGTTTATAAATATGTTATTGACGTTCAATAAAACATGTTCATGATAGTAAGATTAAAAGATAATAGCTTGATTATCTTTGCATGGAACAAGAAGTCTGAGTCAATTAGTAAAAAAATTACGTAACCTAATACTATTTTCTTGCTATTAGATGGGTGGAAAATTATGTTAGTCTTAAATGCATTTGTTTTAATTAGTCTTATCAAGGAACAAGAAATAATGCATAGCAAATGGTTCTCAATTATGTTTTTCTCGATGGTTATTATGGTAATTATGTTTGCATAAATTATTCGAATAAACGTATGACTACTTATTGTATGTTATCTTTAAAAATTAAGTGATTTTACGGTTTACATTTTATTTAAAAGAAACTTAATAGTAATCTGGTCGTTTTGTTGACTTTTTCTCGACTTAATAAATAAAACAGTTCTTAAACATGGAATAAATGTTTACTTCATAAATACTTGCTTGTTTGTTCACGGATCTTCATACTAGTCGTATAATGTACATATTTCAAATATCAAAACCTTAATTTTTAAACCAGCCCACTCCATTTTTTTGGCGATAATAAATAATTGTTTGGTACAGTTCCTACGCAACTGTAACGAGGCTTCAAGTTTTAATGTCTCCTGAAAATTCTACTCTGATGGAGTTGACTTGTTTCCGAATTAAAGTAAAGATGGTACATCACATTGTGTTTCATGCCGAAACACTACAAGACGAAGCTTTGATTCTTAACCAGTTCCTTTTTTAAACACTAACAAACAAACAGACTGAGCTGGCTGATAAAATGATAAAGAATACACAATGCACTTTTCCGTTCTATATTTCACATATAACTTTTAATCTAGCATCGTGAAGAGTTACTAGTACCGTATAACTTCCAATTTGACCGGGCGCGGCTTCCGACAGTCTCTCATTTTAATGTTTCACCCACTCCTAAGTTATTAAAGATCGCAATCTCAGGAAGGTTCACGATTAGTATCGGTTCGTTTTCATTAAACCCTTTCGTTATACTTGCTACGCCACAATTTTTATGTTCGGACATGACGAGTGATGTTCACAATATCGGTTATGTAACATGAGTGGTTAAAATATTGAATGGGTGATTTTAATTTTTTATAGTGGGTTGTCTCTACTCTGGTTCTAATTTAGCTTGGGTACACTCAAAGTAAACTAGAAATGAAGTATTCAAATTCAAAAGGGATATAACTACTTATATATGCTAACATGATATGAGTTATTGCTTTATCCCCGTTGAATGCTAATTCCAATGACTTGATGATCTTTTAATAAGAGATCATATCAACCAATTTTATTAAAGTAGGTAAAGGGTAAAATCTATTTACGTTTGACAACATAAGATGGGACTAAAAGCGGATTTTTAAAGTACTTGAGTACTGACAGGTTTTGTCGTTTTCTAATGTTGTCTTATTTTAATGCAACGTGAAAGTTTAATGTTATGTCTATTGTCGAGACTGGATATGTTTTGGATATGTTTTGTTGAGATTGGATATGTATCCGATGAACCTATAAAATTGTTAATTAATTCTGCTTTCGAAATATTTCAATTATCCAAAGCACTGTTGAGTAAGCACATTGGTATTTTTTGAGCAGATTCAACTGTTACTACTTCTATCCATTGCGTTGAAAGATAAATCTTAGTCATACAATAGAGTTGACCTTTACCCCGCATTGCTGGCATTGCGTTGCGAAATCAAAGAAGCCAACTTTTCAGCTATGCTTTGAGCAAATGTGTATTAAGGGACTGACCTCAGAATGCCTCAAACGGACAGTGACAAAGGCAGAAGGGATTTGTGGTGAACACAACAATGTGCAAAGATTTTACGCGCCGGACAGAGATTTTTGATATCAGGGAATGTAGTGAGACTACTAATATGATGTGCTCGTACAAATAGGTATGATTCCGTCTTAGTTAGGCAAATGTAATTTTAAGTATAGAATTGTATTGTCATTGTGAAAGAATAAGGACAAATGTACCATTAGACCTAGGAGAGGAATCAAAACCTTTCAATTTATTTGGTTATTGAACCTTATGGTTCATTTACTACCTACTATTTACACGGTTTATAATTTTTAAGTTTGTCTTTTCGTTCCCTAGCTTCCATAGTACAAAAGTAGAGCTAAGTTTGGGCACAGATAACTTAATAGGTTTGGGGCTAGGTAATTGGTGTGTTAGTCCAAGGAATTAATTTATTTTAATAGTGTAAAAAAATATTGGTCGGTACAACACCCATACACATTGTCACACACACACCCATACAAAGTTCCAATTTAAAGTTGAAGCCAAGTTCTAGTTGCGGCTTAGCAACCTATAAGTAAATTGGATTGGTACGTCGCTGGGGCCAAACAATAACACATCCCGAGGGTTTCGGACCGGAACCTGCTACCCTAATCCCTTGCATTGAAACTTGGAATTTATTATGTCTAATCTTAGTTAATAATTCTAGAAACATCTTTAAACAGGATGTGGTTTGAGATCTTCCGTAAGGTTAGTTTATCCGACCAGGAAAAGCTATTTGCTGTAGGCACGGTTGGAAAACTTTTGGATTATTAGATGCAAGCGGCGGTGATTTATTGAATCTTACAGGGGTGATTATTTGGCTTGTAAACAAAATAATCTTTATAATTTGAAGTAATATTAATATAGTAGAACAATCATTTACCCACAGAGAATAATGTGGGTCGTACAGTCAGCGCCAAATAAATAGTGACACTCAGTATTATTGACTACTAGCGGCCGCCCGCGACTCCGTTCACGTGGATTCTGATTTCCAATAGCCTAAAGCCTTTCTCGTCAAAAGGACTATCCAATACAAAAAAAAATTCAAATCGGACCAGTAGTTCCTTAGATTAGCGCGTTCAAACAAACAAACATACAAACAAACCCTTCAGCTTTATATAATAGTCATCATCATCCTAGTGCCTCTCCCGGTTGCATCCTCAGCTTTATATATTAGTATAGATTTGGTTGCGTCAATTTATTTGAGTAACTTCCCTAAGTGTCACTTTCTATCTGTCGCTGATTGTACCTAATCAGTAAAATCCATGACATAATGACTACGATCGTGATGTTAGCCTTCTATGTTTGAGTCGCTAGGTTCCAAAAACGAAACTTTGTAATGACAACATGATTTCAGTAGATGGAGGCATTGCCCTACAGTGGCACATTATAGGTTGGTTACCTAATCAGAGTAAAGAGTTCGTTGGAAACTTCGAACGCAGCTTAGTAAGTGCATCGCACATCGCGCACAAAGGCGGACACCGATTCTTCCCTTCTAGGGTGCTAAGGAAACGGCAGAAGTTTAGGGGATAGTGGGACGAACGTCTCTTGTTTCTAGCCCCACACACGACAGCAGACCTAGCCTGTACGCTATAGAGCGTATAAGCGTTCTCCAGGGAAAAAAAGGTTCCCAAAACTTTGTAATCAATACATACACACATCAACTTTATCTAGGGATATCTACATATTATCAAATATCTTAAATACTATTAGGAATTCGCTTATACTGTGAATGAAAAAAATATAGAGAATTTTGTTGTTTTTAATAATAAATAAAAAAAACGTGATTTAAATTGTATTTTTTATTAATAATTAATTTTTTATCGCCCTAGGTAAATCAGAGTGGTAGAAAATCTGCGTTTTTTTTTAAATAAAATGATCAAATTTAATTCAAATAAACAATCTTATTGATTTAATCAGTGTTGCCACCTCTCGCGTTTATTATAACATCATATCAATTGTTCTTGCTTAAAATTTAGTTTGTTAAGGTCTTGTTGCGTTATGAGACCCGATGCTCTTTCAAAGTGATGGTGAAGTTGTAGTACTGTCTTGGAATTTGGTGGAAAATGTCTTAAAAATCATTGATGTAACATGCCGCACGCATGCTTGATAGGATTTAAGCCGGACGACCGAGCAGGGCAATAAAAAACATGAATATCGTAGTCTCGTAGAGCGGCCGGCACTTACCGTGCCACATGGGAATTGGCACTGTCGTTCATGGTTATGAAATCCTGGATGATTTGGACTTGGCTTAGAGCAATGACAGATTCTACTACCTTTTTTAGATGTTTTTGATTAGTCATGATGCTTTGGATACAAACGGGCTGGGTTCGATCACCCAGACGAAATCCTCCTAAAACCATGACTGTCCCGCCTTGATAAAAGTGGACCTCCTTAGAGTGCCACAGACAGCTAATACTGTCAGGAGTTCTCAAAACGCGTGTTCTTCTTGAATCTGGATAAAATCTGTAGCGAGAGTCATCGGTTTACAGCATCACAGACCATGGGTCGTCACTCCATGGAAATTTTTCCTAAGCCCAAGAAAGACACCTACCGCGATTGCCCCATCACAATGTTGGTACACCTAGCGGTTGTCCAACATGAAGATCCACTTCATGCAAACTCCTTTGTACGGTTTGGTCGCTTTCCAGCAGCTGATGGTCCTCCTGGAGCCTTTTTACTAGTCGCATTGCTGTGATGTTTGGTCGTCCTCTAGCAGTCTTTTGGAGAAATTGATCCTGTCTCTGGGTAGCTATGCGATTTCTGTTTTAGTCCCGTTCAACCACGTTCCCAAGACTGCGATAATTGCTCCAAAACCTTGGTAACATGTTTTGGTTGGTGGTTAGGACCTCAGCAAAGACGGATTCGAAGGAAACACTTTCTTACAAGTCCACGGATCGCAACATTTCATTTCAACTCAAATGATACCGTTACATTACTCTTAAAAGAACACTCAACAAGTTTCATAAAAAATAATTTAAAAAAACATCACTTTTCTTTAGTAAAATATCAAAGAAACAATTTTAATTTTCATACACTTTTCCCGTGCGGAAGGAACTACCAATATTTTTTTGCCATTCTTTTGTTTTTCTATAAAAAAATATTTTATTATAAAAATAGAATAAATTACCTTTCAATCGATATATAAACTTCATAAAATTATAATAAAGAATTAACAATATATCGTAGTTTATAATATACAATTAAGATATCCCTAGATTTTGTTGATGTGTGTAGTATAAAACAAAGTCGCTTTCGCTGTATGTCCGTATTTATGCTTAGATCTTTAAAACTACGTAACGGATTTTGACGCGGTTTTTTTTAATAGATAGAGTGATTGTTAAGATAGGTTTGTATGTATAATACATGTAAGTAAGTACCACGGGCGAAGCCGGGGCGGGCAGCTAGTGATAAATAAATAATAAATAAATAAATATATATTTCACAACATCACATACATTGATCTGACCCCGTGTTAAGTAGCTTAAGCACTTGTGTTACAGACATCAGAATCAACAATGGTATTACAAATATACTTAAATAGATACATATAACACCCAGACCAGGACAAACAGACATGTTCATGCACACAAATGTTTGTCCTGTGCGTGGATCGAACCCGCGACCTCTTGCGTAATAGGCAACATCTTGACCATTACACCAAGCGGGTCGTCAAATATGATTTCAGTAGATGGAGTCATTGCCGTACAGTGGTACATTATAGGTTGGTTACCTAATCAGAGCAAAAGAGTTCGTTTGAAACTTTGAACGCAGCTTAGTAAGTGCATCGCAAACGCATCGTCGCGCACAAAGGCGGACACCGATTCTTCCCTTCTAGGGTGCGAAGGAAACCGCAGGAGTTTAGTGGGTAGTGGGACGAATGTCTCTAGTTTCGAGTCCCACACGGCTGCAGACGTAGCTTGCCTGGACGCTAAAGCGCGTAAAAGCGCTCTCCTGGGAAAAAAAGTTTCCCGAAACTTTGTATGGTAATGACAACATGATTTCAGTAGATGGATTCATTGCCGTACAGTGGCACATTATAGGTTGGTTACCTAATCAGAGTAAAGAGTTCGTTTGAAACTTTGAACGCAGCTTAGTAAGTGCATCGCAAACGCATCGTCGCGCACAAAGGCGCTCAAACAAAACGTTGAGTGGGCCAAAGTTGAGGAGGATGCAATCAAATCCTACGCTACATTATTTAGGGTAACAATTAATTTAGAAAAGAGTTGTTTGCAGTCACCGGATTTCATTTTTATCGAGAGTTTAATAATTAAGTGTTCATTGTAATTATTACACATTATCTGGCTTATTCCCTAATCAAAATGAATGTATATTTAAAAGTTTGCTTGTTTCATTTATTGGGTAAACAAATCATAATATGATTTGGTATGGGATATATAATGTAGGTCAATCAATCGGGCCTCTACGTCTATGTCAGACGATTTATGGTGCAAGTATGTAGGTAATGTATGTAGGTACTTTCATTCTTAATAGACATTTATTATTGCGAGTTCCCGTTTCAGTTATACATTCGTGCTTTTTAGGGTTCCGTAGCCAAAACGGAAGCCTTAGAGGTTCGTCATGTCTATCTGTCCGTCAGTATGACACATACACTTTTTTCCGAAACTGAAACAACTATACAGTTGGAACTTGGTAAGTAGATGTATTCAGTGAACTACAATAATATTTACACACGAGAATAAAAAAAAAAATGGCGATCCCCATATATGTATGTACCTCCTATTTTTACTAATACAAAAACTTAATTAATTGCTTGAATAAAGCAAGTTTTTGGCAAGACCAAACTCTCTCACATTGATCAACATTATTGATATACGCGCAATAAAACAGAAATACTTTTTATTTTACAACATGAACCTGCAATTTTGAGTTACGAACTGAAAGTAGTTTTCAATTTAAAACCCGCAGAACGGGCATGTTCAATCTAACTTTTAAATGTATGGAACGGTTCTGTCTCGCTATAAAATTCTTTTTTACTTCAACTGTATCTGTTTGAGGGTAAACATGTGTTGGCTGTTCTCTGCCAATGTTTGAATATGAAAAAGATGGAAACAGAACATACACTAAATCAATATATCCATTTCATAAAGGAGAGAAGCTTTACTTGCATAAATCTTAATTTGTGCTTGTAAAGGGCATTAAGATTTATTATTTTACATAATTTTTGCCACTTTACAACAACAAAGCACAACTATAGTCAATTTCACCTAAGATGAATTCGGTGACAGTTGACGGTTCAAAGGAAAAACGAAAAGAAAAATTTTTATTCTAAAGCATTAAGAACCATAATGAAATCATAATGTTTAATTTGGATCATCTTAGCTGAAATTGCCTATCAATTATAATTATAAATATCAACACCAAATTCGTAAAAAAACAATACGTCACTTTGAACAGTTCATTAAATGACATCAGAAGGCATGTGCATCTAAAGAAAATGGCTAGAATATGATCTTAAATACATTTTCACAGGTCCAAAGAAGCACCTTATGTAACTGCCTTAATTACAGCTTTTTGCAAAGCTTGTATAAAACTGTATTGTTCGTCCACCAATATTATAAACCATCCTTTTCGCCTGCAAGCCCTCGTAACTTTACGTAATCCCGTATCTCTAATCTGTAAATGTCGAGTCGTCAAAATTCGCGATACAAGCCTTGCCAGCGGAGACATGAGATGCAACGCAATAACTCGATTAGGGGGTACGGAGGTGCCGGGGAGGGATTATAAGAACTTCGTTAGTCTCACGAGGTGTCTAACTCAGGTCTCCGAGACGAGAGATTATCGCTTCTGCCTTTAAAGGCAAATTTTGTCAGTTAGTACCGGTGAGGGTGCGTCGCGTTAGAATGTTTGCGGTTTACGATGTAGGGTGATATAAGCGTGTTACGTGGGAGTAATCAGATATAAGTATCTCTAGGCTAATCAATACAAAATAAGTAACTACATTAGTGTTACGTAATATCAATAGCCGTATTAATTATTGACACTTTGAATGGGTACTTCTCAATTGAAAGTGTTGAAGAGTAAATCCTCCGCGGACTGGCCGCAATGAAAAACAAAAATTGTAGAGTGCAGCGCGCGTTCGAAATTCGAATTGCGCGTTTCAATTGTTTTAGTAAGTACCATGTATTTGTGATTTGGGTATGTCAAAGAGTAAATTTCCGCGAACTGGCCGAAATTAAAAGGAAAATAATGGAGACCGCGGCGCACGTCCTAAATTCAAATTGCGCACGTCAATTGTTTTATTATGTGTCTGCGACACCAATCCCACTGATCGGGTATAAAGTATAAATGTCGGTTCATCGGTAAACAAAGGGAAGAATTATAATAACTTCGTTAGTCTCACGAGGTGTCTAACTCAGGTCTCCGAGACGAGAGATTATCGCTTATTCTCCTAACGGCAAATTTTGTCAGTTAGTACCGGTCCGCGTTAGAATATTTGCGTTTCACGATGTAGGTTGATATAGAGCATTATTACAGTATGTTTAGTCGAAGAAGTAGTCAGATATAAGTATGTCTTGGCTAATCTATTGATTAGCAAAATAATACTATCGGTGATACGTAATTTGTTCTTTAAAGTAATCTGCGTATTGTGTCTTGCCTCTTTGGACCTCTATTGCTAGTTTCTTTATACGAGTAGATCACAACTTCCAAAGTACAAAACATCGTAATTGTATTATTACAATGATGATATTGTAAACACATGTTTAGTATGAATGACAGGAAGATTGTCATATTTCATCAAAGCGACCATTTTTTGTAAAGACATACTTACATTCCAAAAAAATACAGTTTAATATTAATATATATGGAAACAATTTTTTGGTCTTAAATACGAGTACCTACCAGTGGTCTGGACAGTTTAACATATTGAGTAAATAGGGCACATGAAGAATAAATCAGAATACATATGAATTAAGAGATTTATGTCATTTACATAGTCTTGCTATTTTATGCTAGAAGTACAGTACTTCAAGGGTTGCCAACCAAAAATATATAGGAATAAATAAAAGACAACTACATATTTCTATATATTTATGGTAAAATATACACTTTGGCAAAGAAAAAATCAAATCATGTAAAATAATCAAATCGTACTTAATGGCTAAAAGTGTGAGTTATTATGTGACATAAACCAAAACGCACTGCAATCCTTAACAGTACAGAATCGACTTAAAACAACCCTAGGCTGTCTCTATAGTCGGGTAATTGAATTCCTTCTGAGTCAAAAGTTAATAAATAAAAGCGGACGGTTATTTTCTTATTATTTATGCGTATTTATACCGGGAACTCTGCGGTGGCGATCGAAGCGTAATCGCTGAGAAATTGCGCCAATCATTGGGACGCTCAAATGGTCGACAGTTTAACTGTTGTCAGTTAAACGTAAGGGAAATTAATAAATTTTAGTCTTACCATTACTTCAATGCATGCCGTAAGGCATAAGTTGGTATTGGATACAATACTTTTGTCTTTGAAAAGCGATTGGTGATAGCTAAAATCTTGAATTGGAAGGCGTGTGGAGAGAAATCATATGCATTAAAACATGCCTACAATATTTTAATACAACATCAATCAGTATGTAGTTCACAAGTGCCAAATTTATGTTCACGCTTTCTAGTTTTAGTAATTTTATTCAATTGTTTGAATAGCCTGATTGTCCTGATTGTAGTAGAAGAGTAGCACTGCTATCGCATTTCTTGAATAGAAACCGTTTAACGCAAAATTATAAAGCAAAAAAGGCTAGTTCTAGTTAAATTTGATTTAAAAAAGGTTGGTTCATTATAACGTTAAAATACATTACCAAATTAAATGCAATGAGAAATAACATTTAAAGTGTTAATGAAAAGCATGACCAGAAACTATTTCTGAAATGTTGTTGAACTTATTACGAACGAAATTTAATAAATCAACTACATAGTAATTTTATTTTAGGTATTTGATATATGTGTTCCAAAAAACACTATTAAACTGGATTTATTTGGAGTAGTATGTATGTACTATTGAGTTAATGGCAATTCGTTGGAAATCAAAAGGGTTCTGTAGTTAGTCGCAGTCTTAATGCAACCAACTGAATGAAGAATAATAATTGCTTTAAAGGATTTATAGCATTATTTTGACAGGCCCGTTGGTCGAGTGGCTAGAGACCCTGGCTACAAAACCAAGGGTCGCGGGTTCGAATCCCGCTAGGGGCAAATGTTTGTGTGATGAACATCGGCATTTGTACTCGAGTCATGGATGTTTATAAAAAGTATTTAAGTATGTCTATCCGTTCCCTAGCTTCCATAGTACAAGCTTCGAGCTTAGTTTGGGGCTAGGCAATTGGTGTGTTAGTCCAAGGCATTTATTTATTTATTTTATTATTTTATTAGAAATAGGTATTTTATCCAATACTTTAACAGAAAACGATGTGTAAATATGTAGAATAATTTCACTTACGGAAAAAGATGAAAATCTTTTTTTTTATTTATCTAGAGAAATTTAACCGTACCGTTTTTTACAGAAACGTGTTGTCATTCTGCGACAACATTTTACTGTAACTAAGTCACTGTATTTCCCACAAAAAAGACACAGTTAATATTTTTTTAAATCAACTTTGCTGCGAAAAAGCATACATTTTATTTGACTGCCCGACACAAATACGTATTTGAAAAGAATCATACCAACTAAAATAAAATACGAGAGAGATTTTCGCTTTGTCATGAACAGAACTCTAATAGTAAAAATCATTAGACATAATAAATAGGTTTTTAGATAAGACGACGTGTCGCCACTCCACGCTGCCCGCAGCTATGGCTTTATTAAGTATCGCGATAGCAACTAATGCTATAATGGACATTGGTATTTACTGTTATATAAGATCACATAATACGAAGCAATAACTGCATGATTATATAAATATTGTTTAAGATTAATAACAAACACTTGAAAATTTATTTTTTACGTCACTTTTTTTAACTTACCTACCAGCTATTATTACCATGAGCTCAAGTTAAGTGGTGCGGTTGATTTTTGTAGCGCAATAAAATAAGTTGGCCATTTAAATAGTCCTACATTTCAATTATAATCAACTGGAAACTGTAGCATTTCTGATACTACTTTTTTATTTAATGTGTTTATATTTTGTTCTTTGTGTCACCCGTCTCCCGGAAAGGAAAACTTTTCCGGATTTAGATTACTTTATGAAGTCTCCTAAGATATTAATAAATAGGTAAATAATAATCATAAATACCTCGGTCTTACACACCAATTGCAAAGCTCCAAACTAAGCTCGAAGCTTGTACTATGGATGCTAGGGAACGGACAGACAGCCTTAAGTACGAATGCCGTTGTTCATTTCACAAATGGGATTTGAACCCGGGACCCTTGGTTTTTTTAGCCAGGGTCTGTGACAATTAGACCAAAGTTTCTATTGACTTACCTACTTGACTTAAAATCCTATGTCCCCTAGCTGGGGCAGAGGGCGTCCACGGAGGTCTTCATCTCGATCGGTTTTGAGCTTCACTCTTGATCTCGCTCCAAGTCAAACCGATACTCGAGCATCGAAGTTTCTATTAATAGGAACATATTCGATAGGAATAGTTGTGTAGCTTCACGTAATTCGGTGTATTTTCTGGCGTCCAGCCCAGAAGGGCGGGCTAATGGAGGCGAGCACGCGACTCGCACTCCGTCGCCGCAAAATGCAATTGGCCATCGAGTGCTGCCTCGTTTTTTTTATCTTTTTCTACTTTTTTTTTCAATTAAATGTCATGGCGGGTTAAGGGATAGAGGAGGACGGATGAAGGGTTACTTGTCTGTTTTTAAATTGACATAAATGTCATAATATTATGTGATATAGTATCTGTCGTCATGTATTTTTAGGATTTAAAATATTGATAATTCATAGTTTATAATTACTTTAAAGTACACTAAACATCATAATATTTGGACAGCTCATAGCTAAACAGGATTAAACGAGATTGAAATAGTTATAATTAAAATCATGCGTGCAAAAGTTAACTCCGTAAAGTCTTATTTAGATTACATGTTTCTTGGGTTTTCTAGATATTTAATTACCATTAAAACTTGGTTTATACAAATCAAGGGGCCAAATAATTTAATTTTACTTTGACTTTATTTGTTTACAAGTGAAAGCAGTATTGTCGTAACGAAAAAGGTTTAAAGTACAAAAGTCGATTCTAGAATCCATTTTAGGTCTATTAAAGTGTATTTTCCTACCGCTAACAACTGTTCCTGTACAAACAGGAACTAGTGCCGTGGTCAGTGCTCGGCCACATTAGCCTTTGGGCGGCTACGAAATTCAGTTATAATTTCTATATACCGAGCGAGCGGGCGCGGTATCACAAACAGAAGGGACAAACAAATGCTCTGTTGCATCGTTGACTGGCTTAGAAATAGGGTTAGCACATATGTATATGGTTTTAGAGCGAAGGTATTTATTCGGCTGTTTCCTCGTGGTCCTACTATTTTGTCCCTCTGGTAGGAGCACGAAGACATCGATGTCCTGTTGTTCCTACTATTGCTAAACGTCATATACGAGTAGGATTAACAGGACATCGATGTCCTCGTTGTCCTACCAGGGGAAAAATAGTTGGACCCGAGGAAACAGCCATTTATTCTATAGTATTTATAATGTCATATACCCATTGCACATATAAAACTATACCTGTCAGGAATATGTACTTTCCTATCATCAGTAGATTATCTTGCTCGTTTGCTATTTCGCGAATTAGACATAATGTGACGATGGTATGTTATTTTACTGTTTAATTTTAATATTATAACAGCTATGTGTCTTTAAATTAATAAATGGACTTTTCCGACGATCGTAGTTGATTTTATAAATAGTCGTGCATTGAGTTACGATGTCGTAGAAGCTAAATTGCACTGGGTGTAACGTTAGTGAACGCCTTAATTGTACAAGCTACATTTTATGCATTTATTCTCAGTGTAGCCAAAAATTATAGAATAAATGTTACGTTGGTCATTCAAAGGAGATTGTAGGGGTATTATCCACTCTTTTTGTCACTTTTCAGAATAATTCAGAAATCATGCAATTGATGGAGAATCACAAAACTTACAACAGCGGTAACGTTCAACTTTGGTTATATAGAGCGTTAACATCTTTGATTAACCATAATTTTATCACGTTTTATCCGGATAAAATCATTCCGGAATGAGATAGCTAAAGTTTTATTCACAAAAAAAAATTAATTCATGAAATTATTTCCTTCTGTTGAGGCTACTTTCTCGACCAGACACTAATACTTGACATTGAAACATTTAACTATTGCCAAAAAAAATCCTGTTGTCACAACGAACTACGCATGAACTGCGTAAATTTCGATATACGCGAAGTAGAAGCATGGCTGGTCGTGGTTCAAAATTCAGTTATAATTTCTGTATTCCGCAGCGCGGGGACAAACAGAAGGAACAAACAAACGGCGCATTGTGCACCGGAGTGCTTTACCGAACACGGCGAGTTTTGAAAGATCCGCAAACATAATTTTGAGAGAGACCGATGCGGAAAGACTGGATGCATTTAGGAGTTGCCGTTTTTGTTACGTTAAAAAGTTTGAAAGCAAAATGATTTGTTTAATTGCCATGGATTGTCAAAGAGAGCTTAAGTTAACAGCAAATTGCCTAAGGAAAAGAGACGATTGTGTTATCGAGATGTTTTTCAAATGCGTTTGTTTAGGTGGGGTCGAATACCTAAATACAAAAAGCCTAGAGTTTAGTAGCAAATTAAGGAATGCTTTTTAGTAAAGCAGCGCATTAGCACCTTTACATCGGACAGATCGCGGAGGCAAACAGAAAGAATAAGACTGGCTGCATTTAGGAGTTGCCGTTTTTCGTACGTTAAAAAGTTTGAAAGCTAATGTGGAAATGTCTAAGCATTACGTTGACGCGTTCGACAGATTGCAGCGACAGGCTGTACGCAAGCGACGAAGAGGTGACTAGGCGCCTTGAACCTCTTCAGTTGCGATGGGACATAGGTTCCCTGAGTGTCTTTTACCGCATATTCCATGCAGAGTGTTCTGAAGAATTGTTTTTCTATATCCACCTTTCCCCATTCTGCCAAAGAACCACGCGTGCTTGTCAACGTTGTCATCCATATAGCGCAGTCACTACTCCATCGCAAACCCAGAAGTTCTGCAATTCATTTGTTTGCCGAACTATGAGTAGATGGAATGCGGCATGCATCCTATAACCTTGGTTCTTTTAAGGGAAGCGTGAAGAAGTATCTTGCATGCCGGTATTGCGATGCCAACGGATGGGGTACCACTTTGGTACCGCTACCGCTTTCATGGAAATTAGGGCTCCTCTGTTGCTTACCATCAGGCTGAATGGAGCCAATATACCGTGCTACTATAAAAAAAAGTTTAATTATGACTCATAATCCAGGCGTTTAAGTAAAGCCATCAGTATATGTCCTAAGCCAAAAAGACGATGGTAATGTTGTGATGGCTTAAGTCTTCAATCGTGTGTCACGGAGGGTATCATCGACATTCGCCTCCCCTGTTCCCGGTTGATCTGGAGTCGGCGCAATATGTGGACTTCTATCATACGACTGTTTTGTTGAAATGATCGACTTTTATAAGTAAGCGAGAAGCCTATTAGAAGTATAGCAATATTAAGAGGTTCTTTTTGTCTAGGTAACCCAACCCATCTTCTTACCATCAAACGTATTGTATGCTAGTTTCATTAACGAGAACACAATGGAAGGAACATAAAAAATATACTATTACTACTTTTAAGTGGACTTAGTATTATTTTTGTAAAAAACGGTAGGTGCCTTGATCGAGCACATCCCAAACAAGTTGATTAGTCTACGTTTCTGATTTTTTGCCGCAATAAGCTCCTTGATATATTTAGTGCAATTATTATCAAGGATTCCAATTCTTTTTTACGTCGTTTCGTTTATTCGGAACAAATTTCGTACTTTCTGATGCGGTCGTTTGATGGCCTCAGGTCTTTTATTTGGGACCCAAATTTTGACGTTTACGATGGCAATCAATCATTTATCCTGGCGCCAAATTATTGTTATAAAGGGCATAGGTGGGTTAGCTTGTTGACTTTAAACATACCTGTTTTTGTGGTTTGTCTATCGGCGTGATAACGGTTATAGTCCTCAGTTAAGAAAATAACGGGAATTAGTTAAAATGTAGTTACTAAAATGAGGTACCTACTAATTTCATTTTGACATGTTTTCTCAGAGAGCATTGTTTTGGTCTGCTAAAAGTGTACCAGCAACATTAGCTAGCCATTTTCGGAAAGAACAGCAAATATTGCCTTAGGGAAACGTATTTGCTTCATAATTTTCCGTCATTGCTGATCTGATTTTCAGCCCAATCATATAAAACCTACGTAATTGAACCCTACGCTGTAATTATACCTTTGAATCGAAGATTGCAAACATTTCTAATGTTGCATATTTTATGAATGTGTTAAGTACAAATTGTACTTACAATCAAAAATATATTTGTACGTCTTTTCCACCAAAATGATAAATATAAACGTTTCTGGTAAGAAAATCTTCTCGTTTTGTCATTAAAAAACAAAATAGATGAAAAGTGTTCAAATTAATGGGCAGATCCATTGAATAACATAACAGCCATCACGGCAAATCGTTTACGGGCATAATAATCATTAAAACGTATTTCCATTTTATTCGGCCCCTAAATCGGACCTCTCCGATTATGATCTCTATACTTTTTAGAGTTCCTTGGTTAAATTGTTTACGTTACTTTGTCACTCATTCTTTTTAAGTTCCTTTCATTTTCTTACGTTTTACCCAGAAAATAGAAAAATATTCTAGATATTCGGTTTTCTAAATTAACTGAACTAAAGTACAACAGTTTTCAGGTAGTAACGTCACTTGTTAATTGTTTTGGAAGTATTTTTGGGGAAAAATAAAGTTTCAGTAAATCTTTATATTAAATTTAAAATATTATTTACATTATATGAATGGGTCGTTTTATTTGAGTTTGTTCACCATGAACCCCAGACTGGCATCCCCTCTCAAATTCAAAAAGGCTTTCAAGTATTTTAATGACCGTCTAGTCATAAAGACTATGCTGTCAGAATTATAGATTTTTTCTCCAATGGGCTCTTTTATGGTATCTAATTCTTTGTCTATCATCCTTATCACGATGAATTGTAACCTAAACCTGAAGAGGAACTTATGAGAATAAAATATATCATTGATGTTTTAGCGTCCTTTAGCCTCATGTTCTAAGGTTCAAATTATTTAGTAACTTGTTAAGACAAGTTACTCAATAGTTTGACATAAAGTTATTTGTCTTCTATTTAACTATCAGGGCCTAAGAATTTTGTACTGAACCCATTAAACCCATCACGTCTTTCATATTCAAAATACACCATCATCTTTTTATACAGAGAATCATATTCGAATATGGGGAATGAAAATAAAACGAGAAAATGTCTGGTAACGTGTAATTTTGGTAAATAACTATTCGATACGTATCAAATCGTTTTGGGAACGAATATGCTTATGTCTGGAAATGTTAATGTATTTCTGTATTTAATGTTTAGGTATGTTTTTGTTTTAGTTTTCTTCAAACAAATCGGAAAATAACTTTTGAAACTATATTAGTATCTTCATAATGTTTTTAAAAACATTTTTGTTTAAGATTTGTTTAATATTGACCTTACTTTTAGATAAATGATGGAAGGCCTTGGACTTATCATAGTTCAAAAATACTATGGGTGAATTTATTTGATGGTTTTATGAAGCATTAATGGAATGTCTACTTTTGGCTTACATTTATTTCTTTTCAGCATTCAGCAAACCATTAGATTTTTTCATCTCCCAAAAAATCCAACAAAACCTAATAAGATTCCATAAAAACTCGCCACCATCTTTCCAACGTCCCCAAACATTTCATCGTCGATGTAGGTATTCCGTCAAATAACTTTTTCATTGCATTCTAAACTTTAAACGCACACACGCCAACTAATTACTCGATGCACGTAAAAAGTGCACACACGTGAAGCCGGCGTGGGGGCAAGAGGCCACACCCCCAGCGACGCCTGCTCATTTTAAATTGTAATTACAATTTATTATTGTCTCTGTGCCGCCTTCGATGTTGGACGCCATTTTATCGATCAGTTTTATATTAGACATTTTCGAGTGCGAGCGAATGGTTTAAGATTGTTAAGATGCCCTTTACGAGAGATGTGGTTCGGTTTAGTTGTGTTTGATTACTGATTTCGTTGACGATGCGACTGTAATTGATTTCTCATTGAACTGACATCATTCGTAATGATTTCCGTGATTTGTAACACCAGGAAAAGCTTGTGATTGCAATGTAAATACTTACGCAATTATCAGGTTGCATTTCTCTAATAATCTCATGAAGCTGTGTGTTTGCGTAAAAGCTATAGAAGTGTTTAAAAATGATCCTACCTATCGTACCTCTTTGAATAAACTTCATGCATCTTTAGAGTTGACATTGTAATCATGAATTCAACAATTGTAATAGAAGAATGGCATTGTAGGTACGTATCTTTTAAAACGAGGCCCGTAAAAGGAAATATAGTGGTTGGTTCAGGAAATAAACCTTTCTAGCTTACGTAGGGACTTACACTTACTCGTACAAAGTATTTGTTATGGTGGGCTACGGCAATTATTTTGTCCTCAGAGTATGTCTGTAGAGGACACTGATGTTCAACACATTGTAACTATTCTCTGAAAGCTACAAAGTTAAGAAATCCCATTGAAACCTATTGAGTTATTTCATTTATTTATTTATTTATTACGGAAGGGATAAGAATTTAGAGAAACTTTTAAGTCCTTCAGCGGGGCAAATCTTCTTCCTAGCGTTTATCCCTTTTCTATACGGGGTCCGCTTTGACCACGATCCAGGATTTAGCAAATCTGGTTATTACAGTGAAGCGACTGCCATCAGACCTTCGTAACCCATAGAGGGGAACCAGACAGATTGGATCATGGTTACACATTCAGATCTATCTCTGAATGTGCAGATTTCCTCAGCGGGGCAAATGCTGTCTAAATTTTAAGCATTTTATTTTAACTACATACAGTGAGAAGTTTTCTGTAACTTCCATGGCATAAGAGTATTAGCTTCATCACTATGTTTCATAGAGTTTAAATCATCAGTATTTTATTTTAATTATTATTGATAACTTATAGGTGCCTTATATCTGACCTTAACAAATGTTTAACTTCAAACCCACCAGAAACCGCTTTATACATAAAATCTACAATGAACTTGATAACAAAATAACACAATAGAGAATCTCTCAGTTGTTGCACCCCTAAAACCCTCAATAAGTGCAAGCAAGGACTCAATAAACCATTAACGAAAACGAAATAGAAATAAGTAACTATTTTGAATTCAAATGCAATGCAAATTGCCTTGACAACCCTCCGGTAAGAAGGGTTAAGATGTTTTCGTAACTGAGTGTACCCATTGCCCGCAATTGTTTCACAATCTACTTTATGTTCCGTTTAATAGAAATGAATAAAGATTTTAGTGTTCCAAAGCGGTGTTAGCGGGGAATTTGAATTCGCCCACTTTAGTACTTACCTCGAGACCTATCTTCTGATGTGGGTCGAATGGTTTTTAGAGACTAGAGATTTTCATATTTGAATTCTTTTACGTTAAACGGTCAAATGAACTATGTAAATTATGATTAGCTAACAGGTCATCATCATCATCCTAGCGCTTCTCCCGGCAATTGCCTTGGAGCCACGGATACTCTTCGACTATGATCTTGAATTGTCAAGCCTGGTAGCTACATTGGTGCGACTGTCGTCTGACTTTTTGGATCATAGTCGAGACCAACGGCCTAAAGTGCCTTCCGAAGTACGAAATATTAATTCTTATCGGACAATTAGGTGATACAAGCCTGCTATATTCTTACCAAACTGAGAAAAATTAAACAAAATAAAAATGTTCCCCCCGGAATTCAAACCAACGACCTCTGTGGTACTCTGTGTGTGGCCCAGCGCTCATGTTTGTCATCATCATTCATAATTTTTTAAACCAATGAAATACGACATTCATTAATTCGCATGGAATTAGTAGGTACATTACTAGTTCGTATACTTGGTCAATTCATTTCCCAGCTAGAGACCTACAGGTATTCCTCAATGTGGGTCGATCGATAGGGATCGGATCGGGAAAAGTGGTCCTTACAGAAATACTTGAAAGAGATTGTTTCTCAAAGAAAATGAAACAGAGATACCTCAGTAGAAAGCAATTCTCGGGATAGTTATTTCTATACTAATATAGGTACTTACTTATATTATAAAGCTGAAGAGTTTGTTTGTTTAAATGCGCTTATTCAGGAACTGCTGGTTCGAATTGAAATAATATTTTTGTGTTGGATAGTCAATTTGTATAGGCTGGCTTTAAGCTGTATAATTCTATGTAGTGTCGCAAGCGGCCGCTAGTATTCAATAAGACGATCCTTTAAAGTCGCTCACACGCTCTTGTGTTTTTCTGTCAGACTTCCTTGTAGAATTATGTTTACTTAAATGAGTTTCAGTGTTAGTAGCTAGCTAATACACGTTTTTAACTACAACTAAAGTATATTTTTCTAGAAAGTAACAAAAAGTTCAGCTAATGGTCCATGGTATGCGACACAATTGTCTAAGAAAACTACAGCGAGAAGCCATATTCTCAAATAAGTAGGCACAATGAAGACGCTCCGTGTTACTTTGCTCCTAACATTTAATTTGGTTGCCCATACAAGCCGGCGGCAATAAAACAAAGCCGAGTAGACAATAAACACGGCAATACATCACGCGACAACACAGCTCAAAGTTATTTAATTATCGTAAGGAAAAACTAATCCGTGTCGCGGAGAGCGAAAATTACGCGCGCTGCCTCAGGTGCGTGCGTTTGCGTGCGTTACTACAGGGGGGTGTGTTGTGTAAAAGAAAGAAACATTAAATTTATGCATCAATGAACACTTTAAAATATGAAAAAAAATAAAGAAAAATAACGAAAAACACTTCACTAGTTAAGGTATTTGTTTTCGGAATTATTTAGGTTTTTATGTTATTTTTAAAAGCATTATTCTTAAAGTCATCATTTTGTAGTTCTCTGTCAGTTATTAGACGCATCTAAGTACGAACCCTTTTTTAACAAATAATATTTTGAGTTTGAGACTTATTTAAATTTTTGAGCGTTTTGAGCTATTAAATCTGGTTGTCTAGTGAAGCATGATTTTAATGCTACACTTTAAACGATATTTTTATTTAACCATAACAGATTTCTGATTTATTTAGCGCAGTTGCTACCACTCTCGTACGAAAATAGGCTAGTTGCCACTATTTTTATTATTTAATAGAACAGTTCATTACGATTATATAACAACATAAAAAAAATATGAAAATTTTTTGAAGCACCTATCCAACTGTATTTTGAATTTTAAATTATTAATTTCACTATACTACCGTAAACGCCGTCCGCCATGATGGTCTGTGCCGTGACGTCACTGTTCTTGTCAACAATACGCGTGACATAACCAAAAAGTGTTTATCGGAATTAAAATCATGTCTTCGTAGAGATTACATGATACATTTATGAATTACCACTATTGTATCGTGCGTGAATGTAAGAATACATCAATAAGAAGTTGTGGATTAAAGTACCCAGTGAGGAGAATTTGCGAATCAGAATTTGAAGCAAAACATTTTGCAACCATCAACGTATCTATCTTGGGCAGGTTTGTTTTCAATAAATGTGAAGTGTATAATATTTTAATAGTGAAATAAACAACAATCAACGCGTTTAAATAAAAAACCACGAATAACCTGTCGAAACTGTCGTTTGAATTTGTGTTGTTTACAATATTGGTGACGTAGAATCATGGCGGACTGTGTTTTCAATCAAGAGAAAGAAAAGTAAAAATGTTCCAATTTAAGTTGAATTTTTGCAGCAATCCCATATTTATATTTAATGAAGTTTACATATTTTGGACCCTTGTACGGAATAATATTCGAATTAAAAGTGATTTTATAAATGGTGATATGAGGCAACTAGCCTATTTAAGGCATCATTTTGATATAAGTCTCACATATTCGTACATGACGAAGACATCATTGATATTATAAATCAGATGTAAATTACAAGAGTCTAACATTGATAAATCGTTTGATATCGTATAGAAAACTTTCTTAGTTTCTAGTGCAAAGCACTCACAACCATTTTTAATTATACCACGTCTCCTGAAACGTAAATTACAAAAGTGACGCGCACACGTTATAAACGTTAAGTTATTTACTAAACCTAGCTCTAATCAAAACTGATGAAAAACGAAAACTAATAACGGCTTTAACCGTTGGTAAGAGGCATCACCCTGTACCGCGCCATACTTCAATAGAGACTACGGGAGGCACGGAGCTGTCGCGACAATATTTATGCGAGCAATATTAACTCGTACTCTGTGTACGTTCGAACGAAGCATAAATTAATATGTTCACAATGCTTACCTGGCTGTAGATCTTCGTGTCAGAGGGCGCAGGCCTATGTGGAGCTATAAGTGCCCTAGGACAATAAGATGAATTCTATTTTGTTGAAGCTTTTAAATGTATGGTATGAGCATTACCTAAGTTTTCTAAAATACATATATGGTAATAGCCGTACTTAATAAGGCATCGAATCATAAATTAACATGTTCACAATGCTTAACAGGATGTAGATCTTCATGTCAGAGGGCCCAGGCTTACGTCGAGCAAGATGTATTCGAAGCTACCTAAGACTGTATATACAAATGATGTTGCTATTTAGCCGAATTTAAATAGGAATATTTGATTCAACTGTAAACATTAGAACATCGCACATAGGAAGGGCTATAGATACAATGGTCAATGCGAGCAATATTAACTCGTACTCGCTATGTGTACGTTCGAACGAAGCATAAATTAATATGTTCACAATGCTTACCTGGCTGTAGATCTACGTGTCAGAGGGCGCAGGCCTATCTCGAGATATATCTACCTTAAGACAGAATATATGCATTAGCCGTACTTAAGGATTTTTAAATATGTATATGACATTAGCCGTACCTACTTAATGAGGCATCGCATCATAAATTAATATGTTCA
Organism: Nomophila noctuella; assembly: GCA_958496325.1. Lineage (NCBI taxonomy): Eukaryota > Metazoa > Arthropoda > Insecta > Lepidoptera > Crambidae > Nomophila > Nomophila noctuella. Next base: position 9,028,226 of record OY292490.1, on the reverse strand, counting down.
CAATGCTTACCTGGCTGTAGATCTTCGTGTCAGAGGGCGCAGGCCTATCTCGAGATATATCTACCTTAAGACAGAATATATGCATTAGCCATACTTAAGGATTTTTAAATATATGGCATTAGCCGTAGCTACTTAATAAGGCATCGAATCATAAATTAACATGTTCACAATGCTTAACAGGATGTAAATCTTCATGTCAGAGGGCCCAGGCTTACGTCGAGCAAGATGTATTCGAAGCTATCTAAGACTGTATATACAAATGATGTTGCTATTTAGCCGTATTTAAATAGGAATATTTTATTCAGCGGTAAACATTAGAACATCGCACATAGGAAGGGCTATAGATACAATAGTACAATGCGAACAATATTAACTCGTACTCGCTATGTGTACGTTCGAACGAAGTATAAATTAATATGTTCACAATGCTTACCTGGCTGTAGATCTTCGTGTCAGAGGGCGCAGGCCTATGTAGATACATACCTAAAGACAGTAAGGTGAATTCTTTTCTCTAAAAGCTTTTTTATATGTGGTATTTGCCGTCCTTAATAAGGCATCGAATCATAAATTAACACGTCAATGCTTGCCTGGCTGTTGATCTTCGTGTCAGAGGGCGCAGTTTTATGTCGAGCAAGATGTATTCGTAACTATCTAAGGGCATAATGTGGATCCTACGATGTAGACTATAAATACATATGATGATGCTATTTAGCCGTATTTAAATAGCATATTTGATTCAGCTGGAAGACCTTAGCAAATCGCAAATAGGAGGGGCTATAGAGACAATAGTGCAATGCGATAAATATTAACTCGTACTCGCTATGTGTACGTTCGAACGAAGCATAAATTAATATGTTCACAATGCTTACCTGGCTGTAGATCTTCGTGTCAGAGGGCGCAGGCCTATGTCTGTATAGCTACCTTAAGACAATAAGGTGAATATATGCATTTGCCATACTTAAGGATTTTTAAATATATGGCATTAGCCGTAGCTACTTAATTAGACTTCGAATCATAAATTAACATGTTCACAATGCTTGCCTGGCTGTAGATCTTCGTGTCAGAGGGCGCAGGCCTATGTGGAGCTATAAGTGCCTTAAGACAATAAGATGAATTCTGTTCTGTTGAAGCTATTAAATGTATGTATGGTATTAGACATACCTAAGTATTTGAAAAGCCATTTATGGTATTAGCCGTTCCTACTTAATAAGGCATTGAATTATAAATTATCATGATCACAATGCTTGCCTGGCTGTTGATCTTCGTGTCAGAGGGCGCAGGCCTATGTCGGTATAGCTACCTTAAGACAATAAGGTGAATTCTGTTCTGTTGAAGCCTTTAAATGTATGGTATGAGCCATACCTAAGTATTTGAAAAGCCATTTATGGTATTAGCCGTGCTTAATAAGGGATCAAATTATAAATTATCATGATCACAATGCTTGCCTGGCTGTTGATCTTCGTGTCAGAGGGCGCAGGCCTATGTGGAGCTATAGGTACCTTGAGACAAAAAGGTGAATTCTGTTCTGTTGAAGCTTTTAAATGTATGGTATTAGCCGTACTTAATAAGCCATCGAATCATAAATTAACATGTTCACAATGCTTACCTGGCTGTAGATCTTCGTGTCAGAGGGCGCAGGCCTATGTAGATACATACCTAAAGACAGTAAGGTGAATTCTTTTCTCTAAAAGCTTTTTTATATGTGGTATTTGCCGTCCTTAATAAGGCATCGAATCATAAATTAACACGTCAATGCTTGCCTGGCTGTTGATCTTCGTGTCAGAGGGCGCAGTTTTATGTCGAGCAAGATGTATTCGTAACTATCTAAGGGCATAATGTGGATCCTACGATGTAGACTATAAATACATATGATGATGCTATTTAGCCGTATTTAAATAGCATATTTGATTCAGCTGGAAGACCTTAGCAAATCGCAAATAGGAGGGGCTATAGAGACAATAGTGCAATGCGATAAATATTAACTCGTACTCGCTATGTGTACGTTCGAACGAAGCATAAATTAATATGTTCACAATGCTTACCTGGCTGTAGATCTTCGTGTCAGAGGGCGCAGGCCTATGTCTGTATAGCTACCTTAAGACAATAAGGTGAATATATGCATTTGCCATACTTAAGGATTTTTAAATATATGGCATTAGCCGTAGCTACTTAATTAGACTTCGAATCATAAATTAACATGTTCACAATGCTTGCCTGGCTGTAGATCTTCGTGTCAGAGGGCGCAGGCCTATGTGGAGCTATAAGTGCCTTAAGACAATAAGATGAATTCTGTTCTGTTGAAGCTATTAAATGTATGTATGGTATTAGACATACCTAAGTATTTGAAAAGCCATTTATGGTATTAGCCGTTCCTACTTAATAAGGCATTGAATTATAAATTATCATGATCACAATGCTTGCCTGGCTGTTGATCTTCGTGTCAGAGGGCGCAGGCCTATGTCGGTATAGCTACCTTAAGACAATAAGGTGAATTCTGTTCTGTTGAAGCCTTTAAATGTATGGTATGAGCCATACCTAAGTATTTGAAAAGCCATTTATGGTATTAGCCGTGCTTAATAAGGGATCAAATTATAAATTATCATGATCACAATGCTTGCCTGGCTGTTGATCTTCGTGTCAGAGGGCGCAGGCCTATGTGGAGCTATAGGTACCTTGAGACAAAAAGGTGAATTCTGTTCTGTTGAAGCTTTTAAATGTATGGTATTAGCCGTACTTAATAAGCCATCGAATCATAAATTAACATGTTCACAATGCTTACCTGGCTGTAGATCTTCGTGTCAGAGGGCGCACGCCTATGTCGGTATAGCTACCTTAAGACAATAAGATGAATTCTTTTCTGTTGAATATTTTAAATGTATTGTATTAACAATAAGTAAAGTCTCAGTCTATTAATGTTCCATCCACTGCAGGGCATGGGCGTCCATCATTTGATATCATGTTTTCCATACAAAGATGGGATTCGGCTTAATCACCTTGCTTACTTACCAAATGCGGTTTGGTGATCAAAAACCCGGACAGTGTTAAGAAATCGATCGACACAAATTTTGCATTAGCATACATAAGATTTTGTAAATAGGTATTAGCTGTATTAAATAAGGCATCGAATCAGGCCTTTGTCAAGATATAGCTAGGTACCTTAAGACAATAAGGTTTTTTTTTCACTTGAAACTTTTTTAAATATATTGTACGTACGTATAAAGTAAAACTGCCTTATTTAGGGATAACATAAATAAACGAACAACCGACGAATCGAAGTTCATCAAACCACCAGTGTAAAGTCTGGAAACATTTAATTAGTAGGAAAGAATTGTTTTGTTTGTTTCGAAATGAACGAGAAAATAAGATTAATGCTAAAATGTTACTGATTCTACATTTTTATCTATTTCATAAATATACTTTTGGCATTTCAATGACAAATCCCAATTTTATTTACTGTAGAATTAAATTTAGCAGACGTCCAAAAAGATTCCAGTTAGGTCACGATAGATGGCGGTAGTGTTCCTAACTCAGCCAAATTAAATGTAGGCGATTCAATGGGAAAAACTTGGATTCTGGTCATACGCATCTTCCAGTCCCAGAATAGAAAGGTATGCATTAATACATTTTCTTTACATTATAAAAATGGTCATCAATGTCCATGGTTAGTAGGAACTGGTTGGTAATGCTGATTTTTAGATGTAGAATATGATTTGATGTAGGAAGAAAGACAAGGAAACCAGTGATTTAACAGGTCATTTAAATTAATATTCTATTTTTAAGAGTATCATCTATTCATCGAAACGTTCTATTTTTAAATGCTTCCTCCACTGAGACAATTAAAGAATTATTAGTAGCCGCAGAAATGTATTTTTAAAGTACTTTTTCTTTTGATGCCAGTAATAATGTCAAGAATGAGATAACAACGCATCATATAATCAGCTAGTGGGTACCTAAATTGTATTTCACGTCTTCAATCATAATCCGATATGGTCTAGTGGCTAGGATACCTGGCTCTCACCCAGGAGGCTCGGGTTCGATTCCCGGTATCGGAAACTCTTTTTGCAATTTTTTTATTGAATTGTAGCACAATGGTACATTCTTACATTTTATTTTTTTATAATTTTTATTTTTTTGTGTAGCAATATTCCTCGATTTCCTATTTAGTCAAATGTATCCCAGTAGTTTTGGATTAATAGACTGGTATAAGGTTATCTGTGGAATTAGCAAGTTTTTAATTTATTTTATTTTGCATAAAAATAATTCTTTATTTTTACAAAAATTTAATAGATTTTTGTAAAAAAATATATTTGAACATGCGCATCATTTGATTACAGTTCACATGTCCGTCAAACACGATATTGAAGTCCAATGAACCAGACAGCCCATCACGGTTGCGTTTGTCCGCCCGGGTCATCTGGCCGCAATCAGGAAGGGCGGCACCCGCCCTACGGGCAAATATAAAAATCATTCATATGGACAAAATAAAATTGCATCCCCAACTCGATCGAAAATCTATTAGCAATAAATATGAAGTTTTCCGATTCCACAGGATTTAAAACGGCGATCGAGCACGATATCAAAATCGGGGAGTTCTTATGACTTTTCTGCTTTATGGTATTGTAGTTTTTATTGGTTGGCCCGTCGTCACGTTCCAGTAGTTACAGTTGTAATTTTACCTTCTTCTATTATGGTCAGAATATTTGATAAGTTTTAAATATACTAGCGGCCGCCCGCGACTTCCAGTGGAATTCGGTTTCCGCACACATAGTGCTATATCTTCACTGCACTATAGCTTAAAGCCTGTCTCAACAGATGGACTATCCAACTTATTTTTTTTTTTCAAATCGAACCAGTCGTTCCTGAGTTCCTACTCTTCAGCTTTTTCATATAAGTATAGTTTGTGGTTATTATTTACTTCAATAAAATGAAAATATTTGCATTAAATATTATCTTAATCAAAATGATTTACTACCTTACGCCGTAGTCGTAGTTGTCACTCGTAGCAGAAATGAAACGTTTTCAACTACATATTCAATAAATTAACTTTCTTCCACTATTCAAATGTAGGAATTCACGGACGATACAGTACTGCTTCATCGTTTCATTAATTCATATCCAAGCCCAGAGGCTAAGGAAATTGACTCAACCAGCGATATGGCTTAGATTTAAATAGTACCTATAGCTCGGTTACCCGTAGGACTCGTCAGCTCAGGAGAAATCTACTGTCGAGTCATTTGATTTAAACTAACTATGCCTATGATGCATGCAAATAATTCAACATATATGTAGGAACACACTCAGCTAAAAAACTTTACGTTCGACACACTTTTAAATGGGAGATGACACACTATGCAGAAATCGCGTCGCGTAATTTTGTAAAGAAAATACATATATTGCCGCAGAACGTCGGTCGCGTCATTCTAGCCTACTGTGTTCCTGCACTATGCTTGTAGTGCGTATGATGTGATGACAGATTCATGGAACAATAGCTCAGCACACGAATAGCAACGAATAGGTTTGATCGTTTTTTGTTTAGTTTTTATACAGAGTCGTGTGTGAAAATGACAATTGACATGTTTGTCGAGTTCTATTCAGTTCTATAATTGTATAGACGCACACAATATATCCGTCTATACAATTTTAAATTGAGTCGTATTTGGATAGGTACTATTGTATCTGGTGTGTAATAACACAGAAGCATAAACATTAGAAGGCAATGTTTATGTCCATTGAGGTTTATTACATTATCAAATATTCGTTTATAATATAAACACCATGCGTACTTGATTCTTAGACATTAAAGCTTCATCATTGTCAATATTTAATTTGTAAATCTTTTTCACTACATTACTTGATGTACCTGAATGTCAATAATTTCTTTCAATTATTCGAAGAACGTATCATTTGCTAATAAATTAGTTTATTAAAAGAAAGGTGGTTGTGGGGGAACAACAAAACGCTCAAAGATATTTTTCACTTTTAATCTTGATATTTTCCTCTACAATACAAGGCACACACACAATTTTAAGTAAATTAATAATAATTATAATAGAAATAATAAATAATAATACTCGCTTTCAAGATTGTATACTATAACCGAGATGTAAAATTATAGGTACATCGAGAAGCCTCAGCTTATTGACAAAAGAAAACTACTAGCTAAAGACAATACTGGAAATATACGATATAATATGATGGACAATATTTAAACTTCAATAATAAAACAGTATTGTCACAATCAGTTTCTGTGGAAAACGAAAGTAACCGATACAAAAGTACCACATTCACGCTCTTTACACAATCACACGTCAGCTAAACATTTATAGTAACAACTAAGTTTTATTACGACGCATTATCCGTTACAGATAACATGAAGTTGTATAAAGCGCTCGTCCGATCGGCACTTGACTATTTCCTCGTTACTCTGATCCATTGTAAAAAAACTTCTTTCAATTCATTTGTGCCACAGTACACGGAAAAGAAAGGCGAAAACATCCCCCAAACATTTTGTACTGCGCTATCATTCCACAATTAAACTTATTTGTTGTAATAGCCAAGCGCCAATATCACGCCCGATACAATATCTAAATCTTAAATTAACTATTTTAGACATTCAAAGTCGTCCCGAAAACTAAGCATCAATATAAATAACACTATTTTATACTTTATTATGTATAATGTTAAAACTACAGCTCTTACGTTACAATACTACTAATATACACCGATTCTGCGTGGTTATGAGATACAGCGTTTATAGTATTTTATACAGCATCTACGTCATGAATATTAAAGAAAACACATAATAGTGATATTGTACGCCAAAACTGTTTTCTTCAGTCAATAAAGAATTGTGAAAACGTATCTTTTAAAATTACTAACTTAACTATAGTACATTTATGGTTTAAGAGATACACTAGTTTCATTTACATCTAATCATTGCACTAAAATTGAATAAATTACACGACAGTAAGAATCACCGTATTTACTATTGAACGAAATTTTTATATATACAGTACTATCAACAATCAAAATGTGTACCTACAAATAATATGCAGTTTTACTGACGATGTGTTGTTCATACTCGTACATTAAACAAAATGTGTTTATAGGAACTTAACACTTATCAATTTTAGGAAACGAGACTAGTAATAAAAAGTTAACCGATCAATACTCATTTAATTTTTGAAAATCCTCAAAAAACCAGTCTTAGATCAATTCCAACAATTGTTTCTAATCGAATCAGTAAAAGTGAAGCTTATGATATGTATGTAGGTACAAATAAGTAATCAATTAATAAAAATGTTTATGATCAACCTTTAAAAATTTACAAAATATGAATAATGGATACTTAATACATAAATATGGCATTTAATGATAAGTTTAAAGGTACTAAATGATTAAAATGTTGACGTATAAATTACATAAATCGTCGATAAAACCGTATTAGTTAAGACCTAGGAATTTAATGAAAATATTTACAAATTTCACTATGGAAGAAGAGTCCATACGACTTCGCCTTATCGCCACGAAATCTACGTTCTTAGTCCAAATTCAATAACAATATTTACAAATTAACCACAATTAAAGGAAGTGGCTACTTCATCGAGATCTGTATCGCGAAAATCCTTAAGTCTATCGGATGAACGTTATCGATTTTGTGTGGGTTCGAATTTCCCGAGTGTCGATTGTCTTTGGAGTTACTTTTCCCTGAACTCAGGTTTGACACTGATGATGGGTTTCCTCGCTTCGTCTGCGTCCTTGTCGAAGTCTTTGTCGGGGTATTCGGGGGCCCCGGGGTTTGGTAGCTAAGTGGCGGAGCTGAACAGCACCGAGTTCTTGTAGTACCCGGCGCGGTCCGACAGAGGGCTCTTCACGTCGCGCTCCAGCGCCTGCTGCCGCGACTTGCGCTCCATCTCCAACTCTTGCGCCAGAGATTCTGTTGGCAAACAAGAAACTTTCATTATAATTTCATATATCGTTTACACTATAAAAGGGGCTCCTTAAAGTGACACGCTGGGTCGCAAGTCCCAGGCGCCGACTGACATTCCTCTCTGTTCCACGCGATGGACCCGGCACCCGCACGGAGAATCCATGGATAGCTAAGAAGTTCGTCTCTCTCTCTAATAAAATAAAGCTAAAAAGTTTGTTTGTTTGTTGGGACATGCTAATCTCAGGAACTACTGGTTCGAATTGAACAATGCTTTTTGTGTTGGATAGTCAATTTGTCTTGGAAGGCTTTAAGCTTTTGTAAAACACTATGTGTGCGGAAGCCAAAATCCACGCAGACGACATCAGACAGTTCTTCATAATAGGTTATTTTACATCCGACATATAGTTCATTGGTAACTTTAATGACAAAGATTTATTATTGTGGTAAATGTCTTCGTCAATTAAGGATTGAATATTCATTCCAACCGTGATCGTAAATGAAATAACTTTTGCGATATAATTTGAGAAATTGAGTTCCACACATTTACAGCGACAAAGTGCGAGTGTGCCGGCCCGGATAATGTCATTAATACTTCGCAGGCAACTGACATCAAACGGACTTCGCATCCGTATGGCACTTCCTAATTTAATACTCGATATTCCCTTTTGGTAAAAACGTACCAGTGACAATGTATGTGTGAGTTTATTAAATTGAGCCAGGAAGGGTCGTCTGCTACTCACATCATTGTTTCAGTTTAATTAATGTTTGATTAAGTTTGAGATTTGGCGTAATGATTCCTGAATAAACCACGTCTCAAAAGTTCGTAAATGTTCCATTAAGTAAGTGCAAACCTACGCTCGTAACATTTCATCCTTCCAAAAACACAAAGGGAATGTTATCAATGAAAGGAATAACGGTATAAGCATGGACGCAAAACACGTTCAGAGCAAAGAGATCCTCTAATAAGATTTTAAGAAAATTGACAAAGTTCGTGAAGGGGCAAGAGTAGGTGAGGTAAGGCAATTGTCTCCCAAAACGTCGACGTTTTACGAAATATGCTTATTCAATTTCATGCAACGCTTGCCGCCTCCTGCAATTTACGAGATATAAAAGGTATAAACGGAATCGCTTTTTTTGCTTACTTTGATGGAACATTTTCTCAACGGGAATTCAATTTTTCATCCCGACATTCGTTTACAATTTATGTTTTGAGTGTCCAGATTTATATCGTCTAATTTTTTCTTCTTTATTGTGACTTTGTTGTGCAACTCGTAACAAATTATGATCAACAATTCAGTTGTCAATGTCGCCAAGAATATTTATGATGAAATACAATTACGCAGGGAGAGAGGGTAGAAATGTCTTGAACAGTTTAAGTCTTTCCATATATGTTTGTATGTACTTGTTAACTTAAGTTTGTTTGGTACCAAAATAAGTATGACTGTAAACGATTTTTATTTATCTTACATTACGACCTTAATTGAAACGTTAGTGCTTCGCCGTTTAAATAAACAGATGCGTAATGTGATTATGTTGCAAAAACAGTCGTGTCTTAAAAAAACTCAATTATAATCCGATTTGTTTCTGTGGAAACGCTGCAGGGCATCACACTCCAAGTGTCGCCGTCGAGGGTTGTGCCGAAACAGAAACCTATTATCCCGGGCGAGATTATACGCCTAGGGCGTCACAATTAAATATTATACACTTAAAAGCTTCGGCCTTTGCCGTTTCACTTCGCTGCCACCCCTAAATGTCCCATTAGGTCTGTTTGAATACGTAATATTTTTGCATTTGCCTCTCCTAAAACAGAATTGCTGGTTCCTTTGACGGTTATAATCCACTTGTTTTTGTAATAACTATGATTATTAACTTTCATGCTTCAGATATTATTTTTAACATTCAACGTGTACATTTTATCGATTTCTTAAATACACAAAAAATTAAACACTTTAAGAGGAAGACTGAATTTATATGACCTAACGAAAGTGGCCTTGTCACAGATCAATCTTGTTATTTGCATCACTCAACAATAAAATTAACTTTCACGCAGTATTGTGATGTTGTAAAAACATTCACAAGAACTATTTCCAGTTCGTTTTGATCGAATGGTCATGCAATGACAAAAAAGGGACGCTGCATTGTAGACGTGAATCGATTTATTTCGAAAGAAATAAATATAAGTCGATTCCGTTTCAACAACCAATTATTTTTTTATAATGATTACAAGAATATTGTAAAGATCAAACTGATAAATTAACATTTTATTCTATCGTCTGCAAATATAGACTTCAATCGGAGAAGCCAATTTTATTTCGTAACGAATTTACTTTATAAGATGGTTATAATAAAGTTATTTTCTATGGATACTTTGCATGGGTTGGACTGTTCAGTGTTCCGAATAAATCTAAATGGAGTGCACGATATAAAATATTTAGAATGGCTGTAACTTAGGCGTTTTATATATTTTTTTTGTTTCTATTCGAATCAAATTATAATTTATTACTCTTTAGCCAAGCAATGCTTGGTTGAACTATGTTTATTGGTCCAGATATTGTTTGCAAAATCTGTAGAAGCCAATCCAATCAGGAACCATTATCTTTTGATGAAAAATCTTGAAGTTAACATTCTTATAATTTTTCGACACCCAATATCTTTGAACAAATAACAGAATGTCTACTGTCTGCTCATTATTTTTAACGATTTTTAACGCAATCGACACCTTGGTTGTTAACGCGAAATTAATTACTGCTGTAAAAAATCTGTAGAAAAACTCCGATGATTAATTCTTCGAATGGGAATTTGAGAAGGTTGTCGACAAAGGGTGGGTTGACCAGCGAGTCACTGTGTGAAGGGATCGCCGTAGTTACCTGCTGGGACGAGGTCCTTCACCGACCACAATGGAATTGGAACAAACGAACATTTACTCTTTATAGCAAGGTGCTACTGTTGTGACTGGGCCATGACGAATTCGACAGATTGGATTGATTTTCTATCAAAGAAACTCTTCTCAGCTTTTTTCAATAGTCTGACTCGTTCGTGACTCTGGAAACCGCTTGGTTAAAACACTCAAAACGTTTTGTACGACTAGTAAAAAATGTTCAAAATTGATTGTCTAATTTACATCAGTAATAGCAGAAAACAAAGTTAAGAAAAACGTAAGGATAATGCTACCGTTGTATTACTTCAGCATAAACAAAAAGTTAATATCGTCAAAGGTTTCGAGCGCACCTGTGCGGTACAATTTTATTTCCATTCATTTTACAAGCTCACCTAAAAAGTAGCTGGCTGAAGTTTCCTCTTTATTAATTTTTCAACTTTATATTACTTATGTAACATCGGGTTTATCCATCTAACCGTACCGCATTTTAAAAATGGTACTTGGATTTATCTTGTTTTACAGAGAAAACAAGAAATTGTTAGTGAAGAAAATGTCAATAAGTTCTCAAGGTACATTTAGGTATCACTAAGAAATTAATCAATTTACAGTTTAGTTGATGTTACTTGACTTCTTTGATTCAAGTAATTAACCCCTTAGTTACTTTTCGTCCCATCTCATTTTTAAAAGAAATACGCAGAAAAAGTTTTCTAATTTACGAATAATAAAATATGTTTTTTTCTTTTACCGACGGGCGGCACCGAGGAAAGTTGATGAAAGGCTCCAAGTTTTAATTTTTGTTTTTCTGTTATCAACCTTTTTTTGTTTACAAGCCTCTTTTATTCTATTTAGCTTCACCTTTTCGTTGGCTGTATGAGTTTTGTGACTACTCGGTGTTTAGCTTATTTCTATTAGAATAGTCGTAATTATTAAATAATTAATTTATAATAAACATCGCTGCACTTATCTGGCATTCCATACACGTATGTCTGACTATACTGGAAATAAAGCACCAAATGCATTTCCCATCTTGAAGTATTCCTACTTGCGTGCTCGCGTGCGTTTAGATACTTGGGGCAAGGTAACACTTAAATTAGTTGCAATTTCTACTTGAAAAGCAGTCCGACGGTAAAAGCCACTCGTCGGCAAAACACAGGAAATTATTAAATCGGTATCAATGTTTTAGCTTTTCAACCCTCCAGTTCTAATTGAGATTTTGAAGAACTTATCGCTTTTGTCTCGACGTCTAAAATTGCCTTATGATATTAAACTGGTTAACATGGAATGCGCTAGCTAGCGTAAATCGTTATTTTTGCAAGTGGATTATTGGAATTTCCACAAGGCTTATTAATTTTTTTGTTGCTTTCGGTTAAAATTATGTCCCCATCTTTTAATGTGACTGAGATAATGCTATTAATAAATCAGATATTCAGATATTGACGTATGCGACTAAATTTTCATCTAAACTTTTTATTGTAGCGTCTATACAAATTCGATCTTTTTCATCAAGGGTCCCACAGTCGTTCAATAACAGACAAAAATGCAATGTTGGAATCAATATCTCAATTTTAAATCCCGGCCTCCCCAATCCGCTAAACTCCGTATTGTTCATTTCGTGTTTTGAAATGCTTCGAATTCTCGATACGCATGCGGTATGCAATATGATGAGTATAAAATTCATATGATGGCATTTTTTCTGTACATCCGCAGATCCCTTTGTTGGAAACCTTACAATTCTTAGGCACGGAAAACCAATATTGTAAATTTATGGAACTTCTGTTGTGGATAACGGAATTGAATACATAACTTGCCGATGGAAATTTAATTCTGGGTTAATTTATTGCTTCTTTGTGATATATTTTATTATTAATCAGTAATTTTACTTCAACTACGTATATTAATGTATATAGATATTATTGATTTATGGTTGTTTTACGTGTAAATTAGATTACAACGATTAATCACTTCGATGGAAGTAAACGATTACAAATTCATGTTGATAACCTATTAGAAGTTTAAATGGTGTTTGAATGAAGTAATGATAGATGATACAGATAACTATTTAAACCTCGGACTTGGTTGAGTAGAAGCTTTGCTCAGTAATTTCCTTTCTTTCAGTCTGTGACTTTTTTAAGAGATCACAATTTTTTGTGATTTTTGTTAAGTTTATACTCGTGGCAATGGTCTTCTTTTCTATTTTTGTGCCTTCCTTTGTCATTACTTCCTATTTATATTATTGGCATTTATAGTCCATTATAGCGAAGATGATCTCGGTGATAGAAATCATAAAAACACCTCGTGGAACTTATTGCCTTGAAATATAGTTTAATTTTGAATGTAAAGTACACCTGTCACAGGGATCACTGTAGCTGTTTCTGAGCTCGGCGGTTTACTCTCCGCCCGTTTTGAGGGAATGGTCAACCATTTTGAATGGTCACATGTTTCGTCAAAGATACTCACCAGAGTAATTTTGCCAGAAGGCGGCACCTCCACTCATGATGTCGACCGGCGGCGGCGGGTAGTTCCACTGCGGCTTGTCCGGCGTGCGGGGGGGTTCCCGCTGGAAGGGGGGAGAGGCGGCCGGCGGCTCCGCGCTAGGCGGTTTGCTCTCCGAACCGTTCTCGCGTTCGGAACGCGGTGTCTCCTGTGCCGTTGGTGTGAGGTTCTCTGGTGGAAGAAATGTTAAGTTTAAGGATTTTTCGTATATTCGTATTTTTCTATGATATTCAAAATGCTTCTTAATCAACGTTGATTGATAATGGTACGAATGGCTTATACAAGGTCATCAAAAGATCGATCAATACACAAAAGAAGATAAAATTAGACTTGATCATTTTGATGAAAAATAGACTTTAAAATAAAATTGTCAATCAAAGGTCGATAAACGCTAAGGAACAGGGATTATGCAAGAAATTGAACTCGAATGCGTGTTAGTACAGTACCCGAACCCTCGTTTCAAATGGTCTGCGAAACGATTTCCTGACACGGAGATTAGTACAAGCCTTCACCAGCGTTTACCCACCCTTCTTACGTCACGCACTCCATATCAGCTTAACTGCCTTCAAAGTTACATATCACCCTCATCAGACATCAAAAATGAATCTTAAAACTTCACTGCTAAAGTTGGAATTTGTTGGCGCGGATCCCCCAACATACGTAAGCGTGCAAGTGAAGATAGAGCTAATACACAGATAGTTTGACAGACGGCAAGTTAACATGTCAGGGGCACATACACGTAGTTTATGGAACTTGTTGAACAACCTGATTGTGATAGTATCGACAATTTGGACATGTTGGAGATGCTTCAATATTTAAACGGTAACTAAATTAATCTTAGAGATGTTCACAATGTTATAGAAAGTTCTCTGTACGTGATGGCGGTTTCAAACGCTTTTTCACCTAACGAAGTTCGATGATTTCAATTGCGTATATTAATTGTAAGAATTTCTTAATTTGCTTATTGGCAATTTTGACTTGTTTTATAGAATAATTTCAATTACTAAGAAAAGGGGAATGCTGATTCCCTATCATGTTTTTATATTACTTGTGAAATAAAGTATGTACATAATTGGTTTTTCGTTAGCATATTTTTGGCTTTTACTGGTTATAGAAGAAAATAAATAAGATAGTTGTTTAAATAGATGACTTACCAGTAACAATTCTGAGAATCTCGTTAGGTGCTCCGGACTGCTTCAGTGCCTCCTCTATTTTTTGTCTTCTCTTCAGCTCTAGCTCTAATTGTTCTTGGATTTGCTGCCGCTGTTTTCTTTCTTTCTTTAGCCGCTTTTGATACATCACTGCAAAGAAAATTATTTTTTAGTACATTGAAACTACTTCCTTATGATTTTCTACTTTAAGAATATACAAATCAGATTTGAATATTAGCCATTTAGCTTTTTAAAAAAAAAGAATTGGTTGAACCTTTTTTACATAATCATGATTCATTTTAAATGTCTTAAGCTACTGAAACTTTTACTAAATTCATAAACTTCTGTTTTATAATTGTAAGAAGTGTTTATTATTGGGCGAAACATTGCCGCTGTGCTGTATCGAAACAACAATTAAGGGGTACCGAAGGGCATCACGAAGGCCGTCCAAATGAAGGTGAGCGCGTATCGATATCGTACGCCATACTTTTGCTTATACCAATCTATACAAACATGCATAAACCCGAATCTGAAATTACGTCTGTCTCTCTCGCTCTTATGACGACACCTTTTCTTTATCTGAAAACAATCTCTGAATACGTTCGAGAAATGTTTCGATTCGCCCGCCAGTCCTTTCGTTTTGGCATTTCTTCGTCGATAATCGCCTGATCGTCCAGATCGGGGTCTCTCTCAGATGTATGCGGTGGTGGTGTTTCTGTCTTTTTCCCTCGATATCCGATTGACGAATGATTGAGTCGGTGCACGTGTTGATAGACGCTGAAGGCCCTGCCTCCGACGAGGCAGAGGGGCGGCAAGTTACTCGCGGTTCAAAGCATGAAAGACTGGCTTTGTTTCGAATGGTCGGCTGATATATTCTAAATAGTTATGGACGATTATATCAAATATATGAAAAAAAAACTTGACTTATCGACTTGAGGTCACACAGTTAAATCCGTTTTACTTTGTTTAAGTTTAGTCTTGTGTGCTTGTGCAATATATCATCAAAAGATCGTGACAAAAATTACCTTTGTATGAACAAACTAATAACTTAATATTGAAAAAAAAAAACTTTAATCGCTTCCACTCATAATTTGGGCTATGCATTAACTCGAAGATCTGTCTTACGATCGCAAAAGATAGAGTTTTGATGAAGCCGGGCCGCGGTGAGGACGTGGATAACCCGTTCGTTTTATGGAAATGGCATGAATAATAAAATAATAAAAATATCCGATACAACTTCTGCGGCCGACGCAACGCCATACCGCGAATTATAATATCCAGGCACGACTAACTTTGATTGAACTTTCAATATTTATTTTCTTTGATGATGATGTTTCCATTTTTTATTTCTGCAGACTATTAATGTATCTTTTGCGAGCGAGGTAATGCTTTCAAATTACTTGCTCGCTCATAATTTCTCTGTCAAACGCAAAATCAAATCAATGTTAACAAGTACAAGGGAATGAAACAAAACGAAAGCGTTTTCTCATTAAGGATTTGCTAGTAATTAATGTTGGTGCTAATGAAACGGGCGAGGTTCACTAGCGATCGACTCCTACGCATCATTTGTCATCGGGCGACCTCCGACACACACAGTAATAATGTACGGATCGCAAAGGCGAGTTTTTGTTTCGATTTGCATTTTTTGTCTCGGATTTAGAAATTGGTTTTCGCAAATTAAGGAGCATACTGGATCGCGTGCGTGCTAATATGTCAGTAACACGGCTTCTGATCAAAACAGAGCTTTAGGGAATTTTGTCAACCTTGCACTAATTCATCGACACTTCGTTTTTTAGGTCTTCTAAAATTATTGCAAAAAAAGTATTTACTTTTGTAATGTCACACATGTGGTTCAATAGTAAAAGTTAAGTAAAATAAAATAATTTTAATTATTAATTTTAATACTATGTTTAACAACAGGAAATTCTGCCATGACCAATCATGTAGTGACCATACAAGCGTACTTAAATTTCTTTCAACAAAATTAGGACCAGTGATCCTTTTTCAGATAATTTCTCGTCAATACAAAGGTTTGCGTCCAAAGTGCCGTTCAGTGGAAAATTCGATGGACCATCGAGTCCGAGCATCGATTCAGTCTAACACCTCTGGAAAACAGTTTTTCACTCCAATGGAGCTTATTTTTGGCCCTTTTCATCTCACCTTTCTTGTCTATTAACGCGTTAATGATTATGTCCATTTTAAAGGCCGCCGTTACAAAAATCACTTTCTCGGTAATATTGATTAACTGGAGTAGAAACTTTCTTTAGTTCACTGTTACAATAGAGTAACCAACTGAAACGGAATGTCAATCAACGTCTTCTCGAGTACAGTCGGCGGCAGCGGTCACGTCCCTTCCTCTTTGTTTCTACGAGTCAATATTTGTCTATTCCTCGCTGGCATCGCTTTGTGATCGGTAATCCGGCCTATTGCTCCCTCACTCACAGGTTCATAACCAACGATGAGACGCCGTAATCCTTCAATCGATTATTGAATTTAATGCAGATGCTGCCTAAATCAAAAAGTTTCGTCTTTTGTTGTTCCCTTTGTTGTCGGCAATAGTTCTAATACACTCGAGAGCTTATTCGTCATCTATTGTTCTACTCGTTTTAATTTATTAATGCATTGTGGCTTTGAACATTGAAATAATTTTAATTGATTTTTAAAAATCACTCTTACAATAATTTTTATTTCATACGTATTTGGCTGAATGTTGAAATAGTCCGGGATGAAAACATCCATCAATAGTCAGAAAATCAGCATGTTAAACAACAGAAAAGAATTAACAGAACACAACAAAGCGTGTGATATGAAGCGAAACAATTCGATGACCGAGCGTATGAATAAAAACGAACCACCGAAATATTGAAGGAATCCGTTCAAAGGGGAAAAAATGCAATAAAAAGCCGGGCCCGATACAGAATGAGAGTGTGGTTAAAAAGCAACGAACGAATATGGTTGCGAACATCCGCTGCAGACAAAAGTTCGGCTACTTGACTATGCAAATTATATTTGCGGACCGCTGCGACTGAGACCCGATGCCGGCGTTACGTTTCACTTTTACGTACATAACGTGTATTCTTTTCATATTTTCATCCGATTTCCTTCCCCTCGTTCATTTCGTTTCGTTTTAAAAGTCGCGAACAATGCCGCTTTCCGCGGGGCTTATTCGCCGCGAGCCGTTTTCTTGCACGCGGCTTCTTTCTCTTGTTATTATACCTATCTTTTTATATCTATTGAGTTTCTTTTCTTTAATACTTTCAACTCATAAATGGCTGATACGGTCCCCTAGGGTCTGTTGCTCGAATAACATGTAAATGAGTTGAGTTGGCTGTACAAATTTAAATTGCGATTTTCGTAATATTGTGCGTAAGATGATTTGAATTTTATTTTTGATTCCTATTTGTAACTTAAGTTCTTATTAATATTTTACGTTTAGGTTCCACATCATCATTATATGTGTATATTACGCCTGTAAACATTCTTCAATTTACAGGCTTTGCTAAAAAGACACCTATCATGACAGATATCGATAAATGGCTTAAGATAAAAGATTAAACATTGAAATTACTGTTTTTAGTGCTCATAATTAGACGTCCGTGGCATACGAGAGGGCTTTCGTATAATATTACCTAATGGCTCCGAGCAATATTATTATTCCGATGGTTTCTTCCTGCGCTTCTTTATATCAATAATTTGAGCAGGATGATTAATTTTATGATCTCTGGAATCAGTCATTTTGCAACATGTTCAGGGTTAGTTCTCTCATACATTTATCTTCTATGTAAGTAGTATAGTTTGAAATGGCGATTAATGAATTCTAATTAACAGGACGACATATTATAGTATTTATCAATTTAACTAAGATATTACAAAAAGGAATGGAAATGGTTTGCTTTAAAAAAAAAAATTCATATAAGAGTCGAGTATGAATTGTTCCGTAAACATCTACTGATGTTTTAGTAGAGAGTTAGTAGAGAGGGAGCAACAACATATCGTAACAAAAATTACCCCTCAAACACTTTCACCATACACTTTACTTTGAATAATCACGTTTAACATACTACAGTATTCTTTCCCAGTAGCAATAACATAGAGTAAATAAGAATCGACAGTCGCGTCGCCCACCCCTCCCATTCGCAGCCGAACGATTTAGATAAGTCTTTTTATAGTTCTTTATTGAAAATAAATTGCCTAGAATAAAATCAGACTCACGGAATGGTTTTCCGATAGATGTGTATGAAATAATGACGGCGAGATAAGATACGACAGTTATCATCGACGTATGTTCGATTTGTGCCGTGACGAAGGATTTTGGTGACAGTTAGCCGATAAAATCAAATGTGTATTCCTTTGTACGCGTTGAGCAATCCGGCTATGGATTTAATAAATAGTTGTTGTATTCTGGTATCCTATAAAATTGCTGATAGATTGGTTTTATTGAATACATTTTTATCTTTTAGTTTTTGTTTGTTAGTTTTGTAATTAGAAATGTAATATTACAAATTATGTGTTAACCAATCAAATACTGCTAAGTTTATAAAACACACGTGTTTCACACATATACGACTTAATTTTATTATAATATTCAAAATTCGCCCCGTATCTATGTATCTATGGTGTTCGTTACAATTCATACAATTAGAAATGAAGTAACACAATTTGATTAAGTTACATTTTTTTAACTTATCATTTTGAATAATTTCGCATATAATAAAAGTAATAATACCCAACCATGATCCTATAATGCCACATTACTTTAAATCCACAAAGTAAGGCGTCCACTTTAAAAGTGGCATTATAAAAACCCGCTTAGCGTGCAGCCACATTTGTCAAACTGTCGGCACCAGAGTCCGGCGACACTAGCTTTTTATCTATTTCTTGTGTTTTATTCGCCGAACGGTATTTATGGGGGATTGCTGTTCACGATAAACGCTCTCCTCAAAATTGTGGGGATTATTGTTTTTTCCGCGGGGACTCTTAAGTTACGACCGACGATTGACCTTCGGCGATAAAGCAGTATGTTAGGGAAGTAGTGTTGTGAAAGATTGTCGTATTGGGGTAAACAATGATAGATGTACCTACATTTATTTTACTCTATGTTATAGTCGTTGGCAAATAATACTTTAAGTAATAACCGACAAATAAATTAATGTTAAATTATGGAGATCGTTGTCTCAACAATTCTTTATTCGTGAAGAGAAACAGGGAGCCATTGTTTAGCAAAATACAACAATTCTTTAATAAATACGAAGTAATTTCTAGTTTGGATGATAAGAGGAAAAAGGCCGAATCGGTTTCGAGCATCGTAAACTAGTTTATTTACAATTAGATGGCTAAAAGACGTATCTGTTCACTCATAATTCGGAACTTTCCATATCTCATAAGAATTCATTGAATTTCGCATTCCTGAAATAACATCACAAACAATATGAAAGCAGAAATTTTCCATCGAGCACGTTTTTATCAAAACGATCAAAGGGCCCATCGGACATTCCGACTTCTTACGACGTTAGTAAAAAATACAATCTCGCTTTATAGTTACCATTCCAGTGGTTATTATATCCGTATCGATACAGCTGAACTTACCGACCGTGAAATGCGCGAATTTTGGTACTCGCCAATACACTTGTGATACAACATTTATGACGTCTGCGCTTCTCTAAAGTAAATCTTTTTATTTTAGAATTTCTGAATGTGGACGACAAACTTTTTTTACTAATGATTTTGAAAAATTTAAATTTATTATTTACTAATAGCACATATGATCGACAAGATCGACTTTAACTGTAATAATGAATCTATCTGTGGGCATCCCTCTTAAATTTCAGTTTTATCATATCCATTAAAAGTGTTAATTCATAGGTTACAGACACATACATACAGCTAAGAAAGTTTGGTACTACAATTAAGGATTGACTTCATATCTTATTTGAATGAAGCGTAGAAAGGTAAGACAGATTACCTTCAAAATCCACTAAAACTCCCGAATGAACGAGGACTAAAACTGTCACGATCATAAAACACTTACGTCGAATAGTCGTACCGTATTAACGATGATTGTGTCCCGAACAGTCGGCAGTTTCCCAGTTGTCGCCATATCATCGCGATCACATTTTTATCGCTTATAAAAATATTGATTGCTCCCTTCGTAATGTTTATGTTTTTATATAAACCCTTCGAACCGGGTCAAAATATCCTTCGTAATACGACACCTATAAAATTGGACAGACAGATGGATTAAAAAGGAATCGATTCTTAGTAAAAAATCGATGCAGTTTGGGATCGAATGATGTATTATTTACGTCCGAATGGTTCAGCGGGGCATGCTTCCTGCGACATCAGTGCCAGTGTGGTCGTAACCTGACACCTTTTATTAATATGCTTGAATTAATAATATTGTAGATATTCGTTGGCAGGGGTCGCCGGAGCATCGCGTGCGAATGTCTCGTGAGGCTTCACTGCGACGATTTATGTATGAAATATCGATTTACTTTAGATTTAGTTGGAAGTGGGCATCGAATAGGATTTGTTGTATTTGAACTCTGCGGTCAGCAAAAAATTTAATTTATTTAGCATTTGTTGATTATTTAAAATATTAGTTACTAAACACCTAAGGTTTTCTTAAGAGCAAACGGAATTTAACTTGTAACATTTTCAACCGATTCACATCTATGAACCGCCGATTAATTTAAAACTTTATTGATAATCTTTTTATTAATAAAAAGTAGCAGCCGTCCCACAGGCGCAGGTAAAACAACAAATATTGACAATAGATGATTGCAGCTCGTCCGACGAGATCCCCTTAGCAAACTGCGAATTAAAATGGGGACGAGAAAAATTAATCCTAATGCGATTTTAATGAAGCCGAAATGAACGAATGCAGTAATGAATTGTTAAGCCGCGGGTTATGCGGTGTTGTGTTAGCAGAATGGAATGAAAATGAGAGAAACAAGAACAAAAGTTCGAGCTTCTGTCTCTTCTTGTTCCTGTTTTCATAGGCATCTCTCTGCATTTCAAAATGTAAACGTGACTCTCATAATCCACGGCTCATACATAGCTCACACATATTAGATACCGAGCTCGGCGCGCGGGAGCCGTATTGAAGCGTAGACAGGCTAAAATATAACAATAATTAAGGCTTAGCATTGCACAAAGATGCACGCCTTAACATCGAGTATAAAGCACACAAGCGCTGAAAATGTACACCTGAAGTCTGTGCTCGCTTTTGCATTAACGAATGCGGAAGCGGCGCTGTGCATACAGGACGCGCTGCACCCCCCTGCTGGAGCGGCACTCCCCCTCCCCCCGCGCCAGGGCCACCCCCCCTCCCCCGCGAGTGCGCTCCGCCCGGCCAGACGCCTCCAGCGCACCATGTCCCACCCGTGCGTTCATTACCTCCACGCGGCGACCCAACAATTCAAGTTTGCTTTTCGCCACACAATCTACGCTGCAGACAGACTCGTCTAGCCATACAGCGACCACTCGAATAATAAAGATCCAGGAATTAACCCGTCCGCACTGAAAAAGAGGAAACTAAGTGAACCCATCTCCGCCTGAATAGGGGTAATGCAACGCGAGCACTCGTCCGGCGAATGAAAGAAACTCGTCGGGAATACATTGAGCCTGTTGGAACGGAGGGTAAATGTCAACCGCGGAATAAAAACAGTCAACAGATAAATGCAAACGATCAACACGGGTAAACTGAAGTGGCGAGATGTGGAAACGTCTGTTTACTTTATAAACACAGATGCGGAGACACTTTTCCACTTTTACATGTGCGAATGAAATCTTTCGCAGAGGGTAGATATTCGCGGAATCAATAAACCGTCCGTACTAAATTTGCTCTAGCTCATAAAATATTCAATTACGCATAAGCACACATTTGCTAAGGCCAACAACGACCACGCGGCACCCCCATTAAAGACGCCTAAGGGCCATTTAATCGGTCAGTGCATGTAAATTCGACGGCCCCAAAACAAATATCCCGAAACTAATAAGGAAACGAAATATGTAAATCATCTGCCATATTGTTTCACAAGTGAAATCTTCCTTTAATCTTATAACAAATCCGTGTCCAAATGACCGGCCGGGCCGAATTTGAATATAAGAGGGTTCGCTCAAGGGTTAGTTGTAGCAAACGTTGTTGCGGTGAGGAAGGAAGCAAATGTATGCACGACACGCACGGAGGAGATAGCGGCCGTAATGTTGTCCTATGCACATATTGCATCAAATTAGTTGTCGACTTGTAAACAAGGAGGAGGAAAGTAAGGCCGCTAAGACGTCGTCCGTGGGTAGTTTGCATGGATATGAGAGCGGCAATATGGGGCCCCGCAGCTGCTGGCTGTACTCATTAAGATGTTTTATGGTCGGCCCGCCGGACCGTGTTGCCAATTTAAGATATTTCTATGCGGGACGGCGCCACGTTAGTTCGGCTTCCGATTAGGGGATTAAATTGGTCCTTTTAGGCATTAGAGTAATAATTGTGGGCCCATTAAACGGTAGTCCCCGGTGTAATATTTAGATGTCGCAGCAAATTATGGGGTATTGTTCTCGGGGCCTAAACAAAGCTGACACCGAATGGGGCCAGTCGGAATGAAAAAAAGACAAAGCTCGAACAAATTTCGTCGGATTCGTCGCACACCTATTCCCCGCGCTGCAAGTAAATCAAAGGGTGTTGAAACTTTACACCCACTTAAAGCCGGACACAGTAATAAAGCGTTCGAACTTCGCCGACCCTGGACATCAAATGGGCTACCCCTTCTCACATTTTGTTCGGGAGAAAATTAAGAGTTCGCTGATGTAGAAACGAACATTGCTATACCTGCATATTAATTGTGATCTATACATAACCAATTTCTCACTCCTTAACATTTTCGTTTATATGGTGTTTAATATGTTGCCGAAAATTCGAACAACCTTTCGAATTTTATACAAGAAATTCTTATTTTAGTTAAGTTAGTAACGATTGAAGTACTGCTCTATTGGTATAATAATGTATCGTATTTCCAAGACTGCCGCGCGGAACCGACGATACATCACCTAGAAGTCCTACAAACTACCAAGTTAATAATTAAGCCTGAACTTGTCTTCAGACTGGAGAACTCATCATCCATCTTAAGTTTCCGCTTTTAGTGGTCGAGACAGTTTCATATTATATTGCCTTTATCATTACGTATTGTATGACTTCTTAACAGAAGTGCTTCCTAATGTAATGAGTAAGGACATTATCGATTTTCATTTCTTCAGAAGAGTCTTGTTTGACAGGCCTTTTTGGTTTGGTGGTAAGAGTCTCTGACTCTCTGACCACAAAACTAAGAGCTGCATTGGAATCTCGTTAGGGTGTCTTTTCTTTTCAACATCTAAAGTTGTACTCTAGTCATGAATGTTTATTATTATTTTTCTATCTGTTCCCTAAAATCCATTGTACAAGCTATAATATATAGCTCTATTAAGTTTGGGGCGAAGCAATAGGTGTGTCAGTCCAAGGAATGTAGCAGTAGGTAGGTACTTAGCAATAACTTGATACCGGTCACCGGCGTCCAGTTAGGATGAATAATTACAGATGATACTTTCCGAAGCTTTGAAACCCAAAACCGTGAAGGAATTAAACAAATCAACTTGGAAGGATTCTGAATGTAAAGTGGTCGTTTGAACCTTTTGATCCGAAATGCGATCTCTGGTAACTTCTGGAGAGGGAGAATTTGCTTATCTAATACGTTTCAGATATTTGCAGACTTCGGTTGTGTAATAATACGAGTACACTAGGTTTTAAAGTAACTCAGATCCATTTGAGATGTTTCTGTATTATTGAGTACAATTTAATAATCATCCGATAGTCACTTGACATTCTCTTGTAATCTAAATTGTATCTTGTTATTTTCTTAAAAGTTTTGGGAATTCTTCATTGATAAGTGCATATGAAATGGTATTAATTTACTTACAAGATAATTTAAAAGCACCTCTAAGCAAAGAGGGTTCCCAAAATTTCAAGCCAGGTACGAATTAAACGAGTAAACCTTTATCACCACAATGCCATATCCGAAGTGCAAAAGCCTTAATCAGGGTCGTATTAATTGTTTCTAAAGAGGTGATTCCAGCATGTATTCTCTGATTAAGTGCACGGGTCGGGCAACCTGAGGGGTTATTAAATAATTTATTGTCT
The DNA here is from genome assembly GCA_958496325.1 of Nomophila noctuella. Lineage (NCBI taxonomy): Eukaryota > Metazoa > Arthropoda > Insecta > Lepidoptera > Crambidae > Nomophila > Nomophila noctuella. The sequence goes on along the minus strand of OY292490.1, from coordinate 9,003,612 downwards.
GGAATCTCTTCGAGGGGAACTCAAATGGTCCGCTAAGATTCTGGACTCTTGTTACGGGCACCGATGGAAACTTTACCTATGAAACTTAAATGGATTCGCACAACCCGGATTAGGAATAATTTGAAGATGTTGTTGTACAAAAAAAAAATTGGGTGTATAATAAAGTTAATTCATATACTCTACAACCGTCTTCATTTATGAAAACAATACTACAAACAAAAAAAATAATAAGAAATAGAGGATTTGAATGGAAAACAATAATTTAAGAAATTAACTGAAAAATTAACTTTCATTTGACAATTAAGTTTGTTTATATTTTGTAAGCCGCAGTTTCAGAGCATTATTGTAACTAATATATATTATTAAGAGAGAGTTTTGTTATTGGTATCTTTGTTATCAAAAGTCAAATTGTGAACCAGTGTTCCAAATTGTCAAATTTTGCATATTTGCCGAATGAGCGCTTTTCAATGAGCATTCGCTGTCCAAGTCAAAGTAATAAAATAGCAACGCAACCCTGATTGAATTTGGTCCGAACCTTTTATAGCTTTCAATGCACATTTCGTCCTGTCAGTGGCAAATTACACAGGCTGGCCATTCACGCTCAAAAATCACTCTCAATCGAGCCAAGTGGGACAAAATAAAAGGTGAATTCATCATGGGGGCGCGTTTCGCACCCCCTATTGGGGAAACCAAGGCGGGAAACGTATGTCCGGTCCATTTGTAAACAGAAACAGGCGCCGACAGCTTTTTGACAGTTTATTAAATTAAATGGCCTGTACGATTGGCGTGGAATCCGCTCCGATTGAGCTGTTAATATTTTAGTATTGTTATTCTGGGAGATGAATGAAGCTGAGTATCACGCGGAAACAACCCTGTTTTTATATGTAATCTAATAAAGAACGCCGTAAAAGTTAAGATAACAAAAAAATTAAAATTAATGATTTCTACCTCTAATTTTATTCGTTACCTACTCGTACATAATAGCTTTAGCATTTTGATCAAGTTTAGTTTGTAAGGTATGAGTTCAAATACCTTTACTACTTTATCAAAATATCAAACATGTCGACATATGGCATCGGGCTGGCATGTATGTGATGTTGCGAAATATTTAATTTTAATTTAATTTTTTTTTTAATTTTAGATATGGAAATAAACTGACTTAAAAATACTTCCATTGTATGTTATAAATGCATTATAATATGTATGTATAAATGAACCACTGTGAACACCTTATTTAATTAAAGTGGACAAAGAAAAAATAAAAAAAAGCAATTAAACTATACCTACAGAGTATATTCAAACCCGGTATGATTTATTTCTGTTCAGATTTTTCAGTGGCGTACTCATGAATTTCATTAGTTAAATTCAGCGAGTGAGCGTTTCAGCCATCAATTACACAGAAAGCGGCGTGTTTTTGGATTCAATTTTTTAACAATCAATTCATAAACTAGAGTGCACAGTGATCCAGTAACAAACACGCTTGATAAATTGTCTAGTGTTCTTGATGTTCACACAAAAAATGACGTTGCGTAGAATTGAATTGATACTTGTGCGTTATAAGCTTGATACATAACATAATAGTTCCGACATAGCAGTATTGGCCATATCTTTCTATACTACTGTAATTGTTTTTTTTTAATATTTTTAATACTTTGTTGATAAAAACATTGACTGGTAGATCATGACATGAAGCATCAAGCGCGGATTTTGTACGCTTTTTTTGGTAAGCAATATTTTTTATCTATACTTATAATAAATCTGTAGAGAGGTCAATTCTGTACATGAAATATATTTTCAAAATAACTATCAGGGGGTGATTAGTGATCGATACTGATGCCAAAAATGCAATCAGTAAAATTTTTGTCTGTCTGTCTGTCTGTCTGTCTGTCTGTCTGTCTGTATGTTCCTTATAGAAACAAAAACTACTCGACGGATTTTGACGAAACTTGGTATAATTATTCTTTATACTCCTGGGCATATTATAGGATACTTTTCATCACGCTACAATCAATAGGAGCAGAGTAGTGAAGGAAAATGTTGGGAAAACGGGAGAAATTCCTCCATTTTTAAAGCTTCTGTCGCGTGTGCAGCCTTAATGGTTAAAGTTACATAGAAATCATGTAAGACGGAAATATTCTAAATAAAATTGCCTAAAAAATATCGCTTGACAGCATATATCTGTCTTTTACGGTTTACTAACAATAACCCGTGTAACTGATCCAGATAGGTTTGTACGCGCTAATCTCAGTTACTACTGGTAGGCTAGCCAAGATGCCACTTTGAAGAATTCGCCATACGCTTTCGTCGCGACTTATAATATTATGTATTGCCACCCTGTACACGAACTGCATATTTATGTGAGCGGGATGGAGATATAAGTCGCTACGAAAGCGGATGGCGAATTTGTCAAAGTAGCTAGCCTATCAGGTTCGAATTGACAAACTCTTTTGAGTTGGATAGTCCACTTACCGTTTGTCAAGGAAGGCTTTAAGCTATCTATAGTAACACTGTGTGCGGAAACCGAAACCCACGCGGACGGAGTCGCTGGCGGCCGCTAGTCATTTAATAAAATGGCATTTTTTTACTCGAACTGTATTTCGAATGTAAAGTCTCTCAAAGATAAGCGTGTTTTCAAAACGGTGAAATATTGAATAAATATGAGCCACCTCACATTGAAAACAAAGATTACAATCTGAGTCAACATAGGAAAATTTGATGGTGACGCACAAAAACTTCTTACTAATTAGAACAAACAAGTTTCTTGCAGAACGTTGGTTTTTTAAATAAAATAATATCTTACACACGTTTAAAAATAGGTACATTATTGTGTATTAAATGGGATCGATGCTGCAGTAATTTTATAGCTGTGATTGCAGCCGTCAGAAATTAAATTACGAGTTTGCGTTGCCTTAATTTGACGCTGGTCAGTTTTATTTAGCTGCACTGGTACAGGAGAGACAAAGAATAATACGTATGAACAATGTATGGACGAGAACAGGAATGATTTTGCACAGTATTTAAAATAGGCTGCGGTCATGAGTTTATGATGAAAGCAGCAATTTAATATGTTGACATTAATGTAAACAGTCTACTCGTAATGCTGAAATCAAAACCTTGATTGCGAGAAATCTGAAAATTAAATTTTATATCCTTATTCGGAATGTAATTTATAAACTCCTACATAATATAAGCACAGGATTCTTTTTTAAATAATCGGCACTAAAATTCCTAGAAGACCGAGGTGGCTCATTAGCTTGATAAAAATGTTTACACTGATTCGTGGAAAATGTTCCTAACAAACTTACAGTATTACGAACAATTCTGATGGACGCTAATAGGAACTTGGTAATAACACTCGAGAAGATAAACAAGCAGGGATTCCAGATAAAAACCAATGTATATAAACTGTCGGGGCGCAGTCTATAAAATGTCTGCTTGCTACTGAATAAGCAGTGTAAGGCGTGTGATACACTCAGAAAGATACGGTCTTTTGATTTTTATCACAATTTTAAATCATTTAACTAAGTAGATACAATGCTTTCACGAAGAGGGTATGGTTGCGTCTCTTGAATTTTGTCTGATGTTAAAATTATCGTTACGAATGTACAAATGAAAAATAAAGTTTAATTATTATATATTATATTAATAGCTTCAGTAGCTGTTTAATTTACTGAACACAATGCTATTATATGATCATCTCGACGAGAAAATAAACTTCATACACCTAGACTAATCACTAAGTGAAGTAATTAAGATTACTTTTAATACTTAAGTATGGATTTGGTTCGCTTTTTTCGATAATTTGGTTGTTTTATGACAGTCAAATGATTCTGAATGTTAGAATTTATAGTATTTTTGAATATTTCATAATTTTTGGGCTTGGTGCACCACTGTACTAAATTGAGTCGTCTCTCGCGCATCAGCAGATAAACAGGATTGATTTTATTGGTTAATATTAATTTAGATTTCACGTTTATTGATTCCATTCAATAGCGAATAGGTAAATATTTGGAAACTTTGCATTGGATGTTTTGGTGTCACTGCCTGATATTACTCGCAGCTCAATTTTATAAGGAATAATACCCAAGTTTTTCTTGTTGGTTTACATAATTTACAAGTATTTGTCTTGTAACTAACATTTTTAATTTAAAACTTATTTATATTTTTATCAAACCGGACGGATTCTTTGGTATGATTAGATATTGCTCCCTGAATATCGATCAAAAAACTAAATATTTATCGCACATTTCAATCGGATTTTCCGCTATCAACATTTTCCGGAAATATCGTTCAGTCCTTTTCTAAAGCAAAGTCATTAAAGTTCACTTTAGAGCAAAAAGTAAAGAAAAGAAGATGCCACTGCACAATATGCATTCAACAACTGCGGGTAATATTAATACGATATCCTGCAATCAAACTGGCGATCGTCTGCCGGTGTGTGGTCGCCAGTAAACAAAGCTCTTAATGTGCGCACACCGTTCAACGTAAACAATTTATTAGCCCGCAATAGACATTCGATGTCGGCACAATCGATTCGAACATTAATCGATACGGACATTCGTCGAATCGAGCGCCTTCGACCAACGGATCGAGTTTTAATCGCGTTTTGTCGCATTCTTTCAGTGGACACAATTGTAAATGAATCGATTTGTGAATTGTTCGCGAAAGCGTATATGTCATTCTTCCATTTGTTTCGTTTTTCTTGACATTTCTATCACGTCTTTTTATTTTGAAACAGAATTGAATCTTCTTATTCCAAGTTTTCTCAGTGATTTTCATTAGAAATTTTATACTTATATCCAGATACAATAGCAGGTTATACCAGACATTACAAATAAAAAGTGTGTTGTTTAACTTTTTAATTACTTTACAATGTGTCAACATACTCATAAAATATATTTTAAGACACACTGTCAAAAAGGCTGGCACCAAAGGAGTCAATCGTTTTTGTATGGAGAGTTAGGCCCACATAAAATTTTAGCGTTTATTTACGAAATGGGTATCAATTTATTCCTTATAATCTCCAGGTTATAGTGGTAATATTACTTTTTCATATTTTAACCGGAATCGTTAGAAATAAGATGGGAAAATATATATTAACCTCATAAACTAATCTGTCTATTTGCTTTCCTGACTTTTAACGCCTGAACCGTAAATACTTACACATAAGGGCGATTTTCCATTATGTTTTTCCTACGTATCTGAAGTAAAAGCAATTTATTATGACTTGTGTCCGCCTGTGACTATGTTCGCGTAGTATAAGGTTTTTGCAAAAATATGTAGTCTTAAACTATAGCTTAACATTTTTTAGTTTAAGCCTTGCTCGACTTATAGATAATCCAACGCAAAAATATTTTTTCAATTCAAACCAGCTGTTTCTGATAGTAGCGTGTTGAAACAAACAAACTACAGCTTTTTTAAATTATATAGTAAAACCATTAATGACAGTTGACAGACTGAAGGTTTCTGACATTTGTATTCAGTTTTTAAATAAAATCAAAATCCGGCAATAGACTAGCACTTGCGTTCCGTTATACGGATTTTTTTGTATTGTTTATTCGTATTATTTTATTTCATTAATTAAATGATTAAAAGTCACTATCAATCACCGCCTTAGATAAAAATAGGCATGAAAACCGTTCCAAAAGTATATTGCGTCTCCTTTATGTTCGATTTCAAGTGTTTCATTTTAATTCTATTGATAAAAACCTTTTTTCCTTCAGTTATCTGGATGTCAGCCATTGTTTACTAATCTTTGGACAGATATTTCACGGATATAATCAAAATAAGGCTTTTTATTTTGGTTTTATGACTCCGGTTTCGTTTGAAATTCACTTCAATAGCAAAATTCATAAAAAAATATATACATTTTTTACATAGTTCTCTTTGTCTTAAACGTTACCGATTGTTGGTGGGCCCAAAAAAAACTGTGTCCTTTTCAGAGCATACGGCTATTTCCTTTGCCCGAGTTAATATTGTAATCAGTTTTCGTGCTCCGTTTCTATACACTGGAAAATCTGAGATCAATAAGTGATTTCCACGGCACCGGATGCGGTCTACCGGGCAGAGGCTCAATTATTGAATTTCCCAAGTAAGGGAGGGCGCATCGCTAAGAATAGGTTAGCTTGGAGCTAACGTTTGAGAAATTGATTGCATACAGTGTCTGATACGGTGTAGAGAAACGTGGTTTAAGTGCATAATGCTATCAACCAAAATGAAATATTGTCTACTGTTGTTTTTTATTTGAGAGGTAAACAAACAAAACTGTCGCCTGCTAGTAACTGGTCACCGCTGCTCATGGACACCAAAAAGTCCAAAAGGGTCACAGATGCGTTACCTGTCTGCGGAAGTCCATACCATTAGGCCGTACTCATCAGCAGAAACATAGACATACAGCTCTTCACTTTACTGTGGTCTTTTGTAAAGAAGAGGTATCTACGTCCTGGACGAGCGATTCATTCGAGTAAAAGTTCCACTAAGGCCTGCTCTTTTAAAAACATCTCCTATATTTCGATGAAAAAAGTGTATACAGCAGTAAACTTTTGAAAATGTAGAGCTATCCGTACTTCCATTGTCAGGTTATATGGTGTTTCAAAAACGAGTCGCCTAAAATTTAAGCGGCAATTTCCAAATTGCCCAGTGAAGCGAGTGAACTAGTGAGGCGGGGTGCGTGCTAGCCGGGCCACGGTGAGTCAGCTGGCTCACTGGTGTTCACTGCCCACCCGCACTCACTGCTTACACGAGAATGGCGAAACAATGCTTCTTAAAAACAGCTCTAATATTTGTTGAAAAATCTAGTTATAAAACACTATGCTGCTGTAGGTGTAAATCTGTTTGTTGTTCTGTTGTCAAATTATTTGTTGTCACAAAATGAATCATCTAAAATTTTAAGCGGCAATTTCCAAATTGCCCAGTGAAGCGAGTGAACTAGTGAGGCGGGGTGCGTGCTAGCCGGGCCACGGTGAGTCAGCTGGCTCACTGGTGTTCACTGCCCACCCGCACTCACTTACACGACATCGATGCAAAGTCGGTGGGTTACTTTACAGCTGCCGTTTGTCTTTTGGAGCAGTGATTACGTTGCTAGTTTCGGCTTTGCAGAGTTTCCGAGATTTTTGTCAGATTTCGACTAAGAAAAATATTGGAAATTATTCTACGAAATACGAAGTATCTTGGAATTGACTTTTTGTAATTAAATGTACGTGTTTTTTAAATCTCCTCAGAGCCAGTGATTAGAATTCATTAAAAATATATTTTAACTTGAAGAATTTCCAATACCTGTCGGAAAAAGGGGAAAAACAAAATGTACTTTTATTATACTTGTATGTAGCCAATTACAATTTGTGTTAATATTTGTATTATCTATAAGATACATTAGATGTTTATCAATATAGTTTTGTTATTTTGCTGTCATAGGTCGCTCTAAATATTAGCCCAAAATAATTTCAATAAGACCCGACAATTAATATTCCTTCAAAATAATTCAAATCATTCTCAAGTTGTACCGAACCACTTCTCATAAATCGGATTAAATGAAACAGCAATATCAAGTTGAGTTAAAATTATAGGAAGAGTAAAGTCCTGTTCTAATTAAAGAAATAAACAGAAACCGGATTTCGTCGACTTAACAAGGTATCACGGTGATGCAAAAAGTTATTCGTTATTCTTGATTTTAAGTTACCTCAAGTCTGTCTTAGTATATTGCCATAACAATAATAACCCTTATTTGGATGCAATTAAATTTGAACATTATTGAATAAACTACATATCTGTTTTCTTTACTGTTGTTTCAGAATTATTCCTCCGTGGTGCACTCAGAGAGAAGATCATAAGGTAAGTAGGCTTTCTATTAAAACTAGAACATCAAATGTGGTTTACTCTTTTACATGTACATGGCTTAGTCTGAGTCTCGTATGAAATAGGTTATATGGAATGTAGTCAGTGATACCAGCTCGTCTATCAGAGTTATATTACGAATAAGATACGGACTAGAGATTGGTGCAATCGTTCTATGTGTACGCGTAACCAAAGGAGAAATGGTGATATGACAGGGAATGATATGCGATACTAATTTGCTAGGTGTACCATTCATACATAGTATTGTTATAACCTTTACGGATAAATAAGGGTTTTTATCGAATTTAAACCTTAATATAAAATTATTTGTTTTGATTTGAAAATTTACAGTTACATTAGACCCATCCTGAGAAATAAGCATAAATGGACATAATATATTATTTGAACGATACTGTTGGAAATATCATTATATTTTAAAAGAACCTCTTTTAATAAATGATATTATGTAAAAAAGGAAAATCAATAAAGAAAGCCATTGCTTAAAATTCCACAATGAACCTAAGTTTAAGATGTTAATATAAATACAATACGAAGCATTAAGTAATTATAAAGTTCACAACGCACTTTTGCGGGTTCATGCAAAGTTGGTTTCACTCCTTCTTGTTATAGGGAAACATTATCTTACATTGAAACGTGTTCCAACAATTTCACATACAATCATAAATTCTAATTTAGAACGCTGCGGATCTTGTTACCACCTCGCGTTCGGTTTTCCGACTCATTGTATGTTACTCCCAAGACATTGTAGCCCCAAAGAACGTATACACAAAATTAATTAGACGAAATCCCCGGGTCTTGTAATATTTTATTATTATTTCCGCTGTTCTGCGAGATTTTATTAGCGTGTTATATTTATTGCTTTTCTCGTTTAATGAATCTGAATACGGTCTTGATTAGTATCGTATCGTTCCTGTATGGATGCGTTCCCTGCCTGGTTTATAATTACAGTAGTTGTAATTACAAGGCAGCTTACATTGTGGAACCTTCCTCGGCTTTCCGTTTCGTTATCTCGCTACGAATGTTGATGGTTTGGTAAATTAAACGTCGTGTCCTGAGCCGCCATTGCATGATTACAACCGCCTATTTACGCCTAGTTTGCAATGTTTTAATTTACACTTAATCATTACTACCTCGCATGCTTTTCTGTTCGGGATCTATTACATACCATTTTTACATTTAAGGGCTGTAAAATATTACAATTATTAACATAACATAACTAAACGAATTTCGTCGTACGTCGTTAACAATAATAAAATTTGTGATGCTTCAGACTTAATTGATCTATCGGCATTCAATCTTTCGTTATATTGAATATGTTAAAATAAAAAGTATGTTTGATTATTAATCAATAATTTATTGATTACTAATCAAATATTACTTCCATGCTCTCTTTACCTACGTTACCAGTAGATCTTCTGCAAAATTAACATGAGCCTCTTTGTTCCCAAATAAGGAGGATCAAGTAAGGAAAGGACTCTGCTCTCGTAAAAGGCAGTCAATCTCCGTGGTAGGCATGAGCAACAGCGTATTCTACTTAGCGAAATGTGTAACTTTGCACTGACCAGTTAGTACGATCCTCTTTACACGCTAGCTAACTTGCTCACTTAAATGGTGGCAATAACGTTTTATTCGGAATCAGGAAACATTCAAGCCATTCAAGCCGAAGAAACTTATGGAATTCTTGATCTAGATGCAACAGCTTTTTACAACAGTAATTCTTATTTTTTTTTAATACTTCGTATTATTATTCTTATCTATAGATTTTCAACAATATATTTGATTCGATTTCTTATAAAAACATAAATTTTTATTCTTATCCTGAATATTTTAATGAAAGGTTCAAAAGCATTATTGTTAATTCTCGCTTCTAACATAATTGTTTAAATTTAACACAACTTTTTCCACAAAAATACATCTCCGTACCTATCAATTTCAAAACGGCCAAATAACAAACAACTCCTACAACGTTTTAAACTTAATTTCCAAATCTCTGATTCTGTCTGTAGCGCTCGGTGTATTAAGAGGGAGCTGGCTGACCAGTCGGCTAAATCTAATCATTTGCATTAGTAACGGGCAAATGCATCTCATACTGCGCTTCGTTTCACGCGAACAGCGACCATTGAGCGGGTGGAAAGTGCATTTTAGGTAAAATTATGATTTTGTAGACCTTTTCATGTTTAATTTTAAACTGGCTGGTGGAATTAGAATGGATTTGTTGAGCAATTTTTCTATCAATACAAGCGATTTCTTCTAGTGAAAATAGTTTAGGACTTAGTTATGTATGTATAAATTTAAATATATCTATACTTATAATAAATCTGTAGAGAGGTCAATTCTGTACATTAAATATATTTTCAAAATAACTATCACGGGGTGATTAGTGATCGATACTGATGCCAAAAATGCAATCAGTAAAATTTTTGTCTGTCTGTCTGTCTGTCTGTCTGTCTGTCTGTCTGTCTGTATGTTCCTTATAGAAACAAAAACTACTGGACGGATTTTGACGAAACTTGGTACAATTATTCTTCATACTCCTGGGCATATTATAGGATACTTTTCATCAAGCTACAATCAACAGGAGCAGCGTAGTGAAGGGAAATGTGGGGAAAACGGGAGAATTTACTCCATTTCTTAAGCTTCAGTCGCGTGTGCAGCCTTAATGGTTAAAGTCACATAGAAATCATGTATGACGGAAATATTTTACATGAAATTGTCTAAAAAATATCCCCTAACAGCATTTGTCTATCTTTTATGGTTGACTCACAATAAAACGTGTAACTAATGATCCAAATTGGTTTGAAAGCGCTAAGCTCAGGAACTACTGGTTCGAATTGACAAAATATTTTGTGTTGGATAGTCCACTTACAATTTGTCGAGGTAGGGTTTATTTAAGCTATCTATAGTAACACAGTGTGCGGAAACCGTAACACACGCGAACGGAGTCGCTGGCGGCCGCTAGTTTGTAAATAAAAAAGTATGAGGTATGTCATCTGTTACTTATCATCCATTGTACAAGCTTCGAGCTCTAGCGTTTTGGGCCTAGGCAGTTGGTATGTTAGTCCAAATTGTATTTATTTATAATTTATTAAGTAAATGTGAAGTTTGCATCACACCTTTCAGACTTTCCATTCCTTACAAGCAATGGTCTCGATTTAGTTCTCCCTATTTATCTATAACTGTAATTAAATTGTATTTTGAGAACAAAAATATTTTTTCAGCAAATTCACTGTTAACATTCAAGTCACTCGTTAATAAATCACCATCACTTTAGCTGCGAACTAGCTAAAGTGATAGCAGGAATTCGCCCTGCATATTGGGGCGGCAGTGGATCGGTAAATCAGTCACGTAGTGGTCACCGCAGTATTCGTGACAGGAACTGAGATAGAAATAAGTTTCACGATTCGCTAACATATTACAAATACTTTGGTGACACGTGTGGCTTCATAACACTCTGATCTGGAAAGCTTCACGCCGTGATTCCAATATTTTACAGCTAGCCATTCTAAGTAAAGAATTGTACAATGTACATTTGTGGTCATAACAAAGAATTCACCCTCAGCTGGAAAATGTAAAATCCTTTGTAAAAATGCACCCAAAAGTGAGCCATCAATGAAGATTCCACTTGTTAGCATTCGTGATACCCGCAAAATCCGGCGAAGCTAAGCCTAAAATAAGACGTTTTAATGAACACGAAAACCTCGGATAGGGCGAAACAATTTCACTCGGCCACAATCAAACCTCAACAAAAAAGAACGTATCAACCGCCGAAGCAACGTTAAAGAGTAAATATTTACCCGGCGTCGTCCGCGAAAACTTCGTAGCGCCGATAACTTCGCCGGGACCTCACACTCGCAAAAAATTGCAATAAAATCGTGAACCGGTCCAACTACGGCATACCGCAGGGTCTGCGGGCCCGTATTGTTTTCATTTTCGTGCTGCTACCGACTCGAAAGTATCCCTTCGTATTTCTAAGATTTTCGGTTTTATTGCAAGTACAGTGAAACCCTAAAAAGTTTGTTTCCCAAGCCGGTAATTGAATTCCGTACACGGCACGTATCTGGCCGACATTCTGCCGGCCTCACGTCGCGTCGCGGTCAGGATTTGCCGTATATAGGAAATATTTTTTGATGTCTTCCCACTCAATTCATTGGACGAGGAATTGTCGGTATTTTTATGAGTCGGTCTTCATTTACGAATTCCTTCACCGGGTTCCGGGCCGGTAATGACATAAATCGTGGCGTCAGATTAAACCCTTTCTCATTTTTGCGTCCGCCCGGGCGCCCGTCAGATTCTTGATTTGACCATGTATATATGCTGTTATTTATTTCTTCGTAAGAGTAATCATGTCGAATGATATGCCAATCAGCTAATTGGATATCTCTCAAAATCCATTCTTCAAAATCTTACTGTATTTTCATTCAAGCATGAAAAGAAGATTGTCATAAAGATAGATTCCAAAAGTAACATTTTCCCACAGTAACACAAAACCGCATCATCGTAATTCACTGACTGCTGTGTCCAAACAAACAGATGTGGGGAGCAACCTGTAATGGGAGGTTTCCGTCTAACGGCAGCACACAATGGGGCGGCGGGATGCGCATTCGACAGTGCAGATTGAGTCCATTACGACCGTGCAACACCCGAATGCATCGCCATCTGAATATATTAATGAAGTTAGGTATGTACCGTATGGAAGACTGTGTTGGCGCGCTCCTAGATGACCTTTTGATATCGTTTGTTTGCTCACGACTGATTGTGATAGGAAATATTTTAACACATTCTTCTTTTACGCCTCTGGCGTCCCTTCGTTATGTGCATTGTGCAGTAATGAGTTCGCTGACATAACTAACATTTTTGTAGTTCCCTCGCATTTAGAGAAAACATGAAATGATATTTTATTGTAATATTCCTTCGTTTGCGTTTTACACATTCTCATTTTAAGTTCATTCGCATTTAGAGAAAATATCAAAGGTTATTACGCATAGTTTGACGACCCGCTTGGTGGAATGGTCAAGATGTTGCCTATTACGCAAGAGGTCGCGGGTTCGATCCCCGCACAGGACAAACATTTGTGTGCATGAACATGTCTGTTTGTCCTGGTCTGGGTGTTATATGTATCTATTTAAGTATATTTGTAATACCACTGTTGATTCTGTTGATGTCTGTAACACAAGTGCTTAAGCTACTTAACACGGGGTCAGATCAATGTATGTGATGTTGTGAAATATTTATTTTATTATTTTATAGTTTGCCTTATCTTCAAAAAGCCCCACTATCATTGCAATGCGTCACATCATAGTCATAACTACATTCAGATACCTACAGATGTCAACAACTGCATTCAGATACAAACGTCCATTCATGAATAGTAATATCGCAAACAACGTTGCAGCATTGGGGTGCAACCGTCATCGGCGATTGGGACCACAACTGACGTCGTCGATATGATTGTCCGGTGTTAAACGTTTTCATTTGAATTTGATCAGTGGACTGTCGAGCTGTGATAATGTTTGCAATAGGGCGGCGTCGTATGTTAGTAATAGCTGCGTGCGGGGCAAATTGGGCATTCGGTTGATTTAGATTTCGGCTGCAACGTTCGGAAACTATGATTGGTCTGTAATGCCTTTAATTAAGCTTTGAGAGTTCATTTGTGACGATATTTAGATAACGCCATGTTTTAATTACTTTTTCGTTATACTCAATAATTATTGTTTGTGTTCAGAGTGGTATTCAAATAACCTTTTTCCATTTTGCTCTTAGTAAATAATATTTAGTTTTTAAGGGGTAGATAATGAAGATGTTGCAATGGCACTTGTACTAACTTCACCGTAAAGACGCTTTGCGTACGCATACCCAACATACCTTACATTAACAAGCCATCGACACATCAGAAATCCGAAATTTAATAACATAACCGTTAATTACACATTTGAAGGGATACGTACATCAAATTCTCCATAGGAACATCAGAATAGACATCGATAGCCCCCATTCCGAGCATAATTTTCGCATAATTGGCGTTACATTCCCATTGCGTACCCTTTCAAGACGCCGTGATGTTACGGCCTACATGTTATTTAATTACGCAATCTTGAACACAATGTGAATTATACCGACTCCTTTACTTCTCGAATGCGGGGGAGATGGAAGGGACGAATTTCGGAAAAGGGAAATGTAATATTCATATTTAGGAGAAGTATTTAGCCGTACCGAATGAAGAATGCCGTGTGTGGAGCGGAATTAATTTATAATTTACAAGTATGTTGTGTTGTGATGTGCAGATTGATGGCAATTTATTATGTACACGATTGATATGATTTGATCATAGAAAATTTTCTCAAAATTCTGGGCTTAAAAGATCATCACTTATCTACCGCTAAATAACAAGCAGATTTTTTAGATGAACAATACTTTTGATGTAGCGCGCACGATTTTCTTCATTATACATGTTGAAGGAAAATAAGCAAATTAATTTGATTTGTTTGAAGTACCTTTGGAGATTAGTGCGGTCAAAAAATTTCACATCACAACCAGGTCAGTCAAATCCATCTCTGTGTCCCTCAAAAGTTTATCCAAAGTTGATACCCTACAAAATCACCGTACCCGTAGACTATGGGACATCTTGCAAGCCCCTCGAACGAGCCGTGACGTCTCAGTAATGAAGGAGGAAACCCCTGTAGGGGTCCATGGATACACTACTGTAGTCGCACTCAATTATAACTGAATAAATCAAAATGATAGAGCATTTTCCTTGGTTCTTAGGGTCATCAACTTTGAAATATTATTGTTGTTACGTATTGCGGCATATAATTGGTAACAAAAGAAGCTGAGATATGAAAAAGATAAAGCATTAGATTTGACAAAGGGGTGATCAACAATATTGAAATGTACATCAATTGCAGTCCTTCATAAATATTACTTCAGTTAGAGTAGGTGTTTAGAAAAACAATTTTATGTTGCCACGAATAAATAATTAAAAATCCCGTGATATTCAAAAAATGTTTAAACCAATCTGTAGATTGCATTACAACATTAACCATTGGGTTTTAAAGTAAAGCAACAAAAATATAACATTGAATATCCACGCTGCAGTTGCAAAATACTAAAACATGAACAAGTTGAAAATGTACTGCGTACTCGTAAAGATTAAATGTTCATTTTCAATGCATATTAATTACACAGATTATGGGGTAGTATCATCTCTGTATTTAAATGGGAGCGCGGTGTACTAGATGGTCGATAGCGGACTATTCAATACAATATCTATTATGAATGGGTATGTGTGTTGATTAGGTTGGAGCTCTATTCCAATTTTCATAGCGACTGCGATCGCCCTGATTGATTGCTGGCAGCCATCGAGTCTATGTTCTAATCCAGAATTGCATTTGATGGTTACAGGAATTATTCGAAGGAGTCTTTAGTTGATATGAAGAGCTTGAGTAGGGAATTGCTTGCGGAAAAAGTTTACACGACAGTTGTTTGAGGGTAAGCTACAAAGCAACTGGGCCGCAGGAATGAGTATTTTACTATTGATCTATTTGTGTTTTCTATAAAAATGTGTATTACAAACATTTACATTTTTCTTCCGTATCATAACACACTTCGTTCACTTAGTTTGGAGATAGATGGCGCTACGTATAGGGGCTACAATAGTTTGCAAGAATTATAGGAATATTCGAGTTTCGTTGTAATTTTTATAATCGACCGAAATTTTATTCAACAAAAAATATATGCAGTCGAATATTTCCAGCGAATTTCCGTTTCGATCTGATACCGTTGAAGAGAATACCGGATACGATGAGCTTTTGTAACTAAAGGTGTATTTCATAGCGTCGACGCATAGAGCGCTATCTGATGATTGGTTTTTGGCAATTAACAGTATTGCTCACATCGCAATCGAGTTCATTCACCGTGTGAAATATGTATGGAGCCTCGATTTCCCTCTTTGTTCCGATCCTGTGATGCCATCTACATCATAAATGAACAACTTTTTACAAATATAAGTTAGAATTAGTTGTAAAATAGATTTAAAGTTTTTATGGCAATCTTTTGATTTATAATACCTTACTATAAACACACTTCACCGATGAATTATTGCGTGTCCAAATAAATAATAATGCCAAAGATGCTTGACCATCTAAAAGTGTGCTACGCATGAAAAAACTACCAACTATTGTATAGAAATGATAAAAAATCTGTGGTGTTATAAAATTGTGTCACCAGATTCAATTTCTAATCGATAGTAAGCAATTCGTTACAGAATGTGGATGACAAAACAAAATAACGGTGCGGTGTTAATTGGTCGAGCGACTAAGTTGTCAAAAAGCTTTTAAAGTAGATCGGAGACCAAATAGTCTAGAAAATCCATTAAGTACGGTTTGCTGGCAAGGACACCCTTTAATTAATTTCAGGTGGCTTCGTATTCGTGTTTAAACAATTGCAAATGTTGTCCTTCAGTAAGTGGTTATTATTGTTTACTACACTTGTTTCGTAACTTATCATCTTTTTCACCACAAGCTTTATGTGACCTGTCGTCCGTTCATTAGCATTTAAATTTATATTACATTTACACAAATGTCTTCGCTGATATATCTATGGCAGGTTTGCCTTTGACATGTTAAATGTTGTTCATCGGATCATTGAAAACGTGGCGTTTATTCACTAAGGTATAAGGTCGAATTTGGTGCGTCACTGTAGCGTTGAATAGAATTAAACCCTTTGTCTCAAGGCGTTAGCACATCGCCTCGGTGTCGCCTGACATTTGTACAAAGGTTACGAACTCCCATTCTGTCAGTTTTCTTTTTACTTCCTGACAACGTTGAATTGCTAAAGGAGGGGTGTTGTATTGTGTTCAAATTAACCTTTCCAATTGTAAGGGGTTGAGTATTTTGGTCAATAAAGATATTATGATGTACGTCTTTTAGAATATAATTGACTTCTTTCCACTGGTAGTAAAGGAAATTAACTCGTATTGTTGTTATACGTAGTCACAACACTGTACAAAAAGTTAATCGTATTTTGCATACATTAAAGTTTTTCTATTATCGATAGAATGGAGAAGAATCGTCTCTATTAATAGTGTAATTATGTTCATTACAGAGACGTCAAAAGTAACACATAAAACTATCAATGAACCTATAAATCGAAGAAAAGGTTCAAACACGCGAGCCCCAGGCTTGGGAAAGTACAGAAACAAACAGACAACATTAAATGCAAGAACTGACTAGAGCTTATAACGTGTGAATAGACGCATAAAAATAGGATTAATTGAACACCCACAACGCATTGTGGCGCAAACAATTATCGAAGAGGCGGCTATGAGTCGGTGGCACGTAAAGAAAATTGGCAACATAAGGCACTGGCTGTAATATGAGAAAATAATAGTTTTAATGTTGGAAATAAATAACGCGCGCGAGGAAGAAGACAATGGTGTTGTAACAAGATCTCCTGTTAATTGTGGCGAATGCGGAGCGGCCCCAGTGATCGGAGATTTATGGAGGCATTGAAATTACACCCTATTTGTTCTTTTCAAAGCGCTCGGATTGTTGTTCGCCTCTAATATAAATACGTTTTATCTTCTCCTAGCGTGTTATTCGTTTATTCATGAGAAAGCACTACAAAATGTACATTAGTCTTACCTCTCATTTTCTGCTCGTCCAATAATTGCCGCTCGAGATTGTCTTTGACCTCTCTTTCCCTTAAGACGTCCATCTTCAGTTCAGCTGCAACAAAAAAACGCATCTTATTTTCTCTGCAGCATTCCAATTTCAATACAAGAAAACATTACCATAAACAAGATTTTAAGTTAAATAAATGGTTCATTGTGAACAAAAGGTAATATAATGTAAATTGTACAGTGAGTTAAACCGGCAACAAGGCCGTCAGCAAGGGGCCGATTAGGAACATAAACATGGATTAACTCATTCGGAATCCCGGTACTATTGTGAAGGAGTCGAATTGAGAGATTTGCATAACTTTCAATTAGATCCAACCTAACGGAAATGATTGGGGAGCAACTTCCGATTTGTGCGAATTAAGCGGAGCATTTGTGCGTTTCATTTGTGTGTTAAATGTTTGTGTTACAGAATAATACTTATGAATCATCGTTTTTAATATAACACAGTACTTTGAAATGTGACTTTCAATGCCGAATCACAATAAGTACAAAGAGATTATTATTGGCTATTGAAAAAAAAAATGTGTCGTAACAGATAGGATGACCAATCGCATATCCAAATGTCCTACAACGATGTGAGAATACATGATTTTTCTGTTTAAGCCTTTTAACACAGACCTTAGTAGGTAGTGTATTTGCTTCCCCTTAACCAGTTATAATCTCTCTATTGTAAATCCATAATAGGCTTCCACTACGCATTCGTCTACGGTCTACGTAGGCAATGCAGTAATCCTAATCTTATGCAAAGTCAATGTAAACTAAATGAACCCGTAACTTTCAATCAGGGCGTAATCTTCATGGAATCGAGACTATCAATGGCCGACCATACGGAGCCATCGTCGAGGAAGAGAATTTGAATAGAAAGAGGTCATGCCCGCTCACGGTTTAATTTGGTCCCTCATTCTATTAGGTAGGTAAGTAGCGTCAATCTAATGGCATCGTAGGGGATCAGGCTGATTAACTTGCGTTAGCACCTACCTCTCGCTTTGTTAGCTTTGACTTTGTTTCGTGAAGTGATTTAACTGTTACTACGTAGTGACTAGTCGAGTCGAGAGTACAGGACCAACGTGGATGGCCGACATTAGAGGCTTATACCCTGCAGTGGGATCATTCCAAAGGCTGATAATGATGATTACATAGTGACTAAACGTTGATTGTGGGACTAAACTACGTTTAAAATAAGAATTGGCAAACTCATAGTACCAACATTTTGAAAATTTAAAAAGGCTCTAGAGTTATTAAGGCTATTTCAATACTTTAATAAGCCCCAAAACTGTTATTCTTCCTCTTTAGCAAACGTCATAAATATGTATACAAGCAGAAATAATACAAGTTGTATTAGATACATTGATTAAATGTAGCATTAACACAAGTCATTATAAGATGTAATGCGATATCGATGGTCGATTGAATCGATACGAGGGCCCGCGACTACCTTGTTCAGCGCAACGAGAGTTGTGCCGTTTAATAATTCCGTTAGCGATTCAATTATTTCAACAGGTTCGCTCCGGCCGCAATCTATTAAGACAACAGAGCTATGCTCAGTAATCAAACGCTAAATTAAATAACTGCGAACTATTACTATCAGAAACACTATTTCGAGACCATCGTTAGTTGGATTACTGGTTTTCTGATAATATACTTCATCAAATTTCTCTTCCAATGTTATCTACGCTCTTCTTTTAACTTGCTAAAGTGCTCTTTAATACTTTTTGCCTCTGCAGGCATACCTGATAAGTCTTAGTATTTCAGGTAAAAAATACGATTCTTACGAAACAAAGAGAACATACATAACGTTATCAAATGCCAATTAACAGTAAAAGCGTCAAAACAAACTATGTGCGATACTAATCTGATATGAACGTACAAGTAAAAAGTAGTCGGGGAGCCGCTCATGTCGGTATCAACGCACCGAAATCTGCCGATTAAGCGGAGACAAGTTAACTTGCGCGGGCGCACGGTTATAATAAGGCCCGGATAAAGGTATGAGTATCGTACGGCCAACTATCTCAGCTTCAGATCTTGTAAATTGAAACGTTCACATATTCTCCGTTTATTGTTTTCGTTTTATTTGTTCTTGTTTCATACTTTGCTATGCTCTTTTGTGTTTTGCTCCTAATTAGGTATGGCAGTTTTAGCTACACGGCGCCTGTAATCGAATTTTTCTCTATTTAAACTTTATACTAAAAGTATTCATGATAATATTTTTCAGTAAAGAGCACAATCTAATCCAATAATTTAACGCCCCCATTACGATTAACTTGATAGGTTACAATCAGAATTTTATTACGTATTTTTTTACACTAATAAAAAGAGTCAATCTTAGCGGCGGTGGATGCGAGATTAATTTCGAATCAATCCCGATGTATGCTGTAATTTAGAGGGCTTTTAGTTAAGAGTGGTTTCGCACATAAGACGTAAATTACCTTTGCCGAGGGATGGCCATTAAGGGCCCGCGTTGGTATGCGGCGTATCTCAACATCTTGCGATTTGCGAGTAGAGGTGCCTTAACAAAAGGTGCTCCCGGTGGTCTCTCTACTAACGACCTAAGTATCTTTGTATTGTTTTATGGTAATGATATAGGTGCTACTGCGTTCGCATGCTCGTAACCGCTTCCTACCGCGCTATGCAATTGAAGATCATCATTAGACCCACTTTTCTAGATTTCTAGAATCATTGTTTCTCACTACTTATGACTTGCTTTTGATTTCAATCTCGATTGCAAATGGCATTTCTTAACTATATGCGGTTTCTTCAACCGAGTAAAAAATAGCAAATAATTATGAACTTCACAAATTCGGATTAATTAATCAAAACTTTGACCAAAGACAATGATTAAGAGTCATAATTTTAATAACATTAAACTTTTTACAAATTAATGTAAAGTATAACTTAAATTAGAAACCGATTCATAAATCATCCGAAAGAAAACCGAATCGATCAAATGAGAAACGTTTATTAAGTACTAGCGGCCGCCAGCGACTCCGTCCGCGTGGATTACGATTTCCGCACACAGTCTTACTAAAAATCCTACTACTATTATAAAGGCGAAAGTTTGTATATGTATGGATGTTTGTTACTCTTTCACGAAAAAACTACTGAATGGATTTGAACGAAACTTTACCACAATATAGCTTATACATCAGAATAACACATAGGATATTGGAAATTGCGTCCACGCGGACGGAGACGGAGTCGCGATCGCGGGCGGCCGCTAGTAGCTGAATAAAACAACGGTTTAAATGCATGCAGTCAACTTGCACACTTTTATGGTACTAACTACTCAGGATATAGAAATATAAGACGGACAACAATAATCTGGAGACCTTATACATTTGAGAAATCATCTGTTCACCGCGATTCAGATCCGCGACCGCGCCTCTAGCGAGGTGCGCCATCTATCGGCACATTTTAGAAATTGTTCGCTAGCACAATTTACTATCCCAACTAATATTATAAATGCGAAAGTAACTCTGTCTGTCTGTCTGTCTGTCTGTCTGTCTGTCTGTCTGTTACGCTTTCCCGCTTAAACCTCGCATCCGATTTTGATGAAATTTGGTACAGACAATCTTTAGACCCTGAGACAGAACATAGGCTACTTTTTGACCCATTCCAACCCCCCACTTCCCCGAAATGAGGGGGTGGAAGTTTGTATGGAAAATCTAAACTACTTGAGTTAGACGCTTGAAATTTGGCATGCAGGTCGATTAGTAAACTTGATGCTTAGTTGCAAAAGGATATTGCAAAATTCCCACGGGAACGGGAGTTAGCGGGAAAAAACATTCGTATAATGAAAACCGACATCCACGCGGACGAAGTCGCGGGCGGCCGCTAGTGATAAAATAAAGGAATATACAATAGGTTAAAGCCTACCTCGCCAAATGGTAATTGGTAAGTGGACTATCCAACACAAAATGTTTTGTCAATTCGAACCAGTAGTTCCTGAGCTTAACGCGTTCAAACCAATTTGGATCTTGAGTTGCACGTGTTATTGTGAGTCAACCATAAAAGATAGACATATGCTGTTCGGGGATATTTTTTAGGCAATTTTATGTAGAATATTTCCGTCATACATGATTTCTATGTGACTTTAACCATTAAGGCTGCGCACGCGACTGAAGCTTAAGAAATGGAGTAAATTCTCCCGTTTTCCCCACATTTCCCTTCACTACGCTACTCCTGTTGATTGTAGCGTGATGAAAAGTATCCTATAATATGCCCAGGAGTATGATGAATAATCGTACCAAGTTTCGTCAAAATCCGTCCAGTAGTTTTTGTTCCTATAAGGAACATACAGACAGACAGACAGACAGACAGACAGACAGACAGACAGACAAAAATTTCACTGATTGCATTTTTGGTATCAGTATCGATCACTAAACACCCCCTGATAGTTATTTTGGAAAAATATTGAATGTACAGAATTGACCTCTCTACAGATTTATTATAAGTATAGATATACAAAAACAAGAGAAAATCGGCTCGGTAAAGCGGAACAGCCGATTATTAAATCGATCTTTATATCGGATCAATCAAATTCAAAACCTGATCGAGTTGCGTACGAGGAAAAAATTATTACTTTATAAATAAAATAACAATAAAAATGATGCGCTCGGTTCAAGGGAATATATAATTATGGACAATTATTATGATGCCGAAACTGAATGGTCGATAGATGATTGAAAGGATCGAAACCCATAAACAAAAGGATCAATTTCGATTACGTAATTTAATAACGTGCTGTAATTAGCTTAAATTATGTCAAAAGTGCGTATGAACATTATTCCCTACGACAGTATCTCGTAAACTTTTACACGGTACTTAACAATTCTCGAAGGGTAGATCAGAAAACGCTATTTCTCTTCAATTTCGTGCACTCAGCAAAAACAACAATAATATTTAAAATTCAAACGTGGTGCCCTTTGAGAGTTGTCGAATGAGATCAACTCCTACTTGCATTTAAATTGGAAATGATTATTGCCCGTGAAAGGCTTTTTGATGCTCTTACTTGGAAAGGACGAACATTATGGGTTCTCTTACAAACTTTCAAGTCGTTATAAGAATTTCGAATAGGATTCAGGATGTTTTAATTTCAATAAAACATAAGTCATAGGGTAAGCGAATTAAGACATATTTTCACAGTCCCCCACCAGGCGAAGACTAAGTTGAGCTTGCAGTTAAAATAACAATTAAAGTCTTCCCAAAATTTACGACTCAAAAGTGGCAGAATAATTTGAAAGAGCGTGGCGGTGAACGCTCGCGAAATGGCTCTTTCATAAGGGGAAACAAAGGTAAGTATTCGGTTCACCCGAGACTCGCGTTTGGTCGTTTTGAATTCAAATGAAACTGCGGAAGTCTTCGGCTTTTAGCTGAAATTTTAATAGTAATAATGTAAGAAGATATTACTAAGGGATATTGTTGATTTAAGCACCTTTGGAGGATTGTTTAGAGGCAGAACGAAGCGTAATTTGATTTATCAGAGTTATTTGCCGGTATTAAAATTTAATTACAATTTTGAATTAAAATAAGAACAATAGTATGATATTGTATGGGTACAAAGTCTGTTTTTTTACAGAATCCAATATAATGCGAAATTGAAGGTGATTTCAAAAGTAAATTCAAAGTAACGATAATGGTCGTCATGGCGCGGAAAACGAATTTTCTTCCCTATGCCTTTTTTAAATTTACAAACCGTTGGCAATTTTATTTTATTGTTATTAGATTTTCCGGGATTATGTCACACAGCGATGTCACTGCCGAGGATTATTCCCGCAGTCTCAACGCTAATAATCATAAGAATTGCTTCCTTTTATTATGTGTGAAATTTAGATCATAAACCTTCGCAACACAGCACCCTCTTTTTGCGGTTTCAACTTTCCTCCCATCATCACACGGTTACGTTTCGGTAAGCAACACTCGAACAATTTTTTTTGAGGAAATATACATTTTCTAGTACTCACTTTGCGCTCGTGTCGTAAGTACATGTGTTAGCGAATAATTTTATGAATATATTATAAGAAACTGCGAGCATGTATATTACGTATACGTAAGTCGTAAACTTTTTTATTACAATGTAGTCTTGTTTCAATATTAAAGGAACAATAATGAAGATGTCCTCGCAAAATGGATTAAAAAGTGGGACCGTATCGAGCGTGCACGGGCGGAATAACTCGTAGTGTTATCGGCGCACGCGCACCCAATCTGCGATCGAAACACACCGGATAAGATTATCCAGTAGCCCTGTATTATTTTAATGAGACTACACAACTCCGCGAGATTCGGTACGATATGAACGGGCTTAGGTAACGAACAGAATAAAAATATACAGGTCAAGAGAGATATCAACCGGCGGTGGCGAGATGACGCGCTCGCCCATGAAAATTTAACTACGGAGGGGGATTTTTAAATTAGCTACCGAACACGATAAAACCGAGTACATCTACATACCAGATGACGGCAGATCGACCGATACCATTATGTCTCTGGTAAGGCACCGATTAAAAATACGCACATTTATAAGCGGCCAACATCTGTCGGTATTTAAATAAGATATAAACGCGAGTCAGCGGACATCGCTTCGCGCAACATTTTTCGCTCCCCGATGCTCCCCTCGGATATATTGGTATTAAAAATGTAAGGGAGATTTATGCGAATGGCTCTAAGCTTTCATTAGTTGTTTCTTCCGCGGTGTTTTGCGGTCGCCGCACCCTGACCGGCAATTTTTCATTTTTGTGCAAAGTTCCCGATGTTTTTCCGCGCACCTAAATTTAACTGCATATAAAGAATATTAATGCTACTCGAGCCGATAGCAGGTGCACGCGATGACTTATTTTATTTCAATTCCCGGTGTACATTAGCCTAATAGGTGCTTCCATTTATATCATTTTACTTTTTAATGAAACAATGGAGGCTGGGAGGGCGGATTGTACAGTATTTTTGGTGTATTCTTATTTCCACAGCAATTTACTGTAATATGAATCTCAGTTATTTTTGCATTGTGAATATTGTAACCAGTTTAACAATCGTTTTAAAGACACCACGTCTCACATCATACAAGCAATTTTACGAATAATTACGTATAATAAATAAAAAAAAGAGATTGCACGTCTTATGTAGGCTATTATTCCCAAAATTTAAAGTCATTCACAAATCTAATCTTCTATACTTATAATAAATCTGTAGAAAGGTCAATTCTGTACATTAAATATATTTTCAAAATAACTATCAGGGGGTGATTAGTGATCGATACTGATGCCAAAAATGCAATCAGTAAAATTTTTGTCTGTCTGTCTGTCTGTCTGTCTGTCTGTCTGTCTGTCTGTATGTTCCTTATAGAAACAAAACCTACTGGACGGATTTTGACGAAACTTTGTACAATTATTCTTTATACTCCTGGGCATATTATAGGATACTTTTCATCACGCTACAATAAATAGGAGCAGAGTAGTGAAGGGAAATATTGTGAAAACGGGAGAATTTACTCCATTTTTTAAGCTTCTGTCGCGTGTGCAGCTTTAATAGTTAAAGTTACATAAAAATCATGTACGACGGAAATATTTTTCATAAAATTGCCTAAAAAATATCCCTTAACAGCATATGTCTATCTTTCATGGTTGACTCACAATAACAAAACATCCTGCTCCAGATTGGTTTGAACGCGCTAATCTCAGTAACAACTGGTTCGAATTGACAAAATCTTTTGTATTGGATAGTCTTACTATACTATTTGTCGAGGAAGGCTTTAAGCTATCTATAGTAAGACAGTGTACGGAAACGAAACCCATGCGGACGGAGTCGCTGGCGGCCGCTAGTTTGAAAAATAAGATTGCATAACAAAGGTGTATGACACGTCGTCTACAGCCATAAACACGTATATGAACAAACAAGTAATTCTCGCTTGTAATTCCGTATGTAAATTACAACTAGAACAAGGGTTCACCCCATAGAGACAACATCTCAACCATTTTGAAATGAACCCCAAGAATAAGTGTCTTGTTCGTGTATGGGGATCATTTTATGACAGACGGGCCAACACGACCCTAAGCCACGGTTTACGCCAGTTTTAAATATTAAGGAACACGGTTATGCAGACGTGGAAACAATGGTTTATTCTATATTAAAATTGCTATTGTGATTATTTTCATGATTTTGGCATCTGGAAATTTTACGTCATAACACTGCATCATGCTGTAGAGAGAAACGTGCAATTTATTTTAGTATTTCTTCTACTTTGGTGTGTTTTTGGGTTTACATAATTTCCTTATCTAATTGAATATAAATTTGGAAAATTTAATTGCTTGCAATAACCTGATTCATTGTAAACCGTATCACCACTTAATATTTACCATTTAATAATTATTATTTATTAAAAAAACAAAACTCGAATACAATTCGAATCAAGACTTAATATAGCTACAAAGGACATCATTTGTTTCAGATTCTTAATAATCGGTCTCATTTTGTCAGAAAAATAAAAATAAAAATGAATTTACAAAGCAATCTACTCGACGAAACGTAACAAGTATAAAGACATTGCACGCACTCACTCACAATTGGGCGCGTGTCATATTAAATTATTTCAGCTAAGTAATTCCGAGCGGTTAATTATTGTGCACAACCTGGGAGGAGAGTTGAGAATGTAATTATTATTAAACTTTACGATTGTATCACTTTACCCCTTTACTTTCCGCCATCAACCCCCAAAGGACGTACACGGAACAAACTTGCACGCAAACCCCAACTTTCTGAAGCGAAGTTAAAGTTCAAAATCAAATGTACAAGTTAGCGTTGTATTTGGTCGTGTTCAGCAACCTGAGCTACATTAGATCCTTGGATCCTGAGGGAGTTTCTTGGTTTGTTGCGGTACAGGATTCATATTTGAGCTACTGTTTGTGAATTATGCTTCGGTATAAGTGTCTGCCAAATGGGGTTTCGTCTCAAATGAATCTAAGCGGTGCGTGCGATGGCTACTTTGTTTATGAATGAATTGACTATGTATAATAAAGTTTTACTTGGGATATTTTAAAAAAAAGTTACAAGGAACCAGTTTTATCAATACCAGCTCAGCAAAATGTCAGGCATTGGCAAATGTCACTTGAATGTTGTTATAGTCCAGTAATTTTAGCAATTTTGAACCACGATCTGCGGAATAATTCCTAGTGAGCTGAATTTTTGTATACACCTTTATTATGATATTGTAATGATGATGTGAAAAATCGACATTGATATCGTGCCGGCTAAAAAAGTTATAGGGGTCCAAACGTCACGAAAATCAGTTTTTCGCAAATATCTCGCGATCTATTGCTCAGAGGTCAATAATGGTTTCATAAAAGTTGTTCGTCGTAAAATTGTCTACAAAAAAGGTCTCTTTCATTTTTCTGTAGAATGAACCGTTTTTGAAATAGAGACTAAAATGCACTCACATATGGTATTGTATACCGTACGGCGCATACCAAGGCACAAACCCTATTGTTTGTTTTTTTCCCTTTTTTGTTTGTGTGTTTTTTGTTAGTATGATGTACTACATATAGAAATATAAAGAACTTGAAATACTAGTACAGTCAGGAAAATAGGAATATCAACTATAAAAAACTAAGTGGCAATTTTTTTGTCACTTTATAACTCAAGAACGGGCTCAACGATCCAAACCAAATTTTCAGGGTTTGTCTGTACTATTTAGCATATGTTTTATGTGAAGTTTGAACAAAATCGGTCGCTTCACTTTATACGTAGCGAAGCACGTACCGGGCCGCTAGTAATGATATAGATATGCTATGTCCAGTGACGTTTGAACCCCTATAACTTTTTTAGCCGGCACGATATCAATGTCGATTTTTCACATTTTCATCACAATATCATAATGAAAGCGTATACAAAAATTCAGCCCACTAGGATTTTTTTCCCAGATCATGGATCAAAATTGCTAAAATTCACATTGCATATCTATATCATTACTAGCGGCCCGGTACGTGCTTCGCTACGTATAAAGTGAAGCGACCGATTTTGTTCAAACTTCACATAAAACATATACTAAATAGTACAGACAAACCCTGAAAATTTGGTTTGGATCGTTGAGCCCGTTCTTGAGTTATAAAGTGACAAAAAAAATTGCCACTTAGTTTTTTATACTTGTTATTCCTATTTTCCTGACTGTACTAGTATTTCAAGTCCTTTATATTTCTATATATAGTACATCATACTAACAAAAAACACACAAACAACAAAAGGAAAAAAACAAATAATAGGGTTTATGCCTTGGTATGCGCCGTACGGTATAAAATACCATATGTGAGTGAATTTTAGTCTCTATTTCAAAAACGGTTAATTCTACAGAAAAATGCAAGAGACCTTTTTTGTAGACAATTTTACGACAAACAACTTTCATCAAAACATTATTGACCTCTGAGCAATAGATCGCGAGATATTTGCGAAAAACTGATTTTCGTGACGTTTGGACCCCTATAACTTTTTTAGCCGGCACGATATCAATGTCGATTTTTCACATCATCATTACAATATCATAATGAAGGTGTATACAAAAATTCAGCTCACTAGGAATTATTCCGCAGATAAAATCTAAAATTCCTGGACTATTACTCGTAATTTATGAGTATGATTATGAAAATTGTTTTATTAACTCAAATGCACGTTCCTTGAAGTTTAGAAAATGTTGACATTTGTAATAAATGTTGGTAGTCACAATCGAATTTCTTGAGACGATGACAAAATTCTTAGATCACAATTTTAATGATGACTTTATATTGGTCATCAATATGAATCTGAAGGTTTGATATAACTTAAATATCCTCGTGAAATAGGTAACAACCGTCAGCACAGTACCAAGTACCCTTAGTACCCTTAAAAAGCAACACGTTGGTTGAAAATTATTAGAGGCAAAACCAAATGGATTACAAAGTTCTCGCATCAGTGACTTGATGAATTCAATAGTTGATGCAGCCGGGGGCGTTTGCCGTAAATACTTGCCCTTCGTTACTTAAGAAAATAGGATTAACATTTCATAGTTTATACAGAGAACGCGTAAGCTTCTATATCCATACTTATTTGTGTGGGGCAATAATAGTTTTTAGCGGTAGGTAGTTTTATGTTAATGTGTCTTTAAGGATTGTTTTCCGAAATAAGCATTTTTCAAAATGATGTAGTTGGTTTCAGTTTAAGGATAATTCTGATATGTTGCTAAGGAAATCTCATTTTAAATAATCTAAGTACCGCAAAAATAGTTAAGTACCTACCTCAGGTAGGTACCTGAGGTAGGTACTTAACTATTTTTGCGGTTTTTATGAAGGTTCATAGCCTAAGAAAATATTGTGATACCTACTTTAAATTGTGATAAATGTATATGGCATTCTGATGCTATTTTTAGTGTTTGATCATCGCATGTTAGTGAGGTAGTTCGGTATATAAATAGTTTAAAAGTTATCTGAGATCTGAACAAAAATTAAATTAAATCTAATAATCCTAGCACTCATAAACGTATATTCACACATTAAACATTTAAATTCAAGAAAACAGTACAACCGTAATTTAATATCCCCGTGGCTAAATTTTGGAGCACAACGCCTCGGGAGTAAATGCGCAAACTTTTCCCCTAAGAAAATAGGGATAATTATTTACACAGACAAGGAATAATCATTTTCTGTTACAGCCATAATACGAGTAATTGACTTACACGTTACTAAGAGAAACAATATTTGAATAAAGTTTTTTGCGCGAAAATATTTTTTACGTTTTAATAATGATATATTTGTTTGTGGTTCAACTTATCGTATTTAATAGCACCGTTATCATGTCCAACTGAATACCCGATATCAGTGATTCCTACATGAAGTGACTTGACAGTAAATCGATTGAATTTAGTGTTTATTCTAATAGTAATGTTCAACTTCTAAATGGATCAAATTTTCATACATTCACTCCACTAGCCTTCCGCCTGCGGTTTCACTCGCGCAATTTCTTTCTTCAAATATACCCTACTTCCACCACATTGACGGGATCAAAATAACCCTATGTTCACCGGGGATAGTGTAGCTAGCCAATAGTCAAAGAATTATGCAAAACAGTCCAGTAGTTTTTGAGTTTGTTCGTTACATACAAAAATACAAATCTTTCCTGTTTTAATATTAGTGTAGAAGAGTAGATGTAGATGTAGATTTAGTAGAGATATAGTGTAGATATAATCTGTACATCATTTTAACTAAACCGTGGTAAGTCCGTGAAACGCGGCCATTTTCCATATTCAAAGTTTAACCGCTAGATGTCGCGCGTGTGGTCGAGTCGCGTGCGCCGGTAACCGGAGCGACACGCGCAAAGTAATCCAATATGGCCGATGTCTCTACCCGCGTATCGGTATATTGCTCGAATGCCATTTTAATATGCAGCCGTTAATGTCACTTATTGTTTACTTAGTTCAATGAGCGAATGCTAGGGAAACCGCAGAACTTTCGCACGAATAAATCGCCAGGCTAACTAGTAGTTTAACAGGAACCAGCTTTTTGACCATCTAAACTCGCCACCCACAGTGTGCCGCTACATTAATAACTGTTCAGTCATGAATTATGTACAATACACACAAGATGCAATTATGTTAATTAATACTAACGCTGAACAAGACGAAAATATTCGTTGCTTATCGCCTGTATGTGTTGATATGAGTGTAACTTTTGCATATACCTACATAATATGTTTTAATTTGACAATGCGTAAATTCAAATGGAAGAACTTTAAAGACTAGTGTTTTAAGACAGTCGCCTTTTTATTAGGTAACTTACTAGGATTATAATGTTATTTCAGAGGACTTTTTAATAGTTATTGAGATAACAAGATGCAATTATGTCACATCAACTTAATATAAACTTAATCAAGTTTATGGAGTACGTAGGGTAACACATCTTTTAAAGGCAAAACGTAGAGCTTTACATTTAAAAAGCTAAGTGTAAAACCGATCTAAAAACCCTTCATTTAATAGGATCCAAACGCAAATTCTAAAGGCGATCACAAAACTCATAATTCAAGCGGACTCTTGGTAAACAAACAAAGATTGCCTTTGGTGATTTTTGTGCCTCGTACAATGGTGTGAAAGCTGGCGCGGGCGGCAACAATGCGTCGTTCTACTATCGGCGCCTGCGCATCATCGGTGGCTCGCTCGCTGGGGGCGGTTATTTACATTACTCTTAACACCACCTTATGTCTAACACTTAAGGATGACTTTCGAATGGCATGTTAAAGCCGGATCGCGGTATCTCAGTGGGAGCTAGCTCGCCTCTTGAGGGCTTCGTGATGGACAGCTCTGGCCATTTGTATGGCTAGGCGGATTTCGAACTTAAGTGTAATTGAATATTTGTTTGTTCAAATAATGGTTGGAATTTATTTACCTTCTAAATAAGTAAAGCTCTTAATTTTTTGCTTTCTTAAACAAATACTCGTAGAAGTTTTGACGTACTTACTCATATGTTACAATTTGGAAGCAAAATAGTTGACTCTATAGATACTATAAAAAAATCTTTTAAATATTGCGAAAGAGTAACATTTCTTATCCTTCCTAATATTATAAATGGGAAAGTAACTCTGTCTGTCTGTCTCTCTGTAACGTTTTCCCGCTCCAACCTCCCAACCAAATTTTAAGAAATTTAGACCCTGATAAAAAAATAGACTACATTTTATTGCGAAAAAATTGGTCTGAAATCAACGAGGACGAAGTCGCGGGCGGCCGCTATTACAAACCGATACCACAAAAATACTTTCATCATCTACACTGCCAATGATAAACAAACATTAATATTTATTCATTCATACCACATATTAAACAGATGTATGTATAGTTCTCATGAACAAGTAACAGTAATTTCGTTTCACAGCGATAATGTCGCGTCGTCAGCATTGTAAAAGCTTTCATATCAATTGAATCCATTAGTTGAGCACACAAGTCCGGTCGCCTCTATTTGCACATCAGTTTTTATCATTGGCCGTTTCGTGTTTGTCCGATCGGTCACCGTGTTATTGATAGGACTTTTCTTACGTAAACACGTTTGTTTTCAGTAGTAGACGCGAGGAATTACCGATGATTTTGTCTGCACATTCGTTTTTAAATACAAAATTACTTGGAAGAATAGTTTTTTTAATACTTATAATATTTAGTTAAAAGTATAATCTTTTTAATTGTTTTTTATTTCTAAACATAAGCATTTCGACCTTGGCCTCACATCACAACGTTTAAAAATATTTCTTAAAATGCATATTTTGAATGCTAATTAATATTTTTGGCCGGAATATGATCTAATAGAGGCCATGGCTTCCACAAAAAAAAACATAAGAAACAATTACAACGGTAGAAATGTGCAAAAAAGTATTAAAACGCACACAGTGCAAAAAACTTTGAATGTTCCGTATTAACGTTATTTTGTCGACATCAAGGAGTCCATAAAACACTTGCCGTATCTACACTCGTGCCATTTGTCCATTGGCCAGCACTTAGCTTAACAAAAACTGATAGTTGTAAAACAAAAGAGCTTAACAAAACCGCCGTAACAAGAGCGAGCCATTTCGGTCAGAAATAAACTAAGCGGTAAGAATTAACAGGGATAAAGGCTTAAAAGAGTAGCCGAAGCAGATTTATGTCGCGATGATCGCAATCGGCCCGATTCACCTTGTAAATGGTTTATTTTTTTCGATTGGCACGAGGAATGTTGATGTGCCGTATTGAACGTTAAAGGTTGAATTTCAATTGTAAACGGACGATGTAAACCACAGACTGGAAAAATAAGTAACTCTGAATCGGAATGCGATGTCTAGGTACGTAGCTTCGAGTAAGTAGGATTAATTTTATTAATGCGGTACGTTTCAGTTCATACAAAAAAGTCACTTGAAAGTGAAACTGTAGCTTCAAGTAAGTAGGTTTAATTTCTGCTCTGAAACAGTTCACACTTGAAAGTGAAATTGTACCTTAGTTTGTTTAGCTAAAACTGCCAGTTTTGCTATTCAACTATTGTCGCCCTGCCAATATTTTATATCACCTGATAAAGTTACACCGTTTTTCAAATAACAGCGAAACTAAATCTTCAAACGTACTTGAAAAGGCACAATATGACGGGCATTTCCCATTCATTGCTACTCTATTTACACGAACATTCGACAGGGTTATATAGCGAGCCTTTCACCAACCCTTCCCGCGGTTATCAGATAACGCTGTGAATGCGACACATTTGTCTGTACGTCACCCACTGTGCACTAGTGTAAAAATTGTCAGCGAATGTGCCTAGATAGTGATCTGCCATTTGCCACACAGAGGGGAGAATTCCTATGTTTATCTACTACTATGTGTGGTTGACATCGCACGTTATTACGCGTTTACTCCAAAGGAGTCAACTTTAGATTTTAAACGTGTTGAAACGCTAGTCTTTATTTCAATATGAAAGATGTTTACTTTGCCGACCAAAGCTTTTAGTTTATTTATCTGACTGTTTCAATAATAAATGATTGTAAAAACTTAAGAGCCTTTAAACTATCCGCTGCAACCTCAGTTATTGTCAAAGTCAATGGATAAAGAACGCATAAAATAAGGCTAAAGTTAAACAAAACAGCTTTTGTTATATACTGGCAACATCGGGCATAATAACATACTTGTATATGGGTGGATTGAAAGCCGTAATAGCTGATACTGTGTATAAACTCAAATGGAACTAAATAAAAAGCAAGGCCCAGTAACACCTATCAATTCAGCCGGCGAACCAGCGAGTGATTGCTGTAATTTCTATAAAAAATTCAACGGTAAAGATCCCCAGACACATCGATTCGAAAAAATGTTTCATCAACAATAATTTTATTATCGTAATAACAAAATTACGGGTTGTGTCTATATGCGAATTCCACTCTTAATCTCGTCGGGTTAGAGTTTCATTCTTTCACAGTTCTTTTATATAAGGGGGAGAAATGGAACCTTTTGTTGGTCCATAGCATTATTATTTCTCATTTTGTTTTGTTTATTAATACAATTGGCTGGAGGCGCAATATTGATATTCAAGTTTGATGATGACTCGGGCCGCGTTTTCTCCCTAACTGCGTATTTTAAAACATTGCTAGCAGCAAGAGTTGTTTTAGGTAGTGGAAGATTGAATTCATTATTTTAGAAATTATTATACACTAGCGACCGCCCGCAACTTCCCCTTCCACGGCAAATGGACTATCCAACACACAAAATGCTTTTTCAATTAGATCCAGTAGTTCTTGAATTTGAAACAAACAAACAAACTAACTCTTCAGCTTTATAATTTTAAGTATAGATTGAATGATGCGGATGTTAAAACAATAGCAATCGTTCACAATTTCCACTTGTCAGGATGCGGCCGGGCATAGCGCACGAGTGTTTCTCGTGGGGAAAACGGAATGACGTGTATAAATAACTCGCAGAAATATCAATTAAACAATTATGCTGTCCGAATGGAATCGTGTGTAATGATAGTGGGCCGCGCCATAACTCAGCCGCATCTGTGCTGCAGCTATTTGCAAACGCACGACATGCGCCCATGCGCCTGTCTCCGCTGCTTTGTATTTAGCCTTAGCTACGGCTATCCTATGGGATTTTATAACCATGTGTGTTCTAATCTATACTATACTAATATAATACAGCTGAAGAGTTTGTTTGTTTGTTTGAACGCGTTAATCTCAGGAACAGGTCCAATTTGAAAAATTATTTTTGTTTTGGATAGTCCATTTGATGGGGAAGGCTTTAGGTTATAGTGTATGTATACCTATGTGTGCGGAAATTTAGTCAATTATAAAATTATAAATATCTTAAATATACTGTGGTTCTGAACAGTTTACGGGTCTCAAATAAATCCGAGCCATTTTACACAGTATGTCGGTTATTTAAGTATTTTGTGCATGAATATGACAAAATATTTTTTAGATGTTGAATCGAATCATATTCGTTCAATCCTACCTATGATAAAGATACGGAAGCAAAGTTTAGTCTCTTAGGTTCTTCGATGATATACGCATCCATCTAAGCTGATTATGAGTCGTGATTATAAAAAACTACCATTAATCGCCGTATAATAAATTTCAATAATTTTACGTAATTCCGTAATAAAAAAGGGCACATTATAATGCTATGCAAATGAAACGTATATCGTTCATAATGAGCCGTGCATAGGGAACTTGGAAACGGCTGGGAGTACGTGATCCAAGGCTCTAAGAGCAACTAATCAGTGCTGGCTCGTCCGATTACGGAGAATCGATTCTCGCGAGATACTGACTAATATTGATTATAGCATTTACATCGCAAAGTCTTCCTGCACACAGTGTCTCCATGTCATAATCTATAACAATTTCTTATGTTAATCCAAGCTGTACGTATGTCTTTCTAAGAAAGTATTTACGTAATTTTTACAACGCCGGGTTTTTTTGCAGTGATAATTAGGAATAGTTTATACAAACTTTTATTATAACCAATCGATGAGGGTAATTCTCGAGCTAGAAACACACCAATGGCTGCCATTGGAAAACCATTGCCCCTTACAAATACGGTCATGAAAGGCAAACCTGATTCATTTTGTATCCTATGCCTAACAAGCGTCTCGGTAAACTAGTCAATATACAAGAATCCCGTTTTAAAATGTATGATGTAGTTGAAAAGAGCTTGATCTTAAGTAGATATTAATCAGAATTTGACTTCATCAGGACTTTAATGTAACCATCATTACCACAGCCTCATATGATATACACTGTTTTTATTTTCTTACGGTTTTTATCTTTGTTTTATTTAGTATTTTTACAATATTATCCTTTTTCCTTCCTCGTGCGTTTTATTATTCAATCTCGTTAACTTTTAACTTCTGCTTAGAAACCAAGTTTGACAATCCTCGATTACTTTATCAAAATGTGTTCTATACATCCTCTTAGACGATTGAACGTGATAATTTGAAAATTATTTATCACTCCTGAATTGATAATAATTAATAACATATGTCTTTGTGAGAGCTTTATTTCCGCATGATACATTTTTGCATAGTCACAGTCAACCAAGATTTTTGCAAGACTTCCAGATTAAAGCCGACTGTTGTGAAGTTCATAATGAAAAAATAAACCAGTGACGAGAACCAAGACTTACCTTTCTCATAACTAATCTGCCGCTCCTGCTGCCTCGCATTATCAGCGGCGACCTTGAGCAGGCCCTGGATGTTTCTCAGCAGGGTTTCGGTGGAGGAGACCAGCGTGTCAGCGGTCGGGTCGACCGGCACCGGCGGCGTGGCCGTCGGCGCGGCGTAGCTCACCGGCGCCGGCGACGACGATGCCGGCTCGCGCTCGCCGTCGCTCAAGTCTGCTCCTGGAAATAAAGAGAGCTTTAATATTACAATAATAATAATACCTATCAGTCGAGTTATAAGAACACATATACTACTTACTGCTTGACCTTTCGGCTGCGTTACAACAACGGTGGTCGCAAGCGTTTAGTCCCTTTAAATAATATCAATATAGTAATGCAACGCTAAAGTATTTTATAATAGGGATGTAGGGTCTTAAAGACATACAACGCATCTGCGATTGTGCTGCTGTTGATGTCCATGACAGCGGTGGTCACTTACCATCACAGGTGACCCTCTTTTGCCACCCTAGTACGCAGGATATCTTTTAGTCCATAAGTGCATGCGCACTCTCTATTCCCTAACTCCCATAACTATGCCACCTCCGAATTCCGCCGAGAGATGAGGCGCAGGACCAACGGCGACTTAAATCTACGCTATGTCTTGAAATTATAATTAACATCACCACCAAAACATAGCTGTTTCTGATTAGCACTTAAAATTTTCCACAGTTTTAACAGATACCTAAAGGTATCCGAAAACATTATTATAAACGCGAATGACCCTCGTTGCAGATCTTACTGAGATTAAAATAATAATGACGGCTGATATTAATTACGCGACTACAACTACACGCGTCATAATTTTAAATTTATTCTCAAATATTATAAATCATTGATGAAAGTAACAGCTTCATAAGAAGCCCTAAAAGGTATGCTTGTAAAAGGAAGAAGAGGCAGAGCAATACCGACCAGTCGGATCGCGTGCATGTATCATTCGTATTGCAATTATTATTGCTCTGAACATCGGTATCGCGTGGTAAGATGCTTGGCCAGCCTTGGAACTTAACATTAAAAATAAACAGCCTATTAATTAATCTATCTAAATTAAGTTGCATGTGAAAGGTCTACATTAAAATAAATTAATAATAATGATTAAATATATTACTGTAGTTGATTAGTTAAAGCATCTCAATTGGTCGTCTAGATGCTTTGAAATGTTGATTATTGGTAAAATTTGAAAGCAAAAAGCAAAAAATCAGACATAAAAAAAAGCATTCAACCGACCGATGTCCAATGTTTTGTAAAAACTTTTACATACGCTCAATAGCGCCTAGCACAATTCACATGAAACATAATTTTAATATTTATTTTAGTAATTGTAATGTAGGTTCTATCATGACCAAGTGATTTGTCAGTGTCCATCGGTACCAACCTAAACCTCATAGACATTTTGCTAGTACAATTAAAATACAGGCGGTACAATGAAATGGAATAAGGATGGCGTGGAGCCATTCGACACCGAATGGGCTGTCTCTAACCGATTTATATGCCCCGCTGCACTATGCCTCGAGTCATTCCTTTTGCACATGCCCGCTCGCGCACACATCGATTACTTTATAATTACCTAGTTGGCATTCCGCACAGAGCCATTTATTTCGGTAAATCTCCTCACAATGATACATAATAGTACTTAAGTTTAATCACTACTTAATATTAACGGTTATTTTAATTTTTAATGCTCACGATGAAACCAATAACCACATTATAATAATAAAAAATGACGAGATAATTACAATAACGTACGCGCTATGTCAATAACGGACCTCACACATAAAAAAGAAAGTGTTTCCACTGACGTCTCTCACGGTCCAGAATAATCTATCGATACATTTAATTTACCTGACAAGATAGTGAGCGCTCATCACATAATGAAGACAACATCGTTTCGTCATTGTCGATGCTCACGATAGCACTCTCGGGTTGTCACAACACCATCTCCCTAATAAAGCCAATTAACAGGATAAAAGTCATTCAGGACAGATGAACTGCATCTTTAATACAGACACAGAGAATTTAATTTTGTTAAATCATACGGACGAAGGTGTTGAAATAATCATTTCCACGAATAAAACATTAGTTGAATGAAAAAGGTATAGGTATATATCACTCAGACAAAGATCAAAGTTGAATGACATTGATGGGTCGTCGTGGAAAAGCATTTAAATAGAGATGCGATCCATAACATAACGTATAAGCTACATTGAATAATTAAATTGTATGTTAATGTGAGTTTGTATTACAAAAACGATAATTAAGATCGATGCGGGCCATAAATAAAATTAATTTCAGGTGTTCTATCGATTTCGCAACTACGTCCATTGTTTGCACAAATTTCCCCGGGCTCATCCCATAAAATCGTGGCTAAGTGAACATTTTCTATAATCGTTGGCAGCTATCCGTTCCCACGCTCTCTGAGCATTTTGTGTGTAACTTGCAATAACTACAATACACAATCCTTATTGTTTCACTTAATTTAGCTATTGTATGCTCCATGTATTTACATTTCTGGATAGTTGTTTTGATTCGCCTCGTCGCCATATCGACTCGTGGTATGGCAATAGTAATTTATAATCTATAATGAACGTAAACGAACACTTTATTTACTGCAAAACATGTTTTTGTAATACTGAACATTGTTTGCTAGTAAATGTAACTAACGAATTGCACCTTTTAATCTTACTCCTGATTCATTTAACCCGCTATAAACTTATACCGTTAAAGTTATCTGTCGCAACGTGAATAGCTCAATAATTTTATGATTTTCTCATTCTATTTCAAATAGCTGTAATTTCGTTTATGAGTTAGTGATGTCGGCCTAATAACAAGTTTTCGCTTGATTGATGATGCAGACGGAGATAGCACCAAATTGATTCAAATATTTAGTGCGGCAATAGATTCAATGAACAAAAAGCTGCTGATAAAACGAATCTAACAACATCAACGGAGAAATTCTCTTGCCATCCATCATTGGCCTTTAATAGTCTTAATAGGACAAGATTTACGATACAATAACATTAGCAGGCGATTATGTAGTGTTGTCCGTATATGATATAACACACACCTATACATATGCATGTACGTATGAATTGAAAAATGTACAAGTAGATGTTCGCTTCGACTCACGTGTAATATTGGATTGGGTCCTTTTAAGCGCTATTCATACATCATTGAGGGCAATTGCGGACGATACTCGTAATAAGATTTTATTATATAGGACCATTACAAGTAAACGTGCGGTGTCTAGGGATCAAGACGGGATATCGTATGGGAACGGCGCATCAACTACTAATCGACCACTGAGATTCTTGCGTCTGCATCTTTTGTTACTGATTTTGAAACAGTTTTATTACAAATTATTGTTTATTCAATGCGAATTAAGTTTCCGCCCACGTCTTACTTGTAAAATAATTAACATACGACGTCGAATTACAATGTATAGAAGAGTAGCCATTTTACACTTATTATAATAAGTGTTTCCAGTTTCTAGAATAAAAGGAACGCGGTTTTATGGCTGATAATTTCCGAACTATGAATGCTGAAGGTTCCAGGGCTATTACTGGGTAATTTCGCTGTGCATTACATGCCGGTATATTGAACGGGTGGTATCACTAGCTTGTGTTAATGTTACACGGACACTTTCCTGTCGTGCCAGCCGTGATTGCGTCTGGAGGACCACTTATTAATATCCATCCAGCACTTATGCGAAACTTATTTAAGCCCGGCCTTGCACTTTATTAGCAATTAGATTCAGTTAATTAAATCTTCAAAAGGACGTTAGCCTCGAGATGACAGATACAAGATCTCAGATGAAACTTGTTCTAGATATTTTTTATTATGCGCTACTAAAGCTCTACCCGATAAATCTTTATGAACTAATGGACAATTTTTCTTATTTGTTCAACTATTGTTTTCGGTATAGAAATCTGATAACATCATTAACATACGTCTATCTAATTCGAAAACAAGTTGCTTAAATGAATATCACGAATGTTTATTGTCATAGGGATTTCAACTCAACCCTTGACGCTATATGATTTGTGAGGTACTCGTGTATTTTTCCATCCCCTAGTCTTCATACTTGATCGTTATGATCCTCCTGGTCACACAGCGGCGCTTCGCTCTCGTCCGAGTGGGACCTCGGCGAGGCCTGCGCGGTCGCAGCAGACGTCTCGCACGGCGGCTGCGCCTGCTGCCGCGCACTGGCCCCGTTCTCAATAAACACCCGAATTAGATGTAATAATACCCTC
Source organism: Nomophila noctuella (assembly GCA_958496325.1). Taxonomy (NCBI): domain Eukaryota; kingdom Metazoa; phylum Arthropoda; class Insecta; order Lepidoptera; family Crambidae; genus Nomophila; species Nomophila noctuella. The sequence goes on along the minus strand of OY292490.1, from coordinate 8,963,678 downwards.
CTAGCCGAATTCGGCCACGGCGGCCAATCTTACGATTAGCCACTTACGCGGGATATATTATAGTGCACAAGCGTGTGCGCAAGCACAGGTGCACTCCCTATTCCCTCACTCTCATAATTCGGTGGGACAGCAATCTGACACGACCGTAGAGAGATCAGGCGCAGGACCAACGGCTTAACGTGCTTTCCGAGGCAGGGGGGTGTAATTCACCGCCAACTTCCAAACTCCGGACTGTGTCTGTGTTATTACAACATGAAAACATAGACACAATTTCATCGGTCCGACCCGGCATTCGAACCCAGGACCTCCGGCGCGGCCGCCGCTTTAAAGTGCGACACACTAGCCACTGCGCCACGGAGGCAGTCACGAATTAGATGTTCAACGTTTCATACCTTCGTCCTCATCTTTGACGTTGTGATCCTCCTGGTCGGACAGCGCCGCGTCGCTCTCGTCGGAGTGGGACCTCGGCGAGGCCTGCGCAGTCGCAGCGGACGGCATGCGCGGCGGCTTCGGCGTGCGACGCGGTCTTAATGTCCACCCGAGTTAGATTTGCATCAGTTCATACCTTCATCCTCATCTTTGACGTTGTGATCCTCCTGGTCGGAAAGCGCCGCGTCGCTCTCGTCCGAGTGGGACCTCGGCGAGGCCTGCGCAGTCGCAGCGGACGGCATGCGCGGCGGCTGCGGCGTGCGACGCGACGCGGCCGAGCTGCGCCCACTGGCCGAGCCCTCGCCCCGGTCGCCGCGGTCCCGGTCGCCCCGGTCCGAACGGTCCCGATCGCCACCGGAGCCGGACTTGGACAAGTTCAGCACAGGACTGTGGCCTGGGGACGAACCTGGGGGAAAGTTTGGTTGTTTAAGTTTTGGAGTTTTGTGGTGCGCTATGATACTAGGTATGAAAACTGGGACTTTATCATTATGCATTATTTTTATATGAAGAGGAAAGATTTGTAACGATTTTTTTTCCGAATAGAATAACACTGAAACTACTAAAGAAGTTTAAAAAAATCCATGAAGGACATAAAAAGCTAAGTTATTATTATTCTATAAAAACATCACATTGAAGAAGCAACAACCATTCTAGGTGACATTATCTTATATTCTATGTATAAGATATTTTTTTTAATCTTATACATGTTTTATTTATATATTTCTTCGAACATTATGGATTCAAAAGCAGACTCAAAGCCTACTCACCATTATGTGATCCATCACGAGCTTTATCCATAGCCATAACTCTTTCCATGTCCCCTCGCTCATCTCGCAGCCTAGAACAATAGAAACATAGGTTACAAACACGAACACAGTACTCAAAACACTAATAAGAACTGTCAGTAAGTCATTAAAAACATCATAAATGCCCAAATCGGTCACGCTACCTCAAAATGAATCCGAACAAAGCTACTGACAAACAGTTTTATCATTTGAAACCATAAAGCATGCTTCCCACCGAGTTATGCAGCTACCACAAAGGCAAAAGTATAATATTATAGAACCCCGCTGGGTTCCTTTGTAAGCGGATGAAGACGGTGCATGTAATCATTTTGTATGCCGATCTCTGGTACCGCTACCCTAATTCCGTAGGTTCTTTTTGATTGTGAAATATTGGACTTTGATGCTTCCGTTTGCATTCGTTTTTTATTAATATTTGCTTAGTAACTTTTTGTATCAGGACGATCCTTCAAGATTTTTTTACGGCAGTCATCGAAATGGCCAAATAGAGATCATTTTAATTCGAATGAAGGCAAGGATATTAAAAAAATTACAGAACCGACTAAGTTGATTCAAAAACAAAAATAAAGTGAGGGTAATTTTTCAAAGCGAAGGAACAGCCGAATTCGTTACAGAAACCAATTTGGCTCATTTCAAAAGGGGTTAATGCTACAATTTTTGCTCTGTAATGCCTTTCGAGCATTTGAATATAAATGACGTCTGAAAGTGAAATGTAACATACATAATAAGTGGCTGTTTTAAACCACGGCGGAACCCTTTTGTGGATTACAGAGCAATTCGCAAAAGAGGCGGACTATATTTTTGTTTTGCATATTATTTTTGACGGGGTTTTTAATTTTCCATTTTTATATGAATGTATGTGCCCAAAAATAAGGCGCAATCTTAAATGGATCTTTGGTACAAAATAAGATGTTTTAATTTTGTAGTATTAGTATAACAAGCCGACTAGCTTGGTAGAGTATTATGTCACAACAAAATTTATTGTCTGTTAAAGTATGGTATTATACATACGTGGCATTAGTATTTAAAATAACTTTCAACCTATCATTGGCAAAGGTAAAGTGCGTTAATTCCACTTCACATCCGTTATCCTTGTATACGGTATAATTTTTATTGTGCATAACCTAGTATAAGTATAAGAATGACAGTCATTCGCACTATTCTCTCTGTCTTTCAGTACTCTGTACGCACCCCCGCAATAGAGTCGTTTCGTCTTTTACTGACGAGTCACGGGTCTCGCTCTGAATTTAATATATTTTTCATTTCCTTCGCTATTAATATGTAAATAGTTTCATAGGCCTTTTAAATTGATCTTGCGAATTAAAGGAAAAAAAAATACCTGTACAAAATTAGCATTCCTCATTAGCATTTCAGAAAAAAATACATTAGAGAAACGAACATAAAAATTTTATTCCATGCATTATCAAAAATCTGTCCAAGGTGATGTCAGTAATTTTAAGGATCGTTGTCATGCTAAATTACGATGAACTAAGTTATAGATGTAATTAAGAGGCTGTGTCAGCACTCCTTAATAAGTTTCTAAAGCACTTTTTGACATTATTATAGTCTAAATAAGATACTTTCTATCTGAATTATAGCCAATCAGGAGTTTACAAACATAACCATGGTACATATTTCCAAATCATCTAATTATTTTTATAACAATCTCATAACTAAAATATAACGACCCAATCCCAATACCCTTACCGAGATCGGATGTGTGATAACTAGCAAATCAATAAAATAATAAATTATTGCCACTTCCTCTGCCTTTATCTTAAAACGTGTTGGCGTGATTGATGATGTATCGATTGTGATACAGAAAATTAATAAGATACGATGCTTTTGTAGTTTTGAATGACTATTCCTGTCGTTAAAATGTTTAGTGTCTTTATTTTACTATTATTATTCTGTTGTTGATATTATTTGAAAATAAATACAAAGTCTAATTGGCATAGAAATATAAATAAATAAATGTATTATAGCGTGACGCGTTATCACAGTTTATAATAGATTGGTGGTTGTATATATGAAAGAGTGTTCATAATTATTTGGAGTTGCAAAAAAATCAGACAAATCTGAATGCAACTGAATTATAGTATTGTACATTAGAAGCCCGTTTATCTACCATTACTTAAACTTGTTAATAAATTCTAAATTCAATGCCACTAGCAGCCGTCATTAAGGTTGAAGGGAAACAACATTATTCATTCCCAAGTCAGAAAGAAAATTTGCGACGAATCGCGATAGAGAATAATTGAAAAAATAAATTTCTTAACCATGACATGCAAATTTTTACAACGTCTTGAAATAAATCAGCGCCATTCATTTCAAAAGGAAATCGGTTGTAAAAACGAATTTTGTTTAAAAGAAATGATTTATTTATTAGTTGGAAGATTACCATTTTCAACAATCTCTTAGTGTATCAACAATAGTCTTAGGAAACAGTATCAGTTAAAAACCTCTACTGAATGAACGAGTAACCAATTTAAGGTATCATCAAGACAACCACACATACATCATTTGACAAAGTCAATGATTATGAACTATCAAAGATTGAGAATCTCTAAATATGTATGATCTAGTCATTAGTTTCTTAATGGAAGCTGTGCTGTATAGTATAAGTTACAATAATTGTAATCCTCTAAATGTAGTACAATAGTGTGCAATTTCGTTTTCCACCATCAAATTTTATCAGCCAGGCAGACCTTACTAAATTCTCAGCCTTCAAGCACTATCGACGTACCTACACTAACTTGTTAACCGCGATTAGCAAATTTCTACCTACGTAACTGGCACACCCGTAACCGTATTCAATCATGATAATTAGGCAAACTTAAATTTTATAATTCGGCCTTAATGCCAGATTAACAGGTCCACTAGATGGCGTTGATAACCGTATCAGATTAAGTCCGGTCGCACACGAAGTCCGCTTATGAAGGTTATGCAGCAGTTAACATCCATTGGCATTACAGAGTGGCCAGTGGCCAGTGGCCTAAACAGATATTCCGGGGCCACGGTCGCGGACAATGCGGCGCAATCTACCGCCAAAGCCAATGTACGCTGATTAGTTAATACCGAGCGTTCACATAACCTAATACCGCGCCATCGACCGTTCCTAGCTGTTCTTGTATGCATAATCTGATTAACGTAAGTATTAAACAAAGCTTTCCGTACATGTACCCGTATTTACATAAAGCAACGTAACAAAACGCTATTTGTTCGGTTAGGTGATTTGACTTTTCAGTCGAATTAAGTCGAATTAAACTGCAGAAGAAATTGATAAACTAAATATCTACACCAATGTAATGAAGCTAAAGAGTTTGTTTGTTTGAACGTGCTTATCTTAGAAATCCACGCGGACGGAGTCGCGTGCGGCCGCTAGTTTAATATGAAACCAAAAACCAAAGTGTTGTTAGTTAAAATGTTGTGTAAAAAAATATATAAAAGGTACCTACAGTAACATGAGGCTCGCGTCCCAGCACTGGGTTGAATTAAGGCGGCTGGTGATGGTGATGATGGACCGAAAAAGATGGAAATTTTACAAAATTAGAATTTAAAATGTACTCTCTCCAACCCAACCAACAACTTTTTAATACTACTTCTTTTTAAAAAAACACCACGTATGAAAATGTAGGTGTTTAAGTTCTAGTCGTCCATGAGGAAATACGTGTACTTCATAATTTGTTATTTCACATTCACCGTTGTTAATAAATACGACGTAGGTACCCGTGCACAAAAACAATCTCGAACGATAATTAAAGCGAAACAGCAGATTTTGATTTCCCGGGAATCGATTAAGAAAATGAAATCCCGGCGGAGCGTCACAGCGTAAAACATTTGGTTGACACCCAAATCAAAAATCGTTTTAGCTCACCCTCTGAGGGAGGGAGTCGGGGAAGCGTCGACGCCTCAACATTTATTATTTCAGACATATCACTCACATGCAAAACAAACTCCGTCCGATCCATCAAAAAGTTTCCTCTTATCCCCTCCCTCCCCTAACACAAATCGAGTGTGTAAGTATCGCGGTTTGAGGAAATGGGGTCATCGGTCTATTGGTTTGCCGAAGAATTTGAATGTATTTCACGAACTCACTGGTTGTCAGGAGAGTGGGGCAATTAGTTACATTCGTTATAGGTAGATCAATAACAAAACCGAACCCACTCAATTAAACTTACTGTGGTTTGGCGGAAACTAATATGTACTCGTAGTCAACGAGTATAAGACTAATGTTGTTGTTATTTCTATATCAATTGCAAAAACTTAACAAAACTTAAAATTTTGGGCTTTTGTTTCGGTGCAACTACACACAAAACGTTTTTGGAACCTTCATTGCCTACCTTTTCTTAAAGGTGAAAATGATTCAAATATACATCAACAAGACAATATTCCAAAACAAAAATATGTTTGTTCATCCAAAAGAAATAAGCATTGTTACCCTCGAACAGTCAACAAAGCTCCGAAGAAAATCGAGCGAAAAAAGGCTAAAAACACCTTAGGGGTTTACTAATCGAATAAAAAATATCAGCGGCCGATGCCAATGCGAGGGGAGAAGAGGAATAAATTATAAAGAAAATACAAGTAGCGGAGGGGTGGTTATTATGAACAGAAAGTTACAAACATATGGAGATAAAACGTTATGTTTTGCCTTTGAAATAATCTTAAGGCATTTTTATTACCTACGTGAAACTCAAACGTAGAAGTTTCAGTTGAGTTATTTCTATCTACTTTCTTACTTTTTTACAATTACTAGCCGCCGCCCGCGACTCCGTTCGCGTCCATTTCGGTTCCCGCACACATACAAGTAGTTTTATATTCTATAGCTTTAAGCCTTCCTTGTCAAATGTACTATCCTACACAAAAATAATTAGTATAGATAGATTCGAGCATTTTCATTAGTACTAATGAAATATAAATTAACTATTATAACCCCAAGTTGTAACAACACGTTATCATTAATAGTCTTTACTTTATATTCTAAAAATAAAAAAACGATGCCTTTTACTGTTTAACGATTAGCCTTTACATTTTAAAGCCTTTTCAATAACATAAAAGGGCCAATCAATAAGTGCGATGAAGAAAAACATTTGGGGCGGAAGAAAGATAGCGGAAAGCAGAAATAATAGGAAAGCAGTAACATGATGACTTGTCGTCGAAAGCACCCCTCCATATAAACGTCACGATGTCATTTGTAAAAATTGCGGGCTCCTAACTTCGCCAATTTTAAAACAGGGGAACTGTGGAGCTGCGCTGTAGTAGTATGGATGATGAAAGAGCATTCACAGTATTTTAGTCGACAATGGATAATTTATGTTCTCTTTTAACTAAACATCCTGCTGTTAAATATAGGGCGTAAATCATACTTATATTATAATTATTAATAGTAACAGGCACATCAAACATGTTGACGAAAAAAAAAACATCAAAATCATTGTACTTTTTGTTATAATTTCTCAAGTTTAATAATCGACCAGTTAAAATTCTTACTCATATTGTTTTATTGTATACCTACGAGTTAAATACACATTAAAGCTTGCTCTATTAAAACACCACGATTTGTCGACTCCTTCGCTCTTTGTTCTGTAGAAGAGATGTCTAACCAAAATAAGCAAATTCGGGGGCGACAAAAAGAAATGGCGAAGACAGTGGGACCTCCGCAGGGGAAACCGGAGACAGTTATTTAAATTTGAATAATATAATATGAAAAAAATTACATCACTTAATACCATAATAAAAGTGCACTAAGCGACCGGGGCATTACGCTTGCCAAACACAAGGAGGGCCATGCAAATTTAGCTTATGAAACGTGAAATGAAATATAAAATGCGTTTGGAGGAAAATAAAATATGTCTTTTGGAGCTTTAGAGCTCATTGCTGAATTTAAAGTACGTGACGAGATTTAACTTTAGTACTACTGTTGGAAATAAAATCGTTCGCAGTTTGTACTTGACAAAAGGTATTTGAATATATAGATAGTCAGTGACTTTAAGAACAATCATAAACTGTCTTCAGTGATTTGTAATTTTTGTTGCTCTAATTAAGTCTCGAATGACCCATGAAATGATTAATGGATATGAAAAAGTATGTTTCAAGATTGCTTTTTAACGAGAAACAAACAGGAGCAAAAATCGAGAATACAAAAGAAAAATCTAACGAAATAACATCGTATTTGTTCGCAGCAGATTACAGTGGCGTAACGAGATTCCGATCGAGTCCGCGCGATCTTATTAGGATTTAAGCGGCAGAGCGTCGCCTGTTCCCGGCGGATAATTATGCAAAATTGCTCCTACGATTCGTAGACCCCGACTTTTTAGGGACATAACCATTAAACGTAATGGGAATGCGTTTTGATAACGCTGAATTTCATTGCACGATTATTAAGGAAATGCGATTCGAATTGGCCCATTATATTAGCCTGTTTTTTGTCACTTTAAATTTATTTGCCATTACGTTAAAATGTGCTGTAATCCTAGCCGAACAATTCAGTGACCACCGATTGCATAAATATGGCTTCGACGCACAACCATATGGGGTGACCGCAGAAAATTCACATCTATAGGCACACTTCCAATTCAATTCCTTGGATAATGTGACGCGACAAACCCTTCCAGAGTTTGCAGCGGCTTGAGTCATATTCAGCGGCCCGAATACGATTTGTTCGACTAGACGCCGGATAGTCAGCGTCGCTGCAGCGCTGCGCGGTTGTGGCCTGCGCACGAGTAATGATTGTGATCGAATTGATCGCTCGCGTTGACCACAACATGTTCTGAACGAGACGATAATGGTCTATCGACGTAGGCCTTTTATTTTCTGTGGTGATAATATAGAATTTTATAAATTCGGACGCGGTTACATATCTTTATTCAATCTATGGTCACGAACGAAAGAGTTCGGCACAAAATTATTTGTTCAATGGATAACTATGATTAGAGGTTTAAGTATAGTAATAAATAAAATAATATGTCGTGATATAAATACCTGTCGCGTTACAGATTGTATCGCCCAGAGAAATGCAGTATCTGTATCAATTTATCTCAGACCAGAGTTGGGCCGTGGGCCTCATCGATCATAGTTTTGTCCACTCCAGTGATAAAATTAACAAGTTCAAATGGATAACTATTGTCGAACTTAAGTTTTAATGAATGGGCAATCCAACTTTGATTCATTCACTCACTTTAAATTTACGATGATATGTGAACCGAAGAACAAGAACAAACAAAACACTAATTACTTAGCTTGTTGTACATAATTTGCTAACCTTTTATTTTAAATGTTATGAGGATTCTCTTAAGTATTATTCATAAACTGACCTTAAAAATATAAATAAAATATCAAAAATCTAGGTCGTAAATGACAGTATCTCACTTTTGATCAATCAGCCTATTTACGTGGGAGCGTAGTTAACTGAATAATTTGTCTTGATTAATTAGACAAGGTTGACGTTGTTTTTTAAAATACCACGTGTGACTGTCAATTGAATAAGTCACAGAACAAAATAAAATAAAGAACTTAAAGATTTCACAACATTATAACTATACCATGTTAGTTAATATTGCAATGCAGTATCTACATTTTTTTATGTCTGTTTCTAAAATTCGACATGTAAGAAATAACAAATCATTCATAAAAGAAAAAAAACAATTCGCAAAATAAGATCTAAAACCAAACAAATTGTAATTATTAAGAACGCAGAAACAAACAGGCATCTGTTACGAGTTGTGAACACAATACGTCACACATCGAACGGGGAGTTTGGCAGAAGGTAAACAGAAAATATAATTTAGAAGCAATTTGCTGTGTATATGTCCGCAATCAAATTGTCTCGTTAATACCGCGGCGCTATCAAAACATTTGATTTGTGGCAGCGTGGGGTAGAGCGGTTATTTAGCCATCCTGGCTGACTTCGTTTGATGACCCCTGCTTGTATTCAATTACGTATTATTTATCATAGACGTATCAATCTATCGACAATAATCTTTGTGAAACTTCGTCTTGTGCAGCGTTGTAATGGCTGTTGGAAACTTCTTTCTTATTCTTTTCTTTATTCATTATCATGAAAAATTTAGTGTTGTTCCCATGATGCTCCTAACAATATGAAATAGTCGTTTGTCTATGGTTTTCGAAATATGTAAATGTTTTGAAATTGTGTTAATGGGTAACTATGCTTGATGACCCCGTGCGTATCAATCTATCGACAAAATCTTTGTGTAACTTCTTCTAATGAAGTACAGTAATTGTGGTTGTGAATGTATTTCCTTTTTCTGTCCTCCGTTAATTTTTCGGCCCTTTATTATGGTCTTAATTTAAATTAAGTTCTTAAAAAAATAAGCAAATCTATTGATGTTATTCCTTCAATTTCTACATCCGATCCGATTCCAAATGTGCAGCAACTGTACTGCAAATTAAAGTGACATTGCCCAAACCCCTTTTCCATTTAAAAAGCATTTTTCACCAGGCAACTTTGGTGTGTTTACCAGCAAACCAGGTCGTTTGGCTGTGACACGGGCCACTTGTCACGCCCGTATCAAACGCCGGACAATCACAGCACAGCGCTGCCGTATCTCGGGAAATTAAAGTAAAAACCGGCCGTTTGAAAAATTTATACGTCGACAAATGTTTGCATGGGAGTAACGCGTTTTTATGCAAACTCACACTCGAGTCGCACTCGCCGCGGACTCAGCGAGCAAACACCGGAATACTTTTTATTCGCGTTGTGTAATTCCCCCGGAGCTACGATTTGCATAACAAAACGGGAAAAGGTCAGGAAGCGAACGGAATGGCAAGTGTCCGGTTTGATGCCCAGTCAGCATTGCTTCATGAAGGCGGGCGCGTTCACTCGTGCTGGTCCACTTGAAAGCGAACATTCCCGTAATACAATTTTGATAATGTTCTAAATAACATCTCTCGTTTGTCAACTTCATTTTGTCTTTTATATTCTTAGTCACTCATTATTTATTTAGAACTACAAAGTTGCAAGCGATAGCTTTCTCGTCAATACATTTTTGTAAAAATGATCAATTAACTTTGATGTAGATTCTTTTTCTATGTCAATAAATTTTGCAAACAAATAATTTATATTTCAATTACTTTCTATTGACATTTCTTTTAATTACCATATTGAAATTACAAAAAAATATTTGCACTATTCATTATTTTATTATTATGTTATAACTTATGAGCTGTTGATCACCACAAATTCAAAAATATATAGCTTGATATAAAATAGCACAATTGGCATGAGTTAATTGGCAACACCGCGTTTGAACGAGGCACAGGATGTTCAAACCCAGGCGTTCGGGATGCATATTCATGCGCCACATGCAAATCCTGATTTACACATTGTAATGAATTCTTTTGATCTGTGGATTCACATATTTGATTTACCCCATCGATGTCGGTATTAACATGATACGTATATTTCGTATTCATAGTTTCTGCGGCGTCTGTCGATATGTTAATATTGGAAGTGTTAAACATTTTTAAAAGTATTCAAAAGCTCGATCAATAATAAAGAGAGAATCAGAAGATCGATAATAAAATATGTGCCCGAGAATTGCCAAATGGAAAAAATCGACTAAAAACTTACATAATTACTTTAGCAATTCAACTGTTCGAAAGAAACGCAGAAATGACAAGACGATGACAAATGAGCATCGCCTCGCATCCAACACAGTCGGGTGGCGGACCTCATCAAATTATTCCCCACTTAAAAAATCTCCGTAAACAAAAACGGAGCAAGGGAAAAAACACTCAAGTCGCGGGGTAAAAAATAGGTATTGGCAACATTGATTGATGTGTACTAATAGGGCGCGAAGAAATGAGCCCACCGCATAATTAAAGCGAAAGTGACATCTTCTGTCAATGACAGTGTTGCCAGCTGCGAATAGAACGGTCACGCCTTTCGGAGAGGAAGTGATTAGTGCTACAAACTTATTAAAAATTATTGAGTGAAGGCGCGTAATTAATTGATCAGAGGGTGAGCAGTCGCGACACCTCCTAGGTGTCAGGGAAACAGCTTGGTCTATTTTAACTGCTCATTACTATATTGTAACTAATAAACGCATAAGCAACACCAACGAAAACATCAAATGCAAAGGATCTAGCGAATTATGAGTAATTTACGAATTAAGAATTCATGTCTTCACTTTGACTTTATTTTCAGTGTTCCATGGAAAAACAAACATCAAACGTTGTTTGTCACCATTTTCACTAAGCACAAATGGAAGTGATGTCAGCCGGTACTACTCTGACACAAATCGCAGCATTTACTTTACAATCAGTTTGTGAGTCGGTGATAAAATCTAAACAACCCAGTTCAAACAACTAGAACCGTTTCAAACTGTCTGTCAACAAAAAAATACTGTGTGTTCGTAGTGACACTAGAAAGAAAGGCTGAATAATGAATGTACCAGGCGCTCGCTCGCGTCGCCGCATAAATGGCAGTACAATTAGCATAACCAGCTGTTCTAGTGTCAAACCAGAACTAAGATATGTATATCCGAGACTTATTTCACTGTTTCTGTTGCACCTTTGTGTTATCGTGAACAATGAAACAACAAATACATTGATTGCTGTGGTTGACCAAGAGTGATTAGATCAGTTCAGATAGATATTGTGGTTCAACTAATGGCTAAAGCCTTTGAGCACTTTTTTTCTGAAATTCCAGTCACGACTACTAGCTTATTAAACTCCTCACCGCATCATGCTGAATGCCTCCTTAAATCAAAAGTAGAAGAGTGCAAAATTGTTTTTAATTTCACGCATATTGATGCACTAGTTATAATTAAATCATTCAAAGAACTTAAGTTAAAAAAGACGGAAGATCTATGGGGTATTTCAATAGATATTTTAAAAACTATTATTATTGCCATTGCACCATATTTAGCATTAATATTTAATAAGAGCATTGAAATGGGTCAGTTCCCAAATCTTATGAAACATAGTAAAATAACTCCTTTATTTAAATCAGGAGAAAAGACTGATCCGTCAAATTTCAGACCCATATCCATACTTCCATCTCTAAGTAAAATTTTTGAAAAAATTATTTTCAATCAGTTATTGTCACATTTTAATTCAAATTCTTTATTTAATGAAAATCAGTACGGATTTACTAAAAACAAATCCACAACTGATGCAGGAGTTTCATTAGTAAAACATATTTTTGATGCATGGGAGGCTAAGCAGGATGCGATAGGTATCTTTTGTGATTTGTCAAAAGCTTTTGACTGTGTAAGTCATGAAACCTTGCTGATGAAGATGCGGCATTATGGCCTCTCAGAGTTCGCTTTAACCCTTGTTAAATCATACCTCACTGGCAGAGTTCAAAAGGTGAACATCAATGGAACTAACTCCGATGGCGCACCATTGATAATGGGAGTGCCCCAGGGCTCAATATTGGGACCACTCCTTTTTCTTATATATATTAATGATCTTCCTGCCATTGCTAAGGGTCTATGTGAGACTGTGTTGTTTGCTGATGATACATCTTTAGTTTTTAAGGTAGATAGACGTAATATACAACTTGACGAGGTAAATAACGCGCTCTCACAAGTCCATCATTGGTTTACAACTAATAACTTACTACTAAATCCTAAAAAAACAAAATGTATTAGATTCACAATGCCAAATGTGCCACAAGTTATTACAAATGTTTTAATGAATAATGAACATATTGATGTAGTCAAATCAACTGTCTTTTTAGGAATAACCATAGATTCAAAATTACAATGGAGCCCCCATATTGTTGCTTTGGCTGGGAGACTAAGTTCTGCAGCATTTGCTGTAAGAAAAATACGGCGCCTTACTGATATTGAAACGGCGAGATTGGTTTATTTCAGCTATTTTCATAGTGTTATGTCTTACGGTTTGTTGTTGTGGGGGTCGTCTGCTGATATACAAACAATTTTTGTATTACAGAAAAGGGCGATCCGTGCAATATACGACCTTAAGCCGCGTGATTCACTCCGTGAGATATTCAAGGAGATTAACATATTAACTACAGCGTCTCAATACATCTTTGACTGCATAATTTATATACGCAAGAACCTACACAATTTTTCTAAAAAAAATGACTTTCATAGCTTTAATACACGAAATAAACATAAGCTTGCCGTTCCAAGTCACAGGCTTCATAAGACTGGGAAGTCTTTTATTGGACTAAGTGTCAAAATATTTAATAAACTACCAGAAAGTGTAATTGAATTTCCTAAACAAAAATTTAAGTTGTTCATTAAATCAACCTTAATGAAGAAAGGTTATTATAAAATAGATGATTATTTAAATGACAAATATGCATGGACATATTAATCTGCTCAGCCGCACTTATTTTGTATTTATTTTTAAGGTATATTTGACATAATTGTAAAATTGAAATTTATTTTTAAAAAAGGCAAAACTGTCTGAGTTTCTTGCGGCGTCTCTTCTCAGCAGGCCATTCACGTCGAGGCGCTGGTAGGGTAAAAAAAGTTTTGACGTGCAAAAGAATTTACTAAGTGAATCAAATTGCTAAATAAATCATTTATTCATTTATTATTCATTTATTCATTTATTCATTTAATGGTGAAATTAGGAAATACATAACAGGAGTTGTAAAGTTAAGTCTAGATGCCAACTTGAACTTCTAAAATAAATTTGTGGGTAAAAAATGCTCCTTTTCTTCTGTTATACTTTAATCAGTCTAACATGTCTATCTGCAAAACATTTCCGCGAAATAATAACATCATCACCCCTTCCCCAGTTTTTTCACTTAACACCGCGTCAATTGACAGTGGTGACTTAGGAAAATTTCCTGCGAAACATCCTTTATCGAAGCGTGCATATCATTAGTAACGCGAAATAATGGGATACGGACACCGTTCCGTTTGTGATTAATGCATTAAGCTATTAATACTTATTTTCGACGAGAAACTCGACTTACTGCCGGCACCACATCTAGATTGATGCGGTGACTCTGCAACTTGTGTTATGACAACGGTTTACCACCCTATGTTTTGAGTGTAGACTGTAGGTGTTATTCTTACATTTTGAAATAGGCGAAACGAGATCACTGATGTCAACTTTTGTCACTTCGACATAAAGAATAATATCCATTGTGAGATTATGATACACCAGAATTTTTTGTATGCTTTTGTTGCTTTTGTCGCGTTTGGCGCACCCAAACTACAAATACATGACCGAAGCCTAATCACATTGCTTGGATACCACAGTAACAATACAGACTTCAAAGCAATGAAACATACAATTTGGCAACAAAACTAAACGAATAGTTGTCTCTACAAAAGAGCGCGTTCAAAGAGCTAGGTAAAATTCCGCAAACAGCGCATCGACGACAAACTCCTGTGGCATTCGCGAGCCGTGACTCGGCTGGCGGCCCCACACAACGCCCTTGCATATTAGCCGACTCAAAATCAAAACTCGGCATTATTAATGATTCCACGCCATGACAATCTAAATATCTCCAAAAGTTACGCACTAATCGCGCGAAATTACTCCCCGCTAATTCCGGAATAAATGTACACAGTCACCAGATGCGATAGCCAGGATCATCTTTCAAATAGGAAAGAAGAAAAATCACTTAAGATTCAAAGCATTCAGCATCTTTATCTTTCGGATACAAGAGTTCATTTTATGACCATTAATTTTGCCTTTTCCTCGGGTGTTTTATCACAACGGCTGCGCTGCTCTGTCGCGCGTCTCATTAATCAAAAGCATTTGTTTACAACGAAGGGAATTTGATTTGATTAAAATAATTCGCAATATCCTTGATAAATATCACCCTCGGTCTCCGTTTGATCTTCGCTGAAATTAATGGTGGAGGATTCAATCACGCAAACGTTGCGACGCGGTTCTTGCGCGTAGATGACACTGATGAAACGTATTGTAATCATTGAATATTTTGATTCCAACTTCAAACTTGGCAAGCTATCGAATTAAATGCAGATGGAATATCAGAACAAACATCGGAATGAATGTCGAAGGAATAGTTACAACGTTACTAACAACAACGATGATATTTTTTGAACATTATTTTATTTCAAAAGAAGTTTATTAGCAACAATAGCAACTTTAATCCTGTTTTATCATATCCTTCGTCGCCCTTTAAGACAAATGTAACACGACCTTTTATTATTTATTTATTAGATTTCTCTGTTTTAAATCCGATCTTTCTTCTCCTATATTTACTAGCTTCAAAAAAAATACTATCTCATATACGTTTAGTAAGTGTGTTACTAGCATTTCTTTGTCATGCCTATTTATATTAACTAGTTTGTTACGTCTCCCTGCAACAGTCACACCAATATCACCAAGGTCAAGGTACCCAAACCACTCAAAACTCCTGAGCATTGAGGGTGGGCAAACAAAGCTATCTTTCGGTAGCAAGGGGCACGGGCATGAATAACGACGGCCGTCAGTCCGATGTGTGCCCAGCGTGCCCCGCGCGGCTTAACCCGCCGTACGCCGATTAATCGCCGCTAATTCGAACCGAAATGGAATTAAACGGGACGAATACATTGATCTCGACGATTTATTTGCTGCTAACTGTTTTGGAGCGATTTTGTCACAGAAGCATTCGTACAGTCACGAGCAATAACATGTAAACACCTCGACTATTATGGAATTAAACGGGACGAATACATTGATCTCGACGATTTATTTGCTGCTAACTGTTTTGGAGCGATTTTGTCACAGAAGCATTCGTACAGTCACGAGCAATAACATGTATACACCTCGACTATTATGGAATTAAACGGGACGAATACATTGATCTCGACGATTTATTTGCTGCTAACTGTTTTGGAGCGATTTTGTCACAGAAGCATTCGTACAGTCACGAGCGATAACATGTATACACCTCGACTATTATGGAATTAAACGGGACGAATACATTGATCTCGACGATTTATTTGCTGCTAACTGTTTTGGAGCTGTTTTGGAGCGATTTTGTCACAGAAGCATTCGTACAGTCACGAGCAATAACATGTATACACCTCGACTATTATGGAATTAAACGGGACGAATACATTGATCTCGACGATTTATTTGCTGCTAACTGTTTTGGAGACGGGAATGGATGCCGATTTTGTCACAGAAGCATTCTGTACTGCATATCTAATGAAAGAGTCTGGGAGTTACCATAAATCCTTTTTAAAACACATTTGGTTTAAACGGTATAAAATATTCATTAATACTATCCGGGTAAAGAAAAATACACTTCTAGATAATGACGCTTGTGGTGTTTGAGAATTTTATTATCAAACCACTTACGAGTTAAAAGTGGCAAAAATTCAAGAAGCCCATTAAACAATTACTAGAATAATATTCTTACTACCCTTACCCTAGAATCAGAAACCAAACCTTAGCTACCGAGTAATTACACTTAATCCAAAACATCAAGATGTCGTTCTAATAAGATTCTCGTTCATCCTACTCAAAGAAAATTAACAAAGAAATACATTCACAGGGCCAACCAATAACGCCGAGTTGAGAGCATTAATCTCTCAAAGTGTATAAGTGAAACGGAGAGCGCAAGAGAAAACAAAACAAACAGTACAAATTATATTAAATCAGAGATAATCCTGTCAATTAATTGGAGTTAGCATTGAGAACCGGTTGGCGCATGCGTGAATTAAACGAACCAAGATAATGCAGAGCAAGGAAGCTCGCCACTCAGACGAGAACAATTAATATGATTTAACTGAATTACCTGTTGGAATTAATCGCGAGATCGGATGAGCATTGTCGCATGCATTGGACTCACATGTCCGATGGAGGGGAAGTTACACTGATGACATCAAATGCGACGTAGAAAATAGAGCAAGTTCTTTGTATGTAATAGGATATTCCTAGGTCCACAGGTGATTGTCAACGATTTAATTCCTGGGAACGCATTGCAATGTTTTTATTTATTGAAAAAGTTCTGTAACTTACATGATTAATTAAGACTTTGGCTTGAATAGCTAAGCTTCTAAGCTACTTTATTGATTTCATCAATTATGATTTAACATCTTTCATCATTGTTCTGTTAATCAAAAACTAATCATAGTTAACTATGCCATAAATTAGTATTATTGTGGCCTTAGGAATTAAACCTACAGTGTCATTTATCTCCCTTTTCAATCATTTATTACTTATTAATTACAAGCAATCTACGCGTCGACGCACGTCAGCGAGTGACACTAATATATCTGATCGATTCCTTAGCATCCAGAAGTTTCCACTTGTTTGTCAATTGCTTTAAGGTCTCATTCTGCCTATTCTGTTTCGGATACGCCAAGATTCGGGTATCATAATAAAATTACAAACAATCTACGACTCGATGAAACTCCGACGTCAATTACATCAAAATCAGGATGTTTAACTTCCAAAAGATTCCACTTGATTCTCGATTGTTTTAAGGTCTCATTCCACCTTCTCTGTTTCGGATTAACCAGAATTTGTTATTCCAAGCAATCTACGCTTAGAAGTGACTTTAACATCAGTTGCATCAACAACAAGACGATTCAAAAACATCCAAAATACATCACGTGATTCTCGATTCAGTTCCATCAGGACGATTTCTATACATCCAAAAGATTCCACTTGATTCACGATTGTTTTAAGGTCTCATTCCACCCGTTCTGTTTCGGATCCCGGATTCGGGTATCATGGGGTAATTTCTTTAAAAACTCGTCTAATCCCTCGCCGAGCGACGTCTGACAGTGACACATCGGTACACGGCGCGCTGTCCGACTGTAATTCTACCCCACACTCGCCGGACCTTTATTTTACGGTACCATTTTATTTTCAATGTACGGACTTAATAAGAGGATTTAGACCGCCTCTAAGTTCGTATTTAATGTGACGATAAACATTCCTACTATGTTCGGGTAACAATTTCCGCGTTTCGCATTATTTAGCTGTATACCTAGCTTGTTTTCTAATTAGATTTGAAAGTACAGCAATTTTAACATTGGTGTTATAAAACCCGTATACAACAAATGCAATAATAAAAATAAGTGGAACAACATTGATCATTCTGGGTATCACTAATTTAATGTAATAAAATCCAATAAGACTCTTAATCAAAACTTATTTTTATCCATCCATGCCGAATAAAAATAGCCGAGTCTCACTCGAGTGCTGTCAAATTCCAAAGTCACTTTAATGAGCCAATACAAGTCGATACACCGGAACGCTTTAAAATGAAATCAAAACCGCGTATCGTTCAGGCGTGCCGCCGATCAATCACCATCCATTAAACAAGGAAAGAAAAGCGTTTTCCCCCAACGATTGGCCCTTGAATCGGCCCAATTTACATGAGAGCCACTTTTTCCTCGCGTCCAGATTAGCCCCCGAATGAGTTTGATGAATCGTTCACACCCCGCAAGCCCGACTCTCCCGACCGGTCATTTGTTAAAAATACACCCGATCCACGGATCTAATTGTCTCCTCTAATTTCACTCCCTCCCGTGATATCTGGCCCCTGTTTAAATTAAAACCCGATTTTAAATTTTCCTAATGAACTACGGTTTTATTGCGTCGTATTACTCGTACTTTTGTTTATTAAAATGGAACTGTTTGTGCACGGAAATGTCCTTTTAGGTAATGAGTTTTTGTACAACACGCAAATTCATAGTTGCTTATTTTGAATAAAGAATTAACTTGGATATAAAACTCTTACTGAAATGGATCAGAAAAAAAAGTACTGCCTAGGTAGTCCTTACTCATAAATCTAGCTGTGTTTTAAAAGTTGCTATTTATTCTGACATTTCTAATCTATATAATCATGGAAATATTTATGATTTAGATGATGAAGTGAGATAACATAAATTAATAATGAAATAAGGGAAGAATGTCAAATTAAGATAATCTTCACAAATAACTTCCTATCGCATGTTCCAGAGATCGATGAACTGTCAATTAACATTACTTTACTAATGCCTTTGTAACCCTGAATTCCACGATTGATATCTCTTTTGCTTCAATTTTTAAATATTTTTATACTACTTTTACCTACTCGTTTGAGCGAGCAATAGGTAAGTCCAATATCTTACCTTTCGAGATGTTTTACGATGTCCTCGTATGCTGCTCTACAATTCTCCCAAATACCAGATCTGCAGACAAAGAAAATAAAATGAATAAAAGAAACAAAGGGTACAGAAGATGGATGCATAAAATAAATTAATAGCTGAATGAGGAGAAGAAAGAATAAAGCCTAAGCGTAACACTTATACCCAATAATAAATCGCTGTTTATTTAGACCAAAGAATATGCTGAAGACAAAAAAACTGCAACAATTAATTGTTCTGAAGTATTCAAACAGAAAGTTTTCAAATTGAAAAAAGGGTTTGAATGTTAAAGGAATAATTATGAGCACTCAATATTAAATGTTCCGTTAGGCTGAGCGAGGGGTCGAAGAAATTAATTATGTTTTTAAAACAATCACTTATATTTGTGCCGTAACAACTCATGCGTGATCGTCGAAATTGTTTCTCGATTACTTTAGCTCTTTGTTTTTCATTAAACTTTCCTTCGAGATCTGTGAACGGGAGTATTCGTTTTATGATTCAATAAGGCGATCTTCAAAACGGTTTTATTTTTAAATAAAGTAACGTTCGTTAAGCATTCTAATTAGTTTCCAAAAGAAGTTTATTATATTCTAAACTTCTTCGTCTGACGTCATTGTATGGCTATACATTAATTTATGTGTAATCGCTCAATAGCTCGATATCGCAGTGGTGGTCGGCCTGCGATTGCTAAGTTAAGCAACTTTCGTAGAGGCCAGTCACCGGATGGGTTACCGAAAAATCTCGAGCTCCTCCGTGCTTCGCAAGGCACGTTAAGCAGTTGGTCCTGCGCCCGATCTCTCTACGGCCCTGTCAGATTGCAGTACGGTGGGACACCACAGAATTATGAGAGTGAGGGAATAGAGAGTGCACCTGTACTGGCGCACTCACTTGTGCATGCACTATAATATATCCTGCGTACCTTGATGATCGTATGATCGGCCGCCATGGTCGAAAAGCGACCGGAGGGGTATTATATTATTAATCGCTAAGGTAAAGGTATATGCGAGGTATTAGTCAAGTGACAGTAAGACAGTGGGGTAAGTGGAGGGCATTGTGGGGCTTCCGACGGAAGTGAGGGTACTCACTGTTTGTACTTTTCTAACTGGATTAACTTAGACATTTAACCTGCTCAACTTGTGACCTGCTTATGGTTTCTTTTTGTGTACTTGTGACGTCACCCACGTAAATGAAGCTAGTGTTACAAGCTAATTTGTTTACACAATTCAAGTAAGCGGCACATAATGTAATATGTATATTTTTGTAACATGTTTAGATTGTAGCGTTGAATTTTTTGTTAGATTGTTGTTAACAGACGTTAAAGTGTCTACAAATATGCTAACTTGGAATATAATAAATTTTTGATAAGAATTAATTTCGTAGAAATTAAAATTATGGTACCAAATGTTTAACCTAATATGTATATTCCGGCCTCAGGCTATCAAAGCGTACCGAGATTTTAACTTTTCACTACAAGACTTGAATTAAAATTGTCATTCTTGCGTCTTTTCCGCTGAATCACAAATTCTGAAGGTCGCAAATGTAAATTTAAATCCTCCACTATTCAAATGCAATGACACTCGCATTAAGTCTATCCTACGTTACTGGACGTTAATAAATGTGTAGCTTGTGATGATGGAACTAATATTCCAATAGGACTTCTGGTCTTTTGAACCTGATATCAAATCATCTGCAAAATAACGTTTACCACAAATTGAAGCATTTTTCATTTCTATTTTGTTTATGCGCAGTTAGTCCAATCGTGAAAAAAATACAAGGGTCTCAAAAAGCCTAACATTTTATACAGGCGATATTTGTTGTAACCTTCTTCGATCCAGAATTAAGTAGCTCCAAGTCCACCACCGCTCAAAAACCAAACTAGACCCTCTTACCTCGCAAGTGCTTCCATGTTGTGCATCGGTTGTCCCTTGATGATGGACCCATCAGGTCGAGGGACGCCAGGGTGCGGCATGCCAGGAGACATCAGCGCGTGCTGGTGCATGAAGCCCATCGGCCCGAGATGGGTGGGCGGCGCGTTGTACCCGTTCGCGAGGAGCGGGGATTTCTCCATGCGTGCCATTTCTGGAAAGAATGGGGATGTTTAGTTAAAGAAGTAATGCTTGTGGATGCTAAATTACTATACTTAAAACAAGTTAGGGCTGACGCTTTAATCAGAATTTAGTATAATCCGATTTTACCAGTGACTAATTTTTTTCTTCTTCTATGCACGACTATGTTCGCTGGATTGGTTTTTACGTCTTATAAGAAAATTAAAATATTCCTAACTTAGGTAGTAATCATTTCGAGGATTTTGTTTTGAATGTGAATTTCAAATTATTTTATATTTTCAACAGGCTTACTTGGCACTCATCACTTATAGGATATGTAAGACGTATAAAGATATGTAACTACTTGAATAATAGGCTATACGAATATAACTAAATGTCCCCAAGGGAGACAAAAACGAGTACAATAATCGACACGGACACAAACGTCGCAACAGAATTACAAAACGTTCCAGTTTCTAATTTTAATTTCCAAAATCTTCTATAAATATCAAACCACTCAAGAGTAACGCTCAGGTAAAATCCAATTAATGCCCAGTATTATCATTTAATTACACGTTCCAATAATCGAATCGCCCGTAAAACGGTGTACAAACAATAATAAAATGAGCAATGAATTTCGAGACTATTGTTTTCTGGGTACCACAAACAACCCAAGTAAACATGGAGGGGTGTTGGGCAAATATTCTTAAAATGACCCCCCGGGGGGGCTCGGAGGTGCCGGTGGTCTCAGCCCCCCCTCCCGTGAGGTCACCAAACGGACCGGGCGTCGGAAACAATTAACAAGGTGTCGAATTAAACGCGAATTAACGGTTGGACCGTTAAAGGAGTACACCCTTTTCCATTGTGGCAGCGTTTTACAGAGGATTTCGGGATTCCTGAATATTAAATATTATGTGTTGCTTTGTTCCGCGATTAAGGGCAGGTATGCGGGCGCGTTTGACGGGAAATTTTAATTATCACACGGAATGCATGTTAATCGTTTTAATTTGTCGCGGAATTGGAATCGGCCGACCGTTTGATCCGAGGTTTATGAATCACAAGAATTTAATATCATAGAACAAACGGAAACTATGTTTTCAATTGTCCAAATAGGACATTAACTAGGGAGCTAACAATGAAGAAAGGAGCAAAATAATTGCGGAATTAGCTAAGTGAGAAAAACAAAGAGCCAAATAATTTTAAAATATTAAGATAATATGTGGTGCATATTCCTAGTATGATTCTGTTCTTAATTCTTATAAGAGATTTCTAAACCCGTTGAAGTGAGAAATTTGTATATTATAATATATTATAATATCTATACTTATAATAAATCTGTAGAGAGGTCAATTCTGTACATTAAATATATTTTCAAAATAACTATGGGGGGGTGATTAGTGATCGATACTGATGCCAAAAATGCAACCAGCAAAATTTTTGTCTGTCTGTCTGTCTGTCTGTCTGTCTGTCTGTATGTTCCTT
Organism: Nomophila noctuella; assembly: GCA_958496325.1. Classification (NCBI taxonomy): domain Eukaryota; kingdom Metazoa; phylum Arthropoda; class Insecta; order Lepidoptera; family Crambidae; genus Nomophila; species Nomophila noctuella. The sequence continues at coordinate 8,940,869 of OY292490.1, read as the reverse complement.
ATAGAAACAAAAACTACTGGACGGATTTTGACGAAACTTGGTACAATTATTCTTCATACTCCTGGGCATATTATAGGATACTTTTCATCACGCTACAATCAACAGGAACAGCGTAGTGAAGGGAAATGTGGGAAAAACGGGAGAATTTTCTCCATTTCTTAAGCTTCAGTCGCGTGTGCAGCCTTAATGGTTAAAGTCACATAGAAATTATGTATGACGGAAATGTTTTACATAAAATTGCCTAACAAATATCCCCCAACAGCATATGTCTATCTTTTATGGTTGGCTCACAATAACACGTGTAACTCATGATCCAAATTGGTTTGCGCGCCAACGCGTTAAACTCAGGAACTACTGGTTCGAATTTGACAAAATATTTTGTGTTGGATAGTTCACTTACCATTTGTCGAAGTAGACTTTAAGCTATCTATAGTAAGACTGTGTGCGGAAACCGTAACCCACGCGGACGGAGTCGCTGGCGGCCGCTAGTATTTAATATAATCGTAATATGGGCGACCACATAAATAAGCCTACTCAACGTAGCCTTTGCCTATGCCTAGACTACAGATTAGTTACACAGAAAACTTTTGTTTTTCATCAAGTCTGTTATTTCACCGTTATGAATACGCTTACAAAATTAAACAATGTAAAAACTGTTTACTGTTCGTATATTTCGGCCACAAAGTTAGAGACAAACAAACATTATGACCAATGGACCCTAAATTAATTGCCCGGGCTTATTTACACAGCTAACCAACCCGGTTATCTTTTGAGCCATGCACAGCTAAACTCGTATTTATTATAATTAATTATTCAAAATAGATTTGTTGGGCAACTATTTTGTAAGAGCCTGACCGTTGTAAATTATACACCAAAATCGCTACTTAATATATGGGTGCAAAAGATTTGCGATTTGAATTATTGATTGGAAAATCACTAACAAGTTGAGTAGGTATATGAAATTCTACTGTTATTTTTTTTGTAGCCAGGGCGTCAAAATAATTGCAAGAGTAAATTTTAATATTCGGAAAAGTAATTACAAATTATATGGTTACTTTTCAACATTATAAAAATAAAAGTGGGATGTAAATAGTCCCTTGATAAAAATCACCTTTAAAATTTAAAACTTTGTTACTAAACAGCATGAAATGGTAATAAAAGTTATAAGCATCCCCAACTGAATCGTATACGTTTGTTTTCATTCCTCTAAGTCCAAACCTCAATTAGGTCACTAAACCAAAGCGCATATTTACAAATCCGTACGCGTAAAACGGAACCCTCGACCGCACCGGTCAACCGCACTTACTAATTAACTAAATACGTGTTAAATCTCGTAATAACCTGCGGTTAAAACCACCCCATCCACCTGTCTCATTCTTATACGAACAGTCAGTATAGCGTCGTCCTTTTCCGATTGAGACGCCGATGGTCAAGGAATTTTACGTATGATCGGACACGCGGAATGGTAGAAAAGTTTAGTTTAATTTTATTTGGATAGTTTTGCTTAGCCGCTATTAACTGAAAGTGAACTTAGTAATAAACAGTTATTGTTCTTCTATGTACAATTAGCAGTGCAAACAAAAAAACATAAACACAGACCCGCCCGATCTTCGGAGCGGATAAAAATCTTTATCGTTTAACATTATGACTATTATTAGGTGAATCTCCTGATCAGGCATTTAAAGAAATGAAACGTCGATTCCGAACAGCTATTATAACGATTTTCATCGATTTATTGATCGAGCATCGACTGTCCTCGGCAAATGATCGTATCAAATTACCGGCCATTATTTCGAATTAGAATCGATAGAATCGGGACCCCAATTATATCACTTATGTGTTTAAAGGAGGTTGGGATAAAAGCAATCATAACCGCAAAGGACTATCGATATTAACAAAAAAAGGTGTTTGACGGTACAAAATTAGCTATTTGTTATTAAAAAACGCCGGGAGCGAAGTTTTGTTGCTTTTTTGAGAAATACTGCAAATGTAACAAAGGACCTTAATATTCTCAGCTACAAAGATAATTTGTACGGACATAATCAGCATTGGAGTTTTATTACGGCCAGATTACAAAATGACGAAACGGGCAAGGCATAAATGATTGGCTATAAAGCGAAAAGAACGAGCGCCCCGTGACTGACAATGTATCTTTTCTTGTCGCACGCTGTACATTATTTTGAACCAGTAGAAGTATAAAGTTACTACATCAAGTTCAATCTGAAGACACATAAATACAAGATTTCAAATATTTGACCCTAGATCTACGAGTATAGTTAGGTAAAATATGAAAACCTATGGCAATCCAAGAGTTAAAACACTTTGTACCTCTCCCGAACAAAATCAAAAGTACTTTTTATGAAAGTTTTGTTGCTGTCGTAAAATAGGAAATATCTATCGTAAATGCAGCCTCCTAGATTTTATAACTCGGTGGTTTTAACTGGAAACTTTAACACGACCGTAATAGCCTGTAAATCACAGGAAAGGAATAAAATTAGACATATTAAGTCCCTGAAGATAAATACGATGATAACAATACAAAGTATTGTTGAATCAAGAATGCGCAGCGCTACCTATCATAGGTATCATACTTACTTTACCATTTGCCTTGTATGAAACTTTCTGATTTATGTGCTTTTTAACTGCATATCAAAATGCAACACATTTGAGCAACAATATTTACTTATATATCTCAATTTGCAACAGCTCTAATTCAATTGTCTCCACCAAAATAATATTTTTTATACTTCGCAGTACCTACTTTGACATCTTTTTAATTCAAGCAGATAAAATTTTCAAAGTTAAGTTTTTTCATCAGTAATGTTTGTCTTTTCAGATATTGCAGACAACTTTTACTACAAAAGAAATGTGTGTGAATTATAGAACTACAAATTGAAATGTGTGTGAATTATAATATGTCTTTTTCTAATCCTAATCAAATATTCTTCTCATTAGAATTTGGGATGGTTTGCATAACCGAATTAATTAAAGAGGAATTTTGTCAGAGATCCTCTTGCTTAGCCTCTTCTCACCGTCTTCCATAAAAAAACGATGTAAAACATTCACAGCACAATAGTATGAAACGGACAAATCTCCAAAGGCCGGCAAAACGAAGAAACTCGAAAATGATACGAAAGAGGTCGAATTAAAAGCAAATTACAGCCAGCCGGCAATCGTAGCGTTTACAATAAATACATAATTGTACGGTCAGTTTACCAATGGCATATACGATTGGCTAAAATAACGGTCTGCAGTTTTGAGAATAAATCGCCTTTAAAGTTGTCGTTTCGGTGCATGTTAAGAGTGGCATGTGGTGGTGCTTCATTCATAATTATATTTTGACAGACAATTTATTACCTCGGAGTCTTCTACATTGTATAAGACGGTACGTATTGGCATAAAAAGAGCTCAATTGGTTTGTTCTCTTACGAGATGTGAGTACGTGATCGTGATCCGACTCGCGTCTAGAGAAATGAGTTTGAACTCACGTTTTTTTTAGCGAAGGTTTAGCAAACGTTACCTACTTAGAAGAAATTAACAAATTATTTTAAAATAGCATATTATAAATACACATTCACTTTTAAGGTTTCAATATCTAATAAGAAACTCATTAATAAATCATTCAAATACAGCAACACAAAACGTTTATTGTGTAAAAGTAATTGTTCAAAAATGTATAAGAATATAAAGAATTTCTTCCCAAACGACCACTAAGACTCCCTTTTATGCTGCCCACACGACTGATATTTCTTGTAGGTTGTTTGTTACAGAACAGAGGCTAGGAAATCACATTTATATTACGTACTCTATAAATAAACCCTTATAAAGAAAATAAATTGTTTTGATATAACGTTTTTTGAAACTGTATCATCATAATAAAACACCAATATTATCTGTTTCAACAGACGTACCCCATAGTCTCGATCCTCGATATCTACTACCCTAATTCCCTACTGTCTAAACAGAGCAATGCTTACACGAAAAATAGTGTCTATGAGAGTACAATCATCAACACAAGTCACGCTCGAAGTACAATCAATAACAGTAATACACAATCGCCGACAAAATGCGGACGGTCAATAACTTGAGTCAACAAGACGGATAGAGCCAGTGTCGCCATGTGACGGAGGGGATTACGGCTTAATAAGACCGACTTTGATGATACAAGTAATAATGAAATTATGACATTGTTTGTGAGGCAAATTAAAATTCTGGATAACTAAATAGTCATTTGAAGTTTATCTTCGTGTTCCCACAGAGCTACCTAGATAAGGAAGAAAAATATAATGATAGCAATCAGACATTGTAAAGTATATTAAAAAATAATTTTATTAGTTATTCAAATTACCATAATTTAAAAATGATTTAACTATTTTATACCATGGTCTACTCTTTTTTACATTCTAAGTAAAATAACAACTTCCCAACGTCCAAACCTAGAATAGTAAAGTTCCCGGCTACTTTACAAGACTTTGTTAATAAAATCCTTAGTCCTGAACGTAAATCCCATTTCGCGCCGGCAAAAATCCCCGCAGTGGCAACACCGGCAGACTTACGTCTTAGCCATAAACTCTTTCATTTGGCTCGGACGAGCCTTATGAACAATAAAACGTTGAGGGCTGGAGATTTGGACTGTAATAAAATATTTGCCGTAGCAAACGCTAATCCGGCACCCTTACTTACGAACACAATTTGAGAAGTTATAGTCGGCGATGTGTGTAGGTACGCGGCCCGTAAAATATACGTCCGTGTTAAAACTTACAATATTATGAGAAGAGAGTTGAAGAGTAGAAATGTAGTATTTGAAGTGTTTAAGAAACGTGAAGATTCTCCAGTCCATTAATTTTAATTTAAACAGCTTGTAACGGGTATATTTATTTACAAGTGTATGAGAAAATATCTATTAGAAAACAAAATATGAAAACTTTGAAGCATGTGAGTTAAGTTTGGATACAAAAACTCAAGCGTTTATAATATCTGGGAGAGTTAATTCGTGAGAGTCCCCCTGTAATATAGGGCAGGGTGGTCGAATGCACTCAGGCCAATCAATCAATAAAAAAGCTCCATTGAACGTACAGTCGTACACAAAAGTGTCACTATTTTTTCTATCGTTTTAAATTGACATTTCGTACATTGTTAACTACCGTCATTTAGAAATAGTAAGGTGTTTTAAATTTAGCTGAACTTTACTAAACAAGCTAAGTTGCTAAATAAAACGTGTTTAAATGACTGCGACTGTACATTAATCAGCCACAACCGTATCTTAGCGCATTAGAGAGGAATAGACGTTTGGCGGTGATCCCGGACTATTCGGAGCAAATAAAAGTTCCCTCAATGGAGGGTCAGGCTTAATTACTCGTAAATTGCCACGGCTCGGTTTAGGCAGATAAATGTATGTGTCGGGGTAACGATGTGTCATACACACCTTATTTTTATGGTGTTAGTTGAGTAAGATAATCTACCGAATGGTGAGGATATAACGGAATTTCATAATAAAGATTGCTTTATTTTGCTTGCGAGGCTTCACATACTTCATAATATGAAGAGACAAACTCGTATTTTGTCTCTTCCTATTATGAAGAAATAAAGAGAGAAAAATTCTAAATTATGATCATGCATCACCGTGAGTGAAAAGTGTGTGTTTCCAATTGGAGGGATGCAATATCTATTTTGTCATTGTTTATCATCCGTAAGAAATTTTTTGGCAATATGATACAATGACATAAACTTACATTTAAACTTACGTTGCTTTCACGAACTTCACAATGATATGTGTAATCCGTAAAAATTAACCGTATTCCACTATTCCCAGAATAGTTGTTGCCAAATTGAAATTATGTTACAATGAAAATGTAGTCGTCTGTAAATATTCACAAAAGAAACGATACCATTGTTGAGTTAACAAGCCAAGTTACTATATTAAAGCATATTTTTATTAATAACACGGCACAAAGGGAAGATTATCTGTCCGTGGTTTGGTAGCAGCTGCTCCTATTGAAGTTCGATTGGTCTTTACAACATTCAAATGTATATCAAAGACATTTACTTGATAAAAGAGATACATTATTGATACATTTTTTTCATAGATAGATTGGTCTATACCTGATGTTAGTATGGTAATTTTTTGGCGTAATAAAAATTTTCACATATTCAATTAAATTACCTACCACAATGCATTTAGAATAGTAAGTAATAGGTTTAAGGAGAAGCAAACATCTCGAAAACACGTATACAATAATAAAATAGGGTCATCACTTCTAAATAATTACACTATTTTCAAGTTAATTCCAAATGTATATTTCGTGACTACAATGCACGCCAGCAATGTATTTTAAATGGAAGATGACACACTATACCGGAATTCGTCTTGTAATGTTGTATAGAAAATGCATTGTCGCCGAACTTCGGTCGCGTAATTTCCGCCTAGTGTGTTCCTACACGACAGCTCTACTTGTGAGAGTAAGACAAAAAATAAAGAAAAAATTAAACCAATTATATTTTTTTGTATGTCAACGCTCATAACTATTACCGATAAGCGTATAATTTACAAATAAGGCAAACTTGCAATTCACGTCGAATGCAACTGTAAAGTATAAAATTGTCATTTTTAATTGTGGTATTAATCATTGGTACGACGTTGGTCGTCCGATGGTTTAATGGTTGTTATTACTTGTCGTCAGTTTGATAACTAACGTACGAAGTTACGGAAAAAGCAACCTGTAATTTCGTTTCGAGTTGAGTCGGACGAAAATTCGATTCAGTGTAAAGGCGCCTGCAGCGGTATCGGATCAACTTGTCGATAAATGGCTGATAAATCAAAAGAGTACACGCACATACTTGCTGACATCTGCATGTTGCCTTCCTGACTCATTGATTAACTGTTACTCATATTAAGAACGGTTAATATCTTGATCTTGATTTTGTAGCATTTATGTGTTCCGTCACTTGACCACTTACGTAGAACACAACTTGAGAAAGTACAATTTGTTTTTCAATCGGTTGGCCGCGAATCTGTCCGTGTTTTATTATTTTTTGTCTTGTATTATTGCTTAAAGCCTTCTTCGACAAATGGACTATCCGACACATAGTCATTTTTTCAATTAGAACCAGAAGTTCCTGAGATAAGCAACTTCAAAGAAACAAACAATCAAACTCTTCAGCTTTATTTTATCGTTTTTTCGTATGGTAATTAATCCTGTTAATGAAACATCTAATTGATTTCTTCGACACTGAAGGCTTGAAATGGATTCAATATAAACTATGCTTTGTAATTCGTTTTATAATTTGAAATTAGTTGCTTATGTGAAAAAAAGTTGAAAGGCAGATAAGGTTTGTTGGGCACTTAACTCATTAGGAATTCAACGCTGTTCGCACCTTTTAATTACGTTCCTAACATTGTGTAGCCAGATAACGGCAACCAGTATTTAGTCCATAAGAACTTATTTAATACCTATATAATTCAGAGACAGCTATTTCTAATTAGAGAAAAATTCCTCCGCTATTCTCGGGGATAAAAAGTATATGAATAGATCTTGATGATTCAAAGGTGTGAGCTCTGTCATAAGTAGATAACAAAACACTAATTTAAACTTTGAATGTCGTTGAGCACGCCATGCAAAACGATGGGAATTAAACACTTGAACCTAATGCGTGTATGGAAACAGTCCAGTGTTGCTAATGCGTAAGGCATGAGACACACGGCAAGTGGAGCGACGGGAGACGCGAGAACCCGTCTAAAATCAAAATCTAAAATTATCATCATCATCAACAGCCTGTCGCAGTCCACTGCTGAACATAGGCCTCTTCTAGGGCTCTCCACTTAGCCCGATCCTCGGCGACTCACATCAAATAATCGCAAACCAAAAATATCTTTATTCTAATAGGCATACAATCACTTTCGTATCGTCAAAACTAAGAAAATTAAAATAATGTTATTCAAAACATCTGAATAATGTATGTACATTACTAGCGGCCGCCCGCGACTCCGTCCGCGTGGATTTCGATTTCCAATATCCTATGTGTTATTCTGATGTATAAGCTATATTGTGGTAAAGTTTCATTCAAATCCATTCAGTAGTTTTTACGTGAAAGAGTAACAAACATCCATACATCCATACATCCATACATCCACACATACAAACTTTCGCCTTTATAATAGTAGTAGGATTTATTATTTTGTGATTCCTATACGCTATATATCTGATGAAATTATTTAGCAAAATTGTTTCAAAAACATTTCTCTGCGAAGACAAATATTAGCGTCTAATATTATAAATACAAAAATTTACACTTATTGCTACAAAAGTAGAAAGAAATGCTTATATATCCCTACGAAGCTTCGCTTTCCGTGAGCTTTCGGCCTTACGGCTACAGACAAGAAAGTTTATTACCCACTGGGAAGGTTGCATAAAAAGTCGATCATGCTTATTGCTAATATTATTATTGTAGACACTCGATGCTCACTTAACTGGCGCTATAGCATATTCCGTGCCTACTATAGCATATTCCGTACTATAGCATATTCCGTACTATAGCATATTCCGTACTATAGCATATTCCGTACTATAACATTGTCCAAGTTATGACTTGAAAACAATTTCTCATATTTTTTATTGCTAGTGTGCGTCGATAAGTTATAATTAGATAATAAATGAACTTTATGTCGGGTGTTAAGTAGTTTTCTGTCTTATCGGATTATATTCGTTTTAATGAAGGCATATTTATGAAAAATTAATATGTATTGTAAATTGTTCAGCTACATAAAGTACTTGTGTCGTAGTGTAACGACTGAAGGATTGTCAAAGAATTTACATGTCTTTGACTTATTTATTATTAGATACCGTAAGATCATAAAAGTTTTTTTAAAATAACATAATTACAATATGTATGTAAATCAAACTCACTTTGAAAGAGTAAAATAAAGTTTTATGTTATATATTGATGGTTTATCAGACAACAAAGGCAATATTAGATGCTGATTGTATTATGTAGTGATGTTATCGCATCAAACTATTTATAGAAAAGAAAATAAATGAACTCCAACTAAAATAAAAAAAGAAACCCTCAAAACAAATGATGCACATTACTCCGATCAACAAAGGTTTTGACAAACGATGCAAACGAGACTGCACCATCCAATTAGCCGATACAAAACTACATCCGTCTAATTGATAATCGATATTCGTTATCGATGGTACTCGTAATAATCGATTGTCATTCGACGTACGCCGGCGCAGGTGTACTCTCGTTACATTTACTTAATTGCTCTTTAGGTCTCCTTAAGCCCTAGTACTTTAATTTACACTAGACTAGGTAATAGGGCACAATTTATTTATGTCGGCAGGACTAAGTGCTCTAAAAGCCCCGTTTAAGATATTCAACAATGGTAATTGAAAAACTCCTGTGTTTTATATTCTGTTTCCTGGTAAATAATAGTTGCATGCTACATTAGCGACGTTTGGTTATAAATGGGCGTTTTAAATATAATTCAGGGTAGATAGTCATCTTCTATAACAATTGCAGTTATACTAAGTAGTTTTCTAATGATAATTGTACATCTAGTAGTGACACACATGTCTTGGTCCAATTATCATGCGGTATGAATGTGAATAATTAGCAAATACATTTGTTAATCCAAATCATCATCATTTAATTATCATAATTACGGTACAAATTGGCGATTATCCCGTCAAATCAGAAATCAGGAATTCCAGACAGATTCAATAATACATGTGCTAAGTTTGAATAGTAATAGCAGAATCGGAATGAGTCTACGCATTTTTAAGAGCAAGAAAGACAAAGATAATTACATAATAATCTATTAATTTATGTAGACGAATGCAGCATACGTCGGCAATCACGTTATTGAGCTACAAACACTAGAAGTTGTAACGGATTTCAATCTTGTGATAGATTTATTGCTTGACGTCTTCGTGGTGGGTAATTGACAGAAACATTTTGCAGTTATAAAAAATTAAAAAAAAAAACTGCCAACTACTCGTGCTATGACAACGGAATAATGCTATACAGCCACACACTTCATTATAAACTGGAACGCATAAAAACGCCAGCGGTAAACTTTATAAAAGCATTTGTATTGAAAAAAGATAGGGACATGTCTTAAATAAATTAATGGAAGGTTCTGAATTTATGGTATTGAATTACTATTATCCACTATGGTAATGTTTTAGACATGTAGTAATTGATAAACATGAATATCTGTCCTTAAATTCGAAAAAGGAGTTAAAACACGTTGATCTTTCAAAATAAACATAATATTTGTCATGTGATAGGACTTAGAAATCAAAAATATTGCGACAAAATCTGATTCGATTAGGTTAATACAATACTATAATTAGATTGACTAAAGAACCGAAACGTTTAGGTTCACTGCCCTATAAGGAATGAAAAGAAGGGTGCAACAATGTTCCACCGGTCAATTAAATACAACAGAAAAACCGTGGCAAAGATATTACATTTATCCGACATTACGCAACTGTTGTCACTTCTTTAATTAAACATTCGTAATTAAATAATAGCTATGATCGTCGCCTTGTTACAGCTTTCTCGGAATAATGCAAAAAGACGTACTCGTAGTTATGTGTAGGAATTCCAATAAATACTTTTTTATCGGTTAGAATCTTTTCGGAATCCAACTTGTTTTCTACGTACAAATTCAGCCTCAATAATAGCTTTATCTGTGTACTACACGCGAAAAAGTGCTTTACGGATTACAGTTGTCGGTTTTTACTCGTCATTCCAAAACCCTTAATCAAAACAACACACCGCACGCTCGCAAAAAAACAGATTTTGAACGGTTCCGCGCCGGCACGGCGTTTAATTATTGTTGCCACCACGTTTACTATTGCGATTTCCTTATAAGAGCAGTAAGCAATTTGTTTGATTGCCAGCAATTGCCAGTTGATGTTTTAACCATTAAAATTGTAAACGAGGCCGGAGCTAGCAAGAAATTGCTATGATTGCCGACTTGAACGGTGTTTATCGAACGTTTTTCCGTATGTGCATGTGTCTGAAATAAAAAACAATTGAACTTTCGATTCACTGATTGTGGAGAATACTCGACGCTTTTTGCGACGCGATAAATGCCTAACAGCGTTAGTTTATGTAAAAAGTAAGCTTAGTTAATGGGAGACTGTTAGTATTGAGTATTTAATTGTATGGATGCCTACGCACGGTTGTGAATCACTCATCAGTTTGCTAATATATTCCGTAATAAAGAAGAATCTACGCAAAGAGTGATAGAAATTAGCACTTTTCTTTCTTTGTTCCAAGTTTGTTAGAATGAGGTATGATTTACCAAACCAAGTGATCAAACCAAAGAGCTAAGATGACTATTACAAGTTACTTGTTCCGTTATTGATGTAAATGGCAATAAAAAGTTAAAGCTCAAAAATGTTCCCATTCATCATTAATACCCCAGAGTTAATATTAGAAACAGTCTCAACCTCATAAACGGAATAATTAAACGTTGATTCGGTAACAAAAACGTTGCAATGCGCGAACAACGGGAACGATCAACTGTCGGATATGCAAAGACGTAATAGGCTGATCCGTCTCACCCCCAACATAAACAGGCAAATCCTTACTTAATTTCACTCGCAGAATTCAATCAGAATGTAAAGCTTTATATCCGAGTAATGTTACGAGTATAATGCGAGCTCCCTCCCAGCGACACAGCGCAACCTTTAATTATTATCAACACGTCATTTTCATGCCATTCGCCTAAATATTAGGGTTGGCAAATCATGTAATGTAAATTAACAAGGGTTGAATGAATCCTTAGGAGGTGAAGTAATAAACTAGGCATTGAGATGTATACTTTTCTTGTGCGTTCAAATCTGCGACACTGTTGACCAGTACGTTGTTTTGATAAGGTTTATTTTTGGAGACGCTTTTAAATCATATTGTAAAGCCTCAAGTACATAAGGGTGGTTTTCTACATCAAACATAAAAATTTGACCAACTTTTGTAGCTATATTTTTTCGATGTTACTGATAAAGGTTTTCAATTTCGATTTCTAAAACAATATTCATCGTGTACTACTTACCTAGTGAAGTACCTAATGACGAATACACGAATTGGTCTTTTTTTGTCAGCACACTTCTACAATAACCAACACTGCCAATCGGCGCAGAAAAAGCGAATTACCAACAACAAAGATCTAATCACAAAACCAAGGCGCAACGCGGAATGAGCATCGATTTTGATTTACCGTCTAAAGATAAACATCGGTAACCCTTCCAACGAGCACGTGGGCCGTCACGTCCCTTTCCACGCATTTCATATTCCTATTTCCATTCCGTTCAACCTTCGTAGGAGGATTATATTCTGCCTCCGATGTTTTCGTATCCTATTATTTCACGGGGTGAAAATGGGCCACCCGCCTCCTCGTGTGACGTATAGATTAGCAACGTTGTGTGCAAGACACGAGATGATTGTAGTGAAGCAACTCATTTGACTTTGATTTGATCGGATTTGTTTCAGATTTGTCAGCATCAATCTGATTTACAATAAAATTGATAACTTTTGAAACTTAAAATGATTCCTTTTGATGGGTACGCGGAAGGAACTTTTTGATGATTATAAGATGAGCCATCATCGTAACAAATATAAATGTTTTCTATTGGAAAATTGCTTTGTAATAGGATATAATTAAGCTTTTCCTCCTCCACAACTTTTTTACCTTTTGACAGTCTAAATTGTTTACTTTTTCATAATTTGTGCAAAATTGCTCATCAACTCGTACCACTACATTGTTGCTAACTTTACAATAGTGCCAAACGTGGCATTCAAACCGGCAGTTAGCATTTAAAGGTTGGCACTCCCTCACTGCCAATCAGAATACGGCTCGCTCTGTGTGCGACTGTTTCATCAACTGTAAACCACTGTCAACGACTCGTCAAAATAATATTGGCTTAGCTCCTCGCCGTGTGGATACGGAGTAGAAACTTGATACGTGCACAAATTTAATTAGAATGGCTTAATGTGAATGGATATTGATTGCTACGTTTTAATCTGCGTTTGTTATTATATTAGATGTGTGTTTATGTAATTAGGCGATACAATTCGAACTTAGTAAAGCTGAAAACCTAAAAGCTTTCGTAATCATGATTGAATATGAATATTTCATACATTGATGCCACTAGCTTAGTCACCACGCTTGCCAAATGCGATTTGATTATCATTTATCATAGATTTATAGTTTATGTATTTATGTAATATATGTAAGAAGAAATTACATACCTTATCCTACGTACCTTTTATTGAAAAATAATTGACTTAATTTTCAAGCTCCCATCAATAACCAAAATGAACATTCGTCTGCTAGAACAAAACACTAACATCATGAGAAAATAGCCCCGACAACTTATCACAGTTATCTACCCATCTGTAGATCGATCATAAGTTTCAAATCACAAAACAATCCCCTCACAGACCCATCCATCTTCCGACTAATTGTAAAATAATTAAAACCAACTAAGCATAGACGTGTTTGTAATACAATAACAACGAATGCTCACTCGTGAGACAGCTAATGACAAGACTGTTTAATGAGAAGAATTTAATCTTTACTAGTTTATACCCGCGGCTTTGCTCACGTTATCAAAATAATGTGGAAGTATTTAATCGGGGTAAAAATAATCCTATAGCCTAAGTCAGCCCATATCCTGCCTGTACACAAAATTTTATCAAAATCCGTTTTAGCGTGATTTTCGGACAAACATCCAAAAATACAGACAAACAAAGTTTCACATTTGTAATGTTAGAATGATTATTTCGTTTGTTTTTTTTTAGATTTGTGGGTCGTATTTTCCATAACGTTCAGATTTTGAATGTGGTTATTGGTTTATTCTTCTGTAAGATTACTGGTTTGAGGCCTTATATCGATTTCTAGCTACATGCGTTCACGTAGTAAGGTCACGCTTTATTTGAGGACAATTTTCACTTGACAGTTAAACCGATTAGAGACTAATTAAGCGGTTTGCTTTAATAAGCAATTAATTTTCATGTAATCAATTAGTGTTGGACTTAAGTATTTTGTCGGTGCTACTTTGTGGGCGAGTATGTAAAGCTGTATGACTAATAGATCCAATTAAAATCAGCCTATTACTGTCACATTTCAAGGCAAATATGTACATCAAACATTGAAAGGTAGTCTAGTGGACATCTTGTGTGATAACAATTATCGAGATGACTGTCGTAGATTCGGCTCAACTTCTTTTATTTGCAAGTGTGTTCTCATAACTACAATCATTTTATTCATATCAAATCAACTAGCGGCCGCTCACGACTACGTACGCGAATGCTTAAAGCTTTCCGCGTCACATGGCCTATCCATCTCCAAAAAGATTTTTTTCAATTCGAAACATTAGTTCCTGAGATAACCGCCGTAAAACACACAAAAAAACAGACTCTTCAGCTTTATTTATATTAATATTACTTCAACAGACAACTTCATGTATTTTCCAAATAAATGAGTACTTATTTAGTCCAAAAGTTTCCATCATAAGTGCTTTAGTTGATCTTTTGGAAAGTGTTAACTGTTAATCGTTAATGTCACGGATGTAACAAGTATGACATGTGATACAACATCAAATAGGCTTTACGTTCATCCCAGATAAGCGCCGGATATGAATTCTTGCCTACTCGGGTGGCGTGCCTTCTCATTTCATATACAAATTACACAAATACAAAATTATCCCGGCACAAACGGAGAAAAGGGAATAAAGTGATTAAATAGAGCTCAGCGCAAGACGGCTAGCAATCAATCATTTTTGTCGCTTACGGCTTTGTTGATTCTGTTGTGTTGTGTCCTCGTCGCTCGCGTGAATTTTGTATTTTGTATTTCTCTCTAGCACGAAGTGTCGTGCCAGACAAGGGAGCAATTACATTCGTGATGTTGCATAAGCGGCACTTGCTTATCGCGGAGTTCGACTCGAGTGTAGTTGGTACTTTTTCCCTAAATTTGCAATTCGAAACGGTCTCATGAGTGGAAAAGGCGCGGGTTTGTTTTCATTCTAATGCATTTTTTGTTTGTTATTACAAGGGGTAGCGGCAAAGTTCTCGTGTGTGGCTGATATCGGGAGAGATATTAATCTCAATGTGACTTTTATTCTGTTTTGAATTTAGGAACGTCAAAACAAAATAGGTACCTACGTTTGTGTAAGATTTTAGACTTTTGCGTTTTATTTTATCACTATTTCGCGTTTAGTCCCGATAAATAATATTAATACAAATTTGGTTTGAATAAACGTATTTATTTCAAAAAGCTGTATTTGATTCGGCCAGAAATAAATTGAAGCACACACCTAGTATTTTGCAATTCTACTAAATCTAAACAGTTTTAGAGACGATTATAGTACACAACTGCACAATAAAACCTTTAACCTCCAACAATTGAAATAAAATCGATTGTTAGTTTTAACACGAAAGTCAATAAAATTAGTACTAGGCGAAATAATAAGGAATACATTATTTCTTTGAATTTAGAAACTAAGCAGCCAATCAAAACGTGACCGAAACGTCAGTAATAAAATAAAAAAAATAAGAGTGTCAACTTTGATACTGGCCGAAATCAAAGTATCAGCCAGCCGGCCTTTTACGAATACTTTTTATTTACTACAAAAAGATTAACACTTACCGCTCATATGTCCGTTCTCGTACGGCGAGTACTCTCCATTCTCGAGGCGGTGCTTCTTGAACGGATGTCCCGGGAACTGCGTGGCGGCGAGCGAGAGGCCCACGCCGGAGGCGCGCTTCGGAGGTCGACCCGGTCTGGAGCTGCGGACATAGTAGCACGTTACTGCCGTTTAAGACGGTACACTTAGCTTGCACATGGAGTCTATAATATGTATATTTAGAATAAATAACGATTATAGAAAAAATAACTGAAAATTCGAAAATTCAGAAAAAGGAAGTATCTGCACCTAATATATAACATGTATCTACAGAATAATAACGATAAAAAAGGATTAAAAAGAGACGGCACTGCTAGATAGTTTTGAAAATTCTCGGTCAGAGAAGGACGTATCTGCCACATATCTGGTCTGGAGCTGCGGGCATAGTAGCACGTTACTGCCGTTTAAGACGGTACACTTAGCTTGCACATGGAGTCTATAATATAGCATATAATATGTATCGATAGAATAAATAACCAGAAATAAGATTTTGAAAGGGACGGCACTGCAAGATAGTACTAAAAATTCGCGTTCGGAAAAAGGACGTATCTGCTTCATATCTATCTACTCGGTCTGGAGCTGCGGACATAGTAGCACGTTACTGCCGTTTAAGACGGTACACTTAGCTTGCACATGGAGTTTATAGTAATCGAGAATTATATATTATAGATTAAATAAAAACTATTATAGAAAGGCTGCTTGGTATGCCGGTGGTGATCAAAAATAAGACCCTGCCTGGAGCGTCTGGTAGTAAGCGGTTACCATCGCCTACGTGCACTTGTAACACCATTGTTTGAGCGAAACCTTCCCTATACACCATTACAATAATGACGTACAGACGTAGATAAAATACGTCATTTTAAAATAAAATTTTATCATATCAAATGAACCAAAAAAAATACTGAATCAATTAAGAAGTACTAGGTATAAAAGTTATTTTTGTTATTTATTTATTTCTTGCCCCACACATACAACATATTAACTACATGCAGTTTTAGTTCATGAACTATCACCATCATCACAAAAAAAATGCCAACATCAAATGAAAACCGCATACTAATTTCTTGCACTACATAAATACCTATTTATGTAGTGCAAGAAATTAGTATGCGGTTTTCATTTGATGTTGGCATTTTTTTTGTGCTTTTTTCAAATATGAAATCATAACAGTCGCCGATTATAGTTCATAAAACTATGTTAAATTTTATTACCCAGCTTTCATTAGATCATCGTTTACAGAAATAATAATTGCGAAATACAAATTAGCGATCCGTGTAACAAAGAAACGGAACAATAACGCGAGACTCATTATTAATTAATTTCAATTAAAATGGAGCTTCCTGTGGTTCCTCCACCTTCTTTGTAGCAGTTATCATATAAATCAAGTTCTCGCGTGGGGAGGCTCGGATTTATTTTTATTTATTTGCCGCTAGGAGATTTAATGCCGGAGACGTCGGACGCAGTTTCCACAATTTCACGCTTATTGTTTTCCCATCCGTGATTTATGTTCAAATAATAGACCACAGTATATTCTTGGACGCAATAAAGTTTGTCACCTAAATCTTTGCCCTTAAGCCTATTGCGTACGGGTTTCGGGTCCACTCTGCATCTTAGTCAGAATGTAAAAAGAAGTTTGTATTATGTGAAAACATATTTATTATTCAATTGAAGCTTGATTAAAATGAATTGTACCTAATATTTTTCATCGATATGCATGAATCAATAATAAAAAGTTACGTAACTATCAAAGTAACTTTTTCTTTAGGCGATTCCAGCACTCACAGATTTGAGTGCTTCATGTATAATCTCGACTGCATCTCCATTGGACAACCCAGTTTTTGGTCTATGTCAACGAAAGAAACATAATTTATGCATGGAAGCCAAATATTTAATCTGTGGTCCGAACTAGATAAAATATGAAGATATTCATGTTGCTGGACTATTGGAAGCTCATATTGCTACATTGCCATGGCAACAGATTTAAAGATGGACGTCATAACTGGTCATATCTCCTCAGTCCAGTTAATTGGCGTCGCGAAGAGATCAATTACAGTGGTACCATAATCCGCACTACATTACAACTAGGCGGGCAAGTTCGGCAATTATTGGGGGAGCGACGCTGTTATCATAGTATCGGCTTACGCAGAAACTGACTCTCGCCTATTTATTTTTATGTCAGCAACCGTCATTATGAGACACTCCATTAGCTTGGATTGCGGTGAGTCCCGTTTTCGGTTACGCTTTGGGGTGCGATTGTCGTGTTCTGGCGTTTTTTTTTATATTCTAGCGTTTGTTTAACTCGTTGAAGATTACTTTGTATCGTAGCAAATTCATACAACTGCGAGTACCTACATATTTAAGCAATCAAGTGTTGAAGATTGTGACATTTTGTCTTGAAACATTTCATTTGTTCAGCCACTTTGATGGGAAACAGTTAATTTTAATCTGCGTTCTTTTCTTAGTCGGTATTACCGGAAAATGCGATAATATTACTTCTTTAAGGATTTAAGATTTTAATTTTACAATATTTAGTGCAAACCGACAGTACAGTACAGTCCACGTCAAAATAATCAAAGTAGTGATCTTTAAGTTATAAGTGTCTTGTGTGACGAAAATAAAAAGGTATTTCCAAAACTAAAAACATATAAATTAAACGGACTGCAATTAATCCAAAATATCTCTACGAGCGTAAAGATAACGTTTCTAGGAAGACATAATAATTCTCAAGCGAGTTCAAAGTGTACCTACACGTATACCCAGCCTTTATTCGATATCTATTGATTAATTATGAAATTAGCTGGTTCATTAATTAAGCAGAATCAGATAGAACAGGCCTAGAGCGGTTTCCTAGCAAATAATGGAGGAACATGTACATTAATTACGTTTCGTGTAGATGCCAAAACAAAACAAAAAAAAAATTGCGATAAAGGAAAACATCCATAGAACATAATAATTATTGATTATAATTATGTTTGTTTTCTCGTACCTAATACTGGATTAGTGGCTGCCAGACAATCGGCACGCACAAATGCAAAGTCCACTTGAACACTCAATTTTTGAGCACCTTGGCTTGCCCAATTTGAGTACGTATTCTTATTTTTTTTTTACTTTTTATTTCTTTATATGGAGAGAAACGAACAAGAGGTTCACCTCATGGGAATTGACCACCGCTAAAGGGTCACAGATGTGTTGCTTGCCTTTGAAACCCGAGGTCCTTTCCAACTGAGCTCTGGCAACCTTGCTCACCAGCAGAAACATAACACAACAATCACGAAGTGCTACTTCACTGTGGTCTTCTGTACTGCCCCAGACGAGCTGCTCATTCGAGTTGAAGTTCCACTAAGCTCTTCCTCTGCTATATATCAATCGGTGAACAAAGTGGAATAGGCCAAGTCATGCTCAAGTTGCGGTTGCGATTAAATGTGACTAGATTTTGAACGTTTCTCGAAAATTGGGTGCTCGAAGTGGACTACAACTCCAAATGAAATGGGGTACAAAAATGTTTATTACCGATGCGCGGGTCGCGTACAGTCGGCCGCATATAAAACTAACAAAACCGCGCCCGCAACGAAATCGAATATTGAAAGTGTCGAGGGACACCGATAAGGAACTCCGAAGCACGTGCCGCACCCTCGTGGCCACTTAGCCCGCGTAATCTGAATACTGCAAAGCTCACTCCGATAAACTGCCATTAAAAAGCGTTCGATTTATTACCGAACGATTTCCGAACGATTTATACTGGTGCGGGTTTGACACGGTGTTTGCGAGGCCGACTGCACGCTTTTAATTCCAGATTACATTAGGTACCAAAAAGTTTAACGTTTTTAAAAGTATAACAGTTTCTTTAATTTGGATTTACAATAAAATAAAATAAAACGAATGACTTTAAATCACAAGGTTTGTTTTCCTAAAAAAAGCTTGCAAAATGTAACTCAAATTACATTTTCTCTACCAATATTTGTATATTGGCTTGGCATCAATCAAACTGTGAATTTACCACTACAGTACATTTGCATTTTTTCGCAAACGTACAATTTTCCCTTTTTGACCCCCAAAATGGCAAAACATCAAAGTACATTCCATCCTACACAAACTACTCGTCACAACGGGACCCCAGTGAAACTAACACCGCGTGTAGTTCTGCTTTGTGTTTTATTTGCTCGGCAATATTCATCACTCACCGCTTCTGTCACTGAGCAAATAACATCCACAAAGGAGTCCCCAGATATTTCTGACAGATATACCCTTGATAGATAGTTCGGCAAACACATCACCGACAAAATCCTGAACGACGAACATGAGCCAGATAGAAATAAATTCTGTACGAACGCCAGGAAAGCAGAGATAAACTCTCTCAGTAAATAGCGACCTCGCTCCGCCGGTATCCTTTCAATCGGGTTTGATCCTCCAAGCCACATAAAAAAGGATCCTGGATCTTAAACGCCACGTGAAGCTATTAAGAACATAAACAGCATCAACACTACCGACGCTCTATGAATAGACTCCGTCGAGTCTTTGTTATTATATTTGTATTACCATTCTCGACTCTTAGTGGACGTTTTCACACTCACTCCCAATTACTGACACTAAATCATAAAGTTCACGTGGCGTAAACATCCTCGCCCGTCTACAAGATGAAGCGAGTTTAAAAAAGTGAAAAGACCAAAAACATCTCGCTGACAGCCTATCGTAAGCTAATAGTCATAATCTGTATATGTTTTTCTTTTGTTTTTGTTTCTCGAACGTCCGATTATTTACACGTTACGGCACTACAACCCGTATGGGAATGTTTACATATTAAATTAAATTAAACTCTTTTTAAGCCGTTTCATCGCCCAAAAATATCCCCTTTGGTGTGACAATGTTGTCAACTGAAAATGAATCTTATGTGATTTTTTGTATGGTTAAGTTTTGATTGAAATTGTTTCAAAGTGATTTACTTTCATCATTCGATGTGATATTTGGTTTGACTACTGTTTTATTTTTTTCACTTGGTGACACTTCACTGTAAGTTCTCCGTACTTCCCGCGCAATATAAAAACTTAATTCAGCTGATACTTATGACGTTAGGTGTGATCACGTTTTAAGAACTTTTAATATCATAACTATAAACAAATGAGGAAAATTCAGATAAATTAATGTATAATTTTCCAAACATTGTTATGATGTAATTTTCTAATGACGTATAATAATTTAAAATGTATGTAGGTAATTAATAACGTAGAGCGTTTTAAATGCTCTATTCATGAGATGATATCCTATTTCCTTTTCAAAATCTCCGTGTACCTCGGAAACACCGTGTTTGGGTGTTAGCTCAAACAATGGGGCTCTGTCTTAAAAACGGCCTAAGAATCGGTAGACAAGGTAAAACAAACGAATGTAATCTTATCTACGGCAAACTCAAACGCAGTAGCAGTTTGTCTTGGGTTCAGCGCAAACATGATAAATGATTTCGTTTATAAAAAGCGTTGGTCTATTTTTTCTAGAGGAGTTCCGGTAGCGAGACGGATTCTGCCCTGAGATAGACAATACCTATTCACCTTGAGAAGTACCTGGAGAAGAAGAGAAGATCACATTATTATCCACATCGAGTTTTAGAGACGTTGAGACAGATTCAGGGGAATGTTTCATAACTGAGAATCGCATATTTGTGATATATGTATCTGATGCTACTAGTCGTGAGTTTATCATGCAATAAAAATCTAAAATTTGTTGAAAGTAATAACTACTATAAATAAAATTGGCGTAGTGTGGTTTTTCACCTAAGTAAGAATATCTAAGAGTAAAGGTTTTAATTGACCATAAATTGTAGACGATATTTGGAAATTTTATAACTTACTTAATTTGAACATGAAAAACAAATGTGAACCGATTATTCTAGTCTACTTTGCATAATTAATAAAAGGGACTTTTTTCTAACAAAGAAGTCCAAAGAGTAGAAATTAAATATTTTTGGAAGTATTCATCATTAAAAACAATGTTCTAATAAAACTGGCTAGCAAAATGTAATTGAAGCCAAAAATTAGAGGGCACATAGACAGTAACAATAAAAAGTGAAAGCAAAGCCGCGTTTAATCGTCTCGTAAAAATAAAAATTAAATAAAAAATGTTTGGGGTGGAAAAGTTTAGCGACCGTAATTCTACTTTACAATTATTTCATGTTCCAAAAGAAATATGCTTTCTTAGTGTAGCTCGTCCCGAGGGTAACATTGTTTGTTCTTTAATAGTACTAAACTGTTTTAATGAAACAGAAGGAAAATGAAATGGAAGGAAGTTGAATGTAAATGCCATTTTTTTTTTTCTAAAACGTGTTTGTTGTTTTGCAAATAAATTGTGAAGATGGTTAGTAACTAACAATTAATTTAGTTTTATAGCATGTTCAAGGTGTGGTTTGTTTATTGTATACATTTTTAACTAGGTTAATTAAAATTACTTAATTGAAATCAACTACAAATAAGTGCTGGAAAGTAACATCATATTTTCCTTTTCTCTTTAAATGAAGACACGTTGATTCAATGTAGTTAATATTAATATAAAAGCATCGCTGTGTCTGATTGTACTTCAAGTCAATGTGGCAAGTCACCGCAACAGTCAGGTAGCTGCCACGTTTCAATTTCTCCAAGGCATTTTATTTACAAAACTAATTACGTTTGTCTGATAGGGTATTAAACAGCTCCCGGTGCTCTCTTGATTCGATGACAGTTAATAAAGACATTCCAAACGTATTTAAAATCGGAACCTATTTCATCTGGCATGAGATCGCCCGTGTTAAAGTTATTTTTGTTTTATTTTCCAACCGCTTTCGCGTGTGTTGTACTTTAGCTTTATTAATCATCTTCGACAGTTAATGTATAATGGCTTATTAGCTGAAATGAAGCACATACATTAAAAGTTTCACTACATCGCAGTCTGTTAGATGCATAAGTATTTTAGATGGTAGTTGTTATTTTTTGTTGTTGTAATTTTTTATTGCTGTTGGCACGAACATCATTGTTGGCACGCCACGTGGGCTGGATAATTGAAATGTCCAAACATTGAATTTATGTTTCTGCTGCGACTCTATTTCTTTTTTATTACACTATATCCTGTGGTCTAACATAATTCCGTTTGACGTTTAATGTTTTTGACCCGCAACAGGATTAAAACATGTAGACACATTTTGTAATTACGAATACGTTGTATTTACATTGCTCGAGGCCTCAAAACTGTTGTTCAATTTGCATTCTAATGCAGTAGTTATTGCAAATTATGATGTATGAGTAAACATTAATATTTTGACGTTCGCAATTGCTCATCTCGTACAAACCTGCCTCGATTGCATAAGGACTTAGGTTCGATTCCCAGCTAAAACCTATCTTGTGATAAAATTACGGTCAGATGAGCAAGCTTTTAAAAAGTTCGCCTGCACTGAAACATCCTTTTAAACTGATATAAAATTCAGCAAACAGCCTCCTTAATGAAATCCGTAGACAGGTAATAGTTAAAAGGGAATGTCAAAGCGACCCCGGAGAAATGAAATAAAATGACAATATGTCTGGAATCGCCGTCGCACAATGGGGGCGCGACAAAGGAAGCTTAAGACGGTTCTCAGAGCACGTTGCACTGATCTAACTAAGTATATCATTTTCTTGATTGACAATGTCAGTAACTCTACATTTTCCATAGGACGTTTTGTCATTAATATTCTTGATTTTGTTTTGGCTTAGTACTCTTATTGAGAACCATCACACATGATTATGAACCATGCGTTTATTAATCATATATTATGTATTTCAAACATCGCAACAGTCATAAAATAATTCAACATCTATTTCTAAAGGGTTAATTCAAAATAAATATACACTCCTAAATACGCATCACAGTCAAAATAAGTTTAAAGATTCGATTAAAGATCCCTTTGAAGTAAACAAAGAAGCGCCGAAGCCAGTATCAAACGGCAGTCTAGCCGAATTAGAAATTGGAAACAAAACGGATTCCGGAGTCTTTCTGAGGATGACGTCTCTGAGCAGTCATTGAGTTTCCTTTGTAATTAAATATTGAAATTAAGAAATGAACAGCCGCTAATTACGCGAGGTTGTCCCTCGGGGGCTGATTATGGCGGGATAGGGGCTCTTGTTACGATTAATATTTAACATTTTAATGTTGCCGATGCCGAGTTGTGGGGTTTGATTTGGTTTCCTAGTTTGAGATTGTGGAGGCTTAACTTAGAATTTAGTGTATGAATAGGTATAACTAATGTTTTCATTAGTTTACAAGTTCTTCAAGAAAGGAAATAGTGATAACTTCAACAGGAGCTAAATTTTAAATAGGGGTAGGTATTAATTAAATCGACATTAATGTGATTATTAGATTTATTTTATAGGTAAGAATTAATACATTATATCATGTCCCGGTCTCAAAAGCCTCCCTACTCCAATTAATAATTGTGTTTATAAGTACACGAATAGTAGGTATAGCGTATGTAAGTAATTAGATAAACCCTAGTGAAAAAAACAATGTTATCATGAAAACACCTGCTAACTAGGCCCATTCTACTAATCCATCTTTGTGACGATATTTTTTATTTATTTTTACTGCCTCCGCCAAATTTTAAAATGACCTTGAACAACACCGCAAAAACACCACCAAATCAAAGCCACCAGCTTGCATAATTTCTTGTTACATTTTTCATTCCATTCTCATTGATCCGGCAACAATTGCCGCCGTGCGTATGTCACGTTTTGTTCAATCGACGAGTGTTGCGGACGGCCATTCAACGCGCGGATTGTTTTGCTTTAAATTATACAATTTGTCGGTGACCGCTGGTCAGACACGCCTGGTCATTTGAAACGGACAAAGCTCCTTGATAGGTTTAGTAATAATTTTTGGATGTCAATTGCAATGTACACGGTCAAAATTAGAACATATAAAAAAACTTAACACAATTATGTCACTAACATACTTTCTATCTTCTTTCTAATGTGTCAAATATCACATATTCAATTTGATTTATTATTTTATTCTTTCTTTTAAGTTTGTAGTTGACAACAAAATAGGTATACCCTGTTGTAATTTTATATTGTAATTGTAGATCATAAAACCCTTTTGGAAGCCAATCAAACAGGGGTTGTTGTTCATTCGTCACAAAGTAAATTCGTCATGAAAAAAAGTATGTGTAAATTCGTCACAGTTGCACATTTTCTTGATTTAATAATTTTGGTTGTTGTAAGTTCGTCACATTCATATATTCAGTACAGACAGCAGAAAAATCAAACAAGAAGTAGAATAAAAACATTATTTATTATTCATCACCATAGCACTTCCTTTCAATCTAACCTTACATCTACTTAAAAAATACAGTTTAAATTGGCTGATTTGCCAAGTTATATAAAAAAATTATCACAGTAATCATTACCTACATGTCTTTAAATTCAAACTTAAATCTACATAAAAATCACAGTTTTAAAGTGGCTGATTTGCCAAGTTTGAATTGTTAAGTTTTTGGATGTCTTGACCGATACGGTTAGAAAGAGATAGATATAGCAAGCGAGCGAGAATGAGAAATGTAGGCTTTCTGTTAGTTCCTTTTTTTAATTTAATTTAATAATATATAATACTAGCGGCCGCCCGCGACTCCGTCCGCGTGGATTTCGATTTCCAATATCCTATGTGTTATTCTGATGTATTAGCTATATTGTGGTAAAGTTTCATTCAAATCCATTCAGTAGTTTTTACGTGAAAGAGTAACAAACATCCATACATCCATACATCCATACATCCACACATACAAACTTTCGCCTTTATAATAGTAGTAGGATTAAATGCAACCTGTATTCAAAAACAAAAGCGCTCAAAACCGAAAAGTTTGCTTGCTATCGCTACTTTATGCAAAAAAATATTAAAAATGAAAAATTGTGACGAATTTACAACAACCCTTACCTACTTTTGGCAAATTTTTAATACATGTGACGAATTAACTTTGAATGTATGGAGTTTTCAAAAACGGGACGAATTTACTTTGTGACGAATGAACAACAACCCTCAAACAGATAGGTTAGAGTATATGAACCCTTAAATAATACTTAGAAATACAAGTAATAACTACAACAATACATATCTGCTAGGGTAATTCATAATAAGTATCATCCAGCAGCTCAGATGGAAGCCGCCAGTGATTTTGCATAAATGTGATAAAAGGAAAGCCCTAGTCCATTACACACAGTTTATACATCTTGTATCGATCAATGATACAATGCAATCAATAAAAAAATCACAATAACCGTTTCTGCGAGCCAATCCCTTAAACTTTTTGCTAATGGCGCCAAAGCTAGGAAAATCATTAGTATCGCAAATTAAAATTTCCGTCCAAATCGGATGCAATAAATTTCTTTCCACTGTTGATATTTAATAGTTTTCTATTCACATCGATATGGTACTTAGGGAAGAATTTCGGAACGGTTCGGGAACGGTAGCGAAGTTTTGCTACCGTTCCCTAATATTTTTTACATCCCCTAAAAAGTTCTGCTACCTGACGCTCAGACAGTTAGTTCCTAAATTAATTTCATCTAATTTTGGATGGTAATAGTGTCGAGTCATACATCGTACATATGCCATCGGCGGCTTTTAACTAAACAAGAGGAGGACGGCAAAAAACGCGGGAGTTCGTTTTTCATCGGCTGCCATTAGAAAGACACTTGAAAGATAATATTCGAGAGTTCGTGTCTTAAAATAACCAATTTTTACCAAAACTAATGTAAGTTACATTTTTCATTAGTTAATGCGATCTCCGTGGAAGTCCTCTGTATTTGAAAACAGTAATCAAAATTTAATGGTTTAACCAAATTAATTATGCACACAAGGCAAATAGTCATGAATATTCAATATTGTGTTAGAATTACATGTTGTGTAAAACTATTAGTACCTTATTCCCCTAGTAATAAAAGCAACCAATCATTACAAAAATAAATATAAATTACTCATTATTTAAGCTCTACATTTAAGTATAAAATAATTCAGTACATATGTATATTATCTTGTGCTGGTCGACTGAACATTCCGCAAAACTTCGCTTTAAGTTTTAAACAAATAGTGATGCTAATCGCTGTTATAGGATCCAAATCAATTATTTCGTACATGCAAAATAATTAGACACGCAACACCGGATTACGCGAGTTATTCCCGTCGACACGGTTTTGTGTTCAATGAAAAATTAAAATAATCAAAACACACGCGGAGATTTGAAACAGAATAGATTCCGGACGTGTGATCGTTCAGTGCCGAACGAAAATAAACGTTATGATTTGTTAAACAGGTTATTAGAAAAACATCGGAGCCGTCGACACGATGTTAGGAAATAAACTATTAAACGGCCAGGCGTTATTCGACATCCCTCGGGATCCAACCTTCATGTGTTGGTACTGTTTTATGTACGTGTTTTCAATAAATGAGATGTTTTGTATGAGCTCAAAATAAATAAACTCTCCTGATAATTTTAAATATTTACACTTGTCACTTTACATTTGTACTCGTCGTATAACGATATGTTAAGAAGAATTTAAAATAATGTAAAGTATCAGCCTATTAATGTCCCACTGCAGGGCAAAGACCTCCACCATTTAAAATCATGTTTTCGTTACAATGATGGGTTTTGGCATGCTTGTCAAATGTGCTTTGGCGATTACAAACCCGGGTTGTGTTTAGAAAAATCAAAACAAATTTTGAACTGCCCGGTAATCGAACCCAGGAAGAAGAAACTAATCCAAATAAAAAAATATTTTGACGCAAACATCAAGATAAAAGTAAGATAAAGTCTTGTTTTCCTACTTAGAGAAAACAAATCAAAAGAGTTATGTAAGAATTTGTAATTGAATCAAATTATACAGAACTTAACTTCTATGTGGCGTAACGAACAACAAGTTCAAGGGCTTATTTTACAATCCAATGCTTTTTGCAGAAATAAAATTACACCTGAGTGCCTCGACGACGTCATAACTTCAAAGTAATATGATTAATTAATTAAGATGGAAACGTAACAAGTGCAAAGCAACATTGTAAACACTTGTAGATAATAACTTTCATCCCTTACTTTACATCGCTTGGTACTACGCGTATTTATAGTGACAGCTCGTAGTTAAACTTTTTATTAGAACCGTTACAAGGATAATGATTTCATACATGGTCAACTAAGGAAACAAACGGTTGTAAAATAGTTATCGTTAAAGACCTCACATGTGGACAATTTTACAAACACGCACTGCCCACACCAACCACATCCTACTGAAATAGATCAATCATAACATAAATATGGATGAATTGAGCCGATATAATTCAAAGGTATGTTTGAATTTGAAAACCACTTCTAATTTCAAAGTAAACAGAAGTTTATTCAATAAATCATGTCTTAATAGTTATATTCTGTCGGTATGCAAGTATATTTTTGAAAAACCTTTTGTTTGATCAAACTCAAACATCTGGATGTTGAACAGAAGTTCATAATAAAATATGAAGAAAAATATGTTAAGTCCTTTTGTATCGACCGTTGTCTGTGTTATACTACGGCTGGCCCGTCTAGATACTTTGAAGTGTTTTTACTCTTTAGCATAAAAACATGAAGGATGAACGGTGTATTTATGTGCAACTACTGATGTTTAATCTTTATCGGCTAATCTTCGCCAATCAAGGGTCGCCGTTAAATGGACCGTATAAAATAATATGAGTGGCTACGTGAACGCTTGTGAGACATTAATTACTTTTATTTTATTCAACATGAAGAAAGACAATTAGCTGACAAGAATAATGTTCTGTCTAAACAACGTTTCAGTAAATGTCAAACGGGTTCTCGTCCTTTTATGCCATGTTATAGCGGTAGTGTTTGTGTCAATATAAATTACTTCTCATTATGTAGACAATTACTTAAAAATATGTATAAAAAATGTACTAAAAATACCTTTAGCAATTAATATTTACCGTACATTGCTATTTTAATTTAAAATAATATTTTCTCATTTGTGTCTTAGACCTTTGAGTGTTTTTGCGACTCTACATTTCAGTACTTTATAATGTCATACGGAATTCACTCTTTTTGTAATAACATAAGCATTATACCACAAAAGATAACAATTAAACCAAAACTGCAATTCATTCGACCCCGCGCACATCAATCGATGGTGTTATTTAGCTACGTACGTAGACTGAAGTCGAAACCCAATTATAATGGAACTCACAAGCTGACCGTAGGCAATTTATGCCAATTAACTACTGTAATGCATTACCGGACAGACTTTGTACAATCAGAATAATAAGTTGAAAGTAGGGCTGGTTGTTATGTGCATAATAAAATAAGTCAATAGTTCCAGTCTGATGGGAAGCAATATGTCAGAAATTTTCCGTTTGCTCTATATTATTCTTATCTAATGTTTTTTGACAGTTCTAGTCTTTTAAGGGCGGAAAACCGGTATCTCTGCTGTTCACCTGTCGATTAACAATTACCGTATCTGCTAGTATATGTGTAACATGTTTTATGCTATCTAGGTGACCTCAACATTTTTTATTTCGCTCGGGCAACCTTTAATTTATTGTAGGAATATGAAAATAGAGTATATAGCCCAGTATTAATTATTAAAAAGAAACGTATTCATCGTAAAAAACAATTCTAAACAGTGTGAGGCTAGACCAAAAATACCCACTCGCATAATTTCTATGAATTCACATTCAAATATCAAAACCCTTCGGCTTGTAAATAGTACAGCCGAAACGTATCGTAGTGGTTCATAGTAACTCACAGAGATTTGTTTTGATAATACATCATAAAACTATTAAATATTGTAGTGCTGAGTGAGACTAGCAGCGCTACTGTTTTCACGGGTAGTACAAGCGATGACAGAAGAGCGGGATTTTAACAGAACAATCGGAACTGTTTTCTTTAGGTATAAAATGCCTGGCTCGTATTGTTACATCACATTTATAACAAGGCAGACATGCTATTTAGAATTTTGAATGTGGAAATATTTACTGTATTAATCACAACATCATGAAAATCAGTACAATTTCTGGACAAATGGAGACTCAAATAAAATCGTATTGTGTATGTACACAGAGCATCGCCAGACATGTTATTTCGTGACGCTTTATCATCAGGTGATCCGCACGTTTGCTTTTTTCTGACCCAATAGTTTAGTGGGTTTCACGAATAGCTTTAGTTCTAAGCACCACACAGCAGATCAGCTAAGCCTGTATATTTTTTTTTTATGTCAGACCCCGCAAACGAGCTCGCGGTTCGCATGATGGTAAGCAATCACCGCCGCCCATGGACATCCGCGACACCAGAGGTATCGTTGATGTGTTGCCGGCCTTAACCCCATACCCTCCCCAACTGAGCTCTGGCAACCTTCTTCCTAGTGCGAAAGTAGAAAAATAAGAAGGAGGTAATGTCCCGAAGTGCAATGTGCCAGTATCATACAAAACCTCTAAAAAATGTCACAATCGCTACCTTCCATACTTTGTACTCCCCAATACGACGCGATCGTGGCGTAATCGGTTTGTTATTTCAGCGTTTAGACGGTGTTTAAACCCTGTCTTGTTTTGTTGGAGGCATGTGGGAATCATTCTATTGTATTCCACATCCGGGTTATGATTGGCTCTTCTCGTTTTAATTTTAGACGATTGGATTGGAGTATTTGGAATTAATGAGATCTCCTATAATGCTACTGTAGCTTATAATGTGGAATGTCAGATGGAGACGTTGATCATTATAATATCAACTTGGCTCTATTTTTGATCACTTCTTTGAAGTTTTTTCATATTACTAACAAAATTGTAAAAAATAATAGAAATTTGACCTGCGTTAGTTTAACCGTAACCGTCATTTCATGAGTCATTTAACCTACGAAAGTAATTACTTTTGTATTAACTTTCGTAGGTAAAACAAATTTGAAGGAAAGGAGTAAAATCTCGTATTCCGAACCTACAGAGCATTGGATAATCATTGCCCGCTTCTTCAAGATTTAACGTACTTAAGTTTAATTACATTTGCTCATTCTTAATTAATCATACGAGTATTAACTTCAAGCGGGGAACGAAATTGTTACCGGTAAAACAATTGCGTTTTTTTTCCAATAAGAGCCGAGTGAAGTATTTATTATCTCTCTTGACGTGCTGTGACTTCCGTTCCCACTCGCCTCTCAGCTTATCTTGGACAAATATTAGATACAAATTAAACCCGACTGTGTTAACACAAAACGCTACACTTGTTATGTTATCAAATTCTCCAAGCAAACAAAACTACACTTTAAACCAAATAATTCCAACCTTCGCATTAATTTACATAAGTAGCCGTAATTAATAACAGACCCGTTGATAGTAATCATAATGAGTTCCACAGCGCAAAATCAATTAATATCAAAAAATGCAATTTATAACTCGCATCGTTATGAATTAATCTCTATATCGAGATCGGTGGAATAGTGAAAAAATGAATCGACCCGTGGCCATCTTTAATAGGCAGGGCTGTCACTCGGAGAAACAAGTTAATAGACGTAATCAATTTGTCCGAAACTGTGTATGAGTAAAAAAACGTATTAGGCCGGCCGGTCACGCGACCTGAGCTGTCAAAACTTAAACCCTCTTTGTACGGTGACCGCTAACTACTTTTGGGCAAATAGATTTGTGGAAGGACGGAGCAGATTAGAACAGTTATTTCCGTTAATGACTTAATACTGTATCCAGTTAAGTGTTTCCTTGATAATTTTGAATTTGGAATAATTTGTCACAGATGATAGAATTGTAATTTAAATTAGTAGGTAAAAAAAACTATGTTGCGTTAATACTTTTTACAGTCAAAAAAGGTTTAAATGTCTCAAAAAAAGTTAGTCACGTCCCGTGGTCGCCACATTGGAACGAGGTGCGCAAGCGCAAGTGATAGCGCGTGCTGTGGTCTGTGGTCGTGGGCGCGTCCATTCATACCACCACCACTGTTGAATGCCTGACACGTACATTTATCATACTTTTTTTGTTACTTAAATAGATTTTTATTACACCATAATTACGAATCAGAAACATTACTTATACACCAAGTTCTACATAGATATTTGGTTATCACTGCTATGAAGCTTTATAATTTTTTCCGTCATGGGTACCACTACTTTCTTTCTACTATAAAATGTTCAGTTTATTGTGACATCCGATCATCCAGTTGTCTAAATAAAACATGGTCCAAAAAACAAACGGGCCGGTTCAAAAACTTAATTCTCGTTTGAGCTCGCCGGTTCAGCTACCGCTTCAATTGAATTTTACTTCAACAAATGGCCACCCGGTAGTCCGAACGTGAAACTAAAATATTTTCGTGAACGATAATTATATTCATGAAAAAAATTATTTTTTGACAATATTTTATTTATTCCTCATTAGTGTGTCGTGATCATTAACGAAAGGAAACGTACATACAATCAATGAAAATAAAGAAATTATTATACTTACCTATTTCCAGTTACATTACAATTAGAGATGGGCCGAATATTCGGTTGGTATTCGGTATTCGGCATATTCGGCACTTTTTTCACTATTCGTTTTCGGCCGAATTATTCGGTTGAAGTGCCGAATTATTCGGTTTGAGTAAGTACTTCTATTTTCATAGGTACATGGCATGGAATAGACAGGAATTACATAGAACTGACAGACCTCTTATGTTATATTTATGTTTTTTTTATAAGATAAATAAAACTTGCGAAGAACATGTTAGTAACATAATAAAATATAACTTTAAACTTTCGCGTTGCATTATAATTATTTAACATTACAACGGGATAGTCCAGTAATTTTAGCAATTTTGAACGACGATCTGCGGAATAATTCCTAGTGAGCTGAATTTTTGTATACACCTTCATTATGATATTGTAATGATGATGTGAAAAATCGACATTGATATCGTGCCGGCTAAAAAAGTTATAGGGGTCCAAACGTCACGAAAATCAGTTTTTCGCAAATATCTCGCGATCTATTGCTCAGAGGTCAATAATGGTTTCATAATAGTTGTTCGTCGTAAAATTGTCTACAAAAAGGTCTCTTGCATTTTTCTGTACAATTAACCGTTTTTGAAATAGAGACTAAAATGCACTCACATATGTCATAGTATACCGTACGGCGCATACCAAGGCATAAACCCTATTGTTTGTTTTTTTCCCTTTTTAGTTTGTTTGTTTTTTGTTAGTATGATGTCCTACATATAGAAATATAAAGGACTTGAAATACTAGTACAGTCAGGAAAATAGCAATATCAACTATAAAAAACTAAGTGGCAATTTTTTTTGTCACTTTTTTACTCAAGAACGGGCTCATCGATCCAAACCAAATTTTCAGGGATTGTACAGACTATTTAGTAGATATTTTATGTGAAGTTTGAACAAAATCGGTAGCTTCACTTTATACGTAGCGAAGCACGTACCGGGCCGCTAGTAATGATATAGATATGCTATGTCCAGTGACGTTTGAACCCCTATAACTTTTTTAGCCGGCACGATATCAATGTCGATTTTTCACAATTTCATCACAATATCATAATAAAGGCGTATACAAAAATTCAGCCCACTAGGATTTTTTTCGCAGATCGTGGATCAAAATTGCTAAAATTCACATTGCATATCTATATCATTACTAGCGGCCCGGTACGTGCTTCGCTACGTATAAAAAGAACGACCGATTTTGTTTAAACTTCACCTAAAACATATACTAAATAGTCTGTACAAACCCTGAAAATTTGGTTTGGATCGGTGAGCCCGTTCTTGAGTTATAAAGTGACAAAAAAAATTGCCACTTAGTTTTTTATAGTTGATATTCCTATTTTTCCTGACTGTACTAGTATTTCAAGTCCTTTATATTTCTATATGTAGAACATCATACTAACAAAAAACACACAAACAATAAAGGGAAAAAAACAAACAATAGGGTTTATGCCTTGGTATGCGCCGTACGGTATACTATGACATATCGATACCTTAAATCTCAAATGGCGTAAGCGCCAAATTGGTCAAAATGACTTTTGAATGCAGTTTTATTCAGTTTTTTTTTCTCTATCGATCTGTATATTTAAAATCCTGAAATTCGCAAAAAAATGGTCATTACGACCCGATGTTTTTTATAGATTTGAACACTTTTTATAAGGTAAAGAGGTCGTAAGCAGCTATAAATTTAATGCATGAACAACGTCAGGGCGTAACGAGATATTTTAATACATTAATATGGCGTATCACACATAGCCAACTTTATTTGGTGGTTACGCCCTTAGAAATTATTGTAAAGTGAAAAAAAAAGTAAAAACACACGGGGGTAAGGGACATCATTTTTCGGTTTCGACGTTTACACCACACACAATTTTTATTATTGAAAGGCGTTTACACCCTATAAAAAACACGATTTTTTTGAGATTAAGGTCGTATCTCCCATAAATTCATAAAAAAAATACAAAATAAGGGGTATTTTCTACATCTTTTATTGAATTTGGTACATTAAACGAGTAAGAGGATTTTAGGAAACAAAATAAAATCTAAAAAAAGCCAAGGCCGAGAGAATAAGAAGGCATAATTCGATTAAGCAGTGTAGTGGTAGAAAAACGACCCTTATTCTTAGCAACAATGATTTCTACTTATATTAATATAATATTTACGTAATAATCAACTTTAAAATTCAATTAAAGAAAGTCCTAATGGAGTTAGAAAAGATTACAAAAATTGAATTAATTTAAGAATCAATGAATCAAGTAGCTACGTTCAAAAAGTAAGAGATTTTAGAAAGCCTTAATTTAAAATAATCAGTCAAAAAAATTAAATTGAAACTATCAAAAACAATCAAACATAAAAAAACAGTATTTTTCTGTGTCTGTAACTCCGTCCTCTATATCAGTGCCTGGTAAAACATCTGGCACATCTTCTGCTGTTGGTAATCGCGGGTGATATTCTTCATGATATGTTTTTGGGATAATGCCGTATGTGCACAATTTTAATAATAATTTAGGAAATCAGAGTGAGCCGATACGATGACATTATAAGGTCGTGGTGTCTTTCTTGCTGAT
The DNA here is from genome assembly GCA_958496325.1 of Nomophila noctuella. Taxonomy (NCBI): domain Eukaryota; kingdom Metazoa; phylum Arthropoda; class Insecta; order Lepidoptera; family Crambidae; genus Nomophila; species Nomophila noctuella. The sequence goes on along the minus strand of OY292490.1, from coordinate 8,906,132 downwards.
TAAAAGTATGTCGGCCATTGCGATGGGAGGTAAGAGCCCATCGCAATGGTCGTGGCGTAGCTACTTGATTCATTAATTCTTAAATTAATAAAATTTTTGTAATCTTTTCTAACTCCATTAGGACTTTAATTGAATTTTAAAGTTGATTATTACATGAATATTATATTAATATAAGTAGAGTTGCTAAGAATAAGGGTCGTTTTTCTACAACTACACTGCTTAATCGAATTAGGCCTTCTTATTATCTCGGCCTTGGCTTTTTTTAGATTTTATTTTGTTTCCTAAAATCCTCTTACCCGTTTAATGTACCTAATTCAATAAAAGAAGTAGAAAATACCCCTTATTTTGTATTTTTTTATGAATTTAATGGGAGATACGACCTTAATCTCAAAAAAATCGTGTTTTTTATAGGGTGTAAACGCCTTTTTGTCATATTTTCAGAAGTCGTAACCGACTTCTATTTTTTAAAATATAAGATTTAGGTGCAAGTAGTTCTAACTGAAGCCTTCATCTCAAAATTCTAAGAAATTTGATGTATAAAACATTTTTATATTATTAAAATATATAAAGTTATGATTTAAACAAATATTTTTTTTTTGTTTTTTTGCTCTCCTGAAAAGTTGTGTTTTGGTGGTTACGCCATTTGAGATTTAAGGTATCGATATGTGAGTGCATTTTAGTCTCTATTTCAAAAACGGTTAATTGTACAGAAAAATGCAAGAGACCTTTTTTGTAGACAATTTTACGACGAACAACTGTTATGAAACCATTATTGACCTCTGAGCAATGGATCGCGAGATATTTGCGAAAAACTGATTTTCATGACGTTTGGACCCCTATAACTTTTTTAGCCGGCACGATATCAATGTCGATTTTTCACATCATCATTACAATATCATAATGAAGGTGTATACAAAAATTCAGCTCACTAGGAATTATTCCGCAGATGAAATCTAAAATTCCTGGACTAGGACGTCAAGCAGTAAGTACTTAGGTACTTATAAAAATAATATCGCGTTTAGTCCCGTTGTAATGTTAAATAAACATAATAAAAGACAGCAATTCAACTTGAAATCAACATTTATTTTAACATCATAAGTCCACATATTTATTTATGGAACTTTAGACATAATTAAACATTTATTTTTGGGCTCAATGTTAATTTGACTGTATATAATAAAATCAACATGATGATCATGATGTTTAATGAACATTAATAACAACTTTTATTTTTCAAACTAAGATCAACATTGTTGATCTTAGTTATTTCATTCATAATGTTGATTCAACATCGCTCGCAACTAGCCGGTGGCGACTCGCGGCGTGCATGTTTGAACCTGTTAACGCGGGAAAGTATTGAAATGGTGAACCGAATAATTCGGCCGAATATTCGGTTCGGTAAAGATTGAACCGATTAGTATTCGGTATTCGGTTATTCGGTAAAACCACTATTCGGCGCATCTCTAATTACAATGGCAGAAAACTCGTATTAAGCAAGAAATTGCTTGTGCTAGGGGATTCTACTCTTCTATAGTAATACAGTTCTTTTTTTAAACTACTTACTCAATTAAAATATAATATATAATGTAATTAAAATATTATTTTAGTTTATTAAGTTTTGATAAAAATAGTTACCTACAGGAAAAATTATACACTTCCACTAATGGATTGGTTCGCCAGTATAACCTATTATTCACACCTAGTCTACAATCTACAGTTAATGTGAAGGCTTCTTCGATGTGTTATATACTCGTTTATCAGCCACAACTTAGACATTTGTACCTTTCAAACAACATACGAACAGACGGTAGATTTTATTACTAGTCCGATCTAACGGCTAGTTAACGCATAGTCAAAGTTGACTTAGTGCCCCAGGCTTAATTAAAGGGGTGCGTGTTGATTTGTAGTTGGCAATATAAAGCCTTTCATAATGTAATTGTAAATAGTAGTTTTTAACGTTTACTCGCACAGTTTGCGTTTGCAGCAATTTAGGGTGCAGTCAGACAATTACACTGTCATTCGATGTCTGCTTTGAAACAATTTATCGTCTTCGAAATGTCGAAGTGTGTATTTAGGTAACTGTACTCTACTTACAAAAACGCATGGAAAATTACTTTTACCGATACTTCCCTTAATGTCTGTCTTCTATACTTAATATAATAACTGAAGAAGTTTGTTTCTTTGAAAGCGCTAATCGCAGGAAAAACTGTCGCGAATTAAAAAAAAACGTTTTTTTATAGTCCATGTATCGAGGACGGTTTTAAGCTATAGTACATTATACACATATAGTGAAACTTTATGTAAGGAAACCGAAATCCGCGCGGAGGGAGTCGCAGGCAGCTGCTAGTTTATTAAAGAAGGTGAGTGGTATTGCTCCCTTACTATTTATGGGAACCTCCTACAACATTCATAGAGTCCAAATATTCTTCCAGTTTGAGGAAAGAAAGAAAGAAAGAAATAGTTTTTATTTGGCATAAGGAATGTGTTTGTTAGCTCAAGTTCTCCAAAAATCGCGATGCTGTTGATCTAAACCCATTGTTCATCGCATACATTAATTCTCATTAAAACTATGTTTCTCTTACCAGATTTATTAACTCTGCTTTGAGTTTTTACTAATATATTCAGTAAATAATCATAATAGTTTTGAATAAAATGTATGAAACTATCCAGAACTCCGTGTTTGAAAAACAAGTGCTACGTAACAATATATTCATCCAGTTCACTAGAATTAAAAAAAAACAAACGGACATTCTTTTGTCTGGGCTGGAAAATATATAGATTTCAAAACTTCTCGATGAAGTTTATTATTTTAAACCTAGCGGTCGCCTACAACTCCGTCCGCGTGAATTTCGGTTTCCGCACACATAGTGTTATGCTGTAGCTTAGATAGAGCCTTACTCGACAAAAGACTTATGCATCACATTTTTTTTTATTCTACCAGTAGTTCCTGAGATTAGTGCGTTCAAACAAACTTACTAATTCTTCCACTTTATTGCATAAGTGTAAAACTTATAAGTTAAATTTTATACTGTGAGTAATAAAATAGCAAGTTGGCCAGTAACAGTCAAAGCCAGGTGCTGTAGGTATCGAATGGGACAATAATCGAAGCGGCGTATATTCAATTATCCCTGAAAATTGAACCTCATTAAAATAATAAAACAGCCAACGGCGGAATCAAATTGAATGATAACAAGAGCTCGTGTTAATTTGCAGTGACATCGAATTTTGAGATAAGAGGGACTGAGTGGGCTAGATGCTGAAGACAAAAGAAGTACTTAATTTTAATGCCCTTCATACTTTGCTCATCTACATTTTACACGGCTGGCAAAACTAAAAATAATATTTTTCTTATCAAGACCTATAGTGATATGGAGAGAGAGAGTTTCCAGTATCGGAATATTTCCCTAGCCGATAGATCTCGAGTTGAAGTTATATCACAAGAAATCCCTACTAATGTTATAAATGTGAAAGTAGGTAACTCTGTTTGTAACACTTCCCCACTGTTTTTTACAAATTTTGATGAAATTCGGGTGAAAAAAAACCTACATATACCCTAACATAGGCTACCCTTTTTTGCGAAAAAAATATATCTCGAATCCACGCGGACGAAGTCGCTGGCGGCCGCTAGAAGTCTATAGAGAAGACTATGATGCTCCACTGTAATGTTTTCAATCAATCTCCATCCTCGTTTGTACTGAGTCCGTATTATGCCATTAACAGCAATCACATTCTCAACGACAGTAATTTGTGAGCAAAATTAGACTTAATACTCGTACGTCTAAGTGATCGGTAAGAATGATTGAACTATTCTTAATTATATAACCTAATGAGGAACTGTAATAAAATAACAGTACGTATCTGTTTGACATGACCTACTAAGTCTGGATTTTACATATCGTCTTCAAATGTTTAAGACACAAACTACCAAAATGTTAGAAAACCTTTTTAAAGGATAAAGAGCCTCACTAACAGTCAAACTCATTTTAAAGAATATATAACTAAGGCAGCGTTGAGAATAATGACAACCAATAGGTATTCCTTGAACACATGCCTACACATCCAGACAGGAAAAATATTAATAACCTGGTCCCGGTTCAATCAATAGGCACCGCTAATTACATTAAAGTTCCCATCGATATACTATATCGTACTATAGCGCACTATAGCATGGCTGCAAATAGTACGCAGGGACGGATGCGACTGTTTGCGCAGTAAAAGCACAAAATAGGAACGCACAGAAGTCAGACTAATGTGGGTATTCCGATTTTTATGCCTACACTCGGAGGTAACTTTGTGATTGACATTACTATAGTGGTAGCATCATTACATGTGGTTGGTTGTAGAGACTCTTTCCTTCCACTGTGTACAGTGAAAACATAGAGACTTTAAGCAACAAAAAATAAATCTTCAATTTAGGTTCTTTGATTAACTTTACAAAAATGTAGCCTGGCCTAATTTCTATTGATTCAAATTAGCAAATTAATATATTTGTTACGGGCAACGTGATTAATCGGGAATTATGAATAAGGGCCGGCCTTTATTAATAATTCCCAAGAGCGTCGGGCAAAGTGATTAATTTATCACTTTGACCGGCCCTTATTAATAATTCCCGACGCCTCGTGGTCCATGTAATAATCAGTGTTTGAGATGGCTTGTATTTATCACTTGGACCGGGCATTATGATAAGAAATGTTTAAGGGTCACAAAAAAAAATAACCCTAACCTATTTTAGACCACCTAAGAAGCGGAAGACTAATTTGATGGATATAGGTTAGGGTTATTTTTTTTTTATGACCTTTTAAAATTCCCCTAGTCACGAACATAACACACGTTAACGACTTTTCATCTTAAGTAATATTTTTATCAAAATAAAAGTAGGACGTGATTTATATCAATAATTGCTTTTTTAAGTGTTTATTTTTAAATTGCTATGTTCAATTGATGTTTCTTTTAACTTTTCATGAAAATATGGTAAGTTTAATTAGATTTAGTTAGCAAAAACACTTCAAATAACCTTTTTTATCACTTTGCCCAATATGGGTTGGGAATTAATCATAATGGCCGGGAAAAGTGATTAATTACGCTATTTTTATCACATTGCCCAATTGAGTAGGGAATTATTAATACGGCCCGGGAATTATTAATACGGCCCGGGTTTATCACATGGCCCGTAACATATTTACAGTCTACATGTTCTATGATGTTGTTGTATTATTTTTACAATCAAATGGTAACTTAATCTTAAAAATACTGTTCTGAAAGATAATATTAACAATATTAATCTTTTATCTAACTAATAGGGGGTACTCAAAATCCGGTGCTCGAAGTTGACCACCTCCGTGCGTTGCTCGAACGATTTTTAAATGGGAATAACCTTCTGTGCGTACATACTCTGTGGTAATAGCGTCGGTGTGGCGACTGCTCAATGCAACCCCAAATGCAATTGTGTACATTCGTGCGCGGATTGAGTTACACTAAATGCGATGGAAACATTTGCATGTATCGCCGAACCGATACCGCCCATTTTAGCTAATTTATTGGCCATTGTATCAAAAGCCGATATACTATATTACATTACCAACAGATAAACTCTTAAAGTTCGCTTACATACCTAATTAGACATAATTGTCTAAAGAAATTTCCTAGTAATTAATGAGGCATAAAAACAGCTGACATTATTAAGTAGCTGGCAAAAGCACCCTTCTATACCTAGAGTAACGTATATTGACTTGATTAATCTATTAATTGGTGCTGGCAGCGCAGTAGATAATTATGTTATTTACTTGTATTACGGCCTATAGACTAGTTCAATTGAAGTTTACGAACCACCTAATAAAAGGCTTATACTACGGCTATGATTTCAGGTTATGACTCGTAGTATTTGCTCAGCCGACATTCGTTTGTTTTAAGCAATGATCCTTTAACCTACATATTAGAAGTAGTAGAGTAAGAATAGACTTTGCATTATGATGTATTAAGGTATTTGTAGGTGGTTAGCCGATAGCCTAACTAAGCTGCACTCAATTACCGGTATCAGTGGCATTAGTCCCGCACTGACCGGTTGACAATTGGTCGCGAGTCGCGATCGCATTCCCCTCAAATGAGCATCGAGCATTCCCCTATTTGGTGACCACTTGGCGTCGCTGCGCGGTCATCCCGCAAATTGCTCTTTCCCAACAAAATTGTCAATAAAACTCATCTGATTCGCAGTTAAACAAGCGAGCGACATTATTAATTTATGCGTTGTAATATGGCGCAAACGTTCCCGTTATCCCGTGTAAATTATTAATAGTGCTGGGGTAAAAATTAAGCTTAAATCGAATGGGTAGTTTGGGCCGTAACGTTCGTTTTATGTTTCTATGTGCAGATTAATTTGCCAACACGCGCCCGTGACAATTCGCCGAATCTCTTTTATAGGAAATGTAAATGTTGGATGTTATGGACCTGTTAAACTTTGATTAAGTGACGTCGTTTGATACGCTCAAACATTTACGTGCTATAAATAAATGCGCGTTATTAGAGTATACGTCATAGTTATGTCATAGGGAAATAATAAAATTATTAGTGACAACATAACATACTAAACATTAGCACCTCAAGATTAGATTTAGTATTTAGAAATTGAAAAGGTAAAGAGCAAGGCAGATGAATGAATCGGTCCCCCGAGATGCGGCTTCAATATTGTCTTAAGGAGAATGCGATTACACAAATCTGAAGAAGCTATTAATCCGGTTCACTGCCCCCAAATGGCATCACGGTTTGTTTAATAAAATCGCGAATTTACATATCAAAACCTACAAAGGGGCATAATTGGACCCGATGACTTAGAAAACGTAGTGGGTGAGGCGGGCGCGCCACCCCCAAGAACAAACAAAGGAATTATACCCGCCTCAAGAAACTTTTAGCAATGGAAAGCGCCTTAACAAACAAACGCGTGTGTATCTAATGAAATTCCTATGGTTGCATAACATACCCGTGCGAGCGCGGAGCGTTATTAGCGGAATTATTTCGCGGGGTAAAATCTTTGAAGGCGTTTGCTCTTTCGGAAAAGTTGTTAAGAAAATGGGTTGAGATCTTTTCGGGATTTCATTAGTTTGTAACTATGCGGTATGTTGCGCGGAGCATCTAATTTATTGGGTAGGCGTAGCCGAGGGAGCGAATGGGCAGCGAGCATTTGAAAATGGAACGAAACTGCCGTATCACGCCGCTTTGACTGAGAGCCGCCGCGACACGATTCGTTAAGAGACAAATGTTTGGATTCAATTCCAAAACTTTTTTAGCCGGTAATTAGTAACGGTAGGTTATTCCGAATTCGGTCTGTGACTACGGTAGCCGAGTAATTTTTTACCTTAATTTGGTTTTAGTTGTTAATTTTCCTACCGTTTACGATCTGTTGGGTCGGGAGAAATCAGTTAAAGTATCAGTTGATACGTTAATTGGTTTGCTCAAAAAAATGGTTCATAGAATGATTTCTGGTTTAACGTTTGTGGTTAAATATACACAATATAACAATTTTGGAACGCTTGATGGCGGGCGCCTCGTTCACATTAAGGTGCTTGGACTAATATTGGATACATTCAAAACTCATCTATGAGATTTTTTCAATAGGCCGTACTAAACGTCTACATAAGACACTGCGTTCTTTTAAGAATCATATTACCTAGTAGGTATTTGAAAAACAAGTTTTTTTTAATGCAATACAGAACTTTAACACAAAACCAAAACCGCATTTTAAAATAAAAAGAAGATACCGCCGCATCAAAAACGATAACAAAATTCCGGCGGATAACTGTCAGCGAGTTATTGGTGCCCTTGGCGCAACGAACTTGGAATTTGACCACAACGAAACGGGTGTTTCCACAAAAATCTTCACAATCGGAACCCGTGGCCGATCGCTTAGTGACACAACTCAAATTAGGTATTAGTACGCCGCGGGAAAGCGGCGCAAAAAGCAACGCTGGATAATAGATTTTTAAACAGTCTTTAGGGTAATGATAAAAAGTAGAAATGAATCGATTCAGTTACAGTTCGATCTTTAGAGAACTGCTGGGAGAATCCACGATGGATACAGCGTACGACTTGTAGAAATATTTTATCAATTATGTCAAGTTATTCTGTGAATACGTTGGACTTAGAAGCTGAACGGCATGTTTCCCGATAGTTTCATAGCATTTGTAGTGTATGTATGTAAGTATAATAATACATACTATACACTGTCTCGTGTGCCTTGTGTTATGTCGCTACGTCAGTGTCACGCGAGCCGCCGGCGAGAGTGGACGTACGGAGACAGTAACACAAGTGCATTGCCGAGCCAGTGAGGTACTAGTGGGGCAGATACTACATTTGGCGACGAGGAGAAAGGTTCGTTATACTACATATAAAAAAAAAGGAAAAAAAGGGAAAAATAGTGATCTTTAAAACCACGATTCATTCAATTATTATCGTTCAATATACGTACTAATAAGGTTGTGTGTGTGTATTCAAGAAGAGAAAGAAACATTAGAAACGCGTAAATCTATAAGTACCGCACAAAGAAATTGATTGCAGTTCGAGCGCAAATCCTAACAACATTCCAGCGTTCGGGTAGTCCCTTGTATTGTACCTACACTTTAACGTAGGTAAAAAACTTGGCATTGAGGCGTACAAAAGGAAACGATTGCTAATGAAAAATAAAATTTCACATACCTAATATACCGCAGACTGTTTCAGATACAGATGAACTAACTTTATTGATTTAGTCGTATTTAGTATTATTTATTAACCTGTGCTTATAATTTATCATTACTTCACTACTATGTTTGTTTGAGACACTAGGCGGACGTAAGCCTTAACTATGATAATTAAATATTCCATTCGCCTCACTTTGTTGACCTAATAGAATAGGTATCGGGTCGTGGTCTGGGTTCGATTCCCGTCCCGGGTCGAGCGGAATTCGTGTCGGTTTTTCGAGTGCGGCTCGGACTTCTGAGCAATGATTTTCTTTGTCGTACAAAGTGATTGAGCCATTGCTTGTTACTGTGGCGGTGGTTTGGCGCCGGTCATGTGGCCCTTAGCCCCGCTGTGGGTCGTTGATGGTCTGTTAATTAACCTCATTTCATTACAATTAATTATGTTCTTTATTAAAACAGATTCAAAAAAAAAATATTATTTAAACAGGATGTTGCTATAATTCAAATTTACGAGTATAAAGCCTAGGTACGTAGTTAGGCAAATAAATACTTTGTGCAGAGGCTGTTCTCACCTATTTCGTATTAAAAAAAAAAAAGAAACAATTGACGGGCTTGCTGGTCGAGTGGCTGGAGGCCCTGGCTGCGGAACCAAGGGTTCGCAGGTTCGAATCCCGCTGGGGGCAGATGTTTGTGTGATGAACATCGGCATTTGTACTCGAGTCATGGATGTTTATAAAAAGTGTTTATGTATGTCTATCCGTTTCCTAGCATCCATAGTACAAGCTTCGAGCTTAGTTTGGGGCTAGGCAATTGGTGTGTTGGTCCAATGAATTTATTTATTATTATTAATTACCATAAATTAAAAGTATGTTTTATTTCAGTATTGTGACATTAGTAACAATTATAATCCAATGACGTCGTTCTAAACAAAATGGCCGCTTGTGCATTAAGGTGCAGGTTGATTCTGCAATTATATACATGTTGATTAAATGCAAATCAATATAGATAAGCAGATTGAAGGGATCAATCTGAATCAATAAAATTGATAAGCAGATTGGAGGGATCAATCTGAATCATTAAATTGATTTATTTATAACATCATAATGCAGAGAATTCTGATCATTAAATTGATAAACAGATAGTTTAGATAGAATAGTTTAGAGGATAGGCTTTGTGTTTTTTGAAAACATGTTAAAAATAATGAACCTCCTAATTATGACTATAGTTACAGATTGGATAAATGTAAAACAATAATTTCATTACACATTATATTTTAACTAACTTAGTTAATTGATTTATTGGATAAGGTTATTCGACCTACTTTCCTAATAATAATAATAATAATCTCGTAAGAGTACCCACAATAATAATAAAAGTATAATTATTGTAACGGTATTATGATAAAGCCTGTGTAGTTAGGCAAAGAAGATAGGTACTTTGTGCAGTCTGTTTTGACAAACGTTGGAATTAAAAATGGTTTGAGAACCTCCATTAAATTGGAAACTCAATGGTAATTTGGTCAAGTAGTAAACTTAGACAAATTTACCTCCATTAAATTGGAAACTCAATGGTAATTTGGTCAAGTAGTAAACTTAGACAAATTTACCTCCATTAAATTGGAAACTGGTTGGAAAAACCTCCATTAAATTGGGAACTTAGTGGTAATTCTGTCATGCAGTTAAGCATATGTAGATAAAGTTACCTCCATTAAATTGGAAACTGGTTGGAAAAACCTCCATTAAATTGGGAACTTAGTGGTAATTCTGTTATGCAGTTAAAGCATAGACAAAGTTACCTCCATTAAATTGGAAACTGGTTTAAAAATCTCCATTAAATTGGGAAGCTAGTTGCTACCCTGATAAGGGTTAGGCAAGCATTATCTTTAAAGTACAGCATATGGTAGTTATATCATTAGAACAAAAAGGCTGAAAACCTTAATTGAATAATGAAGTTAAATGGTAAAAAGAGATTTAGCATCGCTAAGGTCACTGGCACCACAATTTCCATTTCAGGTCGCCCTGTAAAACCTGAAAATAATGTCGTACGCACTGACGCCATTGAAAATATTATATGTGAAGGGAGATACTACTTCCGTAAGAAGTAGATGGGAAAAATGAATGATACAGTCGATGCAACGTTACCTTAAAAGAAAAGAGCGACACTACTAGATTTTGTGGGAACGAGTCTCCAAGAGAAATAGGAAAACTTGCCCGGTGCTCATACAGAATCATCCGATGGCGTCGATGCATTCAAAGTGGCAGTGGAGATATTTGTCCTCAAAGTGGACAATATTTGCCCTCAAATGAAAAATGCAAAAGAATGTAAAATCTCAATTTTTAATACGGTTCCATACTGGCCTCAACAAAACAGGGAGGTTAAAAGGGAGAACCGGGATATTTTAAGGAGGGTTCAAAGTCAAAATCAAAATATTCTTTATTAATATAGGCTTCATAGAAGCACTTTAATCGTCAAAAATGCTACAAAAATGACTCGACCACCGAATTGGAAGGCAGTTACTGGCGAAAAGAATCGGCAAGAAACTCGACAGTTGTGTTTTTCAAATGCCACATCATGTTTCATATACAAAAAAAAAAGGCAGCTAAAAAAAAATTAAAAAAAAAAAAAAACAAAACAGAGAGGGAGAGGCAAGAAATAGAAATATCTTAGAATATACTTCTCTCATTAAGCGGTTCTTTATTTTAAGTTCAAATAACGTAGAGGCGGTTCGACAGGGTTTTGTGGTGCTTTGTTGGGCTTTTGTACGTTTAATCCTACGGAAGTATTCCCAGTTACCAAGTCGGATAGTTGGATGGGCAGATCTGTGCTTGTTTCTTGTGTCAAAGTTGTGAGTATCAAACTTTTAAAATACAATCAAATATGTTTTGGGAGGCTACTGTTGAAATGTTAATTTCTTTGGAAGCGTCCCTGGGCGAGTCGCGAGGCTTGGGGTTGTGGATTGCGCGGATGGCTCTTTCTGCAATGTGAAAATGGACTCATCGGCAGCAGAGTCCCAGAACAGAGGTTCGTAGAATATAATAGAGTGAAGGTAAGGGAAGTGAACCAGTCTTGCCATTTCGGCGTCAGTGACATATTTTTATTTTTCTAACCGCGTGGGCGGCTGAGCTGGGTCTTCCCGATAATGTAGTTATGTGAAGACCCTATTGTTATTTTGAATCGATGGTTTTTCCTAAAAATATACCTGAACTGACAATCTTTAGTTGCGCATTATTCAGAGTAATATGCGTATGAATTTGCTTTACATTGGGCATCATGAATTTCACACATTCGATCTTCATGACATTGAGTTACAAATTATTGGTGCTGATTCATTGAGATATCTGCGAGAGAGCCCTGTTAACTTTGTCAAATGATTTTTCATTTCTACCAGTTTTGAATGTCAGAGAGGTATCACCGCCAGACAAAGCTATCTCGCGTAGGTCCTTGGTGGGTGTGGAGGATCATTTGCATATGTAAGAAAAAATCAAGGCTGGTGTGGAGCCTTGGGGCACGCCATTTATGGTACCACACCGGACGAATTTGTGTTCTTGATATTGACTCTTTGTGTCCTGATGATGGTGATGATGGTGCTGTCGGTGAGGTGTGATTCGATCAGTTTTGGGGCAACGTCTGTGACACCGTAATGTGTAGTTTGATAGGAAAGATTGAGTGATCAACGCAGTCAGGTCCCTTTGATGCAGCAAGGTTATGTTTGTAGGTGCGGTGCGTGCATCGGTTGTAATCTTGTTTTGTACAGCCGATAAACTCCAGACATTAAAATGGTAACTGATCAAAAAGAAAAAAGGCTACTTATGGAGGGGGTATCGAGGTTGGTCTGAAGTTTGATGGGTCGCTTTTGTCGCCCGATTTAGGCAAAGGTATAATTGAGAAGAAATGTTCGAAGGCGTTAGCTTCTTCTATGTCTTTTTTAGAAGTGCCACCGATGGTTTTGAGAGAGTGGTCACTTTCATGTGACGTGCTGCGACGGGGTACGGTCGTTGGGTTCTTACGCACTCCGTGGCCTTATAGGTAGTTAGTAATAGGAGAGAGGTATGAGTAAAAGTACATATATGACCACTGGTTAACTGGCTAATTTCTCATTGTTATACTGCTTCAGAGGTTATTATAGAGTTGGATATTATTTAATAGTTGAAATAAAAATAAGAGCTGTATCTAGTTCCCCGGTAGCTCTAGGTCTGTAAATGACGCATGGAAGACTGAAAAAAAAATATGCGAATATAGAACATAATAGACAAATTTTGAAAGATAGGTAATAAGCTGCCAGTGAGCGTGCTGCTTAGATATTTCCAGCCATAATGGAGGCCTGAACATCCATGAAGGCTGGAGAGGAACGACACCGTTACAGAACGATTGGTCTTATAGAAATAAAAAAAAGAGTTTGACAGAAGGCTTATGGATAATATCTTGTTGCAGTGTACAATAGTACACCGCATACCAAGTTCCTTCTTTTCACGGCATGGAGAACACTCCTACAGACATGGAAGTAAGAGGAAGGATAAAATTCAATCAGAAAAAGGAAAGGAATATGGAGATCGGAAAAGGAGGGCCGTAGAAGCAGATTGCAGGGAAGGTGACAAAGGATGAATACCTCGAGAGCTCAGGACTTGAAGATTAAACCTAAATGTTTCCAAGTTGATTAGAGGGCTAAAAGAGGGATAAAGGCGAGGAATAAAAGAATTATTATGATTGTAATACATATTAACATGTCATGATGATTAAGAGAAAAAATCATATTTCTTTATAAAATATATGAATTATTTTAATTTAATAAGGGAGAGATGTAGTGTATGTATGTAAGTATAATAATACATACTATACACTGTCTCGTGTGCCTTGTGTTATGTCGCTACGTCAGTGTCACGCGAGCCGCCGGCGAGAGTGGACGTACGGAGACAGTAACACAAGTGCATTGCCGAGCCAGTGAGGTACTAGTGGGGCAGATACTACAGCATTAATAAACAAATCAGTTATATAAAAGGCAGGAATGTCACCTGATCATACATAGCACAAGACTGAAACTTACCACATACCTACTTAGTGCTACAACACTGTTCACTTCTGTCATGTGCAACTTTTTCTCTCTACCACAAACCAAAAATTCCTATTACCAACCTTACATCGACAAACGACACTAACTTATGCCACAATCAGTAATCAATACCAACCTAGCCCACCACTGTTTGACAATGCGAACAATAAAAGCGGGAATGTGTCAGTTTCGCGAGCGCCATCAATCGTCGCCGTATCGATTCGAGCGCGTCGCGATGAATTATCGAATCTATTAGCTCGCGAGATTACTGGATTCCATGGCCGGCGCGCAGACTTAATAAGTGATAGACAGGGACTGCGCCGAAAAAGTTTCGGAGTCGATTTAGGTTGAGACTTCGTCAAAGCGGAGATGTGTGAAACGGAGCGTACAAGATGTGTCGTATGTAGCCATTAGGATTTGAATTCTAAGGTGGTCGCGTTAAGGCTAAAATTCTATTTAAATCGGTTTGCAAAGATCATTTTCTATAATGAAAGTAGAGATGACAGACATAAAGCGTTAAACGTAATCATAAATACATCTATTTTTGTGGTGTGACTGTTACTAAGAAAAATTATCACTATAAGCTATGAGATTTAAAATTATATTTTTATATCACTAGTATTTTCACATCAGTCAATAATTTGATTAAGGATTACGTAACCAGGAAATCATTAGAATCTGTCAATACCAGTTATATAACTGATGATATTTTTCATATCAATAAAGTTATTAATCATCGTAATAACATTATTTACCTAACTTATTGTATGTACGTACGTAAAATATGAAATGAAACAGTTTTTGTTGCTGCACATAATAAAGTGAGAACCTAAGTACTTGAGAAATATTTAACTTTTTTATCGTTTTGTTGCTACTTAACTAATACTCTTGTATCATTTAATTTAGTATCTGTGATAATTACAAAACTCTCATTTTCTTTTCAAGTTTCAGGCAGTTTTCACTGCTGTTTAGCAACATTTTAACGAAAACAGATAAGTAAAAAATAAATAACGTTTTTTTTTAATTTTTGGATTGTCTACCCGTTCCAAAGCCTACTCAGAATGGATCGGAGCAGACAATTTGTACTAATTATAACGCGCGAACGACGCCGCGACGCGCTTAGCTTTTCACTCGGAGTGAACGGGTTCAGATCCCGCTCGCACTCATTTCTTTGTGCCGTTGAGGAATTTTCTTTTAATTAAAAAGTAAGAGTGCTTACATCTGATTCAGATAACAAAAGAAATTACTGTCGATGTAAATACATTCTTGTTGAGAATGTATCGTGTTACGTGAAACTAGAAATTGATTTGTAGGTTTTGCTCGTTTTACAGACAGTTGTTTTCAATCACAGAAAAATTTCAGTTAGGTACTAATGATTTAGATACTTAAATTTTAAACAGTTTGAAGAATATATTAGCGGAAGTTTTACTTATAAAAGAAGGCTCATACGTGTATGTTTAAATTTCTTTTTTTAATGTCAAATGGATCCCACCAAGGTGCCAAGATATTTTACATTTGTCAAAAAATCTCTTAACTAAAACATTCGATTTAAGACAGTACAAACGCGGCACTGCCACAAAGCCACCGAATAAACTGATGAAACAACTTATAATTGAGACAAAGGTTATCACACGTGTTGCTCGATGGTGTAAACTTACACGTGTCCACACAATGCAGTGACAGGACGGAGTGTCGATATCCTGAACAAGTCGCCCCTATGAAGGTCGCTTTCATTCAGGATGCATAATGGCACTTCGCGATGTGTGGGAATGCTGCCACACATAGTGAAGAGCTTTAGAGATCTTCTTCCCACTTAAGTAAGCAATAAACAACTCGATTGGCTTTAGAGGTCTGCTTTATTAGTAACAATAGACAAATGATCTAGTCTGGGTGTTATATGTAGGTATCTGTATGAGTATAATAGCTAAAATAGTAATGAGTAAGTCTATCCGTTCCCTAGCTTTCATAGTGCAAGCTACGAGCTAAGCTTGGCAGTTGGTGTGTTTTAGTCCAAGGCATTTTTTTAATATTTTAGTTACGATTAACTAATTTGTATTATTATTAACTAACTAAATTCTATCCAACTATTTCCAGACGAAGTCAATGGAAAGTATTGGTTGAGACTGTGCAATTATGCAAACAAAAGAATTATGCAATATTTTAGCGAGAATATTTTTATTGTTGATTGTTTTGTTCATACAAAATAAACGCATAAAGGTTTTATAATGCGCCAATATTGTCAGTACTTAATGTCGTCCAATTTGCAATGTTGAACTGATTGGACTGGCCAAATTGAACGTGCTAGCTTTAGTATAATTGACAGTGGAAAGACAGATTACTGCCAACCGATAGGTACATAAAATAAATTATTTATCAATTTACAACGCCAAAACTACCGTCGTAGGAATATCTACCAATTAATTAATATACATATTTCAATATGTACAACACATTGAACACATAATTGGTCTAAGGGTCGATCTAGCTATTCTGTTTCAGACATAGCATGTTTTTTTTTAAATGTCTAAATGAGACAAAAATGATTTTGTATTACATTATTAAAAACATTTGCATGTTTAAAATTATATATTGCTTAGCAGTGGGACTTTGAAAGTATCGAAACGTTTTACATAATGAAAAACTCTAGTTGACTTATCGTATACAAATAAATAATAAACATCTCATTAGTATTCTATAATTAATTTACCATTTTTTAGGATTGCTTCTGCTTAAGGCCACCAAAAAGTGTAATAGTCGAGTAAAAGAAGTCTCTTAAGTAATGACATCTTCGTTAATAAATAATTAATTTTATTACCAAAGTACAGACAGAAAGACAAAGACAGTTTATTCCAAATGTACCCCTAAGAAGCCCTTCCAAACTTATTAATGTCGATATCGGGACCCCTTTAAAGAGTTGAAAACACGGAATGGAATTATGGAACCCCCTAAAAGTCGCCATTAGAATTAAAGGCACAATTTATTCCGCGTCGTGGCTTACAATATCTTTACTTCATGTTTATTTTTGGGTGTAATTGATTTGACAGACTGACAGCAACAATAGTGAAAACTGAGTATCAACGAATTTTTCTTTAAATTGATCATAACAATAAAGGAAATGTTTCATTTTTAACCTAAAAAAGTATTTTATATTTGACGTAAGCCGATAAAAATAATTGAAATGCCATATTTTATAATGTAGGTACTGAATTTGTACGAGTACAAAACGGAACTATGGAACGGACTACGGAATGTCTATACATGAGTAGTGCATTAAATGCATTACTTATCTAAATTAGAAATAAACGCACAAAATTACAATTTTTTTTTTTTTTTTTATGTCAGATGCGGCAAACGAGCTGGCGGGTCGCCTGATGGTAAGCAATCACCGCCGCCCATGGACATCCGCGACACCAGAGGTATCGTTGATGTGTTGCCTGCCGGCCTTAACCCCATACCCTCCCCAACTGAGCACTGGCAACCTTACTCACATTACAAATTGACGAACCGATATGATTTAAAAGTCTTCCAAGTCGAAACTTGCAAAACGATTTTAAACGGCACCGGAGACATACAAACACATTAATTTATAGGCACGAAAACAAACTTAAGTCCGCCAGACTTGGCCAACTTTTACATTAAGGTCGGGTCGGGGAAGCAATTATGGTTACATTTATTACACAGTATTACGTTTGTTTGATTACTTCCCCTTATTTCCGTTACATTTGCTTTGATTTTTAAATTGCGTTTCAGTTTCTTTCTTTGTATAGTTTGGTTTAGAAATTTCATAGTTTGCGACGCCTTAGAATTAGACGTTTTGAATTAAATTAATGACTAAAATATTCTAAGAGAATCTACAATACATGTGATATTTTTTAATTAGGCAAAATAAACATTGAATGATTGTACACGGGCCCTTTATAGTGCGCTCCCCTATGATAAGCAAAAAGCTTTAGAATAAAATAGAAGTACATGTAGATTTTGCTTTTAATTTTTTACTTTATAGGTACCTATTCTATCTATTTTTTTCTTCGTTAAAATTAATCATCTGAGTACGCCTTAATTAAAAATTGATTGTGTATTCTCTTTAGCGAAACCATAAAACTGGCCATATTTGTGTATTTTTAGATAGCAATCAACCGGCAATATGATTCAGTGGTTAATTTCGCAACAATGTAATTATGGTATCCAATAAACATTTCAACAAAACAAGCATGCTGTCAAATAAATCCAGCAAATATTTTAATGGGCACATGCATCGGCGTCTTTATTGGCGGTATAAAAGCCTCCGCGTAAAACGTGGCCAACCCTTACCGTCGGGACAAAGTCTCCCGTACTATAAAATAAATCTAGCAAGTTATCGTCCACAATAAACAGTCGCGCGGAAGGCTATCGCCAATTCCCACGCAAAGTTGCTGTTAATAAAAGCAACAAAATTATATATTCAAGAGTTAGGAGGTGGTGGTATGGCAGTTAGGGCCTCTACGTGGTCCGAGTTACAATGCAAATTGCCGTGGAGGGGTGCGCCGATGCCCTCTAACTGTGCGACTCGCAAAGATGGCCGCCGTAATGGCGAAATGAAATTATTAAGCATTGTCTTGTGGAATCGGCCGCAGTCGACACCTGAGTCTCGCCCAAACACTTAGCGTGGATATGCCGAGGCCGCGCGCCGGCGCCCTCATGCAATGCCGTGACGTCATCGTCTTTAGATTCCCGGTTTATAAAAAATATCATTAATTTATTCCTTCAACGTTTAATGCTGTTGGAAATAAAAATATTGTGAACCTTTTAGCCTCTTGACACACAAATGACGAGCAGAAAGTGTCACAAAGACATAAAAACAAGAAAAAAATGTAAAACTATAAAATGCACAAAAAATATTTACTACTTACAAAATTAAATAAAGACTATGCCGATAGTCTATGCCGTAGTATGCCGTAGTAACACATTTGTTCGGAACAAATGTGTTAAAACATATTTGCCTCTAGGTTAGATCAAAAATGTATAATGCAACGTGGGTTACCTACCTAAGCTCTATATGTCAACATAATAAAAAACTAATAATGCTGACTAGGGCCTATCAATTTCAATGATGATGTACCGTTTAAAAATGTTGAGCACCGCAGCAGTCCCACTCATTTCCAACGCCAAGACATTACAACCCTCGACTGAAAGCTTTGTATTAAAATTTAAATCTACTTTGCGAAGTGTATTTTATACACGTGCTCGTGCAATTTTGATCGTTCATAAACCTTCAAATAGCTTCTATTATTACGCTTTACCTTTGCGGTATTGGGTGTTACCTACATCTCCCTACCGACATTACGACTAAGGCGCGATATACTATGCATGTTAATATATTATAGATGCCTTAATTACTCGTTTGTGGTACACTTGAGGTTCCGGCGTTGATGCGTGTTTCTCTACATTTAAATATACATACTCAGTTAAATTGTGTGAACATTATTAAGAATTTCCTCTATTTGTTTTCATGTGTGAAGTTTATGAAGATTGTGACGATAATGTTCTTGCTAAGAATCACACAATCAATGGAATGTAAAAGTTTTGATGGTGTAGCTCAACCTTTGTTTATGAATGGGTTATATTAATAAAAGAGTGCTGTTATCATGTTAGTAACAGTATATGTGGCTTCCGCACACATAGTGTTTTTTTTATATTTTGTTTTATTATAAAGCTCAAGACTTTCTCGATAAATGGACTAACCAACACAAACATATTTTTTCAATTCGAATCAAACAAACAATCAAACGAACAAGCAAACTCTTCATCTTCATTATTTAAGTAGAGATAAGTGGCAAGAAGAATGCAAGGAATTCTAAGTGATTTTAAGTACGGTAACTGTTTTTTATTCAAATAGCATTAGAGTACTAGTCACAACGATCAGAACTCACATATAAAATCAAATGAATTGCACGAATATCATATTAAATACTTCGCCTGCCTCCTAATTCGAGTAAGATAATTACAGTTCATAAACCATCATTTCTAAGCAAGTCCCCGTGATGGGCCGAGAAAATAAATTAATTTGAAATTTTGCATTCAACAGCAAGGGACCCGGTCTTATGGGCCCACGGAATTCCTGTTTAATCCGACGATGCCCCGTCCGTGTTTTTAATGCCACACAAAAACTGCCAGAGTCGGTGATCAATCAAAATTCTGCGTTTTTTTTTTCTATACTTCATTGCAATACACTTTCGTCTCTCTGTAACCGCTATAAATGTGCCTTTATTATTTTGTTTGCGAAAAGGAAATGGATACGTTCTGAATTAAATTAGCTTGATGGATTTCCCTCGGAACGTTGTTTAATTATTTAATATTACACCAACGTGATTCATCATGATGTTCAATTAGGTTTTAGTTTTTTAAGTTCGTACTTTTAAAGTAAGTGTGTTTGATATATAAAAGAGATTGACTTCATAGTTCAGCAAGATGTCTGCGAACGTAATAATCATGTTATGTATAATAATGTCAGTTTTAATTTATTAAACGTTTCAGTTTAGCAACCATATTCCAATATTTTATAAAATTACCGAGACTGCAGTGATAAGATTTGGTTATGATACATTTTATTTGCATTAACCATAGCTGCAGGCATGCGTCTGGTGTTCGAAACCTTTTCAAACAAAAAATTCACGATGAGATTACCGAACGAAATTTTATTAGACCTCTTTTTACGGTCGTGTATTCTTTTTGATGTCACATGTTTCGAACATTTGAAAGCAACACCGGCGACAAATGTATCTTTTTTCATTCAAAAGATAAGATTAGTCGTCGTCACCGGCAATCTGCACTAAATCCTATTTCGAAAACACGCAACAGCGGTTTTTAAAAAGCCCTTGAAATAGCTACGCACACGCACTTATCCATACAAAAGTCGTCTGTGATTATACTTTTTTCCTCTTTGGAATGACGCTTTTGAAAGCAGGTATCCATGTAGAATATTTTATCCGATAATCTGCACGTAATTGAATCTCGGCAACAAAGGTACGGAAAATACTTTTTATAAACAAAAAAGTTCACCAGTTACAAAGTTAAGCTGAGAAATATTTTACTAACAAACAACATAGGTACTACAAAATATTGTATACCTACTTAAAACATTAAATCAATACAGAAGTAATTTGATACAAGAAAGAAATGTGTTCAATGGATGAACACAATTATTTCATTATCATCATCATCGCTCATTGAGACATAACATTCTTTTTAGTACCCAAAAAATACTAACATTAATAAACAATACTCACTAATAACTAACCCCTACTTAGCGGTTACAATAATTTACACAATTTGTGTCACTGGTACAGATAACATCACTAATGTCCGAATCCATCGCAACCGGCTTTTTCACAAACCATAGGAGCAACTGTAACACTACTGAACAAACAAAGAAACACATTACAAAGCCATAAAGCAAGCAACAAAGGCACCGACGAATACGTGTTGAAACTGATCCATCATGTCTCCTTTTGAAATAACAAAAAACTCATACGATCACACAACAGATGTTTTAGTAAAAAACCGACCCCTATCGGCCGAGCTCCGTAAAACGCCCGCCATAATTTCTATTAAAATAACTGTAATTTACTAGATTATCTTTCTATCGACGAACTTTAAATGCTAATTTGACATTCTAACTTATTAAATGCGGTCATAGTTTTGACAAATTGGAGCAATTTCGATTCTATATGTTAATTTATAATATTAAAACCACAGCTCACATAATGATTATACACCCATTTTTTGCTCCGAAACGTTTAGATAAGATGCTACTTAATAAAATAGCAGGAAATACGCGTAATATTAAGTCATAGATATTAGCTCATTTTATTTCTACCAACAACATTATTAAAGCACTTACATATATTTTATCAGGACTCAAATCGATACATATGAAATACAACCATCAATATCAAAAAGCAAACATAATATCGACTAATAAAGAGTGAGCATATCAACATGCGAAATTCCAATTAGATTCAGAACATATGAATATGATAAACGGACCGTTATTGGAGTTGCTTATCTGTGTAATTAGAAAGGAACTAAGCTGTAACCATTTGTATTTATAATGGGAACATATGAGTGCTGTACAATCATCTAATAGATAAGGTAAAAGCTGATGTATTAGTGATTTTGATGGGAATCCATACGGTGTGCATTGTCTTAGCTCGGTACCCAGGAAAGGAAATATTGATTCTTGTTGTTATATTATTACGAGATTTAATCAGCGATGCTGAGAACGTTCTTATTTATTGTGAAGAGAGATACATAAACCATTGCAATATACGAGTTTTATTTAATTAGAGGAGCTCCCGATTCTTGATTTAAATATGTATGTGTAAACTTTTACTAGATAATTTTTCTAATATTGACAAGGTATGAAGATGAAAAGACTGTCAAGGAAAGAAAATTCTTAGTACCACCAACACGGCTATTTAATTCAACGCCATACTTTCTTGTGCACAAATGTACCAACCTACTTACCAAGGCACTCACGAAAACAATCCGCAACATGAATTGATGAAAAATAAATGAGCAGAGTCGAGTGTTGCACGGGGATTAAGGGTAATGGTTGCGGTCGTTAACAAAGACATTCAAAAAATTATCCGCCATGAAATCGGGCACTTTCCACCCGCCGCGGATTCGTCATAAGGGAACGCGCCATCAAATATTCAATTTTAAAACACCCGCTAAAAGCGAAACGTCATCGTCTACGCAACCGCAGCTGGGACTTGACTATTTAGAAATTTCGCTACAGATGGGACACGCACTCCGACAGGAAGAGATAAGAAATTGCATTAGCAAAAGTGAAAAATGTAAATGAACATGACACAAAAACGTCGTCTCAGATGTCCCGAATCGCTTCAATAAACGGCGTAGGGTGTGCCGCCGACGACGGAAAACGATTCATGTTCCATGAAAATGATTCTGTCAAGAACAAGAAAATAGCACACGGGAGTAGGAAAAATTTCATTAGCGCCAATCAAAATGACGAGGTCCAAAATGAAGCGCGCAAAGAGAGTCGTAATCACGGAGTTCAGTAGGCACCCCCTCAACGTGAGGTCTTATTAAAGGAATAATATTTACAAAACGAGACGCCTCAGAAATCCCCAAATTAAGATCTCGCCGAAACCCGCCCAACTTCCACAAAGTGGAATCATTAAATTAAAAATGTAAACTTTTCTCTTAGCAAGGTAATGGGCATCCCGATGTAGATAAATAGATGGAATAGCTGCAAAAAGGAGCATTTTCCTGTTCATTAAATTTTTCCTTCGCTTTTTTTATTTCGACCCCTGGTGCTAATTTTGTTGGAATTCACGCCCCTCAGCTCCACCCGCTGGGGCTCAATCACAGAAATTTTATATCCGGAATTAAATAAGTACCCGACAGTATTACGGAGAAAATTTAATATGAGCTTATTTGAGAAGAGTATCTTTGTTAATTAATCGGATTCTGTATTAAGCGATTTATTTTTAAAAAACATTTCGTTGTCGCTGTTTGTGTCTTCCTATTAACCAGTAGAAGACATAGCTGCACCCGTAGTAGGAAACTCATCTAGTTGGGAAATATTCTCATCAAGCAACTTATTTCAGAGGGTGGTTTGTGATAGTAACTCGATTGTCTATAAGATCGAGCTGTGGATACGCCGTTGGAAACGTCAGCGCTCGGTAGCAAATGCAATTATATGGGCTAATATGCCGTCTGCAACCGCCGCTTGCCACCGCCCGCGCCCAAGCTACGCCACCCTTTAACTGTTTAGAGGGGATCACTTAAAATTCAGTTATTATTCCCTTGCACCTGATGTTGATTACTTACTCAAACATCATATCTTCTTGCATCACTTATTGCCATAAAAAAAACATTAATCTAATATTCTATAAATATTTAAGTTCATTAATACACAGTGCATCTATCTTCATTTATCCAAATCTAGAAACGTTTAGAAAACACAAGGTTATTTTTTTCTCCTCAAAAGCTATGTTCAAATCAACCATAATAATATACCAAAATACAAGTTCTTTCTTCAAACTTTGAGTTCGAAGCTCTTTGTTTCTTTTTCTTTGGTTCAACATTTATTAACATTCATGAATTGATGTATGGAATTTTTATTGACATCCAAATAACTTCCGCCTCGGTATGATATCGGTTTCCCTTGCAAGATATTGATTGGTGCAAATAAGGAAATCAAATAATTCAATGTCCGCCCCTCATTTGTTTCCTGCTCCCCTACAGCAGAGATGAAGAAATTCTTTCTGAGTTTTCGATTACTCGTCCAATTAATTTTATAGATTCATTTGTCTTAGGCGCTTGGAAATATTTGCTGCTGTATATTGAGTTTTTCGCTGTTACAATCTTTCATTTATAAAGTTTAAATGGCTGAATAACTTCAGTGATTAATATCGTTTGCCAAAATACGCACATCATTCCCGATATTTGAGGCCCCGTTGGTCTAGTGGCCAGTGAACCTGGCCACAAAGCCGAAGGACACGGGTTCGATTCCTGCGAGGGTCAAATGCTTACGTGATGAACATCGGCATTTGTACTCGACTCGAG
The DNA here is from genome assembly GCA_958496325.1 of Nomophila noctuella. Classification (NCBI taxonomy): domain Eukaryota; kingdom Metazoa; phylum Arthropoda; class Insecta; order Lepidoptera; family Crambidae; genus Nomophila; species Nomophila noctuella. Next base: position 8,881,841 of record OY292490.1, on the reverse strand, counting down.
TCATTGTTGTTTATAAAAGTATTTAAGTATGTCTATCCGTTTCCTAGCACCCATAGTACAAGCTTTGACCTTAGTTTGGGGCTAGCCAATTGGTGTGTTAGTCCAAAGAATTCGTTATTTATAAATTTTAATTAATAATAATAAATAAATATTTCACAACATCACATACATTGATCTGACCCCGTGTTAAGTAGCTTAAGCACTTGTGTTACAGACATCAGAATCAACAATTTAATTATTTCATTAAATACAAATAGAATTCATCCCATTACATCCAGTGCTGAATCTTTCTGCCCATTAGGGTCACCTGTATGACCCGAATGCTTGTTGTAACGACATCCCTCCCGCTCTGTTCCAAGGACTTCAGTAGCGAGTGGAAGAGGGGACGTTGGCACAGTCAACAGTTGGGATGCTGCGACGAGAGGGAAAGTTCACGTTCCGTTTGTCATCACGCCCGCCCGCACAAGTGGGTGAGTGCGGTTAGTGGCTGAGCAATGTACCGGCCAGTCATGACATAATTGGCAGGGGGGCTCATTAAACACAAGAATTTTCGCATAATGCACATGTTAACGCTCTTGTGAAGAGGGTGGGGTGATACCAGTCGGATTATGGTAGGACAGTATACGTTGTTGCTGTAATTTAAAATAATCAGTAATATACAAAATCTGCGTATATTAGCGGCCACCCGCGACTTCGTCCACGTGGATTTCGGTAAGATGTTCAGGGTCTAAAGATTGTCTGTGCCAAAAATCATCAAAATCGATTGAAAGTTTAAGTGAGAAAGCTTAACAGACAGACAGACAAAGTAACTTTCGCATTTAGAATATTAGTAAGGATAACAACATCCAAAGTTTTACGCATTTTAAATGTTAAAGTTTTGAAGCAGCAACCAGAAAATTCCAAACACATCAATATTCTTTTAAGCAATTTAAGTAGTAATAATAACCATCAAGCGAATAGCCACTCATCTCCTATCTCATAAAAACCTTCAATTATTTTCGACCACACTAAATCAATTTAATTGTCTAACCGCGTCAACCAATCGCATTTGAATAATACAATAGTGTGTATCCGATTGTTTCATTCGTGCCTACCAAGCAAGAATTTTCGTTGTTGCACGATTTTAAACTTCAATTTATTTTTAACAGCGACCATAATAAATCAATTTAATTGTCTACCGTTTCAACCAATCGCATACTGTACGCGTGATTATATTATTCGCTAAAAGTATTCGGTTGACGTGCGATTTTGAACTTTATTGCGGTAGGCATAACCAAAAAAAATATCGTCGTAATAATATACGAAATCTGTCATGTTTTTGCGGCCGGTGATTTGAGTGTTTAAAAGCTAATTTGAACTTTATCTACGATTGTAATAGAGATGAGACAATAGTTCTGGCTATGTGTCAAATTAAACAATGAGTGGTCAAGTGAGGTGTTACGAGAAGAGAATACCTATTGTTTAACCGGCGTGAGCGCAGAGCGGGGGCGGTGAGATCAAAGCCCAAAGCCGATTGACATTGAGATGTGACCACACCTACAGATCCGAGTAACATTTATATGGATATGCTCTTTATTAATAATATAATTCCGTTTTTTGTTGATTCATAGATCGAGAATGATAGTATAGAATTTCATCAAGTCACTCATTCACGAGTTATTTTATTATCTGTTCTGTTCCACTGCTTGAGTCATGCATGGATGCCCAATTGCCCACGCAGTTTTTCCTCATATTTTATTTGTCAACTTATTAATAGGTACTTATTTATTTAAAAAAAAATAGACAAAGCAAATTAACGATTTGACCTTTTAGCCCCCTAGTGCCCTGGTAGATGCAAAAACTTTGCTAAGTTTGGGGTTGTCAAGGAAAAATATTTTTAAATCATTGCCATTTTCGGGTCCAGTCCTTATGTTTATGAAGTAATTGCAGTTTTCCACAAAGGGTTCACATCTGAAGCGAGCCAAACGAGACAGACGAACACCTCTGCGATTTCACAATAAACAACCCCTACGACAGAGGCTATTCTCAAACTACGCGACACCTTTAATTTCGAAATGGACTTTAATCCTACTATCCTACTACTATTATAGAGGCGAAAGTTTGTATGTATGGATGTATGGATGTATAGATGTATGGATGTATGGATGTTTGTTACTCTTTCACGTAAAAACTACTGAATGGATTTGAATGAAACTTTGCCACAATATAGCTTATACATCAGAATAACACATAGGATATTGGAAATCGAAATCCACGCGGACAGAGTCGCGGGCGGCCGCTAGTGTAAAATAAGGTATTTCAAGAGCGATATATTTATTTCTACGAATTAAATTATGCGTTTCTGGACGCAAATAAAAAGCTGCAGTGACAGAAAATTTAACGATATTATTACCCAATGAAATGTCCTTCAGCGTTAGGAATATTTTTAGGAACACTCTACAACGGCCCCCTATTATTTGGTAAACCTGACAGTTTTGCCTTTTCTACTAGCCATAAAAAATCTAGCTAAGTAAAATTTTACTTGAAACGTACATTACTAGAACACAAACTATTCTCCAATTAAAATTGCACATACAGAAGAGGAGCAATACAAAAGTGTCACAAGGCAAAATTGCAATTAGAGAACGAGTTGAGAATAACTCGAATGAATACCACGAGAGTCGGGGTGCCATGTCCCAGGGCCCTTTACAAAATCATTTCTATTCCGTTTTCCAAAGTGAAAATTGCCCACCGCCGGTCAAAGGGTTAACAATTTACTGTTTATTTGAATTCCTTTGTTAGTTTAAAAGGCGTTAGAATGTAAACTGATCGTTTGTTGTGATTGCCGTATGTTCTGCTAGAACATTCGCTTTAAAGGTGTTTTGTTTACCTGCCGCCGTTGTTATTCGAGAATAAGAGAGAATTCCCCTTATTGAAATGGAGATATTGTTTTTATGCAAATAGGAGTAATTAAAATTTGCTTACGCGTGTATTGCGTTAGTGTTTTCGGAAATTTGAGTAGTCCTTACCTAATATGTATCAAATGTGAAAGAATAAATGGGTACTGTTAACATTGATGAGTTTTTAAATTTTATATAATAAAACTACTTTTTAACTCATTTTGATAATTGCTTGCCCTACCTTTAGGATTCTAAAGGTATATAATATTATTAAGATCAATTTTATAATGCGATGCTAGATTTTTAACGTAGCTTTTTTTATAACGCTCTTCTCAATTGAAATTAAAAGCTAAACAAATCAAATAAACACCAAAAGTGTTATCAGAAGCATTATTCGAATGCTATTTAAATTTTATCTTTTAAGATGCTTAAGAGTCGTACGACGGTAGCGTTTTGGATTAAAAAACGACAAAACCACATACTCGTATAAATCTTTTAAATCTCTTTTTATAAAGACCCACACTTTCAAATGAAATGGATTAAGTTTTTAAATAAGGTTCAACTTATTTCGGTGGTAAAAGTGTGTATTATTTTAGATACCCAAATTAGACTTCTAGTAGAGACGATTTATAAAATTAATTTCGACAAAAGTTTAAGGAATCTTCTATTTCAGATATTATTTGTAAGTTGAGAAAGAAGTGATAGATTATGTGCAATTTATGTATGCGTTATTAAAACAAACAAAACTTTACACCGACCGAAACATTTGCCATCTTTTTTTTTATCATCGCATGAGAACAATCTCCAAAAAGGATCTTACTCACGTGATCCGTCAATTACTACAGATGCGTTCGATTCTTAGTCTGAAGAACATCGAATTTAGAATATCATCCGAAACAGTCTAACATCGGCATTGTTGCTTTGTGAGGACCACAGCGTGGCAGCACTCGTCAATGGCCGCGCCGTGGGGAGCCACGGTAGCTCCGCGGTCTCTTTTTGTTGGTCCAACGTTTTATCAAACATTTTAATGGCAGGCTTTATGACGCAACAAAAGAAGCGTGCCAACAGAGGCGTTAAATCCTTTACGATTTGATGATGATGATCGCGCGTTTGTCATTCGGAGATTTTCGGGTCTCGTTATCAGTCATGCGTGGAACGGCAGATGTAGAAATTAGACTATGAGAGCTTTTATGTTGCGCGTGTTTGCACAATACCACTACTTTTAAGTACTTAGGTATTCGAATTTTAATAACAGTTGCGTACTTAGGGTAGGAAGATATCACTACGCTAAAGACAAATGATCGCATAGAATGAATCTAATACTTACCAAAGCGATGAAAATGTACCTAATTATCTATTAAAGTAATGAAACAAGTAACCACACAACCATGCTTATAAAACTAAATAAACAACTAACGCATTCAGTATACATATATCTACTACGATTTACTTTGTAAATTTATCTGTGATTTTATGGGGATCTTATTTAATTAATTAGCTAGGGTGTAACCTGGAACCAAAACAACGACATTTAACATTTCACCCACAATCATAAATACAGAAAATAAACACACCACTGAACATAGGCAACCGAACGTTTGAATGATTTAGACAAGCATTCAAATCAAATTCAAAAGAAAAGTACTTTTGAGAAATAAATTATGGCAAATGAAATGGGACCTACCTGATAAGATTTACATGGATTGAAAATAATATTTCAAAAACAATGAAAAAGTAAACACACCAATAAGCAATTTTGTAGGAAAAATAATACTGTGCTTAATAATCCTGCGTTGCGGGTGTGTCGTGTGGTCTTCCAGGCTACCCCCTTAGCCTGCGAGCGCCGAGCCCGCCCGAACGCGTCCGAACGAAACCGAACCGGCCGAACGAAACAAACGCGCGGCGCGAGCGACTAGCGACATACCTGTCTGGCGCTTTCATTGACAGGCACCTGAAATGAAGAAAAAAATCGATCCAATTCGTTGAATATTTTTTTAAATTTTTACAAAATTTTGACTCTACGTTTTACGTTCACACAGATAAATTTACATGCAGTGGGATCAAAACTAATTCTAAGCACGTCGCTAACCGTAAAGGTTGCTCCAAATTCATCCTAAAACGATTTTATCAATCAATCAATCAACGAAACAGAATGGTTGTTCCCCATGACAGGATACATGTAACAAAAACGTATAACAAAAATTAAAAGTAAACAAAAATGAATAAACAGTAATGTGGCAAAAACAGTTAAAAACAACATTGCAAGATGTATTAGGACAGTTGTTAAAATACGGGGTAGCGTGGAACGGAGCGGCCCGACTCGATATTGTGCGCGCGCACGCGATATCTCTCGTGTTTGCATTCACACACTGCTGCATTACAACGGTTCATCATTCCATATATCATATTCAGAGCAACATTATAATATACACTCAAATTGCAGCTATGGAATAACATAAACAGGACAAGATTTTGTAGTTATCTTAGAGACTACAAAATACTTATTGGAAAAGTCATGAATTCGAAAAATATGTATAAGTATTTAAAAAAAACGTAAACAAAGCCTGTTTAAAGACTGCATTAACAAAAAGCACTTTACGGTTTTCAAATTTTAAATAATATTTAAAAGGAAATTCTTTCTCAATCTTAATTTAGGGACACACGTTAATTGAGCACCGACTCGACCTGAATGATTCAACTGGCCAATAAAATGTGATTAGTATTTAGTCAACCCTCCTCCCAGTGGATGAATTTATTAGGTTATTGCGGACGAGGTCACGCAAACGAAATCGTAAAATTGACCAAATCAATTCCGTTAAATTAGAATCAATCCCCTTAATAACGAGACGTACATTTAATATTGTGGTTGCCTACGCGAAACCAATCGGAGGTTATGGATGAGTCCAGTAATATGAACAATGAAATAACTCATTGTGATTAGTAAGATTGGTACAGACGAGTACAAAATCACTTATCAAAAAAATAAGTTAAATAGTCTACAAAATTAATAATTTTGCTTCGCGTGTTAACAGTCGGCGAACACTTTCGTTTTGTGTTATTTTGACAGAAATATATTTATTATAGATGTAATCATCATCGGTACTTATACAATTAAAGCATACAACTCATACACGCAACAAAATCAAGTCACGTACTCGAAAAAACCAATCTATCAATATTAGAACATAAAAAAATATGCAAGTCAGTTAATAATCCCGAATCGGCAATCGACAATAGAAATAAAGTCACAGTCACTTTTTTAATAATGGCAACTGAATTTTTCTTTTTTATTGCCACCCTAGGTACGTTTGACATTTGAACCGGCTGATGACTTGGCCGCCATGATTGATCGTCGCGACCAGTAAATGAGTGCAATTTAGCGTTTATTTTCCCTCCTATTCAATGTTTGTTATTGTTAACTACATTACAATGTGAAGCTTTTAAAAACTTGATATTTTCTTCAACACAATGTGGAACTTCAATAATAATACAGTCTTCGACAAAAGAAGTGTCTAACACTATTAAAAATAAACACTCTACATCAATGATAAATATCATATTTACATACAAATTAACTGTTGAACTGTGACTGGTAATCATTTGTCAATCCGCAGTGTCATTCGGAATCTCAGACCAGCCTCACAATATCCTCTCATGGAAAAGTGATTTTAAGGCCACATAAAAATAAGGTTTAAATTAATATTTTGTAACGATCCATGCTGAATATTTTTCTCCCAACCATATTGTTGGAATTAGACCTTTATTGTGTTGTGGCTACGATTCAAAACAATCCTAAAGATTGTCCAAGGCCGGAGAAAATGAATGACTGCGTACAATTTATCATCCAAGCAAGTATCCGCCCAAACCGTAACGAATCGCTAGTAAATAAATTGACCACAAACATTTCGGTCCATTTCTTTTGATGTAGCATCTTAAGAACTTCTGTATTAATTTATTTGTGGGCAAAAGTAGATTGGTTTGGGAACAAAGATCTGCACTTTTTAGAACAAAAACAGGAATTTGGTGCAACAATACCATGACTAATTTTGACGAATACCAAAAGTTTATTTATTTTATTTTATTTGTGCTTGATCAACGCTTTTTATTTCTTTAACATAAAATGTGAACGAGTCAACATAAACAACTAAGTTATCCGTTTTAGTACTATCATGCTAGTTTGTTGAGTTTGACACGACATATTGTGTGAATATTAATATTGTTTGACAAGTTATAGAAACAAATTGGAACGTCCTAGGCTAAACAATCAATTGATCATCGACGGGAAGTGGGGGTCTAGCGATCTATTTGAGACCGCAAAGTCACTGTGACATTATTTGTAGGAATCACTGGGCATATAACTAGTTTATACCTATGGAAGCACATCTAAGTAAAATTAACTTAATTTAGTAAAAGGTGTTCTAACTTGAGCATTCCTTATAGCCCCGGTGAACATGAGTAGTTTTTAGCATTTATTATTCGCCGATATAACACAAAACTAGTTTTTTAAATCTCAACAAAGTGCCAAAACCACCGTTACAAATGTTCACACTTGTAAAAGTTTGAATAATGAGTAAAGTTATTATTAACATAATTCCACCATGGAAGTATGATACAGTGCGCGTATAATCACATTAAACAAAGCAACAGTAACCCTTCTGGCCCACCTGCCTCCTAAACAAACTTTTGACACGACCTTACAAATATTTTTAGGGAAAATAATTGCGAATTTATCCTTCCCGGCTATTAATTTCCCTTCACCTGTGATTCAACCAAGGAAACAGACCAATTAGTACATTCCTTCTTACTTACTTAAAAAGGATATTGTGCCAGGCCTCCACTGAAGTGTAGCTACGCAACAAATAACAATTTTTAGTATCACAGTAAAAATACGGTCTGTTAAGAAATTACGTTTAAAATGAAACATAATTATCGTTCAATGTCTCATATACATGAGATTAAATTATGATAATTTATTTTAGAGCTAAAAAGCTTATAAACTCATCCTAACACATCAGCTAAGTGCCGGTAAATTAAGATAACAATAAAAAGTACACGTAGCGGCCGTGACCATCACGTAGTAATTATGGTATTTACTATGGTAATATAGAGTCGGATCTTTCAGAAGTGCGTGTAGCTACCGCGGTGTAGTCGCCGCAAAATTGCTGTGTAATTTAATAATGTCAGTGCGCGTGGTACTCTGCGACCAATTTTAATGAAAAAATATTTTTACATTTGCACAAATTTGCCGACATTAAGTTAATTACCATCGCTCATAGATACAAAACGTTGATGACATTTTAAGTCGACGGTAATTAATCATGGACATTGCTTACTCGTAGCATTAGCTTGCCCGCATTAAACGTCTTATAGCATGCAGTGTCGTGAAGCTTTTTGTACTTCCCTCTCTTATTGCTTTTAGACAACGGTTAACTGAATTTTCTTATTTATAATACTTAAAGAATTATTACTTCTGAATCGTTTAAGTCCTTGCGCTGTGCTCGTAATCCCGAGAGCTGAGATTAAAATGTTCGCCCACCGCTAATTAAAAGGGTGCCT